>CM061133.1:164229987-165452003 GCA_030789695.1 Scilla litardierei
ATACTTTGTTATATTTATTGAGCAGAAATATTCACTGCTCAACTAAAACATTGCCAAGTGAATAATGTCATTTGGCCTACCTTCCCATGTCATATCATGATATCCTATAACCTTCCCACTATTTGAACGTTGTTTCTCCTTGAGTTGGTTCTGAATCCACATAGCTTCTCATACCTGTGCATGTTTGTCAATAACAGATAACATGATCATATGCATAAATTATATGAATTGAATCTAACATTGGTGCAATGAACATAGATTTAATTTTGATTTCTCATTACTGTGGTAAAATTCAATCATGTTACTATAGCAAATTTTGAATGATCTGCTACATTTTCCTTGCAATCGCTAATGCTAATGGCTTAGGCGTGGCCAAAAGACCAACTAACCAAGTTCCAATGTGATAGATAGGTACTTACATATGGATTTTTTATGTATATGATAAAGCTACCATCATAATCATTTATGCTTGAATTGTGAAAGTAGATGTAAGTATTACTGAACATTGATGTAGATGTAAGTATTTCAGGATATGTGTTAACACTCTTGAGACAGAATATCAAAATTTAACATTCATCATTCATCATTCAAAAATTTGAGATAGAATATCAAAATTCAGTTCATCATTCAAAATTTAACATTCATGATTTATAGGAAATCAAGAAAGAAATTTTTGAGATAAATGAAGATAGAAATTTACAGGATATCCTCATGACCAATAACAAAAATGAGAATATCCTCAAAAATCAGAAATAACAAAAATTTAAGTAAGGATATCTCAAAATTCATAACAAAAGTGTTAAAAATGAGATATCCTCTGTCATGAGATACACATAAATGTGTTCCTTATCTCAAAATTTAAAATGAGATACACAAAAATGAGATATCCTCTGTCATGAGATATCTCAACATTTTAAATGAGGATATTCTGTCTTCCTTATTTAAAGTGAATGTTATTCAATTCATAACAAAAATTTAAATGAGATATCCTCAGAAATTTATGCGTATCTCAAAAGTGTTAAATAACAAAAATGAGATATGTGTGAAACAAAAGTGAGTTCAAAATTGAATAACAAAAGTTTTCAGAGGATATCTCATTTAAATAACAAAATGAACACAGATATCTCATTTTTGAGTTCAAAATGAAGACAGATACACATTCACTTTTGTTTCACCCATATCTCATTTAAATAACAAAATTTTTCAGAGGATAACCTGTCTTAAAATTGAATGATATCCATATGTGTTAACACCTCATTTAAATAACAAAATGAGTTCAATTTTGTTTCACAGGATATGGGAGAGGATCCTGTATCAAAACCCATATGTGTTAACACCTCATTTAAATAACAAAAGTGAATGATAAAACTCAAGATGTTCACATATAACACTGTTGAATATCCCAGTACATGATAAAACTCAAGATGTTCACATATAACATATAACACTGTTAAATAACAAAAGTGAATGATAAATAACAAATTTCTGTCTTCATTCAAAAGTTCACATATAACACTGTTACACTCAAGTTCACATATCTCTCATGACTATGGGTGAAACACAAAATCTTGATTAATATCTCTCACCTGTTGAATATCCCAGTTAACTGTTCAAATCACCAACTTGAACGATTGAAGAGCACACCTTGCCACCTTGCAAAAATCTGAAACAACCGAGTGAGGAAGATGATTGATAAAACGCAAAATGTTGCTACAACATGGATATGTGAATTACTGGATAATACATATGTGTATCTGTGACTTAATGGATAATAACATGATATCATTATCAAAATGCTAATCATATCAATGTATGGGTTGATGTATCTGTGAATATTTGGAACCAAAAAATTACAAATTGAATAAAATTCACAAAGTCTCCTTATAAACCTGCAAATGAAGAAACCCAAGGGCTCGGGGGACCTCACATGGGAAAACCCAACGGCTCGGGGGACCTCGCATGGGAAAACCCAACAACTCAAATAAAATTCACAAAGTCTCCTTGTAAACCTGCAAATGAACCAACAAAACCAACAAAAAATACGGACACTAAAATCCACAAAAATTAGATCGGCATAACTTCCCAAATGAATCAAAGAAGGAAATAAAAATCCAAAAGACCGCACAAACTTTTTGCATGGATATTTTGAAGGGAGTTTTTCCCAAATCATAGTTTCAACCAAAATAGTACTTAAGACAACATATTTTTACATCGACTTATAATAATATCACACAACCTAAACTATATGCCAAAAGAAAAAACCCTTAACTATGAACAAATATACACAAAAATACATTTTGGATTGAACAACCATGCAGTCCAATTTCAAAAACACCATCTCTCACACCGGCATTTAAAACCAACAAAATTTACATCTGAAGCTAGGGCCATGTGTCCTGAAAATTAAAAATAAAATCATAGCTTAGAATAGAAAAATTAGAAACGAAGAAATATCTAATTACTTTGTACAACGCACTTTTATTACCTTCATCGTGTTTAAGCAGAAAACCTTTTCATCATCACATTATAAAAAGATGATGTGTCAAGCTCAATCCAAAGTGGAGAGTTAATGGGATGAGCAATAACCTAGATAAATTAAGAACATAAAATTCCTAGAAAAATTAATATATATTTGAAAATATGGAAAATTTTAAATTTATACATTTATTTACCTTTTTTCGTTAGAGTGGTGGATGTCGTGCTTTCTGGAACCAAGCAAGCTCGGCAAGAACCATCTTCCACTTCTATAACAAAAAAGGTATTTGGATGGTCAATGAAGAGGATATTTTGAAAAACAAAATCTAAGATTTTTATATTACCTCGGAAAAGAAGATTGCTTTGTCTTCAATGTGACTCGTCGCCGTTGCTTGTAAAGTTCTTTTAGCAATTTGCTGGAAATAATAATAATAATAAACAGTCACTAATTTTTAATTTCAAAATGGGAATGTTTGTAACGGTATGCATACCTTATCAAAACAAAATCCGATATAACCCCTTAGCCTGACATTTATGTGATTGTTTTGAAGTAACAGAACCTGTGAGAAGAAAAATGTTAATGCAAACATAGTATATTAAAAATATAATGTAGAATTATGATAAGAAACTTACAGTTTTTGCCAAATCTGCATCATCATCTATCTATATAAAAATACAAACCATAATTTTATCAAACAATGCATACCGAAAACAATTAAGTCATGCAATGAAATGTAGTAAAGGAAAAAATTTCTTACCCTGCCATATATGGTAATGTGGGTCCACATTTTAAAGCTTGGTAATGTATGATAATGCTATACCTGCATGTTAGACAACAATCGATAATAATTTTTTAAAAGATCATTTAAACAAATAATATAAATAAAACAATGTAAAGAAAGAGAGTTAAAAAACTTACATACAATTTTTATCATACATTGGAAATCATAGCAGAACTTCTGGGTAAACGATGTTTACTGTGTTATTTATGTTGGGCTGAAGAAGGACACATACACGATCAAAAGATGTGCACCTTGAAAGTGCAACATAAAGATGTCCATGACTGAAAACTGGGGTCCGCAAATCAACTCCAACGAATTTTACAGATTGTCCTTGGGCTTTATTAATCGTCATAGCATATGTCACACGGACAGGAAACTGCCTTCTTGTCATATGAAAAGGTAATTCTGTAGCCGATGGTGACAAAGATATTCTTGGAATAAACACAAAACAACCGGCATTATCCCCATTTAAAATTTGAGCTTCAATGACACGTGATGCACATCTGACAACCATCAATCGAGTGCCATTGCAGAGCCCGTCTTTTGGTGCAATATTTCGTAATAAAATAATAGGACAACCAACCTTAAGCTCAAGTGTAAATTGTGGCAACCCAGGAGGATCCAAAGAGTTTATGTACTCAGTTGGATATCTATTCATAATGGTTGGATCGGTTTCATCATTTTCAGAAAAACTGTCTGCAGCTTGATACGTAATCTTCTGTCCCGGAAAAATGTTTAATGCAGCAGCATTTATAAAAGTAACATCATCATTCCGTGCAGAAAGAATTATTCGTTCAGTAAGGTATGCCGGAGTCACGGCACCCTCAATATCAAGCTGCGGATAAATTCGAAGTATTAACTCGTTTAAATCCTTGCACCTGAATATGTTAGAAGGAAGTTCTACCACTTCTGTAGGATTTGTCCCAACCTAATACATATAGATATAATTTTAGTGAAGGAATGGCTAAGATAAAAATAGTAAGTAAAATTAAATTAGGCATGAAATAAAATACCTCCAAAATAAATTTTGCAAAATTTGCATTCTCAACAGATGAGTTATTTAACCGCATATTTTGATCCAAGATCAAAACTTGTACAGAGCACCATAATAAAGATCGTCTCAATGAGGCACCAACAATTTCTTCTCGAACCCCCTTTGGTATGACGGGCAAGATTTGTCGGAAATCCCCACCAAGAACAACAGTAATACCACCAAATGCTCTGGGGTTATCACACATATCTTGTAACGATCGATCCACTGCCTCAACACAGTGCCGATGTTGCATAGGTACTTCATCCCATATTATAAGTTTTGCTTTTCTGAATAATTGAGCTTGCATGGATTGCTTGCTAAAATTACAAATTGAAGTATCATGCACATCTAACGGGATACGAAATGTGGAATGTGCAGTCCGACCTCCGCTAAGTAGCAATGATGCAATACCGGAAGACGCGACGGTGATAACTATATTTCCAAGACTACGCAACATTGTTGATATTGCATTGTACAAAAAAGTCTTTCCAGTTCCAGCACCACCGCTCAAGAAGAATGTAGTACCTTTATTTTCAAATACTGATGAAGTAATTGCTGAATAAGCATTGCGTTGTGCATCATTGAGACAATCAATGTCTTTTTGTGCATCCAATTGTTTCGCTTTATTTATAAGTTCCTGATGTTCATGCAACAATCTATTGCCAACAATTTCATTCCAATCTCCAGCAGAAAGTGGCATTGGTGGAAAGTCGGATAGACACTTACCGTACTCCTCAAGCAATTCATTGATAAGGAATAATCCATAATCTTCAAGTTGGCCTTGAGTTGGGGTAGAAATTGCAAATAAAGTTTGCAATTTATGTGGAAGATCATCGCAAATGTGCATTGAAAATTCATTCCATAATGCAAGGGGGTCGATCGGCACACATTCGATAAGAATAATACAAAACAGTCTTCGTAATTGATATCCTGTTTTCATAATTGAAGCCTCGGCAAGACATTGTCTCCACTCGGAATCATCTTCAAGAAGACCTCTTGCAATACATGTTGCTTTGAATGTAGGGTACTCGATCGAATTGAATGTGCGTAAATTTTCCCACGATGTTGGCCCTTTAACAACTGTTAGTAGCAACCGTAGATAAAATCTCTCACCAGAATTAGGGGAGGCAAAATACATTCTGCCAATGGCATATCCAGATTGTCTTGGAGTCCAGACCTTTGTTGACGAATACCACACAAACTTTTGGGGAAATTCTTGATATGTGAGATCATGCGCAGACTCATGTAAAGCACAACATGTAAAAAACTCAGTCAAAGTTGTCTTATCATTTTCAGCCCTAGACCTTATTGCATCTACATCTTCATCTGGATCAAAAATAACACGGTGTTGCCCTGGTAAATGAAGTATCAATCTTTGAACTGACGGAATCTCTTGATGCAAAGGATGCTCGAATATTCGCCAGGCAGCCTCAGGTGGTCCAATATATCTTGCATCAAGGTATTGTTGGATCTCATTTACTGCGCCCAATACCACTGTGGTCCGATCATGACCTTTATAAATATACTTATGAATGTACTTCACGCATCTTACCCCGGCACAAACTTCGACATTAATATGGCAGTTAAAGCGCCTTGAGAGATACCTGTTGTGCGGCACAACATCGCGGTTATCAACCTGATGCCCCCTTACAGTATATAGATGCCAATTACTACGACGACGATAAATAGGATATCCATCACGATCCAAGGTTGTTGCATCTGCATAATTTCGAGGGTATTTCTTAGTACACTTACCATTTTCCATGCATGAGGCATTTGGATTCCGAGCACCACATGGTCCATGTACCATACATTTTGACACAGTATCGAATAATGCAGGATCTTGAGCAGGATCAGGAAATTCAGCACATACAATTCTATCCACTTGATCACATGTATGAATCTTATCGGGTCCACGAAGAAAGAAAAGAGCATGCATATGTGGAAGACCCCGTTTCTGAAATTCAATTGTAAATACATGTGCTACTTTCTTTCCAAATACATTATTGCCATCAATCTCCTTCATCAAAGCCTTTCTTTTTAACTCAAATACACGTGCGACTAAATCTGGACGGTCGGTAGCCTTTTGATTGGGCAGTAGAGCCGAAGTAATTTCTGGCCACTTTGGATTTGCGGTCATTGTAAGAAAAATATCCGGGTGCTGGTTATAACGTGTGATAGCCATTGAGTCTTGAAATATTTCAAACATGTGACGTGCACTGCCAGTGAAAGATGAAGGAAGTATCATGCGCTGTCCAATTTGGTCGCATCTGGCATATGCATCGATATCTGCAAGACCCTGATAGAGCTCTGAGCGGAGTTTTCGTTGATTAAGTTTGATGAATGTCAAACGATGTTGCTCAATTGCTGCCCAAGCATCAACTATGAACTCCTGGAATAACTTTCCCACTCTCAAAATTGAAGAATACTCGTTCTGTCTTTCAAACAGACGGTAGCTATAAAACTCACACATCGTCAGGCGTCTACTTGATGCTATGTTTTGAACTGGATCCCACTGCTTCAACTCAGGTTCCCATCCAAGCTGACCATCAGGAAATAATAAGACGTAGTGTAATGGTAAGTACGCAGGATGAGTCTCATTGATTTGCATTAATTGATGATTTCCTCGAAGATGTAAAACTATATCTCGCATCCCGAAAGGTCGATAGCCATCGCCAGGTAAAATAACCGCAATCTCATCTACGGTTGGGAGGTTATAACGGCGACGATCCTTGTTTGAATTGTAATGCAGATATACAGGAAGATCATGTCCACATGAATCTGCTTGAGATAAAACAGAATACGCCTGACAATATAGTTTGATGAATGGATTTATGCCCGATAAACAATTTTGAATAATTTTTAAGACATCCTTGCTCAAATGTGGATTTCTATTACTTCGGAACTCCATAGCAGAATCCGGATCATATATGTAAAGTTGACAATAACTTGCTGTTTGATCCGGTTGGGGCAGAAGTGATCCTGTTCGATGGCGTAATTCTCCATGAATTGTAAATATGTTCGGGCCCCTGCCAGCAATCAATCTTTGATCCATTGTCACACCAAGGCTAGTAAATGCATTAGCTGCATTATACTCCCGAGTATACATTCGAAATGATTTTGATGCCTCACTGTCACCATCATATAATTCTCTAAGTGATGGAGGGGGTTCATTAAGTTTCGGCAATTTTACTTTTCCTTGCAAACAACATGTTCCAAAAAGATGTGTTCTCAAAGTTGACTTCGACAACTGTTCATCCAACCAGTGTAAGGCTGAACAATGAGGGCATGGAATGTTCATTAATCAAAGATGGTGCCGACCAAAATCAACCAGAGTTGGTGGACCAGAGCCATGCTGAGTTAACCGACATCGGAAGATCGAGGATGAGCCAGCGTCTTCGTGTTCAACTGGAGAAGTTGTTAATCCAGGTGTTATTTGAGGTATACAGATAGGAGTCATATATCGAGATATGTTTCGTTGAGCTGTTTCTCGTTCTCTCCTTTGACATTGAGCTAAACACCTAGCCAAAATAAAACCATAATAATTAAATAAAATTAAATTACATTAAAGCAGAGGAGCTCTTATGAATAATAACCTGGCATATGGTTCATCATCTTCAGCACATATCGTAGCGTTGTGCGAGGCTGAGACCTCATCTACATGTTCAACGGGAGAAGTTGGTACTGCATATGTGCTTTGAGGCATGTCGAGTACACTGGTAGGAGTCATATATCGAGATGTGCTTGCTTGTATTTGTTCTCGTTCTCTCCTTTTGCGTTGAGCTAAAGCCCTATACAAATTTAAACAGAAAAATAAACACAACTACAATACATGGCTTGGTGAAAAGGTTTTATGTACAGTCGGGTTAATAATGACCTGACAGATGGTCCAGGAACTTGTCCAGAAATCATATCGTTACGCGAGGCCGAGACATCATCTTCTTGTTCAACCGGAGAAGTTGTCACGGCTAGTGTTATGTGAGGTATATCAAGGACACCGTCAGAAGGCAGAGCGTGAGATATGTTTCGTTGTTCCTGTTCTCGTTCTTTCCTTTTTCGTTGAGCTAAAGCCCTATACAAATTTAAACAGAAAAATAAACACAACTACAATACATGGCTTGGTGAAAAGGTTTTATGTACAGTCGGGTTGATAATGACCTGACAGATGGTCCAGGAACTTGTCCAGAAATCATATCGTTACGCGAGGCCGAGACAGCATCTTCTTGTTCAACCGGAGAAGTTGTCACGGATGGTGTTATGTAATGTATATCAAGGACACCGTCAGAAAGCAGAGCATGAGATATGTTTCGTTGTTCCTGTTCTCGTTCTCTCCTTTTTCGTTGAGCTAAAGCCCTATACAAATTTAAACAGAAAAATAAACACAACTACAATACATGGCTTGGTGAAAAGGTTTTATGTACAGTCGGGTTGATAATGACCTGACAGATGGTCCAGGAACTTGTCCAGAAATCATATCGTTACGCGAGGCCGAGACAGCATCTTCTTGTTCAACCGGAGAAGTTGTCACGGCTGGTGTTATGTGAGGTATATCAAGGACACCGTCAGAAGGCAGAGCGTGAGATATGTTTCGTTGTTCCTGTTCTCGTTCTCTCCTTTTTCGTTGAGCTAAAGCCCTATACAAATTTAAACAGAAAAATAAACACTACTAAAATACATGGCTTGGTGAAAAGGTTTTATGTACAGTCGGGTTGATAATGACCTGACAGATGGTCCAGGAACTTGTTCAGAAATCATATCGTTACGCGAGGCCGAGACAGCATCTTCTTGTTCAACCGGAGAAGTTGTCACGGCTGGTGTTATGTGAGGTATATCAAGGACACCGTCAGAAGGCAGAGCGTGAGATATGTTTCGTTGTTCCTGTTCTCGTTCTCTCCTTTTGCGTTGAGCTAAAGCCATATCCAAATTTAAACACAAAAATAAACACTACTAAAATACATGGCTTGGTGAAAAGGTTTTATGTACAGTCGGGTTGATAATGACCTGACAGATGGTCCAGGAACTTGCCCGGAAATCATATCGTTACGCGAGGATGAGACAGCATGTTCTTGTTCAACCGGAGAAGTTGTTATGGCTGGTGTTATGTGAGGTATATCAAGTACACCGTCAGAAGGCAGAGCGTGAGACATGTTACGTTGTTCTTGTTCTCGTTCTCGTTCTCTCCTACTGCGTCGAGCTAAAGCCCTATCCAAATTAAGCCCAAACTAATTACAATTAAAATACATTATTAGCGTATATTAGATGTTCATTTTGAGAATATGGTAGATGTTCAATTAAAATACTCCCAATTTGGAATTGGGTGAATATGTTCATTTTGAGAATGAACACTCCCAGTTTCTAATTGAGAATTTCAGAATTTGAGTAGTTATTGAACTTCAATGTCAAATGCACAAATTCCATATCATCAGAAATTTTAGAATTGCAAATTACATGAGAAATATTCCCAAAGTATACTATTCGGAAATTTGAGAATTTCAGAATATGAGTACTCAAATTCCATATCAATAACTCAAATTTCAGAAGAGTATACTGCATGAGAAAAATTTGAATACTCAAGTTTGAATTTGGGCATTAGAAAAATTCAAGTTCAAAATTAAATTCAATTTCAAGTTCAATAACTCAAATTTCATTTGATAATTTAATGTTAAGGTCAACATTTTTCTTATATCATCAAATACCAAAGTTCAGTTTAATTTCATGTTAAACTCAAATTTCATAAGAGTTGAGGTGCAACATTTTGAAATTAACAACATCAAGCTCTTCAATAATTGAGGATATGAGTAACTTGTAACTTGTTTGAAACTGGAAATTTTTCTCTTTCAACTTGTTTGAAACTTGTTTGAGTAACTGGGTAACAACATCAAGCTCTTTGAAATTTTTCTCTTTCAACTGTAACTTGTTTGAAACTGGAAGAAAAAATGAGAAAATGAAATTTGATGAAACTTGATGAGAAAATGAAACTTGATGAAACTAGATGAGAAAATGAAATTTGTTTGAAACTTGAAATAAGCTTTTGGTATGAGGAAATGGATAAGAAATGAAATTGGTGAGTAACATTCAACTTTAATCAAATTTTTATATGTTACCTTGAATACATTCAAATTTCAGCATAGACTTTTGTAATATCATTCAGCCAAATGACAGTAAATACACCCAATGACATTAAAAGAATCACAGTGAATGATATTAAAAATCAAGATATTAGAATACAGTTAACATATACAAAAATCACAGTGAATACACCCTACTACAGACCAACATTCATGTGTTAACTTGATGTGAAAAATTTTCATCCGGTTAAATTTTTCTTGATGAATTTTCGTCAAGGTAATTTGATCAAGCAAAAATTTCATTCAGCCAATGTGAATACACCCATAACTAAAAATGTTAACTTCTAATTGCATCATTGACTGTTCAGGATCATAAATTGAGTTCTAATTGAATTTCAAGTCAACAATGAACAGGATTGAATGTTGACATGGATTTAAATTGCAATTCATTAGAATTGCAATCATCAGTAAATTTAAACACAACATTCAAACAGGATTTAAATTGAGAATCATACATACACATACACATTTATTCAATATTTATTCAATACACATACACATTCTTCTATCTTCTCAGTTTTTTGGACATTCAAAAAAGCTTGTGAGAGCTCAATTGTATAATTTATACATATACCTCAAACTTCTATCTCCAAGTTTGTGAGAGCTCAATTCTTTTGTACACATATGCTCAATTCTTCTATCTCCAGCTTGAATTTCAAGTTAACAAAGTGAGCTTCTCAGTTTTTTGCTTATATTCATTCAAAAATTACATCCATGTTTCAAAATTAAAGTTTCAAGTGAAAAAGTGTGCATTGGTGTATGTGTGCACACATGGAGAAAATTACATCCAAGTTCAAAAATTATTTTGTGTGTTTTTAGTGTATGTTTTTGAACAGATTTCCAATTTCATTGGTGTATGTGTGCATATGTTAACAGATATCCAAGTTCAAAACCAATGCTTGGTTATATAACCAATAAAAAACTGCATGAAACAATAACAATGCATTAACACTAATTTTTGAAGCTCTCTTTACCAACAATAACAATGCATGAAACAATAACAATGCATTAACAATTAAAAAGTGCATGAAATAAAAAACTGCTAGAACCAATAACAATGCTAGAAACAATATCCAAACTTTATACATTAACACTAATTTTTGAAGCTCTCTTTATCACAATGTGTATCAAAAAAATTGGTCACAGGATACATAAACTTGGATAAACATAATTTGATATGAAATTGCAGACATAATGTTTATCAAAATGTTAATAATGTTAACTTGGATTTATGTTTATAATGTTAACAGGACAATGTTTATCAAAAAAATGCATTGTCCCATTGCAGACAAATGTTAACTTGGATTTATTAACTTGGATTTATGTTAAAAATGTTAAAAATTGAACATTATTAACTTGGATTTATGTTTATCAAAAGTTGGATAACACATATTAACAGGACAATGAGATAATTTGATCATTTTGATAATTTTGATAAAATTGAGATAATTTTGTTCCATTCCAAAATTTGATCATTGTATCAACTGAGAAAAAAAGCTATATAACTCAGAAATTCATGTATCAAGTATCAAATGAGAAAAAAAAGCTTTCACATATAACTTCAGATTCAATGAGAAATTTTTTATCACATGTATGAAAAAGCTTAGGACAATGAGAGAACTAAGAAAGCTTAGGAAACTTGAGATTCAATGAGATTCAAAGGCAGAAATTTTGATCATATAACTAAGAAATTCAAGTTCTCACATGTATGCCTAAGTTATAACTAAGAAAGCTTAGGACAATCCTGTTTACCCCCATTGCAAGGTTCACCAAAAAATTCAAGTTATAACTAAGAAAGCTTAGGTCAATCCTGTGTACCCCCATTGCAATGTTCACCAAAAAATTGCATAATATAAATTTGATTCAAGTTAACAGGACAATGTTTATCAAAAAAGTTTGTATTATCATATGTGTTACCATATGTGTTATCATATGTGTTAACAGGACAATGTATTATCATATGTGTTATGAAAAGAAATGAAGAACACAAAGTGTGCAATGAAAATCCTGTCAGGCAATCAAAATTTTTGAAATTGCATCCATGAAAAAAACACCAATTTCAGGCCTATCTCAATTTACAGTGTGCATTGGTGGCAATCAAAAGTTTTGAAATTGAAAAAGTGTGCATTTGTGTTTTTTACATCCATATCAAGCTCATTGAAAAATTGAAAAAGTGTGCCTTGAAAAATTGAAAAATTGTATTCTACATGTTAAAGTTGGAAGAAACATTTGGATCAGCAAGCTCATATCAAGCTCTTCACAGGACACTTTCAGGGAAAAATGAAGTGCTTATCAAAATGAAAATTTGTGAAGATTGCATAGAGAATTGGGTGTATTGAAGCTTTCATCCAATATTCTTACAATTGCTGAATATGAAAAAAAACAATACTCATTTCAAGCTCTCATCCAATACTCATTTCTCAATATTCTTTCAATATTTATCCAATATTCTGTCATATCAAGCTCTCATCCAATTTCTGAATATGAAAAAAACAATACTCAAGCTTTCATTTTCAAACTCATTTCTCAATATTAGAATTGTTATATCTCTATTAGAATAGAATTGTTCTAATAGAAATTCCAGTGTAAATTATATATCTAATAGAATAGAATTCACAGGACAATACTATTAGAATAGAATTAGAGATATAATTCTATTCTTCAAGCTTCATTCCTAACATTCACAGGACAATGCAATAACATCCATTTTTTTCTTAATGTATTCAACCTCTTACCCAAATGCTAATGTGAGACTAAATTTCAAACTCTTACCCAAAACCAATTGAACAAAATTACACAAATTGAACCAATTGCACCAAAACCAATTTAAATCCTCAGGATAGTCAATTGGTTTTCCATACATATGAAATAGAATATTGACATTCCTTATATCATTTTTGATAACCCAATTTTGCAATACATAGAGAAGTTTGACATTGCCAGGATTTGAAAATCCTTTGCATTGCCAGGACACTGTAGAGAATTTTGCATATGCATATCAAAATTTTGCATATGTATAGAATTTTGCATATAAAAAAAATGCCATTGACAGGACCCAAAAAATTCTCTAGATATGCAAAATTCTCTACATTGAATATGCAAAAGTCTCTACATATGGTTATCCAAGCAACTTGCTTTTATGGTTATCCATTATATAAGCAATTCATCATGTATAAGCAACTTCAGGTTATCCATTATATTTATGTAAGAATGATCTATTATCCAATTACACATAACACCCAATTACACATAAACATAACACCCAATTTATATGTGTAATTACACATAAATTCAGCCCTAAAATGAGTGAAGCAAATATAAGAAGCATGTCAAGTACATATGCAATAACATGGCAATGACAGGATTAGTGTTGTGACAGGATTTTGGAAATTTGCATGAAAGTGTCCTGTTAAAAAAATAACCAAAATGAAGCAAATCATCAAGCTGTCATCCAACATTAAAATTTTCAGTAACAAATTAAAAAATGCTCTTATCAGCAAGCTCTTATCATTTACAAATTAACAAATTCAAATTAAAAAAAATCTTCACAGGACACTGTAATGCAAAAATTAAGAGATTATCAAAATGATTTGTTTCAAATCCTGGCAATGCATAGGATTGCCAGGACACTGTAGAGAATTTTGCATATGTAAAGTGTCCTGGCAATGTAGAGAATTTTGCATATGCATTCAATTCTGTTGACAGGACCCAAAAAATTTGACATTACTCAGGACAATTGGTTACTCAGGATATCAAGTTTAGCATTATTAACATTATGAAGATTACTCAGAATATGAGTGACTTGAGAATCAGAAATTTTATCCATTCACATTGCTTATCCATTCAGTTTGGATATCAGTTTAGCATTATTAACATTTTGTCTGCAAAAATTTATGATATTGGAATTATCCATTCACATTGCTTATCCATGGATAAACTCAGTATATGCATTCTCAAACTAACTTCAAAAATTTTGAGATTGGATAATTCCAAACTCCAAACATAATTCTCAATAAATTTTTGAAGATATTTTGAGTACATGGATAATGTGAAATATCCAGTCATTCACATTGATTATCCATGGAAATTATGGTTGCTTATTCCAGGATAAACTCCATTGGAAATATCCATTCATTACATGACAATCAGTTTGATATTGGAGTTTGGAATTATCCATTCTCAGGACAATCAGTTTGACAATCAGTACATGCAAAATTTGATACCATTCTCAAAATATCAAACTCACATTGCTTCTATGATCCTCAATCCAATATCAAACTCACATTGCTAATGGATAATTCAAATATGTCCCAATACAAAAGTTTTGTCACAGGACACATAACATTGTTTTTGATTTTTGATAAAATATTTGAATTTTTGGGTTATAAACTTGGTCACAGGAGCAACATTGTTTTTGCTATCATTGGGTTATAAACATATTCATAGGAAACATTGGGTTATAAACATATTCATAGGAAACATATGTTATCATTGGGTTATAAACATATGTTGCTCAGTTATAACATATGTTATCATTGGGTTATATTCATAGGAGCAACATATGTTTATAACCCAATGATAGCAAAAACATTGGGTTATGTCCCAATTCATAGGAGCAACATTGGGTTATCATTGGGTTATAAATGTTTATAACCCAATGTTTATAACCCAATGATAACATATGTTTATAACCCAATGATATGTTTATAACTGAGCAACATTGGGTTATCATTGGGTTATGGCCCAATTCATAGGAAACATATGTTATCATTGGGTTATAAACAAAAGTACACAGTCAATTAGGATAACATTTTCAAATTGGGACATGTTTTTGGTTATAACCAAAATGTTATCAAAAAACTTTTGTCACAGGAAACATAGAAGCAAAAACATTTTATCAAAAAGTCAAAAATTCAAATATTTGTATTGGGACATATTCATAGGAAACATATGTTATGTGACCAAGTATTGGGTTATAAACTTGGGATAATATTGTTTTTGATAATATTATTTGATAACATATGTTTATAACCCAATGTTGTTTCCTATGAATTGGGACATAACATATGTTTATAACCCATTGTTTTTGATAACATATGTTATGTTTCCTATTGGATAACATGTTTTTGTTTTTTGATAAAATATTTGAATTTTTGGGTTATAAACTTGGGATAATTCCAATACAAAATTACAAAAGTCAAAAATTCAAATATTGGGTTATAAACTTGTCCAATATCTCTAAATTGGGTTATAACCCAATTCCTCATACAGGAGAGGACACATTGAAAATGTAACACAATTTCTCATATAACCAAAAACATGTCCAATACAAAAGTACACATTCAATTTTTCTCCATGCCCAATACAAAATTACACATTCAATCAATTTTTCTCCATACCTGAAAAACCAAACTCAAAACACCAAGCTGTGATGAAGCTCTAACCAAGGGATGAAGCTCTCACTGAGATGTTGATCTGCAAGGGGAGTGTGGAATACAAAATTACACAGTCAGTTAAAAATTCAATTGGGGGAGTGAAATGTTTAGAATTCAGTAAAAAATTCAATTGGGTACATGAAGATTACCCAATACATAATGAACTCATGGGCAAATCATTATGTATTCAATTGAGTAATCTTCATAATTCAAGTTTAGCATTAAAAATTTACAGTGATATATTTTTGATAACACATATTAACATGTCAATATATTTGATATGGAAAACATATTATGAAGATTACTCAAGATTTTTTTGATATTTTTGATAACACATAGCAAATTTTTCAACAGCCATATGAAGTTTAGCATTGCTTCTATGCTAACCTGGACATTCACTCACTCAAACATATCTAAGGTTGGATAATCAATTTTCTATTATCCAAGTTTAGCATTGATATCTATTATCCAATTTTTTTTATATCAATTTGTTTGAGTGAGGATATCAAGTTTAGGATTGCTTCTATGCTATGATATGTTTCAAAAATTACACATTCAATTTTTGAATCTCATACAGGCCAGGTATTTTTGAATTCTCACCAATTCTTAATATGATATGGCTGAAAAAAATAGAAGTCCTAAATTGCAGACAACCTCAAAAAATAGAATTTTTATGAAAAAAAATTATTAACATTACTCAGGGAAAACATTTTTGAAGCTCAAGGACACATAACATTTTATCAAAAAACTTGGTCACAGGAAACATATTCATATCAAAAAATTGATTATCCAAGTTCAAATTTTTTGGAAACAATGCTAGAAAGCCAAGTTCAAATGTATCCATCCAAGTTCAATTTTTTTTGATATGATATTGCAGACAACCATAGCAAAAAAAATTTTGATCAAAGGAAACATGTTCGCAAAGCTCACCAAGAGGGTGCTTGAGCTCTCCTGTGATGAAGGCTTGATGTGCTTGATATGCTTTCCTCCCCCGTGATCTGAGGTAGAAGAGAGTCTGAGGTAGAAGAGGGTAAGTAGAAGAGTGCGCTGGAGGAGGTAGAAGATGATGGCGATGCTGGAGTTAGAAGAGGGTGCTAGCTCTGCCTTGAGGAGGTAGGATGCTGGAGGTAGATGATGGCGATGCTGGAGGAGGTAGATGATGAGCTGCTTCCTCTTGGCGCGCAAAAATAATACGCCGTAGATGATGTGATCAAATCCATTTCCCCCTCAGCTTTGATGTGATCAAATTCCATTTCCCTCCCAATGGTAGATAGGTAAAACAAATTTTTGAAAGTTTGATTTCTCAAAAATCTCAATTTCTCATCTCAATTTCTCAACACACCCAATTACACATAAAAATTACACATAAAAACACACCCAATTACACATAACCAAAATCTCTTATCCAAAATCTCTTAACCAAAATCTCTTATACATTTCTCTTATAATCAACACACCCAATACAAATCTAAACATAACCAATTTCTCTTATCAAAAACTCTTATCCAAAAACCCATGATAACATCCCTGTTTTATAATATAGATATATTCTAGTTCTATCATCAGCTATGGGTTTGAATCTAAAAGAAATTCTAGATAATGTTTGTTACCCTGAAATTTTCTTGTCTTTCTCGAATGATAAGGAGAAAAAAAAGATTGGATCAAAAGAAAATGCTATTTTGGAGTTTTATCAACAATTTACTTGTGTAGGTGGGGATCCGGTATTTTTTGAGTCCTTATGTAAGGAATTACAAAAGAAATTTTTTCAACAAAGGTGTGAATTATGAAGGATTGGTCGACGAAATATGAACCGGAGACTGAATCTTGATATACCTCAGAACAATACATTTTTGTTACCACAAGATCTATTGGCTGCTGCGGATCATTATATCGGAATGAAATTTGGAATGGGTACACTTGACGATATGAATCACTTGAAAAAGAAACGTATTCGTTCTGTAGCAGATCTGTTACAAGATCAATTCGGATTGGCTCTTGTTCGTTTAGTAAATGAGATTCGAGGAACGATATGTGGAGCAATCAGGCATAAATTGATACTGACTCCTCAAAATTTGGTCTTTTTCGTTTCATGTTGCAATAGAAACTTATTATTTGATTATACGAGAATGAATTTCTCATTTCTAGTATAGGAAGAAACAACTATTTATCTTTTCGATGAGAATTTTTTTGTACATGACATGAGAGAAACCTGTCTTTATATTTCTATTTATATTTCTAATTGAGAAAAGGATTCTATCATAATATATATTGAAGTGATACCCTAGATTCCCCCAAAAGAGAATTATTTCTTTTAATACTCCCCGTTAACAATTTCAATGATTGGATCATATGCTTAATTATGATAGGAAATAAAATAGTAAAATGACTATTCATCTATTATATTTTCATCAAATAGGGGGCAGGAAGACTATATGAAAAAATGGTGGTTCAATTCGATATTGTGTTTAAGGATTCTAATCTAGAAAAAGAATTGATAGCTTGCACTTCTACTTCTGTCGTATCAATTATCATTTCAACGAGCAATTTCTCCCATAATGATATCTATACTACCTAGTATCGTCATGATATTAGCCAATTTCAATCTTTTAACTAGTTGAGGGAGAATTTGCAAATTGATGAAACCAGGTGGACGAATTTTCCATCTCCAGGGGAAAACACTACTATCTCCTATCAAATAAATTCCTAATTCTCCTTTTGGGGCTTCCACTCTCACATAAAGTTCTTACTTCGACAATTCAAAATTGGGTGAAAGTTTTTTAGTAATAAATCTATATTCAAAATTAGTCCATTTAGTCCATTCGGAATTTTTTTCTCTATCAAAACATCGGACTTCTAAATTTTCATAGGGCCCCCTGAGAATTCCTTCTAGAGCCTGTTGAATAATTTTTATTGATTCCTTCATTTCACTGATTCGTACTAAATAACGAGCTAGTGAATCTCCTTCCTTTTGCCATTGGACTTCCCAATCGAATTTATTATAACACTCATAACAATCAACTTTACGAAGATCCCATTGGATTCCAGAAGCTCGTAACATCGGTCTTGATAAACCCCAATTTATTGCTTCCTCTCCACCAATAATGCCCACTCCTTCAACTCGTTCCAAAAAAAGGATTCCGCGTAATAAGTTTTTGATATTCAACAATTCCTATTAAAAAATAATCGCAGAAATCCAAACATTTATCTATCCAGCCATAAGGTAGATCTGTAGCGACTCCTCCAATACAGAAATAATTATGCATCATTCGCATACCTGTGGCGGCTTCGAATATATCATATAATAATTCCCTTTCTCTGAAAATATAGAAAAAGACATGTCTGTGAAGATGCGGACTACCTGCACCTGGACCGATGTCCGACTACCAGGCGCTACGGCGCTGAAGTAACCCATGCCAT
The DNA here is from genome assembly GCA_030789695.1 of Scilla litardierei. Lineage (NCBI taxonomy): Eukaryota > Viridiplantae > Streptophyta > Magnoliopsida > Asparagales > Asparagaceae > Scilla > Scilla litardierei. Next base: position 164,249,258 of record CM061133.1, read on the forward strand.
ACTCCCAGGAAAAGCTCGACCGACCTTCAACAAAAGGGTACCTGTACCCGAAACCGCCACATGTGGGTAGGTAGAGAATACCTAGGGGCGCGAGACAACTCTCTCTAAGGAACTCGGCAAAATAGCCCCGTAACTTCGGGAGAAGGGGTGCCTCCTCACAAAGGGGGTCGCAGTGACCAGGCCGGGCAACTGTTTACCAAAAACACAGGTCTCTGCAAAGTCGTAAGACCATGTATGGGGGCTGACGCCTGCCCAGTGCCGGAAGGTCAGAGATTTTGCACTTTTTTCTGATTTATCCTATAAAATATAAAAATAAAATATATATATTAACATAAATAAAGTGCAGCCGATTGGATCCAACCTATTCTTGAAATATACAACTCGCACACACTCCCTTTCCAAAATAAATCAATACACCAAGCACTACACTTAGATTTACTGGATTTGTTGCTAAACTATCGGTATTAAACCCGAAACTTCCGGCAGATTGCCAGTGGCCTAAAGAAACGAAAGGATCGGTTACATTTTTCATATACTCTCCTCTTATATCTTATAGATAGGACTAACAAAGAACAGAGTTCTTTTTGTATCAATTTGCTCGCCCTTTTTTTGGATTGATTTCTTTTTTTTTCTTAATTTCCCATTTTTAATGGGAGTAGATTAAATCTATTTATTCAATTTGAGAATTACAAAATTTCTTTTTTCTTCTTCTTTTGAAGTTTCTGATAAGATATTTATTAAGTTAGGTTTTCAATCTCGTGTCAATTCCAAAATATCTACTTTGTTCAAACACTTCTTAAAATAAAAGTAAAAATTCCATCGTACTAAACTAAGGACGGGAAGGAAAAAACGAGCGAATCCACTAATTCCTCATCCTAAAATCAGTCCTTCCCAGGGTATTGTCGCAACAAATACATAATTGTAGGAGTTAAAGTATTGATATCATTCACAGATAGATGTATGTATTCATGTATACATACATACATACATACATACATATGTGTGTGTGTGTGTATGGAAATTGCATTTACTCGCCAAAAAAATATGTATATGGATATTATTTCTTTGGAAATGGGTCTATGTGTTCATTTTATACATTCTCTGATACATGTCCACTGCTTAATGTTAATATTGTCTCCATGAAGTTGATTTTGTTTGAGATGAGATAAACTATTGGATGGATATTCCTTCATATTTTGATTTAAAATTTCATTTAGTATCACCTTAATTGTTTACCCTATTCAATCACTCCTTTGATTTATAGTTCTTTTAGCACTGGTTGTCGTTGTTTCTCTTCCTCCTGCACTTTATCGATTATGATAAAGGTGGAGAGAAATAAACATAGGGTAATAATTCATGTGTTATTTATGAAATTTTAAAAATTCATGAATCATGACATTTAAAAAATTTATTTTTGAACCAGTGTATGACTCAAAGGGGAGTTTGATATATATATGTGGATTTTATCCAACATTCAATTTCTATTGTCATATTACATTAATTCCATTCTCATATGTTTACTTTCTGCCAAGTGTATCACCCAAATATCATGTTCATGTTGTTGAATACCATCTATGATTTCTTATTTGATGATAACAAACCTTCATATTTTTATGTGTTTATTAAGTGTTTTAAGGGCCAAGTAAACATAGAAAGAATAATGGAAAACTTGTGAATATGGTCAATACTAAGCTTGTAATTTATGTGCAAGAGAAGTAGGAATGGTAAAAGTGTGAATATGGCCAATGGCAAGTTGTAATTTATGTCTAAGAGAAAGAAAGCACAAGGCCGGCCCTAGGCATCTTTCTTCGTCACTTGGCCAAGCAAAACTCTCATAATCAAGCTCCTTTAACATCCTCAAGCAAACTCTTCCAAGATTGTGTCAAAGCCAAAGCATCATCAATCTCCAACCATAAGCCACTCACTGCCAAAGCACCACAACAATTTGCCCTCTCTTATTTTTCTGTCGAAGAGGATGTACTTATGATTCCAACGGATATTTTTTAGGATTTTTCTGAGCTCTGGGCTATTTACTACATTTTCTGGAAAACGGAGCATCTGATTACTTTGCACAGACCGTAGTAGAACCCGCAGTGTTACACCCCCTTGCTGACATATATAGCGACTGAGCCATTGCCCATGATGACTCACAGAATCACAGATTCAACGAAGAGCTTCTTTGCGCACAAACCACTGCCAGATTGATTTGTGCAGCCAACTTCGAAGAGCTACATCTTTTGATCCAGAGATCGGTTTGAGACACCGTTTACGCCGGCACAAAGCTGACGACGTGCTTATCGATAGGGACTCGCCAAACATCACTAACTGAGCAGTCTAAAATTATTATCTTATTATTAGTTATGATTGTTCTGGTAGATCTTTGTATTAGGTTTTAGTTCTTGTTTGCAGGGTTCTTTTAGGGCTCTTGACTGGTTGGGGCTAGTCAAGAGAAAGTTCTTGCTAGGATAGTAGTTTTCAACACTTTGGGAAGTGAGATATAGACTTGGTGAGCTGAGTGTTGTGGCAGGAAGTTCCGGGTGTTTGTACCTTAATGTTATTATTCTAGTGATTACTTTGGGGCTAAAGTATGTCTTGGGGCGACCGAATTACCAGGGTAAATATTGTGTGCACTCTATGTTTGCTTCCGCTTTATTATCTCTACACATATTTACTCTGTGATTGTCTGATTGAGTAGGCTACTTTTTTGTATTTGCGAAAAGTTTTTATAAGCCTATTCACCCCCCTCTAGGCTTAGATCATGATTCAACAAGTGGTATCAAAGCAGGTTAGAGGATCTTGGCTAGAGAAAATGAATATCTCCAATTCAGCTTTTGTTAAAGGCATGTCTATAGATAGACCCCCTATGTTTTGTGGACATGATTATATTTACTGGAAGGCTGGGATGAAAGTTTACTTGTTATTGTTGGATTTTAATACGTGGCATATTACTGAAAATGGATATACTAATAATTCTCTGAAAGTAACTGGAATTTAGATGCTAAAAATTTGTGTGTTGTAAATGCTAAGGCAAAGAATATTTTTCTTTTATGGTTTGGATAGAAAAATATTTAATCATATTTCTCATTTCTCTTCTGCAGATGATATATAGAGGATTTTGGGAATGACATATGGAAGCTAGAAATCTTTCGATGATCACACCTCACATAATGGAAAGAGGATACAGAATAAGTAGAACTGGAGGGAAGAAATGTTATTTTAAATAAACATGATGCGCGTATGTCTAATAATATTTTTGACGATTCTAATAATGCGATTATTTGCCAAAATAGCATAAAATCTAGGCACATCAAAGCAGATTGTTGAATAATGCAAAAAAGAAGGGAAAGTCACTTGTAACAACATGGAATGAAGAAAGTGATGACGAACCATAAGATGAGACTGCCCACTCTTCTTTATGTTTAATGAGAGATCATAATGAAGTACAATCCTACTCTATGGCTGAGCCTATAATATTTGTGAGAATATGCATGTTGAAATTAACAAATTAGAATCCATTGTTGAGTCTCGTAAGGAAGTAAACTTTGAATTACAACATGATAACTTATCTCTAGACAATGAAAAATTGAAAACTAAAAATAATACACTTAAGGCCACACTTGCAAAGATTAAAAAGCAACCACCCATTATGCATGAGACATTAAAGTGTGATGTTTGTCCTAAGCTAGAGACCGAAAACAAAGAATGCAAAGAAAGCATGCCTATATTAGAATCAGAAAACAAAGAGCTTAAAGAAAAACTAATCAAGATTGAGACTAAAAATAAATATCTTAAGGGAAAATCCATCGAAATAGAGAAGAAAGCTGATAAATTTGAAAAAAAACGAAGAGCATAATAAAAAAAGCTTTCATTAGTAAATGCATCTTGCTTGTGAACGAAAATCTTTATTTGAAATCCAAATTATGCTTTAAGATAAACCTTTAGTGTTGGTTATATCCATCAAGCAATGCCACCCCTCTCTGAGAGTACTTATATGTATGTGTGTCGGTAACTTGAACTCATGCTTCATGAGGTTGTAAAACTCAATCCTAAAAGATTTCATGTTATATGGAAAGTTGGTTTGTTTGGTTGACTTTCATGAAATTTATCCCTATATGTTTTAATTTTTGATCATCACACGAGCACCAATATGGTTTAATCATTGTTATGAAATTAATTGAAGATCAAGTGGTTATTGTTAAATGCCTTCATATGATTATACTAGTCATAACTCGTGCCCGCGGGCACGGTTCATTTAAGATTTTCCCCCGCAAAATCTTTGTTCCCCCAAAAATTATTTCTACAGCCAAAATTGTGCGGAACAACAAATTAGCATAAAACTATGTAGCGACACGGACGCCTTCTGTATGGAACAATAAAATCGGCGCATGCGCCTTCGACACGGAACAACACATGTTCACAACCCAACCGATATCAGATCCGAGCATTCGTTAGCGGTGCAACATATGTGTGGCCCGTTCGATGGACCTGATGGATCCAAACAGCTAGCATGATCATAGCCAACACTGCACCCAATGCAGCCACCCAACCCGATCCGATACAGTCCATGTTTAATCTTTCTTCTCGCACCCAATGCAATAGCCATGTGGGAATTTGATGTGATAATGAATGGATCTTTCTTTCCGTAAAAATGGAGTCCATTTTTCTTGATCAAGTACCTTATATATTCTATATTGTGTATTATTACCATTTTTCATATAATATTTTGTAACATAGAATGCATCAATAACAAAATTGAACTACCAACTGAGCACAATTTGGGTGATGTGGCCCTTTCTTCACATTAGACATATATCATTGAACCTGTCCAATATAGTGTGTATCCAATTATCTGACAAAAAGCATTTAGAAGTTCAATTGAGTTCAATGTCAAAAATACACCCTGTGATCTGTAAACGACTTAGGTTTACAACGGACTTTACAACAGACATTAAAACTTCCAAGTACTACTTCCAAATATTTGATCCAAGATTTTTGTCTGCAAAATGCTTCCCTAGTTTTTTGTACTTCTTCTAGCTCTTCTAAGTTGCGTTTAGTGCGGAAGATGAAACCATTTGAGTTCCTTTTAATAAATGAAGCTGCACAGTTGAAAGAGTGCGAGTCACTAATTCCTCTAACGCTCCCTGGTTTATGACATGCTGTTCTTATTGGAGATGAATGCCAATTGCCGGCAATGGTCCAGAGCAAGGTTTGCTAACATCCAATCTTCTTTCCCTTATTCAATAAGGTTTACATTTTTATTTATAAGACCTATTTATCTCTCAGCTTTCAGAGAATGCATTGTTTGGAACGTCTTTTTGAAAGGCGGAGTTCATTGGGTCATAAGAAACACCTTCTAAATATTCATTATCGAATGCATCCTTCGATAAGTATGTTTCCCAATTCCAATTTCTATGACAATCAGATCGCAGATGCGCCAAATGTTCTTCAAAAGAAACATGAAAAGTAGTATCTTCCAGGTCGCATGTATGGCCCATATTCATTTATAAATGTTGAATTCAGAAAGGAAATTTCTGATGACATTGGACATAATCGGAAAAATATGGCTGAAGTGAATGTCATATTGCAAACAGTGAGAAGCCTATTTAACGGTATGCTACTTTATCATGTAATATATTTGCATAAGTAAGATGCTTTGAGTAACTTGTAACTTGTAACTTCCTATTCAGCGAGTCATCAAAGCTGCAAATTCATTCTTATATATCATTCATGAAGCAAATCCTCAACATATGAACTTGTAACGTAATGAACTTGAACTCAATTGAAAGATAAAACTGGTAGGCTGATATCAGCTCAACCCAATGATTCCACTTCGCTATCAAAGTTCTACAGGATTTCCGTGTATATCACTGCTGCTATCCACTCTTTCATAAAATAGAATGTAGGGATCCAGCTTAAGGACATCGGCCAACTGAACTTCCTCCACCCAATCATCATTAGCCATAAACCAGACTTTAACGCCCTCGCCCTTGTCTCGTCTTTCAAATGCACTGTAATGACCCGTCTCGAGGGAGTTTCCCAAGTGCCACACTATGCCTATGAGAAGATACAGATGCTTCTCATTCTGTTTCTCCAACGAACTGCAATCAAATTGGAAAATAGACAGATCGGGGATGATATACAAAGATAACACCTTACACTTGCAAAAAAAGCTGAAATTTAGAATAAAATGCAAATTTCTAACCTTGATACAAACCTCGAGTTTCAAAAATAGAAAAGAACAGTTCACGAATAAGAACAATGAAGAGAAACCACATGCAAATAATTTGTAGTATGAATTATGTATACCGAGTTGGCATAGTATTAAGCTTCAGCTCATAGGCCTTAAAATGTGAGGTCACAGTTAAAAATTAAATTTAGAATAACATTTGTAAAAAATAGACTCACATGAAATAACATTAGTATTAAGCTTCAGCTCATAGGATATGGTACCTCTCTTGCCTGTTGACTGCTAATGTCTATGAGAAAATGATGCACCTACTGTTGATTCCTACATGATAGCTATGACATGGTGACAATCAGTATTTTATACTGATTTGCTACGTCATGCGATTATTGTGTTTGTTGCTTTCACTTCATTCTGTTAGCTTCTCAATTGGGAATGCAATCTGTTACCATGTTTTACGCTTTTTTTCGGGTCAAATAACTCTCAACTTAGAATTTAGATACTAAATCTTAGTTAGGATTAATCAACTAATTTTAATGCATTTCAATAAGGACAACAGTTTACGTTAGAATTTTGTAATAATCAAGAGGCTTGTTTTGCGCCTAAAATGTGTATACAAAACCTTAATAAAGAAATACAGGTGTCACATTTGCGCCTAAAATGTGTAAACAAAATCTTAATAAAGAAATACAGGTGTCACATTTGCGTTAGCTCTTACTGTATGATTAAGGCCTAATTATTACGCACACGCTCTATATTTTGTGCAAATATTTGCGTTAGCTCTTACTCTATGATTAAGGACTAAATATCAGAAGTATCAAGGCAATAAAAGTAATTAAACAGAGGCAATAACTGAAGGGAGTCCACTCTATCATAGTGAATGAAGAGAAGACAGAGACAATAACTGAAGTGATATCCCTATTTTTTCCATAACAAAATCTAATATCATAGTATATGAAGAGAAGACAGAGGCAATTTCAATTTCACATATGTAGATATCATAAGATGGAAGGCCAAGCAATAACTGAAGACAGAGACAATTTTGTTACTGCACATACAAACGCCTTTCAAAATGTAAGAACTCCAATTAATTTTTCAAAGCTAAGATATGCATGAAAGATATGCATATCAGTTTCATGCAAATAGTTCAGTAACACATGGATCATTCCTGAAGGGAGTCCACTCTATCTGAAAGTGATGGGTTTAATAAGGCCATTAACTTTCGTGACTTGGATCATTCCTGTGATAATAAACATGGACATAGCATGTTGATGGCTTGAAGAGAAATCGGCCTTTATTAAACCCATCACATGGACACAGCAAAATTGAAACTAAATGACCAAGTCACAAAATTGAAATTAAATGTACAACATGAAGCTCATTTGCGTGAAACTAAATGGCCATGTCACAAAAGTTAATGGCCTTATTAAACAATCTTCATGACCAACAAAAGATGTGTTAAACATGTGTTACTGAACCCATCACTTTCAGATGGCCAGGTCACAAAATGGCCAGGTCATAAAATTGGAACAAATTAACTTTTACTGAAAGTGATGTGTTACTGAACTTTTTGTGACCTCATCAAAGCAAAGCAAAGCAACAGCATTTGAGGTTGGGAACAAAAAGTGTACCAACAGACCAACAGCAAGACCAACAGACCAACAGCAAAAATTGATGGCTGAGAACAAAAAAGTGTACCTTTTGGAGGACTTGGAGATGAGGATGGCTGAAAAATTGGTCCAAGGGAGAAAACTGCGACGGAGAAATTGCTTGGAGATAATTGCTTGGAGAAAACGAAGATCAAATGGAAGCTCTTGAGGTTGGCAGATGTTACCTGCGATGGGGATGCTCTTGAGGTTGGTGGATGCTATGGATGATGGCGAAATTGATGGGGAGAAGAAGCAGAACCAATTTAGGTTTTTTTTGTGAAGAAGGCGAGGCACCGTGCGGGGAAGCCGAGGCGTTGGTGAGGCGATTCGTGTGGGGGAATTCGAGGCGTTGGGTCTTCTGTGTGTTTTAGGATGCCTCTTCTGTGTGTTTTTGAGATTTATTTATGCACTCTTTAAGTAACATTTGGGTCTTCTGTGTGTTAATAGGCATTTGCGGTCTGACAGTTCTGTGTGTTCTATGCACCCTTTTTGAGATTTATTTATGCCTCTTCTGTGCGTTATGATGCCTCGTATGTTATGTACACGTGATTCATTTTGTGGGTGCGGTTTGCAATGATTCCACTCTCAATTTTATTCTCAAAACGTTTTACAACAACACATCTCAATCGTTGATTTAGCAAGATCAAATCTCAGCCGTCTTTGATCTTGTCCCAGTCAGCCCTAGGATTCAAAAAACACTGTCAAATGTATAATAGATGTCTAGATTAATAATGTTCTATTTTTACATTGCATATGACATGGATTTCTTTCATGCTCTTTTGATGATAACAAAAGGGGGATAAAATGGATAGATTTAATCATTGGTAAGCATATTAATAATAATTTGTAAGCATATTGATAATCATCGGGAAGCATATTGATAGGGGAGCAACTTGATAGGGCGAGCATGTCAATATGGGAGCTATGTGCATATGATTTATATCTTGTTGACGTGCATCATCATACTTCACAAAAACACATATTGTGCTGACATCATATTGAGCATATTGATCAAATATTATTGTGGTTTGTCATCATCAAAAGGGAGAGATTGCTGGATACAACGATATATGATTTCTTGTTTAATGATAAAAAACCTTCATGAATATTTTTGACGTGTTTGTTAAGTGTTTTTATGACAAGTAAATATGGAAAGAATAATGGCAAACTTGTGAATATGGTCAATAACAAGCTTGTAATTTATGTTCAAGAGAAGGAGTAATGGCAAACTTGTGAATATGGCCAATGGCAAGCTTGTAATTTATGTCCAAGAGAAAGCAAGCAAAAGGCTGGCCATAGGCATCTCTTTTCATCATCTTGGCCGAGCAAAACTCTTTAGGATCAAGCTCCTTCAACATTCTCAAGTAAACTCTCCCAAGATTGTGCCAAAGCCAAATCATCGTCTACCTCCAATCACAAGCAACTCATGGCCAAAGCATCTCAACAAATCTGCCCTCTCATTTTTTTTTGAAGAGGACGTGCTCACGAGTCCAACGGATATTTTTTCAGTTTTTTCTGAGCTCATGGCTATTTACTACATTTTCTGGAAAACAGAGCATCTGATTACTTTACACACATACCACAACAGAACCCGCACTCCCACACCCCATTGCTGACACATACATCGACTGTGCCACGGCCCATGCTGACTCATAAAATCATAGAGCAACGAAGAGCTGCTTTGCGTACAGACCAATGCCAGATTGATTTGTGCAGCCAACTTCGAAGAGTGAAATATTTTGATCCAGATATTGATTTGAGACACCGTTTATGCCAGTGCAAAGCTGACGACGTGCTTATCGATAAGGATTAGCCAAACATCAAAAACTGAGCACTATAAACTTTTTATCGTTATATTAGTTGTGATTGTTCTGGTAGATCTTAGTATTAAGTTTTAGTTTTCGTTTTTAGGGTTCTTCTGGGGCTCTTGACTGGTTGGGGCGAGTCAAGAAAAGTTCTTGCTAGGATAGGAGATATAGACTTGGTGAGCTGAGTGTTTGGGCACGAAGTTTCAGGTGTTTGTATCTTGATGTTATTATTCTAGTGATTACTTTGGAGCTAGAGTAGGTCTTTGGGATAACCGAACCAGTGTAAATATTGTGTGCACTTTGTGTTTGATTCCGCTTTATTATCTCTGCGCCATTATTTTCTCTGTGACTATTTGATTGAGTAGGCTACCATTGTTGTATTCACAAAAAGTTTTAATAAGCCTATTCACCCCCCTCTAGGCTTAGATTACGATACAACACATGTGTATTCACTCGTTTTGAGCTTTCATGCCTAGAATACACTATGTCATGCGATAAACTAACTTTTACTACACATTGATGCGTTAAATTATATTGATAGTTTGGACTAACTTGATTGGTATCAATGCAAGGAATAAGTATTCCTTTAAGCACAATTATTATTATTTTTATTTATGTTTGTTTGTCATCATCGAAAAGGGGGCGAATGTTGAGTATTGAATCTCACAATTTGGTTTTGATGATGAGCCAACATAATTAATTATGACTAACACCCTGTTGTGTAGTTAATTAAAGCATCGTCGAATGTAGATCAAAGTTTTATCAAAAGCGATGATGAATTGAAGTGATGACGTAAGGAAATCAATAAGATGGACTCAACAATTCAAATATAAGATTTCAAGGAATTCAATAGGAATTGAAGGGGATTAATATGTAATATTTTCATTTCTTTACTTCTTTATTGAATTAGAATATTAATCCTTGAATATAATTGCTAGAAATACTTACATGTCACACACAGATCGCATATGGTTAGATATGCATTCAACTCATAATTGAGCTTTCAGCCTTTGACCAGACGCCTAGTATGTGACCACCAGCCATCTAGCGTGCATGTTTTAGACAGCCCTAGAAACTCTAACCAGGACAGATGACGTGCGTTTATATTTTATATATTCACCCACGTCTTCTCCATCGTTTTCCGTCGCTTTTCGTTATTTCATATCCGTTTCTTTGTGTTTTTAGTTTCTTTTTACTTTCGTTGTATTTATGTGCATTTGCAGGATATTGCTAGTGCAGGGGACATATATGGCCAACATCATGAGTCCCTGGAGCAACAGAAAGTGTCGCACGAGATCCTGAGAGCCATTCGTCAAAGATGACTATGTATCAGCTCTCAACCGATCGGGTGGAACAGCACCCGATCGGGTTATGCAGTCTGTGTCAGTGCTGAAGAAGAGACTGTTCCCCCCGATCGGTTCAGTGATCAGGTGGATGTATGACAGAGTGCAGTTTTGAAGGCCAAAGCTCACCCAGTCTGTTGACTTGTTAACCGATCGGGTCAATATAGCTGCTTTCCAAGCTCAGGAAATCTAAGACTCACTCGATCGGTTCAGTGATCGGGGTGAGATTTATCAGAACTGAAGACATATTTTTCCATCGTTTCACCCGATTGGGTAAAGTGTCATCCGATCGGGTGAGTGTCTGTTTTTGTCTTTTTGTGGGAATATTCACTGGCATCTTGCCCACTTGTCTAAATAGTTATAGGTTTTTCCAAAAAAGAGGTCCCCACTTTTTAAGCTGTTTTAAGGGATTTTTCAGCTGCTGCAGTTAAACTCTTAGTGTAAGTTCTTTGATTGCTTTCATATTTTAATATTGTGTTTAGGCTTCTATCTGCTACGGTGAACAATTGCATGATTTCAATTCTTATGGCTATATCTCCTGTTATTGCATTTCATGCCATGTTTAGTGAGTAGTTCTTCAATCTAGGACATTGGTGGAAGCCCCTTCGTGGGTTCTTCCTAGAACAACCATATGTCTTGGGATCTGATTTAATCTAGGGATTTTGATGGTTACGCAGGGGCGTTTCATTGTCATCAGCGGGAAAAAGACAGCCTTTGACCGTTGGGCCAACAAGAAATAAAACTGGAGTTTGATTCTCTAGCCATAGCTTAACCCCTAGCGTTAACATTGAGTCCTTGCACGTGGGAACGGCTTGGACGAAATGTTGGGAGCGATCGTTGCGATCTTAGTGCTCCTAGAGTCGGATGGTGTTGGACATGGGAATGCCCACCGTCCAAAGCCGGGTAGACCTAGCGTATCATCCTGGGCATCGATAGGAATATTGGGCCCATGGGATGCTAGGTACTATTTTCAGAGGCAACGCCTCACTGCCAAACCCTAGCATTCGGTCATATTCCTATCCTTCGGCCGTAATAGTGAGAACCCAAGATTAGGGCGGAAGCCAAAGTCCTAGGTTACCTTTTTACCTTTTACATCTGTTCTATTAGTTTACAATCATGACAACCAATCGAGAATTGGCTAGCTCATCCACCGGGTGACCCTGTTTCTGAATGTTTGCAAGTACAACTGTAGCGACTCCTATTTTTCAAAACATTTAATTCATATTTAACGTATTTTCATTTTTAAAAAAAGTATTTTATAGTGGTTGATAAGGAGTTTTAAGTGAGTTTAAAATTTCTTATAAAAATATTTTGAAGTATCAAACTAGTTATGGAGTATTTTAGTAAGTTCGGTTTTCAACAAATACATGTAAACAATTTTGATAAAAATTCATTTTCAATTATTACTGTTTTGGCTTAATGAATTAATTTTCAATACAAACATCATCAAAACGTTTTCAAAGTTCTACAGTATCACTCTATGATCATTTAGGGTTTTCAACATTAATTTCGTAATTTTCTGAAGTCAAATCAATAGAGAACCTGCAAACCCGTATCCTAAACATTTTGGCCTAAAACTAGTATCTCCATAGCTCAACCCTCAAAATGGATCGTGTATTTACGATCCTCGTGACGATACGATCCAGTGGCTATGTTTTCGTAATTTTTCGGAGTCGTTTAATCTCAGGGATAAAATTGTAAATTCGTTACCAAATGACCTTCACTATTTACTTTTAACTAACCTTAATTACATTAACCTAATCAAAATTTTTACCCTAAGCATGACTAACACATGGGGGAGAAACATTTATAATTTTCTTAACTTAGTCAAAAAGCTAAACCTAATCACATTAAATATCTACTTAATGCATTATTTAATTTTGACTAAATCTATCAGTATTATAATTCTAATTAACGTATATAAACCCACACCAAGGCTTTACTCTCTCACACTCTCTCCGCGTTCAAAAACACGCTCAACCCTTCTCTCTCTCACTCATCCACCCGCTCCACCATCGCCCATCTCCGACGAGGCCAACATCCTCGTTCAGCCCTGTCTATGCCGTTCTCCGACTCTTCCACAACACGACGCTAGACGAACCACTCCCCCTCTTCGATCTTTGCCCGTTCACGAGCCATCACCGGAGAGCCCCACCTCCGCTTCGACTGCCGCCCACACCTCAAGCTCTCGAAGCTCTGACTCCACCCCCCAGGCTCTCACCCTCACTCCCTTTCTCTTCGAGTGCCCTCCGCCTCCCCCTTGCTCCTCCTCCAGTTGCTCCAACCTTCCCTGCCCTCTGGCGCCACCTGAGCCTCCGCCTCCGCCCTTCGAACCCACCAGAGCTCCTCTCCTCTCCGATGAGAGCTTCGGAGAGATCCCCGCTCTGACCACTCTAAGAGACGCTCCCCCACATTCGCCTCGTTGCCTCAGCAGCCACACACCATCGCCCCACCTCCACGACGACCCCTGATCCTCGCGTCGACCATCCCGAGCTGCCATCACTACAACGGAGCTGCTCCACCTCGACGAACCCAACGACAGCAGCAACGTCAGATCAAGCACGTCGCTGCCGCCCGTACAACGCCCCTTGGCCGCTTCCGATTTCGCCGATCGCCGCCAGCGGACAACGAAGACCCTCCACCGCATGCACGCACGTCTCCATGCATGCACATACGAAGGAGGTGAGAAGAAGTTATAAAAACGTATTTTTTAATATATACGCGTATTTATACGGTATAAATTATTTATGTAACGTATTAAATAATTAAAGTATATGGGTTTTTGAGGAAAAATTCACAATTAATTATATACAGCTCAGAAAAATGCGAGGCCAGCTCCAGAAAATCAGAAATGACGTTCTGGACCAATGGCGTTGGTTTCATCTCAATCAGATGCTTAGTTTTTTCAGAATAAATTTTTAATCCTAAAACTTAAATACGTCTTTTTCACTTAAAAATCTGTAATGTCTTATTTTCATGTAATTTGATACGTGAGAAAAATATATGTTGTAGCACTCTTCGAGACGGTCATTTTGACAGCTCACTTGAACCATTTCGATATGTATTGCATCCAGAAGAAATTATTGAATAATTACGTTACCGAATTAAAATTAGTTTTAAATTGATTTTTGAGCTTTTAAAAATTATAAAAATTAACAGAAGCTATCGAAAAATATTTATCCTGCATTAAAATTATTTTCCTCATATCGAGTCTATATAAAAATTTAGAACGTTTTTCGACAACGTTTCAATCAGTTTTAAAAATCAAAACGATCAGAAAAATAGATAGAATATAGTGTGTTCTTTAACCAGCTGTTACATGTGTTTGCAGGGACCGATTCTCATGCATCAGCTTCCTTGAAAGCACTAGCTCTAACCTCGTCTTACTACGGCGAGCTCTATAAAGTATGTCACTCTAATTCTAGTTTTAGAAGTTACGCTAGTGTACAAACATGAACTTAGGGTTTTACAAATGGTCTCAGAACAACTAATGATCAAACGAACGACTAAAGACTTAAATAACTAAAGAGATAATCAACTACAGAATGAATAATCACTTAAACCAACAATTTTTCTTGTCCATGTTTGTTAGACTTGTCTTTATCCTCAAATTTATTAGCATCCGCTTTGCTTTACTTTCTGGTTTTCAACAAATAAGTTTCTTTAACCTTTCATCGCATGTAAACTCATATTCACTCTTGTCCACTCTTGTCCAGTTTGTTCTAACACTTATCATTTGAAAATATTGCATGGACCTCGTATACACTTGTTGCACGATTGCTCATAAATATGTCACCTGCTGCATGCCATTTATTACTCAGTGAATGCTAATGAATTATCGCATAGAATGTCATGTGTGCAACATCTTGTTGAAACATCTGGTGGAATATTTGGTGGAATACCATGTGTGGAGCATCTTGTTGAAACATCTGGTGGAATATTTGGTGGAATATCATGTGAGGAATATCTTGTTGAACAAAACATCTCGAGGAACACCCTGTAAGGAACATGTACTAGATTCACATGACACATCACTGGGGTTTTTGGGCAACTCATAGTTTGAGAGAGCGTGGGAGTGACTGGAGTTGAATCTATATGTCAAGATGCCTGGGTTTCGACATCCTGTCTAGCTGCATGTGTTTCGGCAAATATAAAAATGCTGCATATCAGCATCCTGTCTAGCTGCTTGTGTTTTTGGAATTCGTCTGGGTAAGCACACCCAGGCAAGAGATGAACTCGATGGTCACATATTGTACACTTCGACTTGAGTCATGTAGTTCTAGTGTAGCTTGCACGATCACTTTTACTTTACGCATTACAGTCACCTTTACTTTATGCATTCTATGCACGTTACTTACTACACTTGTGCAATCACAGTACTTTACTTGTCACAGCATTAGTATGTTTCACTTGCTTAGCCTGCTTTACACTTGCACTACTACAGTACAGTTTGTTCTCTCCTTTGAGTTTCGTTTACCTTTACTACTCATTTGTGTACAGTTGTTGCTCAGTACTTTATTTTCACTCTGGTTTGCTTATACGTAGTTACTTTTTGTCATACTTGTACACATCTTTTACAATTATTGCTAGAATTGTTGTGACTTACCTACAGTTCTATCTCCGTGGCACCGCAAACAACATACATGTTAAGGTAGATGTTCCTGAGTTGTAGAGCCAGAGTTCGACCCGGAGACTGCAGCTTTCAGATTTATTTTTATGTACTTCCTCCTTTCATGTATATTTGTTGGAGTGTATTATATAGTATGGATTGTAATAATTGGACACTATTTGGGTATTTTTGTACATCTCTGCATCGTGGCTATTTTTTTTCACGGGTAACCTGCAGACCTGCGAAATAATCAAATAAGTAAAGGGCCCCGGGGAGCGGGTCGTTACAACAACACACGCCATCCCGTGATCGACCCCCAAGCCACACTTTGACACAATGCGCTTGTGGTTTATAAATTCTAATTCTAGTATCCCCGTCCTGGTTTGTGTGTCAAACGGGCAGCCGGTCAAGCTTTATGGCGCCGTTGCCGAGGAGGTAACGTGCTTGTTACACCTATGACCTTGTTATCCTTGAGACTAGCTCACATCCTCACCCAGTGATCATTTTCACATTCTACATTTTTATTTTTATTTGTTTTTATTTCGTATCATGCCATAAGTGCTTTACGGTATATCTTAATTTTACATACGCAGGAACTCAAGGAGTCTCGACGATTTAGTTCCGTTGGATCCTGAGATCAATGCTACCGTGAGGCATTTGAACGCAGAAAGAATAAGAAGAGAATAATTTGCTGCCATGGCAGGAACCGTCTGTTGAGTATTGATTCCCCAGATTTGGTTTTGATGATGAGCAAACATAAATATCGTGAACTAACTCCTTGTGAGGGCAGTTATGGAGATCGTCGCCAAAAGTCTACGTACATCTAAAGCGACGTCTCAAGACGTCTCAAAGCGTGTGATCGTGTGCCTGAAGCTTCGTTGAAGCTCAAGGACCATTATTGAAGTCATGAGATTCGGATTGAAGCTTTGACGACGGTTCGTCATGTTTAATTTATTGTCTTCTAGCTTCATCGTATAGAATGTTAAGCCTTGAGTAAGTCTTACATTATTAGAGCTAGGATTATCTTAGAAGCACATAGAAACTTTCCCGAAGCTTCGCGCTTCATTTCGCGGCTTCTTGTACATCTTAGTTGGTTCAAGAAGAAGAACCAACCGACTAGATGGCAATCTAGTCGGTCGGTAATCCTTCATGAACCGGCTAGATATCCTACTCTAATTCGGCTCATTCACTGTTGACCAATTAGTCGGTCCAAGAAGGTTCACCGACCGACTAGTTGTCAAACTAGTCGGTTAGGAATCCTTCTTAAACCGACTAGTTTTGTCTTTCATTTCACAGCCTGAGCTACTGTTTATCGTTAGTCGGTCAAAGAACAATCATCGACCGACTAGTTGAGAAACTAATCGGTTGAGATTTGTTCTTAGACCGACTAGTTCTCCTTGTTGACAGCCTATTTGATTTCATCTCTTATTCTGTCACGCCCCGCTTCCCAAAAATGTGGAGACGAGACGTGAGAAGGTCCGCTCAGAATTGAAGCTACAAAGCTGCAAGTCCGATAAGCGTCAATCAACTTTAAATAACAGGTCCTTGCAACGCGAAACGAAACAAAGATAATAATAAGGAAATGAGACAAAAGAGAAATCTCAGAATATCCATAATAATAAACTCCAACATCGCAGAAAAGCCACCAGGCAAAATGAAAAGAGTCTAAAAAGAGGCCCCAGAATGGCCAACAAAAGTACAAAGTACAAAAGCAAAGTAAGGGTGCTAAGCACCGACAACTAACAGCAACCTAAAGCAAAGGCAACTCAAATCAGTCTCTAAGACTGGTCTCCGGTGTCCACCAACTCCTCGTCAAACGTAGGCTCCGGCTCAGCGTCAACAAACACCTCGTCCTCAGCTACGGTCTCTGGCTCAAGGTCTAACATGTGACACCCAAAAGAGACTTGTGCAAGGAAACTGAAAGTAGGTAAAAGTAAAGCAGCCTAGCAGTTCTAGCATGATGTAATGGCATGGCAGTTAAAGTATGAGTGCAACAAGTAAAGTAAAGTACGAGCATGACATTTCAATCATGGCATGGATATCAAGTTTTACAAGAAACATTCTCAAGTACAAAGACAAGTCTAGTAAGCACGTCGTGCACAGAGATTACGCCTTTTGGCTAGAGTGGCTGCGCAGGCCAACTCCTAAGCTCAAGTGCTCGCTTATCCCTACCCCTCCACGTGTGTCGAGCCAGGGCCTTACCCCCAAATGGGAATGCTCGCTTCTGGATCACGAGCCAGGAAGTGTTTTTCATGATGGCATAGGGGTGCACCTAGCCGGACAAGGAAGTACAAGTAGTGTAGCGTGTGCTACGAATACAACAATCAACTTGGATGACATGTAAGATGCAATGCATGGCAGTTAAATGTGCGTACAGTTAAGGAATTTAAACGTGACAGATAACAATGCATGCATGACATGGCAGGGTGTCAGATCTAGCTTCGTTGTCAAGCTAGATCTTAAAGTTGCGTCTAGACAGCTATCATTTCACTGTCTAGTCTCTTTTACGCTAAAAACAAGGAAGTGGCCTAAAAACATGGCCCTAAGCAAGAATTGGCAAGTTTCACTTGCCTGCAAGTACAACGTCTAGGAACACCGTCCAACGAGTCCAATGTCACAAATATCCTACGTGCACAAGTCCACCGGCCTACATTCTCGTTTTATTAATCTTGATTAGTGAACTCTAAACCATTTAACATACTTTAAAAACATCAATTTAGTCTTGATTATCAGGCTGTGGTTGGGGTCCTAAGGGTGCAAAGCGTTACCTCAACACGACGTGAAAGCTACACTGGCGTCAGGTAGCGACGCCAGGGGTTGGAATAAAAGAACGCGCTCCTAGTCCAGATTCCCAATAGATTCCTCGCTCGCCAAGTTCTGGACAGCAACTAGATCAACGGTCCCAGATTCCAAAGCTAGAACGTGCGACGACGGGCTACGACGTATCGTAACGTCGTAAACATCCAATCCGCGAAGTGGAGACACCTAGGTGGGGCCCACAGTAGTCCTAGGGACCAATATGGGACCCAAAATACCTCTGGAGAACTTGGGGGGCCCACGGTGGCAAGTGGTGCGGAATTTGCGACGTTGCGACGAACGTCGCTTGGTCAGACACTAGCCGGTGTGGGGGTTTGGCTCGGTCAGACACAGCGGGCGGCTGTGCACAGCGCATCGGGGTCGGGGCTCTCGGTCGGTGCGGGGCGAGGTCTTGGTCAGTGTGGGCGAGATGCGGGGTCGGGCGCTTGGCGGGGCGATGCAACGTTGCAAGCGTTGCAACGTTGCGGAGATGCGGGCGTGAGCGAGCGGGTGCCTCAGTCAGACACGGGGCGAAGTGGGGCGACGGAGCGGGGCGATGGCGCGGTGCGGCGCGGGGTCGGTGCGGGCGAGATCTCTCGGTCAGACCGAGAGAATCTCTTGGTCGGTGCGTGGGTTTGCGGAGAGGGCGATGCAGATGCGGAGCGGGGCGATGGTGCGGGCGAAGCTCTCGATCGGTGCGGGGAAATAGGGGCGATTTCCTCGGTCGGAGCGGGGGCGGCTGCTGCAACGTTGCGACGAATCGTCGCAAGTGGGTTTTTGGGTTTTGGGAGCGGCTAGGGTTAATTTCTTGCGAAAATGAGTCTTCCTAGGGGTTGTTTATATAGTGTAGAGGGGTTGACTTGGTCTAGGGCTAAATCTAATAGGATTAGGAGTTTAAAAATAATTTAAAATTCAAAACTCTCTCTCCTAATCACGTCCAGATTGGGTGCAGCCAAGATAGGTGCTAAGTTGTGGCTCAAAATTCGTTTGTAGTATTATAAACTTAATAAAATTTTATTTGGCAGAAAATTAATTTAAAAATTGGTATTTAAAAATATTTAAAGCTTTGCTAAAATATAAAATAGGTCAAACGAACTCTGAAAATTATAAAATAAATATTGTGGTGATCGGGACGACAAGAGGAAGGTAACTAAGAAGACGGATCTCAATTTCGACGTCGAACGACGAAACTAAAAATAGAAACGTCTCACGTCAAAAGTGAAAATCACAACGTCTCTTCGAATAAGATCAAATCGTGGGGAAACGACCCGAGAAATGTTGTTCCAAATTAGTGCCACAATTTAATACTCTCAGAGACGTTCACAACGACATATCACACTAAAGTGTTCATAAACAACCAAAATCTAAAATAAACACGTGCACGGTCAAAAGCACGTGTACGAACAAAGTACGATCGGAAAGCGGCCGTTACATCATCCCCACCTTAGAATAAAGTCCGTCCTCGGACTTTCTAACATATCTAGTCGCTCTAATAACTACCCCAATCATGTCACATTATAATTTAACCTATGGATAACTATTACAAGTGCTTATATATATGCACTAGGTAGTCCAACATTAACACTACCAACGTGTATGTATTCACGCACATTATACACTTATACCCATTATAGTCAGTCAAATTCATTCACGTATTTCACTCATATATATATATGCATACATCCCTTATATAACTACTATGTACTTAACACAAAACAATAGTTCAGATACTCATGTAAGTATAATTTCACACTAGCAAATACAATCGTTGTTCTACGTATATATAACTACCTATGCACAAACAAACATGGGTATACTACTCCCTAATATTCATCCGATACCAAACATCTCAACACATGTAGTCACGGCATACCATTATTATATCAGGTTTTACTATATATAATATACAATCACCACTACTATAACTTCACAATATATAGTCATTCAGATGCATGCAATTGTTTCACCATACATTCACATTACATACGGTCCTATAACTATATTCACGACATGCCACACATACCTTAGTCATCAATACCTATAACTAAGCACATACTTACCCGTGCATGGTGCACACCCATACACGCTAACATTTCATTCACGCATACCAATCGTACCATTATATAACTAGCACATCTACACACCTAGTTTAGCTAGCACACATACGTTCACACATGCAAGTTCTTAGTAATTAACTATACCACAAGACCAACACCTATAACTATATACTGGTATAGCGACCCACAATCATATGCGTAGCACAACCAGGCACAAATAATCCTATCACTATACATACATCAAACATCGGTATATGCAACCACCGTCATACATAACAATATACTTAGAGTATACCCACTCAGGCTTGAGTGAGACTCGAAACACATATCAGATTACTCTATATACGTAACACGGTATTTATACATATACCAATACCACTCCAATGTATACACATCTATCAATACAACCATATACATACCATATGTCCATCACACTTAATATTTAGTCAGGTAATACTCACATAGTGCATTCACTTTATATACCATAATAATAATACAGACATCAGCATACGTATAATTATAATACCCTCCCTAATACATGCATTCACCGTATAGTCACACACATGTATAACATATATTCACACCATATCCTATTGCCTATAATTAGTGTACCAACACGTCTACTTCATTCATAGTTAAGGTATGCAATAGTCGTGTATACCTCATGGTATACACTCATACAACATCCGTAAAAGCAAGAAATACCAATCAAAACTATAATCCTACTATCATATGTATATCACCTATATACTTATGCAGCAAATACATTACTACTTACATTTAAGCACAATTCATATCTACGTACGAGCACATACTCACATGTACTAACATACATGTCATATAATATGCCTACTCACTTAACTATACGTACACCTATTATTATCACACCTAGCATACACATAGCTTTACCAACATATTATTTCAACCATTATAAGTATCTCCAACTACATACACCCCATTAGATATTTCAACGATGATTCATATATACTCAGACGTTCCTAGAGTGGTATAGCTATCCTCACACATATCTATAAATACTAACACACATACAACTTCATATCATCACGAATAACTCAGAATATGCACATATCACACAATAGGCAAACATTTTTATACTACATGGGAGTACACTCATTCAAGCCCACACACTCAACTCAGGTACATGCACCACGACACCTCACAAAGGTCCAAGGGTCTACTAACAAATTAGAATTGACACAGTTATTGACGAGCACTAAAGCCTAAGCAATAGAGGGAGGTCGAAAGCGTGACGAGGGAAGGATCGATAAGCACGAATTCAGATAGGACGACTAAAAGGAGACAGCTTGGTTAGATGAAACATTGACTCAATTGTGATATTTAGGTAGAGGAAAGGGAGATGTAGTGATACTCTTATAGGATACAGAAAAGTAGTGTAAATAACATAAGCTAAAATACGTGAAATTTGAAAACTGTTGTACTTCAAAAGTTGGAGTCCTCGTCTGTATAAAATATTTGGAGATCGATAAAACGAGTTGTTCAAAATAAGTTTGAGTCGAATAGTCATAATAAGAGAAAATGGTTTATTGACTTATCGAAAATTATTATGAAAAGGAAGCAAATCATTCATACGAACATTAAGGACGTAGTTTAGAAAATATTATACGGTAGTAATTTAATATAGTGTTGTCAAAAGTTTTGAAATTCAAAGAATGAAACTAAATTAACTATAGTGTAGGGAATGTTTTCCAAGTCTTAAAACTGGAGAGAAATTTTAAATAAATAATATTAAAAATACTTTTAGAGAAACCCGGACTTGCCAACGAACTGATTTATACAAAGATCTTTAAGTACGAGTACCACGAATCCTAAAACTGATATATATATATATATATATATATATATATATATATATATATATATATATATAATAATTAAAATTCTATTTAGCTTGGAGAAGGGTTTAAAGTATGGATGCTAAGCGATTAAAATGAATCTCATAATTTAGGAAAAATGGTATATCGAATTTTCAAAATAGTAATAGAGTCGTTAAACCGAAATGCGAAAAATATAGATTAGAAAATGGTTACGAGATAGTAATCATAATTACAACCAATAGGCTTCAAAATCTACAAGGAATTTTTGACTCGCCCCAAAAAGTGAGGAATTTTGAATATATACGTAGAGAGTTTAAAATAAAATTTAAACTTAGCGAAAACTTTTAATAAGGGAAATCGAAAAAAATAACTTTGGAAAAATCATGCTTTGCGAAAGAGGACATTTGAAAGTCTACGATTATCGTAATGTGGTGATCACGTGAATCGAGGCAAGGAATTGGTCGCATGATCGAAACATAAACACGCCTAGGATATGACTCAGGAAAACCTACGGGAAACCCCTACGGCTGACCAACTAAAGATTAGGGAACTAAGCGCTAAGACTTTCTAAGGAGCTAAACGGTAATGAAATGCGTTCAGCTTGGTCCGAAATCGATGAACCCAAGCAAACGACAAAAGGAATCCTAGAAGTCTAATATGGTCAGGGTTAGGCAAAAACCACAGAGGTAACTCCTACGACGATTAAATCAATTCCTAGCAGGGAGTCTAACTAACAATCATGGACCTCTAACTAGCAAGCTCATATGTCTAACTAAGTCTCCTTACCACCTAATGACATAGGAAAACGACTAGGCTCAAGGCTTATGACTCGGATGTTGCAATTTATTTAATGGACATTCCATAGTTATTATCATTGTTCCGATAATTCGCAATTGCAAGACGGACCTGCATGGGCCACCAACAAAACCTGTCACGCCCCGCTTCCCAAAAATGTGGAGGCGAGACGTGAGAAGGTCCGCTCAGACTTGAAGCTACAAAGCTGCAAGTCCGATAAGCGTCAATCAACTTTAAATAATAGGTCCTTGCAACGCGAAATGAAACAA
Organism: Scilla litardierei; assembly: GCA_030789695.1. Lineage (NCBI taxonomy): Eukaryota > Viridiplantae > Streptophyta > Magnoliopsida > Asparagales > Asparagaceae > Scilla > Scilla litardierei. The sequence continues at coordinate 164,272,624 of CM061133.1, forward strand.
AGATAATAATAAGAAAATGAGACAAAAGAGAAATCTCAGAATATCCATAATAATAAACTCCAACATCGCATAAAAGCCACCAGGCTAAAAGAAAAGAGTCTAAAAAGAGGCCCCAGCATGGCCAACAAAAGTACAAAGTACAAAAGCAAAGTAAGGGTGCAAAGAACCGACAACTAACAGCAACCTAAAGCAAAGGCAACTCAAATCAGTCTCTAAGACTGGTCTCCGGTGTCCACCAACTCCTCGTCAAACGTAAGCTCCGGCTCAGCGTCAACAAACACCGCGTCCTCAGCTACGGTCTCTGGCTCAGGGTCTAACATGTGACACCCAAAAGATCAAGGGGCACATGTCAGCAAGTCTACAAGAGACTTGTGCAAGGAAACTGAAAGTAGGTAAAAGTAAAGCAGCCTAGCAGTTCTAGCATGATGTAATGGCATGGCAGTTAAAGTATGAGTGCAACAAGTAAAGTAAAGTACGAGCATGGAATTTCAATCATGGCATGGATATCAAGTTTTACTAGAAACATTTTCAAGTACAAAGACAAGTCTAGTAAGCACGTCGTGCACATAGATTACACCTTTTGGTTAGAGTGGCTGTGCGGGCCAACTCCTAAGCTCAAGTGATCGCTTATCCCTACCCCTCCACGTGTGTCGAGCCAGGGCCTTACCCCCGAACGAGAATGCTCGCTTCTGGATCACGAGCCAGGAAGTGTTTTTCATGATGGCATAGGGGTGCACCTAGCCGGACAAGGAAGTACAAGTAGTGTAGCGTGTGCTACGAATGCAACAATCAACTTGGATGACATGTAAGATGTAATGCATGGCAGTTAAATATGCGTACAGTTAAGGAATTTAAACGTGACAGATAACAATGCATGCATGACATGGCAGGGTGTCAGATCTAGCTTCGTTGTCAAGCTAGATCTTAAAGTTGCGTCTAGACAGCTATCATTTCACTGTCTAGTCTCTTTTACGCTAAAAATAAGGAAGTGGCCTAAAAATATGGCCCTAAGCAAGAATTGGCAAGTTTCACTTGCCTGCAAGTACAACGTCTAGGAACACCGTCCAACGAGTCCAAGGTCACAAATATCCTACGTGCACAAATCCACCGGCCTACATTCCCGTTTTATTAATCTTGATTAGTGAACTCTAAACCATTTAAAATACTTTAAAACATCAATTTAGTCTTGATTATCAGGCTGTGGTTGGGGTCCTAAGGGTGCAAAGCGTTACCTCAACATGACGTGAAAGATACACTGGCGTCAGGTAGCGACGCCAGGGGTTGGAATAAAAGAACGCGCTCCTAGTCCAGATTCCCAATAGATTCCTCGCTCGCCAAGTTCTGGACAGCAACTAGATCAACGGTCCCAGATTCCAAAGCTAGAACATGCGACGACGGGCTACGACGTATCGTAACGTCGTAAACGTCCAATCCGCGAAGTGGAGACACCTAGGTGGGGCCCACAGTAGTCCTAGGGACCAATAGGGGACCTACAATACATCTGGAGAACTTGGGCGGCCCACGGTGGCAAGCGGTGCGGAAGTTACGATGTTGCGACGAATGTCGCTCGGTCAGACACTAGCCGGTGCGGGGGGTTTGGCTCGGTCAAACACAGCGGGCGGCTGTGCACAGCGCAGTGGGGTCGGGGCTCTCGGTCGGTGCGGGGCGAGGTCTCGGTCGGTGCGGGCGAGATGCGGGGTCGGGCGCTTGGCGGGGCGCTGCAACGTTGCAAGCGTTGCAACGTTGCGGAGATGGGGGCGTGAGTGGGCGGGCGCCTCGGTCAGACACGGGGCGAAGCGGGGTGACGGAGCGGGGCGATGGCGCGGTGCAGAGTGGGGTCGGTGCGGGCGAGATCTCTCGGTCAGACCGAGAGAATCTCTCGGTCAGTGCGGGGGTTTGCGGAGCGGGCGATGCAGATGCGGAGCGGGGCGATGGTGCGGGCGAAGCTCTCGGTCGGTGCGGGGAAATGGGGGCGATTTCCTCGGTCGGAGCGGGGGCGGCTGCTGCAATGTTGCGACGAATCGTCGCAAGTGGGTTTTTGGGTTTTGGGAGCGGCTAGTGTTAATTTCTTGCGAAAATGAGTCTTCCTAGGGGTTGTTTATATGGTGTAGAGGGGTTGACTTGGTCTAGGGCTAAATCTAATAGGATTAGCAGTTTAAAAATAATTTAAAATTCAAAACTCTCTCTCCTAATCACGTCCAGATTGGCTGCGGCCAAGATAGGGGCTAGGTTTTGGCTCAAAATTCGTTTGTAGTATTATAAACTTAATAAAATTTTATTTGGCCGAAAATTAATTTAAAAATAGGTATTTAAAAATATTTAAAGCTTTGCTAAAAATATAAAATAGGTCAAACGAACTCCGAAAATTGTAAAATAAATATTGTGGTGATCGGGACGACGAGAGGGAGGTAACTAAGAAGACGGATCTCAATTTCGACGTCGAACGACGAAACTAAAAATAGAAACGTCTCACGTCAAAAGTGAAAATCACAACGTCTCTTCGAATAAGATCAAACGTGGGGAAACGACCCGAGAAATGTCGTTCCAAATTAGTGCCATAATTTAATACTCTAAGAGACGTTCACAACGACATATCACACTAAAGTGTTCACAAACAACCAAAGTCTAAAATAAACACGTGCACGGTCAAAAGCACGTGCACGAACAAAGTACGATTGGAAAGCGACCGTTACATAGTCGGTCAAAGAACACTCACCGACCGACTAGTTGTGAAACTAGTTGGTTGGCAAGTCTTCTTAGACCGACTAGTTCTATATTCCCTGAACTATCTTTATTGGCTGTGAAGCTGTTAGTCGGTCCATGTTGAATCACCGACCGACTAGTTGTGAATCTAGTTTGTCAGTGATCCTTCTTAGACCGATTAGACTGCTTCAGAATAGAGCCGTTGGGGCATTTATTGCACGAATTTTGGCTCTCTCTTTCCTCTATCCTATATATACTTGGAGGGGTTCTTTCCTAGTATTCAAGGCTGATATTCTAGATGTTTAGAGAAATCAAAGAGGAGCCATTCAACTCTATTTCAAAGCTCTCTCTTCTCACAAGAATCTCTCCCTCACTTCTTGAGCCCTAATTCCTCAAGAGAGATTCTCTCCATTGTGAGCCTTCCAAGCCAAGAGCTTGATTCAAGGTCACCAACTCCTCCCTAGCCACCTATTGCTGGTCATCTTGGTGGAGCTAGGGTTTGGTGACATCTTCTTCCTCAAAATCCTTCTTGCCCTAATATTGGTAGGTTTACTCAAGGCATAGGATTTTGTTGGTAAGTATTTCATTGTTTCATTTACTTTGCTTTTGCAAGTTGTTCTCTCGGTTTGTGAGAGAAGGGTGTGATCCCGGGTTGTGGGAGTCACATGTCATTTGTGTATGATTTGGTCGTGTAGAGGTTTTTCTACAAGAATTTCATAGTGCAAAACTTGGGTTAGTGGTTTCTAACTCAAGTATCCGGAGGGGATCCGGGTGGTAGGGATGTAGGATCACCAGGAACAAGTCGGGGAGACTTGGGTGGATCCAAACCCGTTACATCGATTGTTTGCATTGTTTATTTCTTGTTGGTTGTAGTTATTCCGCATTGTTGTTTGTGTGTTTGCACAATAATTAGGAATAATACTCTTGATTATTTTACAGTACTATTCACCCCCCCTCTAGTATTTGTGCAGTAGCTACACAGGGTATTATATTTGGTATCAGAGCCAAGTTTATAGCTATGACAAACAACGACTACAACATCTTCAAGAATCGTGAAGGAGCTTCTTCGATGATGGAAGGACACTCCTCAACTAGGCCTCCATTCTTCAATGGTACCAATTATGGGTACTAGAAATGCCGGATGGAAATGTTCATCCGAAGCACTTCACTATGGAGAGCTACGATGACGGAGTATGTCAAGCCTGCCGAAGAAGACTTCGCTAAGTGGACTATCGCGGAGGTCGCCGCGGAGGTAAACAATGCCAAGGCAATGAATGCCTTGCAATGTGCGTTGGAGCCCGAGGACTTCAACAAGATATGCACATATAAGAGTGCATATCAAATTTGAACCAACTCCTCATCTTGCACGAAGGAACGAGTACGGCAAAAGACTCTAAACTCGTTGTTGCTAACAAAGAGTTCGAATTATTTCACATGGAACAGGGTGAAAGTATGAAAGAGTACTATGCTCGCTTCGTGGACATATCCAACGAATTGGAAGCTCTTGGGAAGAACTATACCCAAAAGGAGAAAGTCGTGAAGATTATTGACGGACTTCCTTCTTGTTAGGAAAAGCGTACCTTCGCCATCGAGGAAGGTAACGATGTGAATAAATATACCGTCGTACAACTAATGGATACATTGTTGTCTTATGAGGTATGCAAGGACAGTAAGATCAAGATGCAGGAAAAGATGAAGTCATACTTGGAGCAAGACGTGCCAAAGAAAAATACGATTGCATTCAAGGCCGCTCCATCTACATCTACCGATGATGAAGAATCGGAAGACGAGTTGGACATAGAAGCTTTGGCCGAGTTGGCAAAGAAGTTCAACCGATTCTTCCAAAAAGGTAAGTTTAGGAATAAATCTAAATTTAGTTCGACTAATGCCTCCTCTCCTGTGTGTTATAAATGCAACAAGCCAGGACACATCAAGCCGGATTGTCCTCTCAACACACACAAGGAGAAGTGGAAGGCCCCCAAGTACGACAAGTCAAGAAAGTACAGGAAAGGGAACAAGAAAGGACTTGTCGGTTCATTCACCGACTCCGAAGAGGACTCCTCAAGTGGAGAGCCGGATGATGAACAAGTGGAGAAAGCAAACATGTGCTTCATGGCGAGAGAGGACCATGATCAAGAGACCTCTTCCGATGAAAGTGAGGATGAAGGCAAAGAGGTAACTATGGATGAACTTAGATTAGCTAACGAACAACTTTGGCTTAAGTTTTCTAAATTGGCTAATAGATATATTAAGATTAAAGTTGAGCTAACTACAAATCTCACATAAGCCTATCATCATCAACAACGACACCGTTGTTGAAGGTTTGAGAAATGAGATTGTAAATCTCAAATCTCAACTTGAGCATGTTCATATTGAGGATTCGGATGAACACGAGATAGCAGATTGGATTTCTCGAAACTCAACTTTGAGTATTGAGAATGAAAATCTCAAGTCTCGTGTTTATGTACTCACATCGTAAGTGTCCACCTTGGATGCTTCTATACATTCTCTCACCGAGAAGTATGAGTACACATTAGGCCGAATTAATAAATTCAATAAAGGTAAGGGCCTGTTGGATAATATCCTAAATGACTTACTTCCGGCCAATCATCACATTGGCTTGGGGTGTAAGATGGGAGACTCATCCAAATCGGCCACGACCTTTGTTAGGCCAACTTCCAATGCCTCAACTAGTGGGAGTAAACACCCCATGGGTAGTTCATCTACCAATGGTGCTTCCACTAGGAACACACCCTCGTTTGGAAAGAAACCCACTTTGGGTGGACCTCCAAAGAAGGGTCATGCATTTATGTACACCAATGCTATGCAACGTAGGAATACACATCCTACTCCACATGTTTGCACGTACGATGATTTTTATGCTCCACGTCCACGAGCACGTGCACACCATGTGAGACACACTCATGCACGTGTTCCTCCACATGCATATGTTCATCCTCATCACTATCATATGAACAATTATCATCATGCACCATTTCATCATGTGTCATATGCTTATCCACAACATGCATTTCCTAGGCCAATACCTCGTAGGCCACATGCATCACATAGAAATCAACCATATGTGCATGCTCCCAATAGGAATAGGGCTCCCAAGAAATTCACTATTTGGGGCCCGAAGAACACAAGCATGCATGAAAAACAAGCTTATATTAATTCGTATTTCATGAATGTCGTGCATAATGATGATTTCGTTGGGAAGTCTAAGTCCAATTGGACTTGGCTTCCAAAGGTCTAATCTCTTAGGACCCAATGTCCTTGGGTACCATGTAATGATATTTTTATCTTCAGGTACTCAAGAATAAGAGAAGGAGCAACAAATCAAAATTTTGCTCCAAGAATATTTGGTTGCCAACTTATGTTTTCTAGGTTCAAGCCCGTGGGAAACCAACCCTACCAACTCCTCTGTTTTGCAAAGTTCTTCATTCAAATGGAGTTGATGGTGCTTTAGTGATGCACCAAATTAGGGGAAGTTTAATGTTGTAAGTATATTCTTACATTTGGTTTCCATATGTGTTGAATGCATGTAGATGTCTCTTTGTATTTTAGACTATCTCATGCATATCTTGATGCTAGTTTTGAGCTTGTGTTATATGTCTTATCTTTCTTATGCTCATGGCATTCCATGCTTTTATTGACTCATTTAGTGAGTATCTCGGAATGCATGCTAGTAATTTGGTGTTGTATGATGTGTACATCATGTTGCCATTCGTTTCTTGTGCACATTGTATTTATGTCTCTGATATTGATTTCGTCGCTCGACGTTTTTATGGATTTAATAGATTTGGTTGTATGAAAACATAGAATTGTTTTCCATGCTCTAAATTCATTATAATGTTGATATTGGGGAGTATGTTCTATAACTCAATTCATGAAATTGATTTGAGTTTTTTTGATGATTTCGATTTACGACTATGGTCTCGTTGGCACGCTTTTATTTTCTTTGGTATTTTACATTAGTGTCATTTGGACCGTGGTCGTATTGTTAGACTCTCGTGCTTTTATTTCTGGCCATTGTCATTGATCTCCTCCCGCTCTTTTTGCTAATGCCAAAGGGGGAGAGAATTAATAATGACGATTTGCTAAATGATAATTCAAAGCAATTTACCATGAATCTAGTTTAATATGTTAGATTCAGGGGGAGTTAAGATATAAAATGGATTTAGATCCTATATGTCAATAATTGTTCAATACGATACTAACGTGTCATCAATGCAAGGGGAGTAAGTAAATTTCATTTGAATCATTATTATTGATTATTATTTATGTTGGTTTGTCATCACCAAAAAGTGGGAGAATGTTGAGTATTGATTCCCCGGATTTGGTTTAGATGATGAGCAAACATAAATATCGTGAACTAACTCCTTGTGAGCGCAGTTATGGAGATCGTCGCCAAACGTCTACGTACATCTAAAGCGACGTCTCAAGACTTCTCAAAGCGCGTGATCGTGTGCTTGAAGCTTCGTCGAAGCTCAAGGACCATTATTGAAGTCAAGAGATTCGGATTGAAGCTTTGACGACGGTTCGTCATGTTTAATTTATTGTCGTTTAGCTTCATCGTATAGAATGTTAAGCCTTGAGTAGGTCTTACATTATTAGAGCTAGGATTATCTTAGAAGCCCATAGAAACTTTCCCGAAGCTTCGTGCTTCATTTTGCGGCTTCTTGTGCATCTTAGTTGGTTCAAGAAGAAGAACCAACCGACTAGATGGCAATCTAGTCGGTCGGCAATCCTTCATGAACCGACTAGATATCCTACTCTAATTCAGCTTATTCAATGTTGACCAATTAGTCGGTCCAAGAAGGTTCACCGACCGACTAGTTGTCAAACTAGTCGGTTAGGAATTCTTCTTAGACCGACTAGTTATGTCTTTCATTTCACAGCCTGAGCTACTGTTTATCGTTAGTCGGTCAAAGAACAATCATCGACCGACTAGTTGAGAAACTAATCGGTTGAGATTTGTTCTTAGACCGACTAGTTCTCCTTGTTGACAACCTATTTGATCTCATCTCTTAGTCGGTCATGAACACTCACCGACCGACCAGTTGTGAAACTAATCGGTTGGCAAGTCTTCCTAGACCGACTAATTCTATATTCCCTGAACTATCTTTATTGGTTGTGAAGCTGTTAGTCGGTCCATGTTGAATCACGGACCGACTAGTTGTGAATCTAGTCGGTCAGTGATCCTTCTTAGACCGATTAGACTGCTTCAGAATAGAGCCGTTGGGGCATTTATTGCACTAATTTTGGCTCTCTCTTTCCTCTATTCTATATATACTTGGAGGGGTTCTTTCCTAGTATTCAAGGCTGATATTCTAGAGGTTTAGAGAAATCAAAGAGGAGCCATTCAACTCTATTTCAAAGCTCTCTCTTCTCACAAGAATCTCTCCCTCACTTCTTGAGCCCTAATTCCTCAAAAGAGATTCTCTCCATTGTGTGCCTTCCAAGCCAAGAGCTTGATTCAATGTCACCAACTCCTCCCTAGCCATCTATTGGTGGTCATCTTGGTGGAGCTAGGGTTTGTTGACATCTTCTTCCTCAAAATCATTCTTGCCCTAATATTGGTAAGTTTACTCAAGGCATAGGATTTTTTTGGTAAGAATTTCATTGTTTCATTTACTTTGCTTTTGCAAGTTGTTCTCTCGGTTTGTGAGAGAAGGGTGTGATCCCAGGTTGTGGGAGTCACATGTCATTTGTGTATGATTTGGTATTGTAGATGTTTTTCTATAAGAATTTCATAGTGCAAAACTTGGGTTAGTGGTTTCTAACTCAAGTATCCGGAGGGGATCCGGGTGGTAGGGACGTAGGATCACCAGGAACAAGTCGGGGAGACTTGGGTGGATCCGAACCCGTTACATCGATTGTTTGCATTGTTTATTTCTTGTTGGTTGTAGTTATTCCGCATTATTGTTTGTGTGTTTGCACAATAATTAGGAATAATACTCTTGATTATTTTAAAGTACTATTCAACCTGTAACGCCCCTCTTCCCAAAAGACACCGGAAGCGAGAGCGTTACGCGGTCCGCTTGAACTGGAGCGGTGAAGCTCGAGTTCAATAAGCGTCTGTGATAAAAACACAGATGAGGTCCTTGCAACAGCTAATCAGAACAATCAGAAACACATCCAGAAATAAACCACCTCCAGAAATAAGAGTTCGTACACGAAATAAAACAAGCCACAGATGGGCTAAAGTAACAACAGAAAGTAGAACGTACATGAAACAACTACAACACCTGGAAGGAACTAAGAAAACTATAAAACGTAGGGGTCCACTAGCCCTTCGCTGGAAGAGGCACTGAGTCAGATGCGAACTCCTGACTCTCTAACTCTGGCGTCTCGTACTGGTCCTCGTGGTACTCAAGCTCTGAACCTGACATACATCCACAAACATGAATGTATGTCAGCTAGGGGTCTGTAAGAAAAGTTAGCATCCCAAGACAAGATATATGACAGGTATGATTTTAAGAAGTATTTAATATTTAAAGAAATGACTGCAGCAATTTAACATTTAACAATTATATAGAGACAGAAACGAACATCCTTAACATGCAGTTCTAAATAGTTGCAAGATTAAAGTAAGGATTTTTCTGAGTTCATTAGCATGTCAATTTTCAAGAGACCAAGTTAGCGTTGCAAGTTTCATGTCAAGTGTAAGCATTCTAATCTAGGGTTCACGCCTGTAGGTCGTGATGAGAAGGTCGTTCCTCTCACGGGGGCTGACCGTGATTGACGTTAACCCACCGCGTGCGGGTGGTGCTCTTGAGGAGAGTACCTTTTATACGCCTAGTGTCGCTCAACCCTAACCCCACCCAAAAGTTTGCCGGAACACGAGCCGGCCTAGTCGACTCACACAACAGCACGATATCATGATACCGCCTTCGACGCGCAAGATTTCACGATGTCCATATCGTTAAGTATGTCAGGACTCATTGAACTTTACTGTTAACAATATCATAGTATAATGGTGACAGTTCTACAAAGTGGAAACGGGCCGAACGACCGTTAGCGTAATTTTAAATAATGACGAGTATGTCATGTTTGTTCAACTTGCTACAGAAATGATTTCTTTCTCCTATTGTTTAAAATGGGGATATATCATATGATATACCGTTGAATCCAAAATTTCGTCCTGGTTATTATAGTGTTACTTTCTTACGTCATTTCACGTCAAACTTTCAAGTTATCCATCAATACATGAAGGCGGCATAAACGTGCCGAAACTTCTAAAAAATCATAACAAATCATATACTTTCCTGATCAGACGATCTTAGTGTTCAGGTACTCATAATGGGGCGCAGTATATTTGTACCAATGGGTATACAATAGTAAATTAACGGTCTCTACTATTAAATTACTATGTCAATATATATAAGTTACATATACATATGCACCCTAACCCATCTAAATAAAAATAATGAAACAACGTATACCATAGATAGTGTGATGTTCATCTGTAAGGGACTCATGAATTAAAACCTGTACGCACACAAGCCTATGCATATAGGGTGCAGTAGCAACCAAACTAACCTATATATAAAAATGAATATATTTGAATACAAAGACACATTTATAACTTACAGTGATACGTTATCCGTGGTGTCGTTACCGCACTTGTGAGGGGAGCCACGAGGACCGCAGCTCCGAACGGCGTCGGCATGTGGGGTCGGCGACAGGGCAGTGGCGGCGCGGTCGTTGAGTCACCGGAGAGGGGTGATGGCTAGACGCTGCCGGAGAGAGATCTCCCAAGAGGGAGGAGGCCGTTGCGGGGAGAAAATGGGCGGTTCGAGGGAGGTGGCGAGTACGCCTCCGGTGATCTGGGAGGAGGGGAGAAGGGCCCAGGAGCTCGGAGCGAAGGCGCAGGCGTGGGTTCTTGGCAGAGGAAGGCCGGGTTCGTGAGCTACTAGTGTGAGGGTGGAGGACAGAGGCGCGTCGTTGCTGGTGTTGCGTGCGTGGATGAGGATGGTGCAGTTGCGGTTTGTGATGGCAAGGAGAGATCCGAGCGGTGGCCAGAGGAAGCAAACGAAGGGGCTCGGTGAGAGATCTGGGCAGAGGCTTCCCTTCGCTTGGAGGCACAAATGACAGGAGGCGGCTGCTCTTAGACCTAGGGTTTAATAAAAGAGATAGGCTGCTGTAACCTAGAGTAGGGTTAAAAATGATAACCTATATTTTTATTATATTAAGAAGTATGCTATTAAGTGCAGCACGTGATGTGCATGATATGTTTTATGTGTAGGGAGAAGAAAGATGTCCTATGTTTTATATTATTTAAGTTTGGTGTGTGAGGGTCTGTGTACACATGACAACATGTGAATAAACTAATAGTTTTAGGGTTGATATAGTTTCTAGCCTCTCTCTCTCCCGCCTATTTCATGCTGCTAGTTGTGTGTGTGTGTGTAACAGGGTGCGTGAGTGTGGGTGCGGCCTAGGGATAGAAACGTGCTTATGGTTTATTTAGGAAATGATTTGAAATGGCTTAATATGATTTATTAGATTTAATCAAGGCAATTAGAGATAATTATGTCAATTTAATAATAGGTTTAAATAGGATTAAATGGGAAGTTTTTCAAGGATGCTCGAATTAAAAAAACGTTTGAAATATGAAATTTGAATTTTGAATCAAAACTTTAAAACAATCTTTAAGAAGAGATTTTTAGAGTAATTCACTAGAAAGGATAAGAATAATAATAATAAGTATGAAAAAGAATAGAAGTGGATACGGGTACGGGTATGGTGACAAAAACGTCTAACTACGGATACAGAAAAAAATAATACCTGAGAGACAAACAGATAAACGTATCGATAAAACCGGTCGTTACATCCTACCCACCTTAAGAACGATTCCGTCCTCGGAATCTAATCGGCTAAGACACCGGGAAATCGTAAGGGTAACGCTCGTACCTCCTCTTCTAACGTATACACATTCATAAATAATCATCATGCCATAACCAAATAGTATTCCTAATACCAATATCAACACTAAAAGTATCACTGCTGATAATACTAATCAACATCCATGCTAATAGTAGTAACAATACACATACACACATTACTAATTACGTATTAACATAACACGTTTAACATAATACCATCCTACAAATAAAATCCAAACCAATATTATACTCGGACGAATATTAACACTTTACCACACGACCACCTCAATTTACTAGCTGCGAGTGTGCCATCACCTTGTATACTCACATTATTACTACTACACAAAGTATTACCATCTATCTTATACAACCTCAATATTTAATGATAAATTACCAGACGTCACTTAAACATACCACTAGCAAATAAATACAATCATTCTTAGTTAATTAACACTTTCATCGTACAACCACTTTTACATACCGCATATTACCATATACACATTATAATACAATTCACTTTACGTATATACATGTATGTAATACCTTACACCATTTACCGATTCATATAGGCCTACTCCTAGCACTAGGGTCATCGTAATCTACCCACCTTAGGATCAAGTCCGTCTTCGGACTTCCTTAAATAGGCCGACGTAGGGGTTAGCGGACTTAGATACTAAGGTCATTCTATCCCAGTCATACATACATTATACTGAAACAATATACATCCATGTGCCTATACTTACTCCTACATCACACACTTTCAAATACATATACATACGTACATTTTACATACAAATATAGACACTACTACATGCCTATGGCATATATATACACACACCAGTACACACAACCATGGTAATTTACATAGGGCTAGCATACTATCTCACACATCCATATACACGTAGTCACAAACATACGACTAGGCATACTTCCTGGTATACACATGCTCATACTTCATCCCGTAGGGGTAATACAATGTTATAATCCTACTATACATAAAACACACTTATTCACACAGTATACATATATACACCTATAATTAACCACATACACATATACACACGAGTACACACCAGACATGCTAACATGTAGATCACATAATAAATCCGCACACACAACTATACATACACTTATTATCATACACCTAACATGCACGGCACCGTTCTGGCATATAATTACAACCATTAACTAGTACGACTAAGGTACATATACTCCTAGTAACTAGCCAACACTAAATCTAATACGCACAGATATTCCTATAGTGATATAGCTAATCACCCGCCTAAGTATAAATATAACACTTACTACTCTATACTCGACTATTTACATATTTATCACCAATTACCGCACACGCACATGTAACACAATAAATAGTCACGCTATATTGATACACTAAGGGTATGCACACTCATACATGGGTGGTATATAGAGATCCGCACACACGGGTTCACACTCACTATCTATATACATGCACCACAACACCATAATCAAGCTAATGGTCCCACTATACTTAACTAAAGCTGACATAAGCAAAGATAAGCATTGATGTGACAACTAAGCAAAGGTGAAGGATTCAGAGTTGGATGATGCAACGAATTACTGTTGCGATGGACAGTTTCGAATGTGGCATGGATTAGAGCTTAGTTGGTTGATGACATAAGATATTTATGGACAATTAAATAATTAAGAAGGGAAGGATATGTGCAACAATAATAATATCATTATAACTTACGTAAAGTAGCGAGTATACGGTAGAAGTTAAAATGTAAAATATGATCAGTCAAATGACATGTGAAGAGTAATATGGACATTGTGTTGTAATGATTGTTTTGTAAATGGAAATAGATTTGTAAAAAGAAAATTTTTCTTTTCTTAAAATATATGAAGACAATGATTATAAAACTGACACACAGGATTTTGAAGTTCTATTTAACTTATGAAAGTATTTTAAAAGTATATAGGAATGACTGCTTTTGAAATATGTTGGTAAGAAAAGGGGATAATATTTTGAGCCAGCAAATTAGAAGTAACGTTTTTTTTTAAAAAAGAGTTCAATACATGAGGAAAATAGAGTAGATGTATGAGGCTATGTGAAGTATAAGTGCGGAAGGTGTATGTTTGAAGGTCACTACAAGATAATAACTAAAGATCGCGTCAGAAGAGTTTCATAATCAAGATTAGGTTTAAATCGACTGAGGTGTAGAGAATCTAAGTAAAAGTTTTCGAAAGAACTTTAAACTTAGCGAATAATTCAATAAATGAAATATCGAATATACTTTTTAGAAGGAGATGTTCAAGGTTAAAGATGGCGAATCTGAAGAGTTCATGTGAATCGAGGACAAGAATCAGGTTCGACGATCGAAACGTAAGTACGACTAAGAAGTAATTATGTGGATATGCTACGATGGCTTCCTACGATCATTAACACGGAAGTGTAGTGATTGGAAAAGTAAAATAAGGGGGAAAAATAATCATTGGTCGACTAAGGTTTAGCACTAAGGTTCGTCAAGAACTAGACTGCGATAGGGAAGCCGAGGTGAGGGTTCATAGAGGATCAAGATCGGGATCCTATAGATCTGGGATATCTTACGTCTCGAAGTCTACTCATTGCAGGTGTCTCAGGTTCGACTGGCTTAGCGACGATCGCTACGTTCGGTTGAGCCCTAGATTCGACGAATCTAGGCGAACGACTAACAATACAAAAAACCAATATGGTCAGAGCTGGATGATCTATCGCTAGGGTGACTCCGAGGATGATAATGCTAAGTCGTGATAAGGGTGTCTATCTAACGAGCTCTAGCGTCTAACTAACTCTTCCTATTATCCCGGTATTGGGTTTCTATCATGCTGAGACAAGGTATTCGAGTATTTTCACGTACGAACTAATTATGGACGCTTTGGTTAATGAAAAGTGTTCTCATTGTTCTGAATTTCACAGTTGCATGAGACCTGCATGGGCCACCAACAAAACCTGTAACGCCCCGCTTCCCAAATGACACCGGAAGCGAGAGCGTTACGCGGTCCGCTTGAACTGGAGCGGTGCAGCTCGAGTTCAATAAGCGTCTGTGATAAAAACACAGATGAGGTCCTTGCAACAGCTAATCAGAACAATCAAAAACACATCCATAAATAAACCACATCCAGAAATAAGAGTTCGTACACGAAATAAAACAAGCCACAGATGGGCTAAAGTAACAACAGAAAGCAGAACGTACACGAAACAACTACAACGCCCGGAAGGAACTAAGAAAACTATAAAACGTAGGGGTCCACTAGCCCTCCGTTGGAAGAGGCACTGTGTCAGGTGCGAACTCCTGACTCTCTAACTCTGGCGTCTTGTACTGGTCCTCCTGGTACTCAAGCTCTGAACCTGACATACATCCACAAACATGAATGTATGTCAGCTAGGGGTCTGCAAGAAAAGTTAGCATTCCAAGACAAGATATATGACAGGTATGATTTTAAGAAGTATTTAATATTTAAAGAAATGACTGCAGCAATTTAACATTTAACAATTATATAGAGACAGAAACGAACATCCTTAACATGCAGTTCTAAATAGTTGCAAGATTAAAGTAAGGATTTTTCTGAGTTCATTAGCTTGTCAATTTTCAAGAGACCAAGTTAGCGTTGCAAGTTTCATGTCAAGTGTAAGCATTCTAATCTAGGGTTCACGCCTGTAGGTCGTGATGAGAAGGTCGTTCCTCTCACGGGGGCTGACCGTGATTGACGTTAACCCACCGCGTGCGGGTGGTGCTCTTGAGGAGAGTACCTTTCATACGCCTAGTGTCGCTCAACCCTAACCCCACCCAAAAGTTTGCCGGAACACGAGCCGGCCTAGTCGACTCACACGACATCACGATATCATGATACCGCCTTCGAGGCGCAAGATTTCACGATGTCCATATGGTTAAGTATGTCAGGACTCACTGAACTTTACTGTTAACAATATCATAGTTTTTTGGTCAAAGTTCTACAAAGCGAAAACGGGCCGAACGACCGTTACCGTAATTTTAAATAATGACGAGTATGTCCTATTTGTTCAACTTGCTACGGAAATGATTTCTTTCTCTTATTGTTTAAAATGGGGATATATCGTATGATATACCGTTGAATCCCAAATTTCGTCCTGGTCATTATAGTGTCACTTTCTTATGTCATTTCATGTCAAAATTTCAATTTATCCAGCAATACATGAAGGCAGTGTAAACGTGCCGAAACTTCTAAAAAATCATAACAAATCATATACTTGCCTGATCAGACGATCTTGGTGTTCAGGTACTCGTAATGGGGCACAATATATCTGTACCAACGGGTATACAATAGTAAATTAACGGTCTCTACTAATAAATTACTATGTCAATATATATAAGTAACATATACATATGCACCCTAACCCATCTAAATAAAAATAATGAAACAACATATGCCATAGATAGTGTGCTGTTCATCTGTAAGGGACTCATGAATTAAAACCTGTACGCACACAAGCCTATGCATATAGGGTGCAGTAGCAACCAAACTAACCTATATATAAAAATGAATATATTTGAATACAAAGACACATTTATAACTTACCGTGATACGTTATCCGTGGTGTCGTTACCGCACTTGCGAGGGGAGCCACGAGGACCGCAGCTCCGAACGGCGTCGGCATGTGGGGTCGGCGACAGGGCAGTGGCGGCGCGGCCGTTGAGTCACCGGAGAGGGGCGATGGCTAGACGCTGCCGGAGAGAGATCTCGCAAGAGGGAGGAGGCCGTTGCGAGGAGAAACTGGGCGGTTCGAGGGAGGTGGCGAGTACGCCTCCGGTGATCTGGGCGGAGGGGAGAAGGGCCCAGGAGCTCGGAGCGGAGGCACATGCGTGGGTTCTTGGCAGAGGAAGGCCGGGTTCGTGAGCTGCTAGTGTGAGGGTGGAGGATAGAGGCGCGTCGTTGCCGGTGTTGCGTGCGTGGATGAGGATGGTGCAGTTGCGGTTTGTGATGGCGAGGAGAGATCCAAGCGGTGGCCAGAGGGAGCAAACAAAGGGGCTCGGCGAGAGATCTGGGCGGAGGCTTCCCTTCGCGTGGAGGCACAAATGACAGGAGGCGGCTGCTCTTAGACCTTGGGTTTAATAAAAGAGATAGGCTGCTGTAACTTAGAGTAGGGTTAAAAATGATAACCTATGTTTTTATTATATAAAGAAGTATGCTATTAAGTGCAGCACATGAGATGTATGATATGTTTTGTGTGTAGGGAGAAGAATGTCCTATGTTTTATATTATTTAAGTTTGGTGTGTGAGGGTCTGTGTACACAGGACAACATGTGAATAAACTAATAGTTTTAGGGTTGATATAGTTTCTAGCCTCTCTCTCTCCCCCCTATTTCATGCTGCTAGTTGTGTGTGTGTAACAGGGTGCGTGAGTGTTGGTGCGGCCTAGGGATAGAAACGTGCTTATGGTTTATTTAGGAAAGGATTTGAAATGGCTTAATATGATTTATTAGATTTAATGAAGGCAATTAGAGCTAATTAAGTCAATTTAATAATAGGTTTAAATAGGATTAAATGGGAAGTTTTTCAAGGATGCCCGAATTAAAAAAAACGTTTGAATTATGAAATTTGAATTTTGAATCAAAACTTTAAAACAATCTTTAAGAAGAGATTTTTAGAGTAATTCACTAGAAAGGATAAGAATAAGAATAATAAGTATGAAAAAGAATAGAAGTGGATACGTGTACGGGTATGGTGACAAAAACATCTAACTACGGATACAGAAAAAAATAATACCTGAGAGACAAACAGATAAACGTATCGATAAAACTGATCGTTACACACACCCCCTCTAGTACTTGTGCAGTAGTTACACAGGGTATTACACCGTCACTCCTCCAAAGTCTTTGCTCGAATATTCGATGCCGTCTACTTGGTCTACATCCAGCATTCAACCCCCGGCCATTACGATCGAAAACTTTGAGTTGAAGCCATCACTTGTGGCTTGGTTCCAACAAGACCAATTTTCTAGATCTCCCATGGAGAATCCCATCGAGCACTTAGACTCTTTCTTGGAGAAGTGTGAGACATTTAAGATCAATTTCGTATCAATAGAGGCTATTCGATTAAGGTTATTCTCGTTCTCTCTACGGGATAAAGCGAAGCGATGGCTAAGAGGCAAGGACCCCAACACATTCACTACTTGGGAATGGCTTTCGAACGCATTCCTGAACAAGTTCTTTCCTCCAGGGAAGACCATGAAGCTAAGGAGTGATATCTCCTCTTTCTCCCAAGCTATATGAAGCGTGGGTGAGGTACAAAGAAATGCAAAGGAAGTGTCCTCACCACGAGCTCCCTCGTTGGCAGATCATCAACCTATTCTATAATGGACAGAGGGATGATTTGAAGTCATCTATGGATGCCGCAGTGGGTGGATCTTTCATGTCGAGAAACGATGTGAATGCCAGAACTATCTTGGAGAATATGGCATCCAACTACGAGAGGTGGAGTGATGAGCGTGCGACACCAAAAGCCAGTGGCATGCATCGAATTGTGGAAGTGGACAAGCTATCAAGCAAATTTGATTTTCTTTCCACCCAAATTTTGGCGTTTATGGTTGGAGCCGGTGCTGCTAACCCACGACAAGTAGCAGCCGTGGAAACTGAAGTGATTGGAGACTTCGGTATTGGAGAGATTTCGGCACCCGTGGATCAAGCAAGTGCCTTATTCTATAATCCTTTGGAAAATGCGTCTTATCCGCCAAGAACAAGTTTTAACCCTGGATATTCTCCCAACAATCGGAATCATTCGAATTTTAGCTATAAGGCACCCTACCAACAATTTCAGCAACCTCCTCAACAACAACAATACCATCCTCCTCTGTCTCAACAAATGTATCAACAACTTCCTCCTCAACAGCAACAACCTCCGCCCCAACAACAACAACAATAGTCAACAACAATGAGTTATCTCTCCGATTAGGAACCTTCTAGCTCAATACATTTTCAAATCAGGTGAAGATCACTCAACAATTACAACTTGCGCTGAAATCCTTGGCCGACCAAGTAACCCAATTGGGGTTACAAGTAGCCAACCTCCAAAAGGCACAAGGCCAATTGTCGGGTCAACTGAAGGTGAATCTTAGAGCACCAAGCCAAACTTTGCCTTGACACCTAGTCAAGCAAATGTTTCCGCTTTGTTTTGAGGAGTGAAAAAGAGATTTCGGCACGGGAGGCCGAGAAAGATAAGGAAGCACACATTTTCATTGTGCAACCGAAGATGGAGATGAACGACAACGGAGCTTCAATGTCAAGTCACATGACTCCGGAGGAAGATTCAGAGAAAAGGAAGAAGAATGAAGGTGAAGACTTGAGAGTTTTCAAGTCTTCAGTCCCATTTCCGCAAAGGCTTGCCAAGGCCAAGATTGACGAAAATATGGCAGATTCTTTGAAATGGTGAAAGATCTAAGTCTTCAGATCCCCTTCCTTGAAGCAATTGAAACTATACCTTCGTACGCAAAATTTCTCAAAGATCTAGTGACGAAGGGAACAAGGAAAGAAAAGGTGGTTCTTACGGCAGAGTGTAGCGCCTTGATTCAACAAGCCGAACTGTCAAAGCTTAAGAACCCGAAAAGTTTTTCGATTCCATGCTCTATATGGGAAGTGTCTATCAATAGAGAACTTGTTGATTTCAGAGCAAGTGAGAGTCGGATGCCCCTTTCACTCTACAGAAGAATCAACATGGGAGAACTGGAACCTACTAGGATGACTTTGCAGCTAGCGGATCGGTTCGTCAAATATCCCGTGGGAGTCGTTGACGACCTACCAGCTAATGTCTGCGGCGTACGTGTGCCGGTGGAATTTGTAGTGATGGATATGCCCGAGGATAATCACACTCCGATTATTCTCGGAAGACCTTTTATGGTGACCGTCGGTGTGCTTATCGACGTGAAGAATGAAAAATTGTCTTTGAACATCGGTGATCAAATGGTGGAATTCGACTTAGCGCTATCCATGAAGCTACCACCCGATGAATCTAATTGCAATCTTCTGGAGATTGAAGAAGAGAAAGTCTATGAAGCGGGAGCATTGAAAACTCTTTCTAGAGACCCTCTTGAACACTTGGATAATGTAAAGGAGCACTCTAGGCTAGACAAAAAGGAATTTCTGAGCCAAGATGTGTCTCCCAATCAACACCCCCTGGATTTGAAAAGAATGTTCAGATGAAAAGCATGGGCAAGGAGCCTTTGGTGCTCACCGTCGACAAACTGCGAATCTTGAAGAGAGTGGCGTGTGTCACCAACACAAACAAGAAGCCCCCGGATATTACCAATGGGGGAGTGATTGAGACTGTCCACTTATCGCTATCGTCAACAACCGAAAATTTTGTTCCAACTACTGAGAAGACACCAAATGTCGAGCGTCACCCATTCAAGCCACATTGAACATCGTATCGGGAGTCGAGTGAACGACAATAAAAAAGAGCGCTTCATGGGAGGAAACCCATGTCCTAAACTTCTACTGGCTTTTAATAAGATCAGTCTATTAATTTTAGTGTATATATGCTGTTCTGGGGATCAATTGTTGGGAAACTTAAAGAATTTGAATTTTTTGTGCGGGAATTGCCTCACCCGATTGGGTCATAGACCACCCGATCGGGTGAATTGTTTCAGTCGAAGAACCAACCAAACGAGTGATATAGTCGGCCATCGGGTGACTGATCGGGTGCATTAAAACAGAGACTTCGAAAGTTTTTCAGAGAGCGATCAACCGATCATGTGAGTTCTCACCCGATCGGGTGACCTGTAGCTGCTAATCCAAGATGATTTTTGAAAACTGATCCAACCCGACTGCCATTTCACCCGACTTCAAAACCTATTTTCGTCCTATCGTGTGGATTTTTTCCACACGATCTTCTCCATCACTCCTTACTGTTACTAATCATCCTCATCCACTTCCTCCACTAATCCCCTACCATCAAAGCCCCTCATTAACCACATTCAAGCCGCAAATCCCATCAAACTCTAGCCCTAACCAACTTTCCCCCAATTTTCAAAAACTTCATTTTCTTCGGATTGGTGTGCGACGGCTCTCCTGATCACTTCCTTGTGCATTGTGGGAGCTTTTGGAGCTAGGAGCCGCATTGATTGCTGGGTAAACTCGTTCCGGTTCTTAGTTATTATATTGCCTAGAAATTTCATTTTGTCGCTTTGTCATTTGTTGTGTGCACTCATCTATCATCATGCATATCATATATGATCGTCACAATATCATGGCTAAGGACAAAGATAATGGTAAGCGACCTATGGTGGATGAGAAGTCATCTCACAAGAGACAACGACCCACGCGTCCTACACGTGGACGCGCTCCTCAAACACCACCTACCCAACCACCACCCCCACCTACCGTACCAGCGAGAGACCCACTACTTGGACCACAGGGTATTCGCTATATGAGCCAAGCCCACAAAGATTTTTTTCTCCCGCCACGACCAACGTCCTCACCTCGCTACCAAGTTCGCGGACAACCAAACCTTATTCGATCTCGGAGTTTTCTTCGAAGTCGAATCATTGTTCGCGAACTTAGGATGGCTTAGCTTCCTCCACGCACATGCTCATTCCTACCCCTTGCTCACACTAGAATTCCTTTCCACAATCATAATCGTGCCAGGGTCAAACATTGTTTTTCGCCTTCAGAACCGAAATTTTCGTGCTACTGTGACCACTATCAATGATATCTTCGGGTTCCCTAATCTTGAAGGCAGCTCCCTTGCCAATGAATTTCATACCGACTTTGAGGTCGACTTCTTTTGGAAACTTCTCACCTTGCACGATCAATATCCAAGGGCCAAGGCCAAGGCCTCTTCGATTATTCAACCAGTCTTATGCCTCGCCTATTGCATTATTTCCAGCACTTTATTTCCATGGGATGAGTCCGACATTGTAACCATCCTAGATCTTTTCATTCTATGGGTGATGAATTTTCCCTTTATTCCCGGTGTTGACGGGATTTCTTTTGAGGCGCCGCGTGTTTGCATCAATGCCACCTCGTGGCTAATTTAAAAACTAGTTGACATTAGCCGTGCAAATGAGGGCAAATATTGCGGCATTGGCCTCATTACAATCATTGCCCAACATCCACCTTTCAACATCGAGATCCCACCCGATTTGGCCCATGCCCCAGGATCTACCCATATTGATATTGATGTCCTGCATCACTCTCACATGATCAAGCCGCTCAGCGACGGTCGATTCGCTTTTCACTATGGCCATCCCCCGCACCTTATACCATTCTGACAAACCCTGATCGCGTCACTATTGAGCTTCCGGTAGATTAGTCATTCCCACCTGACCCTGATTTTGTTGGGGGCTGCACCTTCAGTTCGATCTTCCTGATGCTCCGTGATCACCTTCTCCTGCTGCCCACTTTGGCGTGCAAGAAATTCTTGAGTTTCGAGGAGACCCTGGGGATGGACCCAGTACCACCACCCCAGCTACTACTACTATTTCTTTCGAGGATCTAACTATGGCCTTGAGTGGCCTACCCTCTCGTGTTGGTACGACCACTACTGCCGGCACCCATTCTGCTGCTGTCGGCACACACGTTGCTGTGCGTCATGCCACTTCTGTTCACCTCGCTCTTGAGGCCGAGATTGCTGTTTTATGTGCTGGCGCATCCTCCTCTGCCCCCTCGGATCCATCTACCTCTTTTCTATCCCATCCCCGTTTCCTTGCTCTCGAGCAAAATGTAGCCACCATTCTCTGTCTTCTGATCCATATCTATGGCACTCCACCACCATCACCACCCCCATCACCTCCTCCGTCGCCTCCTAGACGATCGTCCCCTCCACCTATTCCTCCAGTGTCCGATACCACCACTGTTTCCCTTCCCACCACTTCTTTACCCCCCACCACCACTACTTCCTTACTTACTACTACCGTTGACCCACCACTCCCATCTCCTACTGATGATCTTCCACCACCTTTCACCTCTATCACCACCGCCTACTCGCGTCGCAAGAAACAATTCGTTGTGCGAGCGAAATCATTACCCCCGCCCTCTTCATCAGTTGACGTATCCCTACCACCCTCCATTACCACTGACACCCCACCCATCATTCATATCCCTACCGAGCCCACCCGTGCACGATCTCTATCTCTTTCTCTGGTTCTTAGCACACTCGTCACCTCTCCCACACATTCTCCCGACCACACCTCTCCACTCTATTCCAAGGAGGATGAGGAGCATTCTGCTCCTGCATCTTGATTTCCTTTTTTTTTTGATTTTTTCCCCCGAGCCAGTTTTTCTGATTCATCATGATCATATCTTTTTCAGTCATTGTTGAGATCAGCTTGGGGGATATCTATATTTTATGTTTGTGGTTGTTTCATGTGTTTTTGCCGTGTGCTTGTCTTTTATGTGCTTATGTGTGTCTTTTGTATGGTCCATGTCGGTCTTTATTTTCTTTATTTTTCTATGTCTCGTTTTCTGTGTTTTTCATGTTTTTCATGTTTTTCTATTTTTCTGTTTCTTTGTCCGTGCGTACTTCCCTCCGGTCGTTCGTTGCCCTCCTGCACTTCATCATATTGCATTGAGGGCAATGCAACGTTCAGCTTAAGGAAGTTGCACTATGTGCGTCAGTCGTGTCTTTTTCGCCGTTTTTGAGTCGTTTTCGTCGTGTTTTTCTTTTTTTTACATCCTTTTATTCTCCCTCTCCTAGAGATGGCCCCACATGATGAAACTGCCACTAAACCCCCCACACACACTTAGCTAAGCAATGGTATATCTTCACTAATGTCACGCCCCACTTCCCTAAAATGGAGGCGAGACGTGAGAAGGTCCGCTCAGACTTGGAGCTGTGAGGCTCCAGTCTATAAAGCGTCTGGATTTAACCGAGTTCAGGTCCTTGCAAATGCGAAGCAGAACAACAATAATAAGGAAAGAGAGACAGATAAAAATATCTCAGAATGTCCAAAATAAATAAGTTCCAACATCACAGAAAAGCCACCAGGATGGAAAGAAAAAGAGTCTAAAAGGCCCAAGCATGGCCAACAAAGTACAACGTACAGAAAGTAAAGGTGCTACGCACCAACAACTAACAGCAACCTAAAACAGAAGTAACTCAGGACAGTCTCTAAGACTGGTCACCGGTGTCCACAAACTCCTCGTCAAATGTGGGCTCAGGCTCGACATCAGTGAACACCTCGCCCTCAGCAACGGTCTCTGGCTCAGGGTCTAACATGTGACACCCAAAAGAGAGAGGGGCACATGTCAGCTGATCGCTCCGGGATGTAACCCCAAAGAACGGTTGTAGTTTTACCGCAAGTGCACGGTGTAGCAGCGAGCGGGTTATCGAACATAGGGAGGACGAATGACCGTGCTTGTTCCAATCAACCTGGCTATTTAAGGAGAGAGAAATTTGCCTTTGGCAATCCTGTCACAATCGTCAGACAAAGTACGGAAATATCAAATCAAATAAAGAACGTCTAGGGAATGGGGAATCCCCGCTACTCACCGTATTTCGTAAATGTGGTTCATGGGTATCAAAATTGCTAGAATAAGACTTTGGATGAACTAGTCGCAACTGAATGTAGAACCAAGCTCACGCTCTCGCGCTGTTGCTGGTCTATAGCTATCCTAGGTTTAGGTCCAATCTCTTGCAAACCCTAGCCTAGGGAAGCTAGCATTAGGATCAACATCATCGTTCAATCGCGCACCGAGCCCAATCTCTTGCAAACTCGGACTGCGACCTAGGTTGGGATAGTTCCTACCCGTCCAATCTCTTGCAAACGGGTATCGGCATGGAATTGCAACCGGAAACCCTAGTATCGGTCCAATCTCTTGCAAACCGATACTACGGAAATTCGATTCCAACCCAATTCGGATTTCTAGGGTTTCCTATCGAATTGGGATCCAATCTCTTGCAAATCCCAATCGGTATGAACTCCTAGCTATCCGTAGTAAATCGATCCCAAACTAATCCCTAACAACAATTCTAGCAAAATTTCTACCAATTCATCACAAATATGAAATTGGGCTTGTAGGGTTCATCCCCATGCCCAAAGACGTGGTGACTACTCGCAATTCATAGCACAAACACAAGAATAATCAATGAAATAAGCAATAGAATTCATCACAATATTGAGATAAACAATAAAAATAGAATTTTTAGAGAAGAGAGAGGCAAACCAATGGAGTTCTTCAATTAATCCAACAAAAATCCACTTTTTTGTCTCCTCTCCAATCACAAGAATAAAGCTAAAAAGTAAAACTAAAAAGCTGCAAAAATCTAAGAGAAAAGCTCTCCAAAACTAGGGTAAAAACAAGGGTTAAATACCCCCCAAAATCGTCCAAAAACTGTGACCAAAATACCCCTGCGCAGCCTGAAATCCGCAATTTTCGCTACAGGCAGCGCGTCGCACTCGGCCGAGTGACAAAAGTCGCTCGGCCGAGTGAGAAACCCTGTAATTTTCCAGTAAGTCTCGATCTTCAGGGGTCTCAACTTCGGAGGCGGCTCGGCCGAGTGAGTTGTCGTCACTCAGCCGATGGCTTCTTGGTACTCGGGCGGTCGGGATTATCCACTCGGCCGAGTGGGTCTTCTGAAGCTCAGGCTGCCGAAAAACAGTAACTTGGCGATTTTTGAATGGCTTCGTCTGGGCGCCACTCGGGCGGACGGGATCTCGTCACTCGGCCGATGTGGTCTCCGTCGCTCGGCCGAGTGCCCATATAAATCGTGTATGATCTGGTCGGCCGAGCGGTGTCTCGCTGGTCGGCCGAGTGACTCCTTCACTCGGCCGAGTGGGACACTAAAAATGCCCAAACAGTTTGTTTTGGCCTCCTCGTCGCTCCTGCGACGTCCGTTCTTCTTCCGCTCCTCTCCAACAGCAAAAATACCCCTTGGGGAGGTCGTCGGTGACCCTCCGGAGTATGCGCATCTCGAGATCACTCCAAATCGCACCAAATCACCTGAAATACGACAAAAACAACAAATCGTGAAAAGCATCGCAATATCGTCGATATATCGTGAAAAACATGATTTGGGCGATCAAAATGGTATGCAAACATGCGGGAAAAAAGTGTAAAATAAGGAGTGATCAAAATCCCCCAAGCTTGCCTCTTACTCGTCCTCGAGGAAGATAAGTAAAAGGCGAACCCGGTGGATTCGGAAAACGAAAACGGCGAAAAATGAAAAATGAATAACGGAGAAGAATGAAAAATGAAATAAAAATAAAGAAAGAAGTGAAGAGGCAAGCTGCTAGATCATTTTCTCAGGACGTGGGTTCCACTTACTCATATAGCATGCTCCGAATGAAAAATACATGTCAAAGAGTTTTATTTCGATATCATGGTATAATAATGCAAATAGAAATAGAAAACCCACGAACAACGATACAATCATGAAAAACGGAATAATTTTAGAATTAGCATCGTCTGAATCATTCAAAGCGGTATACAAATCGCAGATCACACACTTTTCAATTGAATGCTTTCTATGAGGAGTATAAGAGTATCACACAATAGAATAGAGAGAATAGAAAAGTATGGATTTCATGATATGAATGCTAGGCTTAGATTTCTGGATTCGTAAAGCTAGAAACAATCTCACCGAGTATAGAATATTACTTAGCCTAGGTTGTCGTGCAACGTCAAGTAGTCACTCTCTCACACATCAATGGATTTTCTCCCCCAAGCTTATCTATAAGCATGTTGGCATAAAAAATATTCACATCCCCATTTTGTAAAGAGCTCCAAAAGCAATAAAAATAAACATGAAAAGAGAGGAGAAAGAAATAAAGTGAGATGGGATCTTTTATTGAGGATTTTTCCTCTCTTTTTTTTCTTTTTTTCCTTTTTTTTGAATAAGAAATTTGGAGCTAGGAATTAATAGCGGGGGAAATGCCATATAATAGAATCGCTAAGGGGAGATTCACCAATGATTTTAAAAGTAGAGAAATGATGTTCAAGATTTGTGGAGAAAGAAATAGATATATCTCTCGGTTCACTCTATAAGACATGCACGACAACCTCAGCAGGGTAATCTAATCTACTCAGTTTCGATCACAAAAAGCTAACTAATCCAGATTTATCATAGCTAACATCATTCAATCATCCTGAAGTGAAATGTACAATTCATGCATATAGAAGTGATATAGGAAAAGAAATCAGTACTCCAGATATAGGCATTCAATGCGTGAATCTTGGTGTGTTTTCTGTGATAGCATACATATGAATATTCAGACTCAGCTAATAATAAAATTTCATCCATTTTCATGCGGAAAAAATGTGGGTTACTATCTCTAGATGCAAGGCAAGTCATAGCATATGATATCAGAAATAAAGTCTAAGACATGACAAATATAGCAAGCAAACAGAGTAAGCTAACTCCACGTCATCATCATCACAGAAAAGTCATCTCTAGCATGAGATGAAAAAGAAAGAAATAAAGGAAATAAAGATAGAGGGAAAATAGAACTATTTACAATGCGGCACTCAGAAAAATAAGAAAAACGTGATGCATGGTAAAATGAGAAAAAATGATGAAAATAAGTGCAAAAGCGGAAAATGGTGTGAAAAACTAAAAATAAAGGTGGCAAATCGAAAAAGAACGTGAGAACTCACTCCCCCAAGCTAAATGGCACAGTGTCCTCAATGTGCAAAGTGTGGCACACCGAGAGACAAGTAATGGGAAGGGCAAGTGAGGATGCATGCATGATGAAAAATAAGAAAATAATGAAACGGAAAATGTGATGCGGACATGATGCATGCGGAAATAGGAGCGATTCAGATATATAGGTGTGGCACCAAAAACTCTCCCTCTGTCCCAAAAAAGATATATAAAGATACAGTCAGAATGAGAATCCCAAAATAAGTGAGGGGAGGTGGGGTGGACAAAAATGCGACAGGACCCAGCAGAAACGGGCAGCACAACGACAAAAATAAACGATGGCATCAAGGGTGCCTAAGAAGGTGGGGCTGCGCCGGCTCCGTCCTGAGGCAGAAGTGGTGGGGGTGGCTGGACAGGCTGCTGAGCGGGTGTGGGAGTGGGAGTGGTAGCAGGCTGAGTGTGTGTGGAAGTGTGGGTGGGAACCTGCTGGGTGGGCGGGGGTACGCGTGGGAGACTCTCCAGGACCTGGGTAAGGCAGTAGTGAATGTGCGGAAGCAGGTCGAAGCGGTGAGCCATATCGGTGACGGTGGCGGACAGGGTCCGAAGGTCGCCTCTGAGGCCACTCACCGCCCCCTCTAGAGCACGAATGCTATGAAGTACAGTGTCAGGGGGAGGTGGTGCAGAGGGACGCACTGGTCGGGGCTGTGCAGGGCGGGGCTGGCGTACTCGGGTCGCGTAGGTGATGGGCTCAGCAGGTAGGGGAACGAAAGGTGCTGCGCTCGCAAATGTGGGCCTGGCCTCAGTGCGAGGCTGGGCAGGACGGTGGGAAGTGGAGGCAGTAGCAGCGAAAGAAGAATACAAAAGAGGCAGTGAGGCGGCCGGAGAGGTCGGTGGCACAGAAGTGTGGACAGACGCCACGACACTCTCGAAAAATACAACAACAGTGGAAACAGAGGGCTCTCCGCACTCAACTACGGTCGGCAGGCGCTCGGGTGGGGCAGAAGAAACGGGCTCGGCAGACAGAGGGCCAGTGGTGGTAGTGACAGGCGTGGAAGTAGTGGGAGTGGGCTCAGCTAAGGTACTCCCGACACCGACAGAGCTGTGGACAGAGGTGTCAGGAGCAGCGGAAACATCGGGTATAGGCTGAGGGGCCACGGGGTCAACAGGGGCAGCAGGCTCGGCAGGGGCAACAGGGTCTGTGGGGGCAGCGTGGGCAGCGTGGGCCTGCTCGGCCTCCTCGGCCTCGAGCACGTAAGCGGCGGGGATGAGAACATCAATCGCAGGGAGCCAGTCCACATGGGCTGGTGCAATCTGAGTCCGAGCGGGGCTCGGAAGAATCATGTAATCGGCACCGTAAGGGCCGTGCAACCAGACCCAGTGTCGCTCACCGTGCGGATGAAGCATCTTCATCCGGGCCATAACATCAATCGACAGAGTAGTGGGGACCGGTGCTCATCGCAGGTCGTCAGGGAAGTCCTCGCCGGTCATAAGGGCAAGCAAGGTGATCAGGCCGCCGCAGCATATCGGTGAGCGGGCGCCCACCGATACAATGATGCGGTCCAAAAACCAAGCCGCGACATCAATCACGACGGCGGGGACCAGCTCATCGCCATCCCTAGATAGAACTCTGGGCCGTGTCATCGCGTAGAGCATGTAGAGCTCTGGCGTGGACATCATGCCCGGCTCATATCTGGCCAAAAAGGTCGTCGCCATAAGGCGTTGAGCTATACGTAGGCAGGGATGGACAATGGCCGAGGCCTTGGCCCTACTAGGGTCAAAGGCAGTGTGAAGACCCGTAATCCGGGCCCAGAAGGCACCGGCGTCGAAGGAAGGTGGGGGGATATGGGTGGGGGCATAACCTAGATCGGCCCCGGGGACATCGGGCCACGAGAAAAATGCTCTCATCATACCGAGAGTGACCTGGCACTCCCGGTTCATGAACCGAAACGAGCATCCCTCGTTGGTCCGGGCGATCGAACTAAGTACCTCAAGTGTCGGACGGGTAAATGTGTCCGCCGACACCTGAAAGAAATCTCCTCAGCCCACGTTGTCGTACAACGTGAGCATCCCCTCTAGTACCCCCAGGCGTCCTAGGTCGGCAAGGTGTGCAAACCTGGAGGGTACGATCGAGCGCCGGGAAATACGCTCGAAGGCGACGCGGTGTGTGTCCTCTCGGAACGTGATCCCCAGCGGCCCGATCAGTGGAGCCGGAGGTGGTGGCTGTGGAGCGGCAGGGAGCGGCTGTGCGGGGTGTGCGGGCTGTGCGGGCTCTGCAGGCTGTGCGGGGTGTGCGGGGCCTGCAAGCTGTGCTGGGTGGACGGCGTGTGTGGGAGAAGGCGGAGGAGAGTCCTCCAACTCGTGGGAGGGGCCGGCATCATCCGACTGCTTCTGTCACGACCCGCTTCCCTAAAATGGAGGCGAGACGTGAAAAGGTCCGCACGAGAGTGGAGCTGTGAAGCCCCAAACCCGATAAGCGTCAATAAAACATAAGCAGGTCCCTGTAACCACAACGGAACAACAATAATAACACAAGGAGAGACTGAAATAAAATCTCACATCTCATAAATTGTCCAACAAGAAAATAAGTCCAACATCCAGAAAAGCCACCAGGCTAAAGGAAAAGAGTCTAAGGCCCAGAACAAGGCCAACAAAAGCAACAACGATGAAACAAGGTATAGGTGCTACGCACCGATAATAAAACAACTGTCTAACAAAAGTAAAACACAACGGAGACACTAGGACTGGTCCCCAGTGTCCACGTACTCCCCGTCAAACACAAGCTCAGGCTCGGCGTCTGCAAACACCTCGTCCTCGATAAGGTACTCAGGCTCAGGATCTAACATGTGTCACCCAAAAGAGTAAAGGGGCACATGTCAGCAAGTCTAAAAGACTTGGGCAAGGAAACTGAAAGTAAGGCAACTAGCAACCTAGCAGTTATAGTATGCATGACATGGCAGTTATAACATGAGTGCACAATCAAGACATGGCAAGACAATTTGTACAAGAGAACAATCATCAGGACAAGACAAGACAAGAGTAGCCAAGCTACTATCAATATCAATCGATTCACTATTCATGTTGTTTTGTAGATGTTTACGCCTTACAGCTGAATGGTTTCACATTCGCTGATTGGCCGCTTAACATCTACCCCAAAACCCAGAGTTTACGCCTTACCACTGCAGTTGCTGATCGGGCAGACTCCCAGTTGATTGGTCGCTTAACTCTTACCCCCAATACCCACACGTAATGGAGCCAGGGTCCCCGCACAATGAGCTCAGCTAGTGAGCCTGGGGTTGCCCCGCACATGAGCTCGCATTCTTAAACATTTGGCGTAGGGGTGCACCTAGCCGGAAACAAGCAATTGGGGCATTGGCTATCAACCAACACATGGCCTGCTTCTGGAACACGAGCCAGGAACACAAGCATCATAGCAAAGCTACGCAATCACGGAAACACTTAAAGAATGCAATGACATGACAATTAATTTGCGTACCGTTAATGAAAAGTAAACATGACATGGAAATTGTGCGACATGCTAAATGTCGGAACTAGCTTCGTTGTCAAGCTAGTTCCCCAATTTGCGCCTAGGCGAGTATCATTTCGTCGCCTGGCCTCTTTTACGCCTACAATAAGCAAATGGCCTAAAACATGGCCTAAACCCTAAGTGGCAAGTTTCACTTGCCTAGCACCGGGGATGACGACCACTTCGTCACACGGATGCCAATCTACGGGGAAATCGCTGTTATGGGGAAACAAACAACAAACATCATGAAATTTTATTAGGGTTTCATAAAAATATAAATAGGTTATGAAAACAACGGTAGATCGATCTCTTACCGAGAGGAGGCGGAAGAAACACTCCGGGGAACCCTAGGTTCAGATCTGGAAAAGATTGGAGAAGTTTGGGAGAATTAGGGTTTTGGGGGATTTGGGGATTTTGATGGATTTGGTGAGATTTTGGGGAAGATGAGAGGTAGATAGAGTGGATGGATGGTTTGGATGATGGATTTAGGGCTTAGAATGAAGGATTGAAGCTTGGAGGAAGATGGGGGCTCAAGGGGGAAGATTTTAGTGTTTTGGGTCGTGTTGGGGAAGAAGAAAACGATTGGGTTGGGTTTAAATAGGATGGGCTGGAGGCTGCCCAGAAATTAGGGTTTCAACACTGGTTAGTCGGTCAAAGAGCAACCACTGACCGACTAGTTTGGCAACTAGTCGGTCGGTCGACCAACACAGACCGACTAAGTGCAAACAGTAACTTCTGAACGAAAATAGGATTTTAGAGTTAGTCGGTCCATGAACAAATACTGACCGACTAGTTTAGCATCTAGTCGGTCGATGAACGTTCTTAGACCGACTAAGAGTAAACAGTAACTCAACTAAAATTAAGATGATGTGTTAGTCGGTTAAAGAAGCATTGCTGACCGACTAGTTTGCAACCTAGTCGGTCAACCAACGTTCTTAGACCGACTAACGATAAACAGTAACTCCTGAATAATTTTAGAAAGCCAACTAGTCGGTCCAAGAAGGATTGCCGACCGACTGGATCGTCATCTAGTCGGTCGGTGCACCTTCTTATACCGGCTAATGAGCACAAAAAGTTCCGATACGGAGCGCGGGGCCCCGGGATCGATTCCTAAGACTCCTAGGCTTGATCTAATAGTAAGATACGACCGTTATGAAGCCCGTCACGAATGACATACTTCGAAATCGACGACCCTAAGGAAGAAACGAGAAAATACGACGAATCGATCGAAAATGAAAGCTACGGAGACGAAAACCACACATGAGGAGGAAAATCCACCAAAACATATATTATATTATATTAAATCCAGATACATGAAAAGCAGTCGTTACATCCTCCCCAACTTAAGAAAAATTTCGTCCTCGGAATTTCCGAATACTCACGAGTCCGGAAACAAAAGTGGGAAACGCTCTCGCATCTCATCCTCATTCTCCCAAGTAGACTCTCCAGGTGAGCCGTGTCGCCACATCACCCTCACAAGATTGACAATCTTGTTCCGAAGCGATTTCTGACGCCTATCCAGAATCTGCACTGGATGCTGGTCATACGTCATATCGGGGCGAACGGTAATCTCCGAAAAATCCACAGCATGAGACGGATCGCTAATGTATCGACGAAGCTGCGACACATGGAAAACATTGTGAACTCCT
Source organism: Scilla litardierei (assembly GCA_030789695.1). Classification (NCBI taxonomy): domain Eukaryota; kingdom Viridiplantae; phylum Streptophyta; class Magnoliopsida; order Asparagales; family Asparagaceae; genus Scilla; species Scilla litardierei. The sequence goes on from CM061133.1 coordinate 164,304,963, forward strand.
TCCAAAGATGGCGGCAAGGCCAAACGATAAGCTACCTCGCCAACCCTCTCCAAAATGTCAAACGGTCCAATGTATCGCGGGCTCAACTTCCCACGCTTCCCGAAACGAATCACACCACGATTCGGGGAAATCTTCAAGAACACATGGTCGCCCAGCTGAAACTCCAAAGGACGACGTTTAGCATCCGACCAATGCTTAAAACGGTCCTGAGCAATCCTCAACCTCTCCCAAATATTCCTGACGATATCCACGGCCTCCACGATCATCTCAGGTCCCAACAACTCCCGATCACCAACGTCATCCCAACTCAATGGCGATCGACATTTCCTCCCATAAAGAGCGGCGAAAGGCGCCATGCCAATACTCGCCTGGAAGCTGTTGTTGTAAGAAAACTCCACCAGATGTAGATGGTCCTCCCACGAACCCTTGAAATCCAACATGCACGCCCTCAGCATGTCTTCCAAAATCTGAATCGTCCTCTCGGACTGGCCATCCGTTTGAGGATGGTACGCCGTGCTGAAACTCAGACGCGTACCCAAGCTCTTCTGTAAACTCTGCCAGAACTGAGATGTGAACCTCGTTTCTCTGTCAGACACGATACTCACGGGGACTCCATGAAGTCGCACAACCTCCTGTACGATTCACGTTACATCACTATCCAAACTAGGAAAAGGAAATAAAAACGGAGAGTAAAAGAATTTTACCTCCATATATCTCCTCGCTAGCGCCTCAGTGGACTGTCCCACTCGGAACGGAATAAAGTGCGCAGATTTGGTCAATCGATCTACGATCACCCAAATCGCGTCATTCTGCTTCGGACTCCGAGGTAGTCCAGTCACGAAATCCATAGTGATGTGTTGCCATTTCCACTCCGGAACCGGAAGCGGTTGTAGCAACCCGGCCGTACGCTGATGCTCCGCCTTCACTTGCTGGCAAACCAAGCACTTGGCTACACTCCGAGCCACGCTCCTCTTCATACCATGCCACCAATAATTCAGACGAAGATCATGGTACATCTTGGTGCCACCAGGATGCACAGAATACGACGAACTGTGTGCCTCCACCATCAGCTCCTCTCTGATATCCCCAGCTGGCACACACAACTTGGCTCCAAACCTCAGCGAGCCATCCTCATGAATCAAAAAGTCATTCTGCAGACCGGCTTCCACCTACTCCCGAATCCTCACCAGCTTCGGATCCTCAGCCTGGCCAGCCTTAATCCGATCCACGATCGTCGACTGTACCTGCATGTACATCAACGACAAAGCCTCTCCAGGAAGAACAACCTCCACGCCAGACTCGCAAAAATCCTGCTGCAATCTCCACTGCGAGGTCAAAATCATCACCGCTGGAAGCCTACTCAAAGCATCCGGAACCACATTCACCTTGCCAGGGTGAAACTGCAAATCAATATCATAATCCGCCATAAGCTCCAACCATCGACGATGTCGCATGTTGAGCTCCTTCTGAGTGAAAATGTACTTCAAGCTTTTGTGATCGGTGAAAATCTTCACTTTCTCACTCAGCAAGAAGTGCCTCCAAATCTTAAGAGCAAACACAACGGCAGCCAACTCCAAATCATGCGTCGGGTAATTCTTCTCCTGAACCTTAAGCTGACGAGATGCATACGCCACAACATGCCCATGCTGATGCAACACACAACCTAGACCCTTGTCAGAAGCATCGCAAAAGATCTCAAATCCACCGCTGCGATCAGGCACAACAAGAATAGGGGCCGTCGTCAACCTCTCCTTCAGAACGCCAAAAGCACCCTCACAATCACCCGACCAAACAAAAGCAACATCCTTCCGCGTCAACCTGGTCATCGGCTCAGCAATACGAGAAAAGTCCTTAATGAATCACCGATAATAACCAGCAAGTCCAAGGAAACTCCGAATCTCAGACGCAGACGACGGAACAGGCCACTCCCTGATGGCCCTGATCTTCTCGGTATCCACTGAAATACCATCTCCAGTCACCACATGCCCGAGAAAAGTAACTCTATCCAGACAGAACTCGCACTTCGAAAACTTAGCATACAAACGATGCTTCCTCAAGATCTCCAACACCGTCCTTAAGTGCGAGGCATGCTCTTCCTCCGACTTCGAATAGATCAGAATGTCGTCAATAAAGATAACGACAAACTTATCCAAAAATTCGTAGAAATTCAGGTTCATCAGATTCATGAAAACTGCGGGCGCGTTAGTTACGCCGAAAGGCATAACCACAAACTCATAGTGTCCATACTTCGTCCTAAACGCTGTCTTCGGAACATCATCCTTCTTCACCTTCAACTGATGGTAACCACTCCTCAAATCCAATTTTGAAAACACCCTCGAACCTCCAAGCTGATCAAAAATATCATCAATGCGAGGCAACATGTATTTATTCTTAATGGTCACCGCATTCAACTCCCGATAATCCACGCACATGCGACACGAACCATCCTTCTTCTTAACCAGCAACACTGGTGCTCCCCACGGAGACACGCTAGGATTAATATAACCCTTCTGCAAAAGCTCATCCAACTGCTTCCGCAACTCTTCCAATTCTGCAGGTGCCATACGATACGGCGCCTTCGAAATCGGCTGCGCACCTGGAACGAGATCGATAGAAAATTCCAATGCCCGATCAGGTGGCAAACCAGACATCTCCTCGGGGAAGACGTCGCCAAAATCACGCACCACAACTGGCCACTCCAGCTCCATATGCATAGCCACAGCCTCCACCGGCCTGGCCCGAAATCTGACAGGATCAAGCGAACTGCTACCACGACTGAACTCAAATACTGGATGTCCGGGAATCTCGAACACCACCTTCTTCCTCCTGCAGTCAATCGTAGCATAGAAGCTCACAAGCCAGTCCATCCCAAGAACTGCATCATAGTTGATGATGTCGTGGACAATGAAATCAGCGAAAAACTCATGTCCACAGACCACCAACGAGCAAGAATTACAACCACGATGCACCGAGACCACGCCATTCCCTGTAACGATATTCCAACTCTTGGGAAGAGGGGACGTCGACAAGGAATGCCTCTCCACGAAGCTCCGAGAAATAATACACATCGATGCACCAGAGTCAAAGAGGACTCGTGCAGGAAATGTGCACACCAAAACCACACCTAACAAGCAATTAACAATCAAACCCTAATCTAGCAAACAACCATGTTCAAGCAAACAACATAATCTAACAATCAACCCAGCTAGGAAAGTAACAGCTAGATTGAGGATTACCTGCGATAACCTCATCCACAGCCTCGCTCTCCGCAGCGGTCATCAGAAAAGCCTGCCTCCTCGGCGGAACAGCCTACTGAAAAGCCTGCCTCTGCGGAACAAGAGCCGCTCCACGTCCAGCAGGAACAGACGCTCGCTGCTGCAACGGCTGAGCTGCGACAGGAGCCCTTCGCAGCTGATTCGCGTGTCGACAATCCTTCGCGGCATGGGAAGCATCTCCACAAACCAGACACTGGCCCAAAAACTTCCGACACTGATCCTTGACGTGGCCAGGCTTGCCGCAGAAATGGCAAAACTTCAGAATAGGCCCTCCTGGCCTCTTAAACTGAGCGGAATGATTAGGCCTGAATCCAGGTCTAACCACAGCTCTCGCCTGTTCCACAGGCCTCTTCCCAGCACCAACAACAGACCCCTTCCTCTGGTTCACGAGCAGCTCCTGCCTCTTGGTAGCGACCAGAACCTTCTGATAAGACTCCCGGTCAGAAGAGGTCACAAAACTCTAAAGCTCCGAAGCAAGCCCCTACAGGAACCTCTGAGCTCTCTCCTCCGCGTCCTGCACCATCTTCGGTGCAAACCGACTCAGCCTCATGAACTCTTGGTGATACATGTCCACCGACGAGTTCCCTTGCTTCAAATCGATAAAACACTACATCATCTCCTCCCTGGCAGCCTTCGGAAAGAACTCACCCTCAAATCTAGCCTTGAAGGTAGCCCAAGCTATCGGCTCCACCAACAACTTCTCTTCCGCATCCCACCAATTCCGAGCATTATCCTTGAGTTGCCTCTTCGCCAAATCAACCCATCCAGCCGGGGTGATCTTGGCCATCTTCAGATTGTCCTCGATGTTCCGAATCCACTCATCGGCAGCCAGAGGACCCTCAGAACCATCAAAATATGCGGGACCCAGCTACCAAAATTGCTTCGCTCCTGGCTCAGAGCGAGGGGCATCCGGAAGATCCCGAGCAGCTCGAGCAAGTGGAGCCTTCTGGACTTGCAAAAGCACGCCCTGCTGCACTTGCATCATCTGGAGCATCATCCGCATCATCTCACCGCTGGTGGGTTCCCGCTCAGGCTCCTCATCATGAGGGATCGCACCACTACCCCCACCACGGGTGAAACGTCTTCCTGTCATCTAGTGACACAGAAAACGAATCAGATTAGACTCATAGATTATGACTCGGACGTCGAACTTAATTTATTGGACATTCTAATATTATTATCGCTATTCCAAAAATCGCAGTTACAGAAGGACCTGCATGGGCCACCAACAAAACCTGTCACGACCCGTTTCCCTAAAATGGAGGCGAGACGTGAAAAGGTCCGCACGAGAGTGGAGCTGTGAAGCCCCAAACCCGATAAGCGTCAATAAAACATAAGCAGGTCCCTGTAACCACAACGGAACAACAATAATAACACAAGGAGAGACTGAAATAAAATCTCACATCTCATAAATTGTCCAACAAGAAAATAAGTCCAACATCCAGAAAAGCCACCAGGCTAAAGGAAAAGAGTCTAAGGCCCAGAACAAGGCCAACAAAAGCAACAACGACGAAACAAGGTATAGGTGCTACGCACCGATAACAAAACAACTGTCTAACAAAAGTAAAACACAACGGAGACACTAGGACTGGTCCCCAGTGTCCACGTACTCCCCGTCAAACACAAGCTCGGGCTCGGCGTCAGCAAACACTTCGTCCTCGACAAGGTACTCAGGCTCAGGATCTAACATGTGTCACCCAAAAGAGTAAAGGGGCACATGTCAACAAGTCTAAAAGACTTGGGCAAGGAAACTGAAAGTAAGGCAACTAGCAACCTAGCAGTTATAGTATGCATGACATGGCAGTTATAACATGAGTGCACAATCAAGACATGGCAAGACAATTTGTACAAGAGAACAATCATCGGGACAAGACAAGACAAGAGTAGCCAAGCTACTATCAATCTCAATTGATTCACTAATCACGTTGTTTTGTAGATGTTTACGCCTTACAGCTGAATGGTTTCACATTCGCTGATTGGCCGCTTAACATCTACCCCAAAAACCAGAGTTTACGCCTTACCACTGCAGTTGCTGATCGGGCAGACTCCTAGTTGATTGGTCGCTTAACTCTTACCCCCAATACCCACACGTAATGGAGCCAGGGTCCCCGCACAATGAGCTCAGCTAGTGAGCCTGGGGTTGCCCCGCACATGAGCTCGCATTCTTAAACATTTGGCGTAGGGGTGCACCTAGCCGGAAACAAGCAATTCGGGCATTGGCTATCAACCAACACATGGCCCGCTTCTGGAACACGAGCCAGGAACACAAGCATCGTAGCAAAGCTACGCAATCACGGAAACACTTAAAGAATGAAATGACATGACAATTAATTTGCGTACCGTTAATGAAAAGTAAACATGACATGGAAATTGTGCGACATGCTAAATGTCGAAACTAGCTTCGTTGTCAAGCTAGTTCCCCAATTTGCGCCTAGGCGAGTATCATTTCGTCGCCTGGCCTCTTTTACGCCTACAATAAGCAAATGGCCTAAAACATGGCCTAAACCCTAAGTGGCAAGTTTCACTTGCCTAGCACCGGGGATGACGACCACTTCGTCACACGGATGCCAATCTACGGGGAAATCGCTGTTATGGGGAAACAAACAACAAACATCATTAAATTTTATTAGGGTTTCATAAAAATATAAATAGGTTATGAAAACAATGGTAGATCGATTTCTTACCGAGAGGAGGCGGAAGAAACACTCCGGGGAACCCTAGGTTCAGATCTGGAAAAGATTGGAGAAGTTTGGGAGAATTAGGGTTTTGGGGGATTTGGGGATTTTGATGGATTTGGTGAGATTTTGGGGAAGATGAGAGGTAGATAGAGTGGATGGATGGTTTGGATGATGGATTTAGGGCTTGGAATGAAGGATTGAAGCTTGGAGGAAGATGGGGGCTCAAGGGGGAAGATTTTAGTGTTTTGGGTCGTGTTGGGGAAGAAGAAAACGATTGGGTTGGGTTTAAATAGGATGGGCTGGCGGCTGCCCAGAAATTAGGGTTTCAACACTGGTTAGTCGGTCAAAGAGCAACCACTGACCGACTAGTTTGGCAACTAGTCGGTCGGTCGACCAACACAGACCGACTAAGTGCAAACAGTAACTTCTGAACGAAAATAGGATTTTAGAGTTAGTCGGTCCATGAACAAATACTGACCGACTAGTTTAGCATCTAGTCAGTCGATGAACGTTCTTAGACCGACTAAGAGTAAACAGTAACTCAACTAAAATTAAGATGATGTGTTAGTCGGTTAAAGAAGCATTGCTGACCGACTAGTTTGCAACCTAGTCGGTCAACCAACGTTCTTAGACCGACTAACGATAAACAGTAACTCCTGAATAATTTTAGAAAGCCAACTAGTCGGTCCAAGAAGGATTGCCGACCGACTGGATCGTCATCTAGTCGGTCGGTGCACCTTCTTATACCAGCTAATGAGCACAAAAAGTTCCGATACGGAGCGCGGGGCCCCGGGATCGATTCCTAAGACTCTTAGGCTTGATCTAATAGTAAGATACGACCGTTATGAAGCCCGTCACGAATGACATACTTCGAAATCGACGACCCTAAGGAAGAAACGAGAAAATACGACGAATCGATCGAAAATGAAAGCTACGGAGACGAAAACCACACATGAGGAGGAAAATCCACCAAAACATATATTATATTATATTAAATCCAGATACATGAAAAGCAGTCGTTACAGCTTCCGCTTGGCGGAAGCTCTCTTCGACCGCGGCCGTGTCCGGGGCGGCATATCGGCCCCGAGCGCGCGCCGAAAAAACGTGAAAAGTGCGGCGTGTGTAAAATAAAGGAAAGAGTGTACCCCGACACGCCGCGAGTGTTAAGCAACGGAAGCGTGCGAAGACAGCGCCTCCGCGAAGCCCAAATCAGTCCCGAGAAGCTCCCCTGGGCTCCCCTAAGCTCCCAAAAACAACCTGCGCATGAAATAGAGATATCAGCGGGTAATATTCAAAACGTACGGAGCATTAGGGGTATAATAGATAGATATAGAAATTAATTTGGGTTTGGGGTTCGTTTAGCGCATGGATCCTCGAAAAATACACAAAAAGAGGAGAAATAGGCGAAATAGGCGATACCGGAGGTGGCCAGAGTGGTGGACGCCGGCGGCGACTCGGGTGAGGCGCGGCGGGGCTCGGCCGGCGGTGGCTGGTCGAGCGGCGGCGCGAGGTGGCCGGTCGGGCGAGTGGGTGGCGCGAGCGAGGGGAATCGGGCGAGGGAGCTGAACAGTCGGGGGCGATTGGGTTTTTTGCGTTTCGAAAAACGTGCCCCCCTCGGCCCCTTATATAGTAAAAGTTACGACTCGGCCGAGTGACTAGGTCACTCGGCCGAGTGAGATCAATGGAAAATTCCTCCCCGCTTACGCTTCGGCCGAGTGGCCTTGTTAGCCTCGGCCGAGTGGAGTAAGTCCATTCGGCCGAGTGGCTCAAGCTACTCGGCAAGACTCGCCCTAGGAGCGTATCCGTTTTACTCGGCCGAGTGAATATATATACTCGGCCGAGCAGCAGTTATACTGAAATCAGGAAATTAAACAGAGAGTTGGGTACATCAGACTTCCCTCGTTCGTGAGCGGCTCGACCGGACGAACTTGTGTACTCGGCCGAGTGACTAGTATGCTCGGCCGAGTGAGCCTTGTCTTCTGCTGTTTGTCTTCGTTTGGGCTCTAAACTCCGTCTTTCTTCCTCCAGTCGATTCCATCTTCCTCCTAAGCGTCGAGCGCCTTCCTGGGGTGCTCCTCGTCATCTCGTTCATCCTCCTCATGATGGATTTACCTATCTCCTCTCCTGTCAAGAAAAATAGGACCCGTTATCACAAAATTTTTGGACGAACGACTCAAAACACTAAAAATTTCTAAAACAAAAATAAAGAAAAAGAAAAAATAAAGCAATAACCGTCGGGTTGCCTCCCGACAAGCGCTCGTTTAAGGTCGTGAGCTCGACCCCCTATGATTTTCAATTAATGCGGGATGTTTGGTGCATATGAGATGCACCCATCAAACTTTCCGGGGAGAACGCTTGGATTCGGAAGTGGCGGCGTCGTGTTCTCCCTCGGTGGTCTCCCATCTCGAATAGTGTTGGGGGGAGGCTCCCCCAAGCTAGCATTTGCTCGGGTCAACGGCTTCACCGGTGACGCCGATTTCCGTATCGGCGGAGCTTTCTTCGGAGACTTTAATTTCGAGAGCTTGCAGAGCTCTCGAATCCTTGCGACATCATCGTCGCCTTCATCATTTTCAGCGGAGAGGTTGGGGAAATCATCTATCTTCTCATCTTGGCCTAAAACCGGGCCTTCCTTGAAATCCTCATCGAAAAGAGCGCCAATTGAGTGGGGGATCGCTTCTTCAATTACCTCATCAAGGAGGTCCATGTAGTCAAGCTCCTCGTGGTAAGGCATGTGTTTCATGGCCTTAGGAATGTGAAGCTCCACCTCGATGTTGCCGACGTTCAAAGTTAGTGTACCTTCTCGCACGTCGACAATCACACCGGCGGTGGCGAGGAACGGGCGTCCAAGTATCAATGACGTATCTCCCTCCTCCTTAACGTCCATGACCACGAAGTCACATGGCAAGCATATTCCCCTCGGGACTTGTAGCGGGATGTCTTCGGCGATCCCTACCGGCCTTGTTATTCGCCCATCGGCCAATTGTATCTGCATGTCGGTAGGTTTCAACTTCGTCCCGGTGTTTAGCCTTAAGAACATGGAGAGAGGCATGAGGCTCACACTAGCCCCTAAATCTACCAATGCCTTTTGAAGAGGGACGCCGCCCAAGGTGCAAGGAATCTGAAAACTCCCCGGGTCTTTAAATTTGGCCGGCTCCTTCTCTCTCTTGGTGAACCAAGAGCCCTCCTCGGCTAGCATGATCTTCTCCTTCCTTTTTCTCCCCGAAATCAAGTCCTTTAAGAATTTAGCATATGTGGGGATCTTCACGATGGCCTCGAGGAAGGGAATGTTGAGGCTAACTCCTCTCAGATACTCGAGAAACTTTGCTAGCCTTTTCTCCATTTTCGCTCTAGCAAGCCTTTGGGGAAATGGGACCGGTGGCATGAAGCGCCTTTCCTCAATCAATTGCTCCGCTCTAGATTTCTCCTTTTCTTGTGGCTCCTTCTCCTTTTCAACTTCAACTACCGGCTCAATTGGCTCCAAACTTTCCTCCACGGCCTCCTCGGTAGGAATCATGGCGGGGGTGGTATCCTTACCGCCTCTAGTAGTAACGGCAACTACGGCATTGATGTGGCCGGTATTGCTCCGTGGGTTTTGCTCCAGTTGCGCCGGTAAATGTCGAGTGTTCCGATTGAGCAACGCCAATTGTTCCGATATTTGAGCCACAACGGTTGTAAGGGAGTCTTGCCCCGCCTTCAAGGTAGCATTGACCTTCTTTTGCTCGACCATAAACGCCTCCACTCTAGCTTCGAAGTCGGATTGTTGTTGAGCTTGTGGAGGGTTTTGATTTTGATTCCTCCACCCTTGATTGTATCCGGGCGGCCTATATGGTGGGACTTGTTGCTTTGGTTGAAAATTTTGTTGTGGAGGCCCCCTCGGCGGATAGTGTTGTTGTTGGGGTGGTGGTGGTGGTCGAGCTTGTTGAGGTGGTGGTTGTGGCGGGTTCAAAGCTCCTTCATTGTTGGCGTAAGAGAATCCGGGATGATTTCTTGTGGCCGGATTGGCCCAATACCCTTGGTTCCCCGCGACATATTGTACTTGCTCCAAGGATCCTTCTCCGGGCTCTCCTCCCACATACATGGCTTGATATTAGTCTTGCCAATCACACATTTGGTTCGTTGGAGCGGTGGTGGAAGGGGTTCCTTGGGGATCCGTGATAAACTTCTCCAGTCTCTCCACTACCTTGTGGAGAGAATCAAACTTGCTCGTAAGCTCCGCTACGGCCTTTGCCTCATAAATACTAGTTGGCTTCAAGGAGGACGTAGAGTGTCCTCGCTCATCGCCCCATTGTTGATTGTTTGAGGCCATCTCCTCAATTAGGACCGTAGCTTCTTCGGGAGTCTTAGATAAGATAGCACCATTCGCCGCGGCATCAATAATTTGTTTGGTCCTCGGTTGGAGACCGTTGTAGAAGCTATGAACTAGCTCCCAATCTTCAATGCTATGGTGCGGGCATTGATGCTGCAGATCCTTAAAACGCTCCCAAGCCTCATAGAGCGTCTCTTGGGGTCCTTGCTTGAAGGACATGAGAGCGCTCCGGATCTTCACCGTCTTGGAGGGTGGATAGAACTTGTCAATGAATGCACTCGCCAACTCATCCCAAGTGGTGAAGACTCCCTCAGCCTGCGTCCTCAACCAATAGAGTGCCTTGTCTTTTAGCGTGAAGGGGAAGAGACGCAGTCTGATGGCATCGATGGAGACCCCCGGCATCTGAAATGTGGCGCACTTCGACAAGAATAATTGGATGTGGTAGTGATGATTTTCATGGGCATTCCCATGAAATGGATCCTGCTGCATCAGAACCACTAGTCCAGTCTTTAGCTCGAAGTTCTTGTCAGCCGCCAACTCCGGCATGGCAATGGATGAGGTCGTAGAAGAGGTCTTAGGCCGAAGCCTATCTCGAATAGAAATTATCCTCGCCATCCTTGCCGCTAATTGGTCCGCAGTTTCCGGGTTGGTCATAAACCTCCCTTTTGGATTTTGTCTCCTTTCCGCTCTAAGTCTCCGCGCGGTACGTTCGATCTCGGGATCAAATAATACAGCTTCATGGTCCGCCGTAGATCTCGTGTACATGCACAGGGAAAACAGAGTTTCAAAGAAATTATTAGTAACGTGGAAGGGTTAGGTAAAAATAAAGAAATAAAATAATAATAAAAAAAGAAATGGCTAGGGTGGTAAGATCAAAGGCAATCGCCTCCCCGACAACGGCGCCAAAAACTTGATCGCTCCGGGATGTAACCCCAAAGAACGGTTGTAGTTTTACCGCAAGTGCACGGTGTAGCAGCGAGCGGGTTATCGAACACAGGGAGGACGAATGACCGTGATTGTTCCAATCAACCTGGCTATTTAAGGAGAGAGAAATTTGCCTTTGGCGATCCTGTCACAATCGTCAGACAAAGTACGGAAATATCAAATCAAATAAAGAACGTCTAGGGAATGGGGAATCCCCGCTACTCACCGTATTTCGTAAATGTGGTTCATGGGTATCAAAATTGCTAGAATAAGACTTTGGATGAACTAGTCGCAACTGAATGTAGAACCAAGCTCACGCTCTCGCGCTGTTGCCGGTCTATAGCTATCCTAGGTTTGGGTCCAATCTCTTGCAAACCCTAGCCTAGGGAAGCTAGCATTAGGATCAACATCATCGTTCAATCGCGCACCGAGCCCAATCTCTTGCAAACTCGGACTGCGACCTAGGTTGGGATAGTTCCTACCCGTCCAATCTCTTGCAAACGGGTATCGGCACGGAATTGCAACCGGAAACCCTTGTATCGGTCCAATCTCTTGCAAATCGATACTACGGAAATTCGATTCCAACCCAATTCGGATTTCTAGGGTTTCCTATCGAATTGGGATCCAATCTCTTACAAATCCCAATCGGTATGAACTCCTAGCTATCCGTAGTAAATCGATCCCAAACTAATCCCTAACAACAATTCTAGCAAAATTTCTACCAATTCATCACAAATATGAAATTGGGCTTGTAGGGTTCATCCACACGCCCCAAGACGTGGTGACTACTCTCAATTCATAGCACAAACACAAGAATAATCAATGAAATAAGCAATAGAATTCATCACAATATTGAGATAAACAATAAAAATAGAATTTTTAGAGAAGAGAGAGGCAAACCAATGGAGTTCTTCAATTAATCCAACAAAAATCCACTTTTTTGTCTCCTCTCCAATCACAAGAATAAAGCTAAAAAGTAAAACTAAAAGGCTGCAAAAATCTAAGAGAAAAGCACTCCAAAACTAGGGTAAAAACAGGGGTTAAATACCCCCCAAAATCGTCCAAAAACTGTGACCAAAATACCCCTGCGCAGCTTGAAATCCGCAATTTTCGCTACAGGCAGCGCGTCGCACTCGGCCGAGTGACAAAAGTCGCTCGGCCGAGTGAGAAACCCTGTAATTTTCCAGTAAGTCTCGATCTTCAGGGGTCTCAACTTCGGAGGCGGCTCGGCCGAGTGAGTTGTCGTCACTCGGCCGATGGCTTCTTGGTACTCAGGCGGTCGGGATTATCCACTCGGCCGAGTGGGTCTTCTGAAGCTCAGGCAGCCGAAAAACAGTAACTTGGCGATTTTTGAATGGCTTCGTCTGGGCGCCACTCAGGCGGACGGGATCTCGTCACTCGACCGATGTGGTCTCCGTCGCTCGGCCGAGTGCACATATAAATCGTGTCTGATCTGGTTGGCCGAGCGGTGTCTCGCTGGTCGGCCGAGTGACTCCTTCACTCGGCCGAGTGGGACACTAAAAATGCCCAAACAGTTTGTTTTGGCCTCCTCGTCGCTCCTGCGACGTCCGTTCTTCTTCCGCTCCTCTCCAACAGCAAAAATACCCCTTGGGGAGGTCGTCGGTGACCCTCCGGAGTAAGCGCATCTCGAGATCACTCCAAATCGTCCCAAATCACCTGAAATGCGACAAAAACAACAAATCGTGAAAAGCATCGCAATATCGTCGATATATCGTGAAAAACATGATTTGGGCGATCAAAATGGTATGCAAACATGCGGGAAAAAAGTGTAAAATAAGGAGTGATCATCAGCAAGTCTACAAAAGACTTGTGCAAGGAAACTAAAGAAAAGTAAACAACCTAGCAGTTCTAAAATTTATGCAATGACATGGCAGTTATTGTTTGAGTGCAACAGGTAAGGAAAACAACAAGTACAATAAGACAACTAGCATGGCATGGCAGGAATAGCAAGGCTACTAACATTCACATGGATTCACAAGTCACGTTTTCATGTCGTGCACAGAGTTTACGCCTTACAGCTGAAGTGGCTGTACGGGCCCACTTCTACGCTGAGTGGTCGCTTAACCCTACCCCTTCACGTGTATCGAGCCAGGGCTTCCCCTGTACATGTGCTCACTTCTGGAACACGAGCCAGGAAGTGTTATTGGCATAGGGTTGTGCCAGCAAAAGCAGGTGCCTAGCCTGAACAAGCAAGTACAAGTATAGTAGCGTGTGCTACGAATGCAACATTCAGACATGGATGGCATGACATGGAAGCTGTAATTTAAATGCGTACAGATAAGGAATTTAAACATGGCAGTTACAAATGCATGGATGACATAGCAGCATGAACAAAACAAGTAAAAGGGGTTGGATCTAGCTTCGTTGTCAAGCTAGATCAAGTGAGGTGACGGATCTAGTTTCGTTGTTAAACTAGATCAAATAGGCGTCTAGGCAGCTATCATTTCACTGCCTAGTCTCTTTTACGCTACGGTACAAAAGTGGCCTAAAACATGGCCTAAACAAGCAACGTGCAAGTTTCACTTGCCTGCAACCCGACGTCTGAATACACCGTCCAAAAGTCCAATCTACCTACATGCACAAGTCCACCAGCCTACATTCCTAAATTAAGTTATCTTATTAGTGAATTATCAGATAGATAAAATACCGATTTTTATCTTGTTTAACAGGGATGGGTTGGGGGTCCTAAGTGTTCAGAAATTTACCCTTACACGACGCGAGAGCTACACTGGCGTCGGGTAGCGACGCCAGGGGTTGGAATAAAAAGAACGTGCTCCAAATCCAGATTCCAATTAAGATTCCATGCTCGCCAATTCTTGGGCAGCGTCCAGATCAGCGATCAAGATTCCAATCAGCAGTTAAGCGGTCGGTAGACGTTTTTACGACTTCCGGAAAGCCGTATCAACGAACCGGGACGAACGGTTTGACGCACGCAAAGTCTACGACATTGAGCGTCTTAGGATATGTTCGTGACGTCAGAAGGCACCCCTAGGAGAAGTAGGGGGCTGTCGGAAGACCCCAACAGTGAGAGGGGACGGCGAAGCGACGATACGATGCGGCGAAACATCGTAGAAATGTAAAACAGTGATATCACTCGCTGTTTCAGATTGCAGCTGCCTGAGGGGTGATAACAACGGCAGCGGGGTGTCCAGGGGACTCACGGCGAGGTCAGGGGGTTGTTGCAGCGGCGGCAGCGGCGGCGGTGGCCGCCGCTGCTGCTGCTGCGAATTTCAGTGAGAACCGCGACGGATCAGGGTTTTTGCGGCGGTGCTCCGGCGACCCATGGTGGCCTGAGGGGAGGAGGAAGTCGGGGTAGGAGGAGGACGGTGAGGGGAGGTCGGTCGGCGGTGGCTGCTGCTGCCTTGGCCGCTGCTGCTGCTTCACTACAGAACTGGGGTTTTGCGGGCTGTTGGCGGAGCAAACACGACAGACATGGGGCCCACGACGGTGCAACGGTCGAAGGGTGGCCTGAGGTTGGTCGGCGATGGGTTTAGGAAGAAGACGCGATGAATAGGGGCGGCGAGGGTTTATTTGCGTGGAAAAATGTAGAGGGCGGCGCGATTTGTTTTGGCTATGAAAACAAAAGCCAACCCTAGCTTAATATTTTAGAGAAGGGGGCTCAGGTGAGGGCTGAAACATGGGCAACTGGGCTAGGATAGGTTAAAGGCTAGAAATGTTTTAAAAGATTTGTTATTATAAATTAATAAAAGCCCAAATACTCACACTCTCTCTCTCACCTATGTTTGTATGCGACCAAGGCATAGGAGTAGGTCAAAATAATATTAGGATGATATTATTATTAATAAAAATACATTAGGGGACAAAATACTATGTGAAACTTCGGGTTAAAATATAATAGGTTGGGCAAAACAGTGAAAGTGAGTCAAACGGGGCTCTAAAAACGTAAGATAAAAAATGGGCTAACCGTGCTGACGAGAGAAACGCAACTAAGAAGATGGATCACAATTTCGACGTCGAGGGACGAAACTAAAAATAAAAAGGTATCACGTCAAAAGCGAAAATCATGACGTCGCATCAAACAAAGTCAAATCGTGGGAGAACGACCCGTGAAATGACGTTTCGAATTAATTCCACAATTTAATATTCTGCGAGAGGGTCACAACGACATAGCACACTATAGGGTTCGGATACAGACAAAGTCTAAAACAAATACGTGCATGAACAAGACTACGTGCACGTAAAGCGTATAAAGGATACAGGGCTCTAAAGGCGACAGTAATTCCAAGTTGGGCACACGTCGGGGGTTGGCTTGCTAAGGATGTAACCAGGGTGCTACGGCCCTATCGACAGAACGACATGACTCACACACAAAGCAACAAAACCAATCAGGTACCTGAAATTGCTATACGCACCGCCGTATAACGAATAGTCGGTACCGGCAGTTACATCCTACCCACCTTAGAACAAAGTCCGTCCTCAGACTTTCTAACATATCTAGTCACTCTAGTAACTACCCCAATCATATCACATATAATTCAAACCATGTATAGTCATTACAAGTGCTTATATATGCACTAGATAGTCAAACATTAACACTACTAACATGTATATAGTCACGCACATAATACACTTATACCTATCATAGTCAGTCAAATTTATATACATACTTCAATCATCATATAATAACGTACATCTCTACATAACTATTAATCACTTATTACATACCTGGTGCACATACTCACAAACAATTAAATAATTCACACCAGCAATTACCATCGTAATACTCCACGTTTAGATAACTACCTATGAACAAAATAATAAGGATACACTAATCCCTATATCTCCTAGTGTACATCTAATGCCAACATATCAACATAAATAACCACACCACTCAATATTAAATCATGTTATAATATCTAAGATACATTTACCACTACTATAATTTCACAATTTTATAGTCATTCAAAAGCATGCAATTTTTTCACCCTATATTCTCATCACATACGGTCCTATAACCATATTCACGACACGCCACACATACCATAGTCACCAATATTCCTATAACTAAGCACATACCTACCCGTGCATGGTGCACACCCACACACGCTAACATTTCATTCATATACACCAATCATACCACTATACACTCAGCACATCTACACACCTAGTTTAGCTGGCACACATACGTTCACACAGGCAAGTCCTTAGTAAATAATTATACCACAAGACCACCACCTATAACTATATACTGGTATAGCGACTCACAATCATGTGCGTAATACAACCAGGTACAAACAATCCTATCACGATACATACATCATCCACCGCTATATTCATGGTACTACACGCAACCACAGACATATATACAACATACTTAGAGTATACCCACTCAAGCTTGAGTGAGACTCAAGACACATATCAGAATACTCTCTATACGTAACACGGTATTTATACATATACCAATACCACTCCAATGTAAACACATCTACCAATATAACCATATACATACCATAAGGTCAATCACACGTAATATTTAGTCAGGTAACACTCACATAGTTCAATCACTTTATATACCATAATAATATTACAGACATCAGCACACGTATAATTATAATACCATCCCTAATACATGCATTCATCGTATAGTCACACACATGTAACATATATACTCACACCATATCCCTCTACCTATAATTAGTATACTAACACATCTGCTTATCCATACATAGTTAAGATATGCGATAATCATGTATACCTCATGGTATACACACACACAACATCCCGTAAAAGCAAGCAATACCTATAAAAATTACATTCCTATAACCATACGTATATCACATATATACTCATACAGCAAATACATAACTACTTACCTTTAAGCACAATACATATCTACGTACGATCACACATACTAACAGATAGGTCATATAAAAGGCCTACTGATCGGCCCCGGATATACACCCGGAGAACGATTGTAGTTTTACCGCAAGCACACGGTCAAGTGGCGAGCGGGTATCGAACACGAGGAGGTGGTGTTGGTTCCAATCTATCCTAGGTTAGTTTGACTACGAATGTATTATTGGTGGAGATGGGTATGGTATGATGTAATGACAATGGTGATGGATGTCGGTGTCGGTGATAGAGAAGTCGATCAAATATCGATTCAAATACAATATAATAAAAGTGTCTAGGACTAGGGAATCCCCACTACGGGTCGGCATTCATCCTTGTGAATCGTGAGTCTCAATATTACTAGACTTGCGTTGAGGTGAACTAGTCGCAACTGAATAGAGAACCAAGCTCACGCTCTCGCGCTATTGCCGGTCTATAGCGACCTAGGATAGGGCCCAATCTCTTGCAAACCCTACCCTAAGCCACGAGCATTAGGATCGACATCATCGTTCAATCGCCCCTCGAGCCCACTCTCGTGCAAACTCGAGTTACGATCTAGGTTGTGATATTTCGTATTCGTCCAATCTCTTGCAAACGAATATTGGTATAGATTTACAATAAAAATCCTAGTTTTGGTCCAATCTCTTGCAAACCAAGTCTAGAGAATCTCGATTGTAAACCTAAATCGAATATCTAGGCCTTCCCATCGATTAGAATCCAATCTCTTGCAAACCCCAATCGATGGAAATCCCTAGCTACTCGTAATAAATCAATCACAACCTAACCCCTTTAGCAATTCTAGCAACATAGAGATTCATTCATCACAAATCTGAAATTAGATCCATATGGTTCATACACATGCCCTAGAACAACAAATCTACTCAAGCATGGAAATAATGATATGAGAATCAATAAAAATCATTGCTTGCATACAAAAAGATAGAAAAACAAAGATTCAAATAACAAGAACAAAAGACTTAGCTTTGATGAAGATCTTCAATCCAAATACAAGCTTTTTAGATCCAAGAGGGGGCCTAGGGCATGGCCTAACCTCTAAAATAGAGTCTAAGAAAACAACATGGGAACCCTCTCTAATGACGGCTACAACCCTCTTATATAGCCTCCCAAAACCCTAGCAAAGAACCCTAGAAAACCCCTCAAAATCGTGCCCAAAAACAGCCCAGGCCGCAACTTAAAATCTGGGCCCGCCGCCACTCGGGCCGAGTGGCAATCTGACTCGGCCGAGTGGAAATTCCAACACTGCAGCATCAACTTGCAGAAATTCTCCAGATTTCATCTGACCTCCGATTGGTGTGTTCTTGGTGGCGTTGGAACCTTCATAAAGTCTACTATCCATAAAAAATATGAGAAAAATACTTTGATTGCTGGAATGATAGCAGATTTCAAAAGAATAGAAGATTTTCTGAAAATCTGGGCGTGTGTGTCATCGGCGTCACTCGGCCGAGTGGGATTCTTCACTCGGTCGAGTTAACTTCTCTACTCGGTCGATTGATAGACCCTGTAGAAAAACAGTAACTTCGAGGTCCTCAGGGGTCTGTCTCTGGGGGTGGCTCAGGCGAGTAGCTTTCATCATTCAGCCGAGTGGTAATGTGTACTCGGCCGAGTAGGCCATCGACGGGTCTCTGGGAATCGCAGTAGATTCGGCTTCTTCTCTGGAAAATTTCCCTGACGTACTCGGGCGAGTGAGCTTCCTCACTCGGCCGAGTAGGACTTTGTCATTCGGCCGAGTATACGCTGAAAAACATTGTGCACGTATCCGTTCTGGTCGGCCGAAGTGGGCTTTCTTGCTCGGCCGAGTGTGTGCTTCACTCGGCCGAGTGGCATGCTGTAAATGCCCAATCTTATCCGTTTCTCCTCTTCGTCACTCCTATGAAGTTCCTTCTTCTTCCACTCATCCTCCATCGTCGATAAGTCTGCAAATGAGCCGTGGGCGACACTCCAAAGTGGGTGCAAATCCTATTGATCTCAAAATCACTCCGAATCGCTCCATATCTCCTGAAATACGACAAAAACAAGAAATCGTGAAAAGCATCGCAATATTGTCGAATAATCGTGAAAAACGCGATATGAGCTATCAAAGTGGCATGCAAACATGCAGAAAAAGGGTGTAAAATACGGAGCGATCAAAATCCCCCAAGCTTATCTCTTACTCGTCCTCGAGGAAGATAAGTAGAGAGACGAACTCGGGAGATGAAAACAAAGGAAATGAAATGAAAGAAAAAGGAATACGAAGTGGAAGGGGTCGCTAGATTATTCTCTCAGATCTCAAGCCATAAGCTACACATCACGATAACTTGGAAAATACGAATCACATGCTATAAGAATTTCATGTCTTACTTAAACATGGTACTTGCAAGCTTTTAAGAACAAAAAAGGGACTCTCTAAATTCATACAATCAATTCATATCCACATCACGCATTTCAAAGAATTTAATATACAAATGTTGGCGATGCACTTTTCAATCAAAAGTTATAAATGAAGCATATAAGATACACATCAAGCATGCAATAGAGAATAGAATAAGAGTCATGACATTCACATATTTATTTAAAATCATGAAAAATCTCCATATCTAATATATTTTGCAAAGTCTAAGCATTATCGAATATTCCCATTCATGCACGTCTCCACTCTAATGTCATACTCACTCATATGGTCAAATGAATTCACCCCCAAGCTTAGCTTGAGGCATCACATCTAAAGGAATATGATAGTGGAAAATGGGATTTTTGCCTTGGTTTTCCCAAGTATTTTGTGGCTCCAATAATGAGATAGAGAAATATCTTTCTTTATTTTGGAATTTGTTTCTCATTTTTCTTTTTGGATTTTGTAGGAGCCATATGATTTGTATTTTTGTTTTTGGCTCCTTTTTGGCTTTTTGGAATTTTTTGGAGCTAGCTTTTTTTTTCTTTTGTAGGATTTTTTGGGAAATAGATGCGATATAAGTAGCTTTAGAAGGTGAACTCAAGTGACATGTAGAGAATAAAAGATATTTGTGGAGAAGGAAATAGTGTAACACTCGGTTCACTCAAAGATGTGCACGAACGGTTCAATAAAATAATACTTCAACTAAACTCATATGTAAGCGTGGATATTCTCAATCATTTCAATAAATAGTGAGGTCAAGCAGTAAAGTTTACAACCATATCAGGCATGCAGCAGAAGGTGAATAAGACAATAAAACTGATGCTTCAGATATACTAATGATGCGTGAATCTTGGTGCATTTCCAACAAAAGCATACTAAACACTAATCCATACATTCAGTTTCAATTAATATCATGCATTTATGTAGAGGAATCATTAAAAGAAATAGATTTGCAAGCATATGTGAATAGCAAGACTATGGAATACTCTAAATAGCATGGCAAGGAATAATAAGTATCGTGATGGCTACTAAAGCAATAAGAGATATCATCATAAGGAACAAATCTAGCAAAAGGAGGAAAAGAAAATAAAGATATAAAATAAAAGAGAGGAAAGAAAAGAAAAAAAAGGGCACACAATATGATGCATGAACAAACATAAAAGGAAAATAAGATGGAAAAATCAAAAAGATGAAGCAAAAATTTTGAAAAAATTTAAAAACCCTAAAATAAAGTAAAAATGCAACTAAATGGCATGAAAATGCACTCCCCCAAGCTTAAACTTCACATTGTCCTCAATGTGATCATCATGAAAGAATATGAGGGACAACGATAAATATGAGGGAGGTGAATGAAAAATTATGAAATGAATGACATGAAATCCTAATGCAGCTACATGCACATGCAATGATGCATGAGAGCGCTTTCCCCCAAGCTTATACCAAACAATCCCATTCAAATGACTTAATCAAAAATGTCATGATTTTGCAAAGCGTGATCAACCCAAATGAATAAGAAAGTAAGTATTCACTTGAAAGAAATACTCGATGGTGGTGAGCAAAAGGATGTGGCATATCAAAATATGAAGAGGGCAATTAATATATATAATGGGTTTGGGGTGTAAAAAATTTTTGTTGCCGTCATATGAGGTAATATTTATTCAAGGAAATCTATACTGTCCTCTCGCTGTCGAGAGAATTCGTGATCGACGCCCCGGTATGCACACGCACACGGGACGAGCGACTCGTAGTCTTACCGCAAGCGCACGGCGAAGTGGCGAGCGGGTATCGAACTCAGGGAGGGACAATGACAGTGTCTCGTTCTAATCACCTAGCTATAGAAATGGTTCGGGATAAAATTGTCACGATCGTTCGTATATCGATAGAAATATCGATGAAATAAAGCGCCTAGGGATAGGGAATCCCCGCTACGAACAGTATCTCGTCGTTGTGATTCGTAGGTTACATCATTGCTAGACTTGAATTTTAGAAGAACTAGTCGCAACTAAATGTGGAACCAAGCTCACGCTCTCGCGCTATTACCGGTCTATAGCAAACCTAGGTTAGGGCCCAATCTCTTGCAAACCCTAACCTAAGCCGCTAGCATTAGGATCGACATCATCGCTCAATCGTATCTCGAGCCCACTCTGTGCAAACTCAAGCAACGACCTAGGTTGAGATAGTTCCTACCCGTCCAATCTCTTGCAAACGGGTATGGGTATAGAATTACGATTGAAAACCGTAGCCTTGGTCCAATCTCTTGCAAACCAATTCTAGAAAAGTCCAATCGGAAATCTAAATCGAATTTCTAGGGCTTCCTATCAATTGGGACCCAATCTCTTGCAAATCCCAATCAATATGAATCCCTAGCTATCCGTAATTTATCAATCACAACCTAACCCTAATCAATTCTAGCAAGAATTTCACCAATTCATCACAATTTAGAAATAGGGTTCATAGGGTTCATCCCTATGCCCTAGGACAATAGAACTACTCACTATTCATCATGCAATTCATAAAAAATTCAATAGAAAATTCAGCACAATTCATTGCAATAAAGAAATCAATAACAAAAATGGAGTTTTTAACGAGAAAAGAGACAAACCAATGAGAATCCAATAGCATCCAACAAAAATCCCCTTTCTAATCTCTCAAAAGCCCTCTATCTAATTCCCTAAAAAGCTCTCTAAAAGGCAGCAAAAAGTATCAAAAAAGTTCTCTAAACTAGGGCAAAAACTGGGTTTAAATACCCCTCAAAATCGCCCAAAAAATCGTGACAAAAATGCCCCTGCGCAGCTCAAAAATCGCAGTTTACACAGCAGGCGGGGCGGCCCACTAGGCCGAGTGACAAATGTCACTCGGCCGAGTGACAAACCCTGTACAATAACAGTAAGTTGGGGATTTTTGGCGTCTGTCTTCGGAAGGTGACTCGGCCGAGTGACTTTACTCACTCGGCCGTGGGGCAATTCTTGCTCGGCCGAGTCGGAATCGTCAAAAGCCTGTACATTTACAATAAGTCGGCATCTTTTGAAGTGGGATTTCCCAGAGCCACTCGGGCGAGGGGATTTCCATGCTCGACCGAGTGGACTATCGTTACTCGGCCGAGTACACGCCGATTTTCTTCTGTTGATGCGTGTCTGGTCTGGTCGGCCGAGTGGTCTTCTTGCTCAGCCGAGTGGGTGGCTCACTCGGCCGAGTGAGATGCTCCAAATGCCCATTCTTCATCTTTTCGCCTCCTCGTCGCTCCTACGACGTTCCTTCTTCTTCCACTTGTCTTCCATCGCCGAATATCCCTCAAAAGAGCTTTGGGTGACACTCCGAAGTGGGTGCAAATCCTCTTGATATCAAAATCACTCTGAATCGCTCCATATCTCCTGAAATAAGACAAAAACAAGAAATTGTGGAAAGCATCACAATATTGTCGAATAATCGTGAAAAACGCGATATGAGCGATCAAAGTGGCATGCAAACATGCAGAAAAAGGGTGTAAAATACGGAGCGATCAAAATCCCCCAAGCTTACCTCTTACTCGTCCTCGAGGAAGATGAGTAAAAAGCAAGCCCGACGGGCAAAATGATGGAAAAGAAGGAAAAATAAAAGGAATAAAAACGAAAACCAAAATAAATATAGAATAGAAAGCGAAGAAGGGGGTGCTAGATCATTTTTTTCCTCAGGACGTGGGTTTCGCTTACTCATATAGCATACATCGAATATAAAACTCATGTCAAAGACTTTTATTTCGATATCATAGTATAATGATGCATTTGAAATAGAAAACCCCGAAAATATCAAAATGGCATGAAATATGGTATCATTTTAGGATTAGCATCGTCTGAAACATCTAAAGAGGTATGCATAACCATAGATCACACACTTTTCAGTTGAATGCTTTCTATAAGGAGTAATAGAGATATCACACGATATGGAGTAGTAAGAATAGAAAAGTATGGTTTTCATGAAATGAATGCTAAGTGTCGATCTCTGGATTTCGTGAAACTTTAGCAATCTCAATGAGTATAGAAGATTACTTAGCCTAGGTTGTCATGCACCGTCAAGTAGTCACTCTCTCACACATCATTGGATCCTCTCCCCCAAGCTTATCCATAAGTGTGGTGGCATAAACAAATTAATATGTACATTCCCCATTTCTTTTTGAAGCTCCAAAAAGTAAAAATAAAACAAAAGAGGGAAGAATGAGATGGGATCATTATGAATTTCTTTTCTCTTTTCTTTTCTTTTTCTCGACTTTTCTCTTTTTTTCTCTTTTTTTTCTCTTTTTTTCTTTTTTTTCTTTTTTTTTATTATTAAGCATATATACATAAGCGATCTCAAATCAAAAGAGAGAAGGATATACAAGTATATATATATATATATATTTCTTTTTGATTTTGGGGATTTGGAGCATGAAAATTAATAGAGGGGGAAATGCCGATAATAGACTTGCTAGGGGGGTTTCACCAATGAATATCAAATAGAGAAATGATGCTCAAGATATGTGGAGAAAGAAATAAATGTATCGCTCGGTTCACTCTATAGGACGTGCATGACAACTTTCAGCAGAGTAATATAATCTACTCAGTTTAATCTCAAAAAGTAAACTAGTCCAGATATATCACCCTAGCAAACATTCAATCAACCTGAAAGTGAAGCGCACAATTCATGCAATAAGAAGTGATATGATAGAGGAAAGCAGTACTCCAGATATAAGCAATCAATGCGTGAAGCTTGGTGTGTTTTCTATGAAAAGCATACATATGAATCATCAGACATCAGCTAATAACAGAATTTCATCCATATTCATACAGGAAAAGAGTGGGTTACTATTTCAAAATGCAAAGCAGGACAGAGCATATGATATCTGAAACAAAAGCTATGACGTGACAAAATAGCATGCATATAGAGATAAGCTAACACCACGTCATCATCATCACAGAAAAATCATCTCTAGCAAAAGATGAAAGAAACAAGGATAAAAGAAAATAGAACTATATACAATGTGGCATACTCAAAAAAGAAAAGAAAACGTGATGCATGATAAAAAATGAAAAAATGGTGAAAATAAGTGCAAAAGTGGAAAGAAAACGTGAGAAATAAAAATAAAGGGTGGCTAAAAATGAAAGAGTGTGAGAACTCACTCCCCCAAGCTGAAGTGCACAGTGTCCTCAATGTGCAAAGTGTGGCACACCGAGAGACGTGAACTGGGAGGGGCGGGTGAGGATGCATGCATGATAAAAAAGAAAAAGAAAAAGAAAGAAAAAGAAAGAAAATAAAATATGAATGAATGTGATGCATGCAAAGATCAGGATGATGCAGATATGAGTGTCCCCAAAAGGTCTCTCCCTCACTCCCAAAAAGATATAAAAAATATATGATCAGGAAGGTACCAAAATAATAATACGTGGAGGAGGGGGAAAAAATCAAACACCAGGCCCAGGAACAAATGGGCAGCAAAACGACAAAAAATATTAGAGGCATCAAGTGTGTGCCTAAGCAGGTGGTGGCGCTGCACCAGCACCGTCCTGTGGCGGAGGTGGTGGTGGAGGTGGTGGGCGTGGTATCTGCTGGATGGGTGGGTGTAGTGGAGGCAGACGCGCCAGAATCTGATTCAGGAAAGCCTGAATATCGGGAAGCATAGCGACACGGGACTGCACAGAACTGACCGTGGTAGAGAGAGCCCTAAAGTCTCCTCGAAGTCCACTAACAGCCCCCTCAAGAGCACGAAGGCTCTGAACTAGAGAGTCAGGGGGAGGTGGAGCGGAGGGACGCACAGGTCGAACAGGTGAGGTGCGGGGCTGTCTCTGGCGGGAAGCGTATAGGATGGGGCCAACAGGGTAGTGTGGAAGGGGTGTTGTGCTCGGTAAGTGACGCCCAGCCTCGGTGTGAGGCTGGGACCCAGGCTGGGTCGAAGCGGAGGCAGTAGCAGCAGAAGTGGAAGGCAAAATGTGCGACGAGGCAGCAGGAGAGGTCAGTGACGCAGAAGTGGGGACAGATGTCACGACGCTCTCGGTAAAGACAGTGGCAGTGGAGACCGTAAGGTCGACAACTGGGGAGGCAGTGCAGGGCACAAAAGTGGACTCCCCAGGAGCCGTCGACAGCAATCGGGAGAGGGTCTCCACAGCAGCAGAAAAGGAAGACTCGTCGCTCTCTCGAATGGTGGTGGGATGCTTAGGGCTCAGAGAGGTGATAGGCTCAATGGACATAGGCTCAGCGGTGGTGGTGGCAGTGGTGGACTCAGCTAAGGTGCTCCCGACACTGACAGAAGTGTGGACAGAAGTGTCGGGAGGTGCAGAAAGTGCAGGCGCGGGCTGAGGGATCACGGGTCAACAGGTGGTGCAGGGGGTGCCTGCCCAGCATCCTCAGCCTCAAGCATGTAGGCAGCAGGTATAAGGAGATCCATCGCTGGAATCCAATCCCCATGGGCCTGTCCAATGTGTGTCCGAGCAAGGCTCGGAAGAACAATGTAGTCAGCACTTAAGGGACCGTGCAACCACACCCAGTGCCTGTGACCGTGGGGATGAAGCATCTTCATCCGAGCCATAACATCTATCGAAAGTCCGGTGGGGCCCAGGGCTCGACACAAGTCGTCAGGTAGGTCCACACCGGTCATAAGGGCTAGAAGTGTGATCAGACCACCGCAACAAATAGGAGAGCGAGCGCTCACCGAAATGATGATGCGGTCCAGAAACCAACTAGCAATGTCAATCTCGACGACGGGGACCAGGTCGTCGCTACCCCTATCTAGAACCCTGGGGCGAGTCATCGCGTAGAGCATATAGAGCTTTGGCGTAGACATGGTCCCGGGCTCGTACCTCGCGAGGAAAGTGGTCGCCATGAGGCGCTGTGCAATGCGGAGGCAAGGGTGCAGGATGGCTGAGGCCTTGGCCCTACTAGGGTCAAAGCCAATTGGGGATCCCGTGATCCATGTCCAGAAGGTGGAGGTGTCTAACAACGGGGGTGGGATGTGCGTGGGAGCGTAGGCACGGTCAAGGCCAGGGACAGCAGGCCACTGGAAGAACGCATGAAGCATGTCAAGAGTGATCTCACACTCTCGATCCATCAAGAGGAATGTGCATCCTCCAGGGGTCCGATCAATAGAGCTCAGGACCTCTAGTGTCGGGCGGATATAAGTGTCCGTCGACACCGCAAGAAAATCACGCCATCCCACGTTGTCGTACAACATGAGAAGCCCCTCGAGTACCCCTAGGCGGTCAAGGTCAGCTAAGTGCGTGAACCTAGAGGGTACTATCGAGCGATGGCAGATACGCTCGAACCTGTCGCGGTGTGTGTCATTTCGAAACGTGATCCCCATCGGCCCGACGGCGGGAACGAGTGGAGGGATATGATCAGCAGGTATAGGCTGTGTGGGTGGTAGTGGCGATGGCAGTCTAGGTCTAGGGGAGTCCTCCCTAGCATGAGAGGGACCGGCATCATCGGTCCTCCTCCGCTTGGGAGCGGATCCCCGCGTGCGTGGCCTAGTACGTGGCGGCATGTGTGCCGCAAGACGTGTCCCAAACAAATAAATACTGCGGCGTGCTAAGTGATGGAACGAGTATACCTGAACACACCGCGAGAGCAATAAGTGGTGCGTGCGAAGAGATGCCTCCGCCGTGAAGCTAAATGCGCGTCCAAAAGCTCCCCAAAGCTCCCCTAAGATAGCCTGCAAATCAAACGATCAAATCAGCAAATAATATTCAATATATATGGGAAAGATGGGGGATAATAGATAGATATAAGAATTAATTTGGGTTAGGGGCTCAACGGGCTTACGGATCAAGAGAAATGGGGAGAAAAAGGGGTTTTGGGGCAAAACGAGGCAAATCGAGGCGGTGGCGGCCGGCGCCGGCGAGGTGGGTCGGCGGCCGATCGTCAGCGAAGGGAGGGCAGATCGATCACCGGCGAGGATGGGGTTATTTGCTCGGGCGAGGCAGCAAGCACAGCAGGCGAGGGAGAGGAAACGGCAGCGGGCTTGGGCGAAAGGGGATTTTTTTCGTTTCGAAAACTACGCCTGCCGCTACCGCTTATATATAGGAAATGTTACGACTCGGCCGAGTGACAATGTCACTCGGCCGAGTGCGTAAACGAAATAAATTTCGAAAATCTCGTTCCCACTTATGACTCGGCCGAGTGGCTTTGGTTCACTCGGCCGAAGGGAGAAACTCCACTCGGCCAAGTAGCTCTGCCACTCAGCAATCCTTGCACTATGAGGGTATCTGTTCCACTCGGCCGATTGACAAGTCACTCGCCCCGAGTGGTAATTAAAACTAAAACTTACAAAAATTGACAGAGAGTTGGTCTGCAGGAAATTCCCTGTTTGGTGATCCACTCGGCCGAGTGGAGTCTTTGCTCGGCCGAGTGGCATATGCCACTCGGCCGAGTGACGTGCTGTTCTCTGCATCGGCTCTCCGTTTTTGCTCTGGTCTCTGTTTTTCTTCCTCCAGTCTGTTTCTTCCTCCTCCTAAGGCCTGAACGCATTCCTGGAGTGCTCTTCTTTGCCTCGATCATCCTCCATATGGTTGATCTCCCTTTCTCCTTCTCCTGTCATGAAAAATAGTACCCGTTGTCACGATTTTTATGGACAAAAGACTCTAAAAACTAACGAAAGGCTAAACCAAAAATGAAAATCAAATAAAAATAACGCTAAAACCGTCGGGTTGCCTCCCGACAAGCGCTCGTTTAAGGTCATGAGCTCGACCCCTTAATATATTCGTTTAGCTTGCGATATTGTGTGCATACGAGATGCACCCGTCAAACTTGTCGGGAAGGCCGCTTGGGTTCGGGTCATGATGTTCATCAGTCTTCCTCGATGCCTCCTCACCATGGGCAATATTGGGGGATAAGTCCCCCAAGCTAGAGCTTGTTCCTATCTTCTTCTTGGCCGGTGACACCGATCTTCCATTCGTTGGAGCTTTCTTCGGATTCTTGGCCTTTGAGAGCTTGCAAAGCTCTCGTATTCTTGCGACATCAGCGTCACCTTCATCATCATCCGTGGAGCTATCTGGGGGGGTCCTCCAATTTCTCTTCTTCACCCGAAGCTTGGCCTTCTCCGAAAGCCATCGTTATGGAGAGCACCAATGGAGTGGGGGATTGCTTCTTCAATCACTTCATCGAGGAGATCCACATAATCTAACTCCTCGTGATATGGCATTTGTTTCATGGCCTTGGGTATGTGAAGCTAAACTTCTATGTTCCCGATATTCAAGGATAGAGTTCCTTCACGCACATCGACGATAACGCCGGCGGTTGCGAGGAACGGGCGTCCAAGTATGAGCGAAGTATCGCCCTCTTCCTTGATGTCCATTATGACAAAATCACAAGGCAAGCATATACCTCATGGTACCTGGAGTGGAATATTCTATGCGATCCCTACGGGCCTAGTAATCCGACCGTCCGCAAGTTGAATCCTCATGTCGGTCGGCTTCAAGTCGGTGCCCGTGTTCAATCTCCGGAACATACTAAGGGGCATAAGGCTCACACTAGCACCCAAGTCAACTAGAGCTTTTTGCAAAGGGACACCTCCTAGTGTGCAAGGGATGCGGCAACTCCCGGGATCCTTCAATTTCGTCGGCTCCTTCTCCTTCCGGGTAAACCAAGTTCCTTGCTCTGCAAGCATGATTTTTTCCTTCATTTTCCTTCCCGAAATTAAGTCCTTCAAGAACTTCGCGTAAGACGGGATCTCAATAATTGCATCTAAGAAAGGAATATCGAGGCTTACTCCCCTCAAGTATTCTAGGAACTTGGCGAGCCTTTTCTCCATTTTGGCTCTAGCTAGCCGTTGTGGAAACGGCACCGGTGGCATGTAGCGGCGCTCATTAAGTGGCTCCACCACTTTAGAATTTCCTCCTTCAATTGGCTCCTTTTTGCTCTCTTCTTCAATCGCCGTCTCCTTTTCTTCCAAAATTTCCACCACGGTTTGCTTGCTTTGGGTCATAGCGGGAGTGGTATCCTTCCCACCCCTTGTTGTAACCGCGACCACCGTATTGATGTGTCCGGTGTTGCTCCGGGGATTGGGCTCGGGTTGAGCCGGCAATTGTTGGGCGTTCTTGTTAAGCAACGCAAGTTGCTCCGCAAGTTGAGCGACGACGGTACTTAGTGACTCTTGCCCCGCCGTCAACATAGAGTTGATCTTCCGTTGCTCCACCATAAATTCCTCCACCCTAGCTTCGTGGTCCGATCGTGGTTGAGCTTGAGGTGGGTTGGGAGCTCTCCAACCTTGGTTGTACCCGGGGGTCTATATGGTCCCACTTGTTGCCTCGGCGGGTATTTTTGTTGCGGTGGCCTCCTTGGTTGATATTGAGGTTGTGGTGGTGGAGGCCGAGCTTGAGGAAGTTGTTGTGGCAGGGGGTTCAAAGCACCATCATTGTTTGCGTATGAGAAGCTCGGATGGTTTCTAGCGGTCGGGTTGGCCCAATATCCGGAATTTCCCGCGACATATTGTACTTGCACCAAGGCTCCTTCTCCATTGTCCCCTCCTACATACATGGCTTGAGATTGGTCTTGCCAATCACTCATATTGCTCAAAGATGTAGATGTAGAAGGTGCTCCATGTGGTTTGGTGATGTATTTCTCCAATCTCTCCACTACCTTGTGGAGAGATTCAAATTTGGTTGAAAGCTCCGCCACGGCCTTGGCCTCATAAATACTAGTGGGCTTCAAAGAGGACGAAGAATGTCCTCGCTCGTCCCCCCATTGTTGGTTATTAGAGGACATCTCTTCCAATAATGCTGTAGCTTCATCCGAGGTCTTTGATAGTATGGCTCCATTGGCGGTTGCGTCAATAATTTGCTTTGTGCCCAGTTGGAGTCCATTGTAGAAACTGTGAACTAGCTCACAATCTTCTATACTGTGATGGGGGCATTGGTGTTGCAAGTCCTTGAAGCGCTCCCATGCTTCATAGACAGTTTCTTGTGGTCCTTGCTTGAAGGACATGAGAGCACTCCGTATCTTCACCGTCTTGGAAGGAGGGTAAAATTTGTCGACGAAGGCGCTTGCCAACTCATCCCAAGTGGTGAATGTCCCATCCGCTTGCGTCCTCAACCAATATAAAGCTTTATCTTTGAGTGTGAAAAGGAAGAGTCGCAGTCGGATTGCATCAACGGAAATGCCCGGTATTTGGAAAGTGGCGCACTTGGACAGGAAAAGTTGGATGTGGTAGTGCGGATTTTCGTGGGCATTCCCATGAAACGGGTCTTGTTGCATCAATACCACCAATCCTGTCTTTAGCTCAAAGTTCTTGTCTACCGCTAGCTCCGGCATAGCGATGGATGATGTGGTGGAAGAAGTCTTAGGCCAAAGCCTATCTCTAATGGATATGATCCTTGCCATTCGTGCCGCAAGCTGCTCCGGTGTCTCCGTACGGTTCATACAATTGGCCTCTGTAGCGTTCCTTCTCTCGGCTCTGATCCTCCTCACGGTACGCTCGATTTCCGGATCAAATAATATTTCCTCGGGGTTCGACGTAGATCTTGTGTACATGCAAGGGAAAACAGAGTTTCAAATGAAATGTTAGCACGAATAAGGAGTAAAAAGATTAAAAGTAAGAAAAGAAAAAGAAAACACTAAGTAAAGAGAATAAAACACTGTCGCCTCCCCGGCAACGGCGCCAAAAACTTGATCGACGCCCCGGTATGCACACGCACACGGGACGAGCGACTCGTAGTCTTATCGCAAACGCACGACAAAGTAGCGAGCGGGTATCGAACTCTGGGAGGGACAATGACAGTGTCTCGTTCTAATCACCTAGCTATCGAAATGGTTCGGGATAAAATTGTCACATTCGTTCGTATATCGATAGAAATATCAATGAAATAAAGTGCCTAGGGATAGGGAATCCCCACTACGAACCGTATCTCGTCATTGTGGTTCGTAGGTTACATCATTGCTAGACTTGAATTTTAGATAAACTAGTCGTAACTAAATATGGAACCAAGCTCATGCTTTCGCGCTATTGCCGGTCTATAGCAAACCTAGGTTAGGGCCCAATCTCTTGCAAACCCTAACCTAAGTCGCTAGCATTAGGATCGACATCATCGCTCAATCGTATCTCGAGCCCACACTCGTGCAAATTCGAGCTACGAACTAGGTTGAGACAGTTCCTACCCGTCCAATCTCTTGCAACGGGTATGGGTATAGAATTACGATTGAAAACCCTAGCCTTGGTCCAATCTCTTGCAAACCAATTCTAGAAAAGTCCAATCGAAAATCTAAATCGAATTTCTAGGGCTTCCTATCAATTGGGACCCAATCTCTTGCAAATCCCAATCAATATGAATCCCTAGCTGTCTATAATTTATCAATCACAACCTAACCCTAATCAATTCTAGCAAGAATTTCACCAATTCATCACAATTTAGAAATAGGGTTCATAGGGTTCATCCCTATGCCCTAGGACAATAGAACTACTCACTATTCATCATGCAATTCATAAGAAATTCAATAGAAAATTCAGCACAATTCATTGCAATAGAGAAATCAATAACAAAAATGGAGTTTTTAATGAGAAAAGAGACAAACCAATGAGAATCCAATAGCATCCAACAAAAATCCCCTTTCTAATCTCTCAAAATCCCTCTATCTAATTACCTAAAAAGCTCTCTATAAAGGCTGCAAAAAGTATCAAAAAAGTTCTCTAAACTAGGACAAAAACTGGGTTTAAATACCCCTCAAAATCGCCCAAAAAATCGTGACAAAAATGCCCCTGCGCAGCTCAAAAATCGCAGTTTACGCAGCAGGCGGGGCGGCCCAAACCCTGTACAATAACAGTAAGTTGGGGATTTTTGGGGTCTGTCTTTGGAAGGTGACTCGGCCGAGTGACTTTACTCACTCGGCCGAGGGGCAATTCTTGCTCGGCCGAGTCGGAATCGTCAAAAGCCTGTACATTTACAGTAAGTCGGCCTCTTTTGAAGTGGGATTTCCCAGAGCCACTCGGGCGAGGGGATTTCCATGCTCGACCGAGTGGACTATCGTTACTCGGCCGAGTACACGCCGATTTTCTTCTGTTGATGCGTGTCCGGTCTGGTCGGCCGAGTGGTCTTCTTGCTCTGCCGAGTGGGTGGCTCACTCGGCCGAGTGAGATGCTGTAAATGCCCATTCTTCATCTTTTCGCCTCCTCGTCGCTCCTACGACGTTCCTTCTTCTTCCACTTGTCTTCCATCGCCGAATATCCCTTAAAAGAGCTTTGGGTGACACTCCGAAGTGGGTGCAAATCCTCTTGATCTCAAAAGCACTCCGAATCGCTCCATATCTCCTGAAATACGACAAAAATAAGAAATCGTGAAAAGCATCGCAATATTGTCGAATAATCGTGAAAAACGCAATATGAGCGATCAAAGTGGCAAGCAAACATGCAGAAAAAGGGTGTAAAATATAGAGCGATCACCTACTCACTTAACTATAAGGACACCTACTACTATTACACCTAACATACACACGACTTACTAATATATTATATACCAAGCGTCTACAAGAATCTTCAAGCTACTCACACTACTATTATATACTCCAATACAATTTCCATTATCTATACAGACATCCTTAAAGCGGTATAGCTATCCGCACATATATAATAACACCACCATATATACAACTTCACACTTATATCATGAATAACACTGATTATACATACATAATACAAGATTCAATTATTAATATCCTAAGGGTAGCACGCTCATACGGGTCCACACACTCTACCTATATGCATACACTACAACGTCATAACAACTTATGCTAATGGGCCCACCAACTATACTAAGGTTGACACAGGCAACGGCAAGCACTAATGGCTAAACAATAGGAAGGAAACCGAAGCCAAAGCGTAACGAAGGAAAGATCGAAAAGCACGAGTTCAGCTAGGACGAGGATAAGGAGCCAGATTGGTTAGGCGAATCGGGGTATAATTGTGAATGTTTAGGTGGGAAAAGAAGGATGTAATGATACTCTCATATGCTACCGGAAATAGGACGTAAATGATATGAGTTAAAACATTAAAAGTATAAAACGATCATACTTGTAAAGTTGGAGTTCTCTTTTGCATAGGAAAATATTTAGGAGTCGGTAAAATAAGTTGTTGAATTAAACTTGTGTACTTTATATATAGTAGAGGAGGAAATGATATTTTGAATTATCGAAATGTCATTATATGAAGAAATTAAGATATTTACGCGATTGTGGAAGGCATAGGTTAGTAAATATGATAAGATAATAATTTTAAAGATTTCAGCGAAAATTTCGAAATTCGGAGAATGTATGGAGTCTTAAATGCATGTTGAATGTTTTCAAAAACTTAAACCGGAAAAGAAATGCAAAATAGATAACATTGAAAATATTCATCGAATGGTCAGGGTAGTAAGGGAGAAGTTTTCAACGATTGACGATGGTGACATGTAGATTCACGTGATTCGAAAGGAAGGAAGTGATTCACATAAAACATAAATATGAAGTGGAAATAATTTAGTGAAACTACTACGGTGGAGTTCTACGGTCGATAACATGAAAGTGTAATGATCAGGAAAAATGATAGAAGTAGGGTTCTAATTACCGGGTCGACTGAAGATCAAGAGAAATGTAACATTAAGACTCTAATGAACTAAACTGTAATAGAGATCTCTGGAAAGGGTCCTAAGTGAAATTAAAATTTACGTTCTGTTGGGCCCGAAATCGATGAACCCAAGCGAACGACTAAAGGAATTCTAGAAGTTTATCATGGTTAGAGCTAGACAGGAACCACTAAGGTAACTCCTAAGACGATTATATCAATTTCTAGCATGGAGTCTAGCTAACAATCAGGGACCTCTAACTAGCAAGCACAGACGTCTAACTAAGTCTTTCTAAAGTCCTGATCTAATGGATTCCTTACTAAACTGAGACAGATGTTCGGGCAACATGTCTACCAGCCACCTAAGACATAGAAGACGATAAAAATTAGACTCAGGGCTTATGATTTGCATGTTTTAATTTATTTAATGGACATTCTATTTTTTATTATCGTTGTTCCGGTAATTCACAGTTGCAAGAGAGACCTGCATGGGCCACCAACAAAACCTGTCACGCCCCGCTTCCCTAAAATGGAGGCGAGACGTGAGAAGGTCTGCTCAGACTTGGAGCTGTGAGGCTCCAGTCTGTAAAGCGTCTGGATTTAACCGAGTTCAGGTCCTTGAAAATACGAAGTAGAACAACAATAATAAGGAAAGAGAGACAGATAAAAATATATCAGAATGTCCAAAATAAATAAGTTCCAACATCACAGGAAAGCCACCAGGCTGGAAAGAAAAAGATTCTGAAAGGCCCAAGCATGGCCAACAAAGTACAACGTACAGAAAGTAAAGGTGCTACGCACCGACAACTAACAGCAACCTAAAATAGAAGTAACTCAGGACAGCCTCTAAGACTGGTCATCGGTGTCCATGACGTGCGTTTATATTTCATATATTCACGCACGTTTTCTTTTGTGTTTCTCCGTATTTTCCGCCGTCTTTTATTCGTTTTCTCGTGTTTTCTCGTTTTCTTTCACTTTTCTTTGTTTCTCCATGTTTGCAGGAGATTGCCCGCGTAGGGGACGTTTAACGACGATATCTCAAGTCCCTGGAGCAACGGGAGGAGTCACGTGTGATCCAGGGGGTCAAACGACAAAGATTACATCTTTTAGCCCCTCACCCGGTCGGTTGGTCATCTCCAACCGATCGGGTGATGCACGCGTGCACCACCCGGACTCAGCCGGAGCTCAAGTGAATGTCACCCGACCGGTTCACAGGCCGGTTCAAACGGGGCTGATTCTCTGTCTTTTCAAGCCAAATTCCAATCGATCGGGTGACTCTCACCCGATCGGTTCATCTGTAGCTGATGCTGAGGAGCCGAGACACGGGCACCCAACCGATCCCTTCACCCGATGGCGCCAAGATCCAACCGGTCACTCCAAGAACTCAACCGACCGGTTCATATGACCGGGTGAAAGTCTGTCGTTTTCTGTTTATTATTTGTAACAGATCACCCGATCGGTTGACTTGTCAACCGATCGGGTGATGTTTTTCCTGCGGGTTTGGACCCGAACCATTAGGGTTTCGAAGTGGGGCTATAAATACACGAGGCTGGCCAACTTGAGGGGGATCTCCTGGAGTTTTTAGGGCTTTTTGCCACCCCCCCTTCTCTTGTGAGTTCTAGGTTAGTTTAGATTAGGGCTTTTGGTTAATAAATCTTGTATTGGATCGTTGGATTCAAACGGAGATAAGTATTTTCTTCTCTCTTTCTCCATTGTTTTGTATTGTGTTAAGTTTTCTTGATGATGAATGTTTGTATGCCTTTTGTGTTGTTGGTTTATATGTTTTTCATCATTGAGTAGTATTGATGAACCCTAATACGGGGTAGGGTAGGATTGATGCTTGGTTGTTTCATTTGACTTGGTTGCATGGCATGTGTTCGATGAAATGCGTCAATGGGGATTTCTAGCAATCTGGGTCCAATTCATACGACGACACACTAGATGTGTTGGGGATTGGGGTCCGGTGCTTGTCCTGTCAATATCCGCTTCGATGTATTGCTAGAGATCACATTTGACCTATTTGGCCATTAGGGTTACGCTGGGGTGTTTTATTGTCATCGGTGGGAAAAAGACCACCTTTGACCGTCGGGCCAAGGGGGAATAAACTTGGCGGTTGACTCCCTAGCCATAGCTCACGCCCCCAGCGTGGACATCAAGTCCTCACGTGCGGGAGCGGCAGGACGAAGTGTTGGGAGATATCATTGTGGCCTTAATGCTCTCGGTTGCGGAAGGTGTTAATGGACATGGGAATGCCCACCGTCCGGAACCGGGTAGGCCTAGTGTGCTTGGCACCGACCGGAATATCGGGCCATGGACGCTAGGTACCACCTTTTGGGGTAATGTCTCACCCTGGGTCAAGTCAAATGCCAAGTGTCATGAGTGCTCTAGCCCGTGTTAGCTGGGATTCATTTCGTGTCTTTTTCATTTCTTTCCCTTATTTCTACACTTCCACCTATATCATCCGCGTAGCTAGCACACGACCTAGGCGAGGCTAGTAGCCACTCAAGCCATCCACCTCCCTGAGTTCGATAAACCCGCACCCTACACTAACCGTGCACTTGCGGTAAAACGACACCGCGCCCATACCGTAAACGGGGCACCGGTCAAGTCTTTGGCGCCGTGCCGGGGAGGCGTTCGGTTTGATATTAGCTTAGCTTGGGTTCGTTAGACTACGCCAAAAAAAATTAAAAAAATAAAAAAATACAATAACCAAGAAATTTTTCCCCCACCATTATATTATCTTTTTGTTATTTTCTTGTGCTATTGACGCTCCTCTCTAGTTTTCTTATTTTTGTTATCCAGGTATCTTTGGTATAATCATGTGGAGATCAAATTTTGATGCTCAGATGGGAGGATATGATCCTTATTCGGTTGTGGTTTGTGAGACTTGTGGGATGTCGGGGCACATGTATTATGATTGCCCAATTACGCTTGAGAGCCTCCCCTTACATCAAAGCCAAACATTTCCCCACAACCATTACCCAAACACCTCCCATACATTTCATCAACCTTATATCCCTCCACCAACACAAGAAGAATCAAACCTCGTGTCTCTCCTTGAAAGTGCCATGTTTAACCAAGGCCAAACATTACGAAACTTGATGGTACCAATCATCGAGCCTACACCGAGGAGAGGGGATGATGGAGAGGATATACCTACTTTCATGGTTGAGACTACCATGTCGTCAGCCACCATAGACACATCTCATGCCGATCCCCCATTTTTTCATCACTACCACTTGGATGACGAAGCATTTTTAGATGATGATAGTGAGGATGGGGAGATTTCTCTAGGATCTGTGGGAGAGACTTTTTGTCTTGATTTAGATACCCCACATGAGTCCTATGAGAGGACCGAGGAGTTTACAGAGCTTATGCATAAGGGCGAGGAGGATGTGCATGAGGACAAGGACGCGATGACCACATACGAGGGGTCCACTCCACATCCACCTCCACAGCCATCTCTGTCACAGCTTCCTCCTTGGTCGGTGGTCAACCATGAGGATGTCATTCAGGACATCAGGCAGATGGAGGAGCATGAGCATATCGTCGAGGAGAATGTGCACGAGGGCCTGGATACGATGGTCCACTCCATGGAGCCCGAGCCACATCTACCTCTACCGTCACGCTCCACTTCTTCTGTGCATGAGCATCTACTTGAGTATATTGCCCCTATCCAGGGAGATTTTCATACTCACTCTCACTCCACTTTTGAGTCTCGCTTTTCACTTCCGATTTCTTTAGACTCATATATATTTGACACACCATATCTCTCGCAGGACACAGGATCTGCTTCCCTTGAGGTATGCTGCGGTGTGTCACCACCTGGAGAGCCACTTCTCATGGAGAGCGAGGATTTGGTCGTCGCTAGTACAGAGGATAGCGACCCATTCTCAGGGAGTATTCGTCACCCTTTTATTATTTTTCCATCTCATGTTGACGATTATCTCTGGGATACATTTATTTTGGGAAATAATTTCTTGCCATGGACTAATGCACCTCGTCCTTTGCAGGTCACAGGTGGACACCTACGAGGGATGCTTGGAGGTGCATTGCTTTGGTCTATTGGCACACGTGGCACAGCGCTTCTGGCGGAGCCACAGAAGGAGCAGTTAGAGCAGCTACCTGCCCCACTCCAGATCTTGGATCCGCCTATGCTCAGGTGTATCCTAATCCAGTAGTGTAAAATTTTACCGCTTTCTAGTTTAGATTTGAATAATCTCGTCTCCTCTCATTAGCGAGGGGAGCGTATCTAGGATTTGCTTTTGCATCTTAATAACCCTTCATGTCGTGCCCTTCTATAATTTCACCCTCTTCCTCTTCCGAGGAGAATGAGCACACTGTCTCTCCTGCATTTTGATTTCTTTCTTTTCCGATTTTCCCCCTAGCATATCTCTACATCCCCATTGATCATATAATTTTGCTAGCATTGACATGTTCAGCTTGGGGGAAATCGACTTTTGTGTGCATGTTTTTGCGTGTCGTTGTTGTTTGTCTGTGTCTATGTGTTCGTTTGTCGTGTTTTATATCTTTTATTTTAGTGTTTCTTTTTCTTTATTTTTTAGTTTCGCTCATGTGTTTTTCGTGTTTTTCATTTTTTGTGTCGGTGCGTTACTCCCCCCATTTTCATTGCCCTCCAGTATTCACTACTATTGCATTGAGGACAATGCAAGTTTCAGCTTGGGGGAGTCGCACTTCGTGCGTCATTTGTCTCTTTTTCTTCACTATTTGAGTCGTTTTCTCCGTTTTTTTCTTTTTCTTTTTCTTTTCTTTTTTTGTTCTCTCTCTCCTAGAGATGACCCCATATGATGAATTGCCACGAAAATCACACGCACACCTTGCACGGCTTCGATAATCACATTCATTAACCCTAGGATATCGAGTCCTCTTGCATTTCATGCATCACGGGTCCACTTAGCTTTTTGTGAGTCGTGCGTCGTGCCTAGCTGTTTGGTGTGCTTCTACTTTGTGATTTTACTTTATATACCTGTCCAGGAATGACCCCTAGATTATCATGCTTCGATTTGAATATGCGGTATTTGCTTCTACTATCTGCTTCTATATGCATGCTATATTTATATCGTATATTTCAATTTGCATGTGTCGGGATTCCACAAACAAGGACTAGGATAACCTATTTAGCCTATGCTCTGATTAGCGAGAAATATCTCCTTCGCCCAAGTGTTTAGATTCCGACTTCTTTTTTGTTTTACTTGGTGCAAATCCCCTCGTCATGTACCGTTCTCCCACTTGGGAGAGTACACATGTGTATAGCCAAAAACCCAAAAATCCAAAAAAAAGAGAAAAGAAAAGAAAAACCCAAAAAGAAAAGAAAAGAAAATTTTTGTATAGCCCAAAATCCAAAAAAAAAATACAAATACCAAAACCCAAAAAAATTCCCGTGTGAATATTTTTTCCTACTTGCCGAGAATAAATGGAAGGCGAGAATTTGCACCGAGTGTCCTACTCCACATCATCTCAACCCCCATCATTTTCGAAAACACTTGGCTTAGGAACTTTTTAGCTATTATCAAGGCTTTAGTGTGGTGATTTCCTTAACCCTAGTTGTGGAGTCCCCGATGCATGATACGCTTCTATTCTTATACTCTTCTCATGCATGCTTGAGCTAATATTCACCGCAATTTCAAATTGAATCGATATTTGGGTCTTTCTTTGGGTATGTGTATATGGAGCTTTATTGCACATCGTAGATAGTGACACCATCTGCTAGCACACGACCACACTCACTCGCGCTTCACTGTGTGGGCCCACGACACTTGTTTGGACTCACATTCCTTGGTTTAGTGTTGTGTATTGTCGTATGCTTGCTTCGTGTGGCGTGTTCGATTTTGTTGGCCCTTACGGGCAATCTAGGATATAGAGTTTTCTTTTTCTCTCTTTCTCTCTATTTTTCCCCTCCGAGCTCCTACTCTCACTCGTCTTCCTCGAGGACGAGGAAGAGTTCAGCTTGGGGGATTTTGACGTGCGTTTATATTTCATATATTCACGCACGTTTTCTTTTGTGTTTCTCCGTATTTTCCGCCGTCTTTTATTCATTTTCTCGTGTTTTCTCGTTTTCTTTCACTTTTCTTTGTTTCTCCATGTTTGCAGGAGATTGCCCGTGTAGGGGACGTTTAACGACGATATCTCAAGTCCCTGGAGCAACGGGAGGAGTCACGCGTGATCCAGGGGGTCAAACGACGAAGATTACATCTTTCAGCCCCTCACCCGGTCGGTTGGTCATCTCCAACCGATCGGGTGATGCACGCGTGCACCACCCGGACTCAGCCGGAGCTCAAGTGAATGTCACCCGACCGGTTCACATGCCGGTTCAAACGGGGCTGATTCTCTGTCTTTTCAAGCCAAATTCCAACCGATCGGGTGACTCTCACCCGATCGGTTCATCTGTAGCTGATGCTGAGGAGCCAAGACACGGGCACCCAACCGATCCCTTCACCCGATGGTGCCAAGATCCAACCGGTCACTCCAAGAACTCAACCGACCGGTTCATATGACCGGGTGAAAGTCCGCCGTTTTCTGTTTATTATTTGTAACAGATCACCCGATCGGTTGACTTGTCAACCGATCGGGTGACGTTTTTCCTGCGGGTTTGGACCCGAACCATTAGGGTTTCGAAGTGGGGCTATAAATACACGAGGCTGGCCGACTTGAGGGGGATCTCCTGGAGTTTTTCGGGCTTTTTGCCCCCCCTTCTCTTGTGAGTTCTAGGTTAGTTTAGATTAGGGCTTTTGGTTAATAAATCTTGTATTGGATCGTTGGATTCAAACGGAGATAAGTATTTTCTTCTCTCTTTCTCCATTGTTTTGTATTGTGTTAAGTTTTCTTGATGATGAATGTTTGTATGCCTTTTGTGTTGTTGGTTTATATGTTTTTCATCATTGAGTAGTATTGATGAACCCTAATACGGGGTAGGGTAGGATTGATGCTTGGTTGTTTCATTTGACTTGGTTGCATGGCATGTGTTCGATGAAATGCGTCAATGGGGATTTCTAGCAATCTGGGTCCAATTCGTACGACGACACACTAGATGTGTTGGGGATTGGGGTCCGGTGCTTGTCCTGTCAAGATCCGCTTTGATGTATTGCTAGATATCACATTTGACCTATTTGGCCATTAGGGTTACGCGGGGGTGTTTTATTGTCATCGGCGGGAAAAAGACCACCTTTGACCGTCGGGCCAAGGGGGAATAAACTTGGCGGTTGACTCCCTAGCCATAGCTCACGCCCCCAGTGTGGACATCGAGTCCTTGCGCACGGGAGCGGCAGGACGAAGTGTTGGGAGATATCATTGTGGCCTTAATGCTCCCGGTTGCGGAAGGTGTTAATGGACATGGGAATGCCCACCGTCCGGAACCGGGTAGGCCTAGCGTGCTTGGCACCGACCGGAATATCGGGCCATGGATGCTAGGTACCACCTTTTGGGGCAATGTTTCACCCTGGGTCAAGTCAAATGCCAAGTGTTATGAGTGCTCTAGCCCGTGTTAGCGGGGATTCATTTCGTGTCTTTTTCATTTCTTTCCCTTATTTCTACACTTCCACCCATATCATCCGCGTAGCTAGCACACGAACTAAGCGAGGCTAGTAGCCACTCAAGCCATCCACCTCCGTGAGTTCGATAAACCCGCACCCTACACTAACCGTGCACTTGCGGTAAAACGACACCGCACCCATACCGTAAACGGGGCGCCGGTCAGTCCACAAACTCCTCGTCAAACGTGGGCTCAGGCTCGGCATCAATGAACACCTCGCCCTCAGCAACGGTCTCTGGCTCAGGGTCTAACATGTGACACCCAAAAGAGAGAGGGGCAAATGTCAGCAAGTCTACAAAAGACTTGTGCAAGGAAACTAAAGAAAAGTAAACAACCTACCAGTTCTAAAATTTATGCAATGACATGGCAGTTATTGTATAAGTGCAACAGGTAAGGAAAACAACAAGTACAATAATACAACTAGCATGGCATGGCCGGAGTAGCAAGGCTACTAACATTCACATGGATTCACAAGTCACATTTTCATGTCGTGCACAGAGTTTACGCCTTACAGCTGAAGTGGCTGTACGGGCCCACTTCTACGTTGAGTGGTAGCTTAACCCTACCCCTCCATGTGTATCGAGCCAGGGCTTCCCCTGTACATGTGCTCGCTTCTGGATCACGAGCTAGGAAGTGTTATTGGCATAGGGTTGTGCCTGCAAAAGCGGGTGCCTAGCCTGAACAAGTAAGTACAAGTATAGTAGCGTGTGCTACGAATGCAACATTCAGACATGGATGGCATGACATGGCAAGCTGTAATTTAAATGCGTACAGATAAGGAATTTAAACATGGCAGTTACAAATGCATGGATGACATAGCAGCATGAACAAAACAAGTAAAAGGGGTTGGATCTAGCTTCGTTGTCAAGCTAGATCAAGTGAGGTGACAGATCTAGTTTCGTTGTCAAATAGATCAAATAGGCGTCTATGTAGCTATCATTTCACTGCCCAGTCTCTTTACGCTACGGTACAAAAGTGGCCTAAAACATGGCCTAAACAAGCAACGGGCAAGTTTCACTTGCCTGCAACCCGACGTCTGAATACACCGTCCAAAAGTCCAATCTACCTACGTGCTCAAGTCCACCAGCCTACATTCCCAAATTAAGTAATCTTATTAGTGAATTATCAGATAGCTAAATTACCGATTTTTATCTTGTTTAACAAGGATGGGTTGGGGGTCCTAAGTGTTCAGAAATTTACCCTTACACGACGCGAGAGCTACACTGGCGTCGGGTAGCGACGCCAGGGGTTGGAATAAAAAGAACGTGCTCCAAATCCAGATTCCAATTAAGATTCCATGCTCACCAATTCTCGGGCAGTGTCCAGATCAACGATCAAGATTCCAATCAGCAGTTAAGCGGTCGGTAGACGTTTTTACGACTTCCGGAAAGCCGTATCAACGAAACGGGACGAATGGTTTGACGTTCGCAAAGTCTACGACATTGAGCATCGTAAGATATGTTCGTGACATCGGAAGGCACCCCTAGGAGCAGTAGGGGGCTGTCGGAAGACCCCAACAGCGAGAGGGACAGTGAAGCGACGATACGACACGTCAAAACGTCGTAGAAACACAAAACAGCGATATCACTCATTGTTTCAGATTGCAGCGGCCTAAGGGGTGATA
The DNA here is from genome assembly GCA_030789695.1 of Scilla litardierei. Lineage (NCBI taxonomy): Eukaryota > Viridiplantae > Streptophyta > Magnoliopsida > Asparagales > Asparagaceae > Scilla > Scilla litardierei. The sequence goes on from CM061133.1 coordinate 164,348,109, forward strand.
ACAACGGCAGCGGGTTGTCCAGGGGACTCACAGCGAGGTCAGGGGGTGGTTGCGGTGGCGGCAGCGGCGGCGGTGGCCTCCGCTGCTGCTGCTATGAATTTCAGTGCGAACCGCGACGGATCAGGGTTTTTGCGGCGGTGCTCTGGCGACCCACGGTGGCCTGTAGGGAGGAGGAAGTTAGGGTAGGAGGAGGAAGGTGAGGGGAGGCCGGTTGGCAGCGACGGCTACTGCCTTGGCCGCCGCTGCTTCTTCACTGCGGAACTGGGGTTTTGCGGGCTGCTGGCGGAGCAAACACGACGGACACGGGGCCCACGGCGGTGTAGCGGTCGGAGGTTGGCCGGGGCGGCGGCCTGAGGTTGGTCGGCGATGGGTTTAGGAAGAAGACGCGATGAATAGGGGCGGCGAGGGTTTGTTTGCGTGGAAAATGTAGAGGGCGGCGCGATTCGTTTTGGCTGTGACAACAAAAGCCAACCCTAGCATAATATTTTAGAGAAGGGGGCTCACGTGAGGGCTGAAACATGGGCAACTGGGCTAGGATAGGTTAGAGGCTAGAAATGTTTTAAAAGATTTGTTATTATAAATTAATAAAAGCCCAAATACTCTCTCTCTCTCTCTCTCACCTGTGTTTGTATGCGGCCAAGGCATAGGAGTAGGTCAAAATAATATTAGGATGATATTATTATTAATAATAATACATTAGGGGACAAAATACTATGTGAAACTTAGGGTTAAAATATAATAGGTTGGGCAAAACAGTGAAAGTGGGTCAAACGGGGCTCTAAAAACGTAAGATAAAAACTGGACTGACCGTGCTAACGAGAGAAACGCAACTAAGAAGACGGATCACAATTTCGACGTCGAGGGACGAAACTAAAAATAAAAATGCATCACGTCAAAAGCGAAAATCGCGACGTCTCATCAAACAAAGTCAAATCGTGGGAGAACGACCCGTGAAATGAAGTTCCGAATTAATTCCACAATTTAATATTCTTCGAGATGGTCACAACGGCATATCGCACTATAGGGTTCGGATACAGACAAAGTCTAAAACAAATACGTCCATGAACAAGACTACGTGCACGTAAAGCGTATAAAGGATACAGTGCTCTAAAGGCGACAGTAATTCCAAGTTGGGCACACGTCAGGGGTTGGCTTGCTAAGGATGCAACCAAGGTGCTATGGCCCTATCGACACAACGACACGACTCACACACAAAGCAACAAAACCAATCAGGTACCCGAAATTGCTATACGCACAGCCGTATAACGAATAGTCGGTACCGGCCGTTACAACTAACCCTAAGAAGCCGAGTTCTGTCGCATTTTATGCTCCGTGGATTCACTTTCCCTTTTGTGTTGATTTGTGTGTTGTGACTAGCCAGTTGGTGTGCTTCTAGGTCGTGATTGTTTCATATGCCTATCCAGGGATGACCCCTAGACTATCATGATTCAATTTCGAATATGCGATGTATTGCTTCTACTTTCTGCTTCATTATGCATGAATCATACTATATCTGTACGCTTCAAATCGCAAGCATCGGGACTCTAGCAATATGACTAGGATAACCCATGTTGCTTACGCTCTGATCTGCGAAAACCCCCTTTTGCCAAGTGTTTAGTATTTAAATTATTTTTTGTTTTGCTTGGTGCAAATCCCCTCGTCATGTACTTCACTTTCACTTGGTAGAGTACACAATTTTGCACCTTACTAGCGCATCGTTCTCCCTCTTCTGGAGAATGCGCATTTTTCTACTTCCACCAAAAATCCAAAAAAAAATCAAAAAAAGAGAAAAAATTTGGGAAAGCCAAAAAAGAGATAAAAGAAAGAATTTGTATATCCAAAACCCAAAAAAACTCTGTTGTAAATATCACTCCTACCACCGTGAATAAAGGGAAGGCGAGAATTTGTATCAAGTACTCTCCTCCAAACCTACTCAACCCCTTTCGTTTTCGAACACACTTGGCATTGGAGCATTCTAGCAATCATCTCGGCAATCTTGTAGTGATTTCCTAGTTTCTAGCGGTAGAGTCCCGAACATATGACATGTTTATATTCTTACTCTATTCTCATGCATGCTTGAACTATTATTCACCGCAAATTCGAATTGATTAGAAATTTGGGTCATTCAATGGATATGTGTATATGGAGCTTCATCGTATGATTTAGATAGTTACACCGTTGGCTAGCTCACAACCGCATTCACTCGTGCCTCACTGCGTGAACCCACGACACTAGTTGAAAATCATATTCCTGGGCTTAGTGTTATGCTTCTCGCGTGCTTGCTTAGTGTGTTGTGTTTGTTTCCGTTGGCTCTGACAGGTAATCTAAGATTTATTTTTCTTTTTCTGTTTCTCTCTTTCTATATTCTCATGCCTACCGTCTATTCTTACTCCTCTTCCTCGAGGACAATGAAGAGTTCAGTTTGAGTGATTTTGAGGTGCGTTTATATTTTATATATTTACGCACTTCTTCTCCGTCGTTTTCCGTCGCTTTTCGTTATTTCGTATCCGTTTATTTGTGTTTATAGTTTCTTTTTACTTTCATTGAGTTTATGTGCATTTACAGGATATTGCTAGCGCAGGGGACATATATGGCCAACATCATGAGTCCTCAGAGCAACGGGAAGTGTCGCACGAGATCCCGAGAGCCATTCGTCATGCAGTCTGTATCAGTGCAGTTTATGTATCAGCTCTCAACCGATCGGGATGGAATAGCCACTTAATCGGGTCATGCAGTCTGTGTCAGTACTGAAGAAGAGACTATTCCACCCGATCGGTTCAGTGATCGGGTGGATGTATGACAGAGTGCAGTTTTGCAGGCCAAAGCTCACTGGTTGGTTGACTTGTCAATCAATTGGGTCACCTTTAGCTGCTTCCCAGGCTCATGAAATACAAAACTCACCCGATTGGTTCAGTAATCGGGTGAGATGTATCAGCTGAATACATATTTTTCCGTCGTTTCACCCGATTGGGTGAAGTCTCATCCGATCGGATGAGTGTCTGTTTTTGTCTTTTTGTGGGAATATTCACAGGCTTGTTGCCCACTTGTATAAATAGTGCTAGGTTTTCCCAGAAATGAGGTCCCCACTTTTTAAGCTGTTTTTAGGGATTTACAGCTTCTGCAATTAAACTCTTAGTGTAAGTTCTTTGATCGCTTTCATACTTTGATATTGTGTTTATGCTTCTATTTTCTACAGAGAACAATTGCTTGATTTCAATTCTTATGGCTATATATCATGTTATTGCATTTCGTACCATGTTTAGTGAGTAGTTCTTCAATCTAGGGCATTGGTGGAAGCCCCTTCGTGGGTTCTGCTAGAACGGCCATAGGTCTAGAGATCCGATTGGATCTAGAGATTTTGATGGTTACATAGGGGCATTTCATTGTCATCGGCGAGAAAAATCCGCTTTTGACTGTTGGGCCCAGAGGAAAAAAATGGGAGTTTGATTCTCTAGCCATAGCTCACCCCCTAGCATTGACATTGAGTCCTTGCATGTGTGAATGGCTTGGACGAAATGTTGGGAGCGATCATTGTGATCTTAGTGATCCCTGAGTCGGATGGTGTTGGACCATGGGTGTATAGAGATGTATGCCCTTGTGGCTATTTATCTTACTAAACATCTTGTTCAATAAATGGAAGTATGCTTTCTGGTGAAAAATATTGTCTGAGTTATTTCAATTTATTAATTACTTAGATTATTCCCTTGGATTCAAAGTGAGGTCACATATGTTTCGCGATGTAGATTGCAACTATGAGAAATGTCTGACCGATAGCAGCTTGAATCTTAAAAGCGTTCATGGTCATAGATATGTCGAGATAGGGATATCGGCACATCAGACAGACCATTGTGTCTTAGTCTAGTTGGTCTCATAATCATGCGACTTGGCAAAGTTGGTGACAAGGCGCAGGTGCTCATTAGAGAATGAGTCCACTGAACGACCCAAACAAAGAGTTATTAAATGGTTAAACATTAACTAACTGTCACTAATAACTCTAAGTGAAGATAGGTAAGTTGGTCCTTAAGACTTGAGATCATTATACGAAGCTGTGTTTGAACAGTGTCACTTAGGTTTAAAGATTTAGCTTCGAGGCAATGCTGCTGAAAGATCTTAGGCTGGGTGGCACTCGAAGCATACGAGCTGAGTAATGATCAATTGAAGATTCGTCTCTTCCATTAATGGGAAGTTAGTATCACAGGTCAGTACGGCTCTTGGTAAAACCTTGGCCAAGGTATGTTGTAAGATGTACAACATGAATGTACCAGAGACCGAAGTATACTGACCACTACTAGCTAGTGGGGTTGACAGAGTTCCATACCCTAGGCTAGGCTAGTGACATAGTTGTGACGAAGGGACTAAAACTGCGGAAATCATCACGGTCACAGTCAGAGTGATCCCGTCGGCACTCTTGCCAACGAGTCAATCACGTAATTGATGATTCAGAAACATGGACGACACCTGCTGCTAGTGGTCACTATCTTCTAGAGCCTTTGAGTCTCAACCTGTAGTAAGGTCGGGCTGTATGGTCTCACACCGAGTAATATTCACGTCTTAGTAATAGGAAGATCGTATAGAGAAATGCATTTGATGCAATGAGATTGTTGAATTCACAAGTTAGTGTGAGGTTAGAGAATTTGGGAAGGGAGGGGATTTCGTAAGGAATCCATAGAATCAAACCGTGTAGGAAACGGAGCTCATATGAGCCCAGAAACGCAAGAAAGGCATAAGAAGAAGTGGGTAAGACCCACTTGGACCAAATGGGCGCAGCCCGCTGGAAACAGCGGGTGCGGCCTGCTGGTCACAGCGGGCCGTACGCCCGCATGGGTGCACCCTTGCGGGTGTGCTCAGATGCCTTAGGCAGGCTCGCTCGTAATTTAAGTCGTTTCTAATTAGGGTTTTGTGAAACCCTTGACGGCTACGAAATGTGGGTTTTTTCTCAACTTTAAGCAATTGTTTGAAGGGTCAAACAAACTCGGATTTCGTTGCCGTTTGTTCCTACGCGTTCACCATTCCTAGCCCTTCGAAATGATAACTTGTATCGTCTCTGGGGCCTAATGGTGAGTGAGAATTAATTGATTTGATTTAGACTTTTGTGAAAGGTATTCTAACTTAATTAAATTAATTCTAAACCTCTTCTATAATTTTTGTCCCACATTGCTCGTGACAAAAGAAGAGGAGCCGGCCTCCTATATAAATAGGTGTGCACTCTCTTCTTTGTTTTGTTGTAACAAGTCTCTGATTAAGGAGCTCCGAAAAAATTTGAGCAAACTTAATCAAGATTTAAAATTATTCTTTTCATCTATTAATTTTTCATGTCCTCCAACCGAGTCCTAGCAAGGCAACGGAGAGGTCCGAATCTGAATCGGAAGTCTACGACGCGGGTTTACTCAAGTGAAAATTTCTACGGCTAGTGATGGGCTCGGAGGCAAAGAGCGACGCAATGCGGTTCGAGATGCGGCTTAAATTTTGGAGCATAAGACGGTGTGTAACATCTTGCCTCATCCAAGGCAAGATTTCGGGTGAGTCATATTTATATATGCATTTCATTTTAAGTAGTAGTCAGAACTTTCTTGAGTTGGTCAGACCTAACTCGAGTCAGTTGATTATCCTGGCTTAGTGATTTTTTTCTTAGGATAGTAATTATTAAATAGTTTAATAATTGTTTTTCGCTGCTTATTTAATTTTGTTCATCCGACTTAGGACGAATATGTTTAATTAGCCCTAAGGGACCTTGAAAATCCCTACAGTGGTATCAGAGCCAGATCTACTTTGTCCTTATATTGCTTCTATATGGACTGCATGTTTTAATTATGTGATAATTAAATTAATGACATATTCTTGTTTGTATGATAACACAAGAGGAACTTGCTAGGTTAGCCATTAATGAATCCTCAAATTTTATAAGATAAAATTTGACACCATGCAATAATTTTAAATTGTTTAAAATTACCTAATGAACGATTAGGATAGCCATCATAAATTCCTCAATTTTTTTAAGATAATTTTTGAGACCCTGCTATGTCTTAAATTGTTTAAATTGCCTATTGGACGATTAAGGCAGCAGCACATTTTTTAAATCCTTATAGTTGATAAGGACCTAATAAAAATCGTCAAACAAATCCATAAAATTTCGAATTTTTAGGATCCACTAGTTGATAAGGATTAACTAGAGTTAATAAAAGCCTTTAGTTGATAGTACGCATATAAATGACAATCAACCTTCAATGGACCATGATACTGGTCAATGTGCTCGGCTAAGTTTGCTGTATCACCCTAGCTCGACTAGAGGTTAAGTGGTCTTGGCTTAGTCAATTCCGTGGCCGTGTCCGTTGGACCGCAAGGAAGCAAATCATTATTATGCAACGCTGTCAACTATATCGATTCAAACACATTAATAAATCTTTTACAAGATAATGCGTAGCCCTCTTTGTTTAGATAATGGAATCTGTAGGATCTGTGTTACAGTTGTTGAGCTACACTCAACCTGTGACATGGCAAACTTACAGAAATCAATTTCTTCATACATGTATCTTAACCCAAACCGTCGCGTCGTGAATACACCGAGCGCCGTCGTAAGTTAAACCGATGCGTCGTGAATACACCGAACACCGGGGCAAGTCAAGCTAGACACGAAAACCAGGGCCTGACTAGACTAGTCATTGTGATTTGGATGAGCACACTCATGATCACAAATGACTAGGGGTAAAAATCAAATAGGGAGTCATATTCGATATGATTGACAAAGAGTTCGTCTACCGACAGCCGAGTCGAATGACTTGTTGAGCTACAGTCAAGGTCGGGCGACTCAAAGTTATTGGATTCCTGCTCTCATTTAATATTAAATTATGGTTTGGCTTAAACGATCTTTAAATTAATGGGAGAGTATAATTGGACAAAAACCATTGTAATTATATTTTAAAATATTTTGAACACATGCTAATTATAGGAGTTCTAATCTTTGCAGCATGACGAGTAAAATAAATAATATCCGAGATAAGAACTTATTAATTGGTTATAATAAAAATAATGTCTGGGCAAAGAAATCTATGGCAAAAAGGGAACAAACAAAGGGAGGGCGATTTTATGCCTTAACTACTAAAATGCAAAGTGTAGTTCTTTCGGTTAATTCTAATGCATGGGTGTTAGACACCGATGCAGGCTCTTATATCTATAATCAGTTGCAGGGAATGAGAATCATTAGAAAACTCGAAAAGAATGAAATCATTTTTCAACTCGGCAACGTAGCAAATGTTGATGTTGTAGCTGTGGGAGACCTTAAACACACATTAGTTGGCGGAACTAACTTGCTTTTGAAGCAATGTTACTACATCCTAAATTTCCTGTGCAATATTATATCCATCTCGACTTTGGCTAAAGATGGTTATAATTTTACTATCAACAGAAATGTTATGAACATTTCTTTTGATGGAAAGTTGCTAGGTTATGGGACACTTAATAATGGTGTATACACTTTAAGCACTAAGGTCGTATTAAACGTTAATACGAGAAAACGTAAGGAGTCTAGTTTTAATGAAACCTATCTTTGGCATCGTAGACTAGGCCATATCGGAGAGAAGAGACTCGGCAAGTTACATAAAGAGGGGCTCTTGGGCCTCTCGAATTATGAGTCATTCGACACTTGCGTGTCTTGCCTCAAAGGTGAGATGGCCAAAACACCTTTTGCAAGTCAAGGGGAGAGAGTTATCGAACTCTTGGGTCTAGTACATTCCGATGTATGTGGACACATCTCTACAATAGCCAAAGGTGGATTTTCATATTTCGTCATGCTTACTGACGATCACTCAAGGTTTGGACATGTGGTCTTGATGAAACATAAGTCTAAAACCTTTGAGCGATTCAAAGAGTACCGTGCCGAAGTCGAAAACCAGACTGGGAAAAGTATTAAGATCCTTCGATCAGATCGAGGAGGAGAGTACGTAAGCCATGAATTCATTACTTACTTAAAAGAGAATGGGATTCTCTCTCAGGTCACACCTCCTTACACACCTCAACATAACGGTGTATCAGAGAAGAGGAACCGCACCTTGTTAGACATGGTACGGTCCATGATAAGTGAAGCTGAGTTAACTACTTCCCTCTGGGGCTATGCCTTGGAAACTACTATATACATTCTAAATAAATTTCGGTCAAGATCTGTGCGTATGACACCATATCAGAGATGGACCGGCAAGAAACCCAGCCTTAATCACTTAAGGGTATGGTGTTGTCCTGCATATGTCAAAAGGCAAAATCCACACAAACTGGAAGACATATTTATACTGTGTAAATTCATAGGGTACCCGAGACATTCATTAGGTTATGTCTTTTACCATCCAGAGCAATAAAAGATTGTTATCTTTAGACATGCCACTTTTCTAGAAAAGGAATTCCTTGTGAAGGAATCAACTGGCAAGGTAATTGATCTGGATGAATGCTCAGAGGAAATATTCACAAAAGAACAAGTGTCGGAACCAGTGGGAGAGTCAGAACTTGGCATCTCCCAACCAGTCAGTAGGAAGTCCAATAGGGTTCCTCGAGTCCCCGAAAGGTACTACGGTTTTCTCGTAGACGGTGGGATTGAGGATTGCATCAAATTAGATGATGACGCTATTAGCTACCAGGAAGCCATAAAGAGTATAGACTCTAACAAATGGCTACATGCAATGAAGTCCGAAATAGATTCCATGCATGCGAATAAGGTATGGACCTTAGAAAACGTACCGAATGGAAAGGTTCTCATAGGCTGCAAATGGATCTTCAAGAAGAAGATCGATGCAGATGGAAAAGTAGAACGTACAAGGCTTGATTGGTTGCAAAAGGATATCGTCAGATTCTAGGAATAGATTATGACGAAACCTTCTCACCAGTGACCATGCACAAGTCTATTCGGATCGTACTCGCTATTACTGCCCACTACGACTACGAAATCTGGCAAATGGATGTGAAGACTGCCTTCCTAGACAGTGATTTAGAAGAGCAGATTTACATGACTCAGCTAGAAGGCTTCAAAGTCGGTGGGAGTGAAGGAAAAGCGTGTAGGCAACATAGGTCCATCTATGGCTTAAGCAAACTTCAAGGAGTTGGAACATCCGCTTCGACAAAATAGTCAAAGGTTTGATTTTGTCAGAAACGAGGATGATCCATGCATCTACAAAAGGACCAGTAATAATAATTCTTTAGTTATCCTCGTTCTATATGTAGATGACATTCTGATAATTGGTAACAACATAGAGATGTTTAAGTGTCACGCCCCGCTTCCCAAAAATTTGGAGGCAAAGCGTGAGAAGGTGACCGGTGCCCGCCGCGTGGCAGGCAAGGGGTTTAAATATTTGTAACCGCAAGCCCACGGTGTTGTAGTGTGGCTTGGGGGTCGAACACAGGGAGGCTAGGATGTGCTTGTGTCAAGGAGGACCAAAATCACCCCGTGGGTGAGCTAGCCCGAATCGGTTAATGGTTATCACGATATAGGAATTCAAGGTATGAACAATAAGAAAATAAACCCGGGACTTTGGTTTCCACTCCAACGAGTGACTCCCCCCGATACGACCTACGGGTAGGATAGCGATCGGAATTAGGGTCTAATGGTGAGACGTTGCCTCTGAAAGTGGTACCGGCATCCCATGGGCCCGATATTCCGGCCGGTGCCTAGGATGATACACCGGACTTCTCGGATTCGATCAGTGGGCACTCCCGTGTCCATTAACACTGATCGATTCCGGGAGCACTAAACTCGCAACGATAACTCCCAACGTCTCATCCTGCCTCTCCCACATGCTAGGATTCGACGTCTACGCTAAGCGCGTGAGCTATGGCTAGGGAGTCAACCGCCAAGTTTATTCCCCCTTGGCCCAACGGTCAAAGGCGGTCTTTTTCCCGCTGATGACAATGAAACACCCCGCGTAACCGTTAGAATCCTAATCCCTATCGATTTCCTAACCCTATGGATGCATCGGGAAGAGCCCCCGAAGGTGTTTCCACCAAAATCCCAGATTTGGGAACTACTCACAAAAATTCATTAAAAAGCGATCTAAATGAAAATGAACCGTTGGAATCATAATCAGACGATAGGAATGCGGAAGTAATAGAGTAATTAAGACAATACTAAAATTTGAGAAAGATCCAACAACTTACAAAAGAACAGAAATTACAGCCGTCACAATAGGAGAAAACAGTAAAAACTAGCAACTCCCCCGTTTCTGGAACCCTAGGGGTTCTATTTATAGACTATCTCATCACCCGATCGGTTGACAAGTCAACCGATCGAGTGATCCGTTACAGATAATGAACAGAAAACGGCGAGCTTTCACCCGGTCATATGAACCGGTCGGGTGAGTTCTTGGAGTGACCGGTTGGATCTTGGCACCATCGGGTGAAGTGATCGGTTGGGTGCCCGTGTCTTCAGCTCCTCATCATCAGCTACAGATGAACCGATCGGATGAGAGTCACCCGATCGGTTGGAATTTTGCTCGAAAAGACAGAGAACAGGCACCCGCTGAACCGGTCTGTGAACCGGTCGGGTGACTTCCACATGAGCTCCGGCTGAGACCGGGTGGTGCACGCGTGCAGCACCCGATCGGTTGGAGATGACCAACTGATCGGGTGAGGGGCTGAAAGATGTATTCTTTGATGTTTGACCCCTTGGATCACGCGTGACTCCTCCCGTTGCCCCGGGGACTTGAGATATCGTCGTTAAACGTCCCCTACGCGGCCAATCTCCTGCAAACATGTAAAAACAAAGAAAAGTGAAAGAAAACGAGAAAATACGAGAAAACGAATAAAAGACGGTGGAAAACACGGAGAAACATAAAAGAAAACATGCGTGAATATATGAAATATAAACGCACGTCAAAATCCCCCAAGCTAAACTCTTCCTCGTCCTCGAGGAAGACGAGTGAGAGTAGGAGCTCGGAGGGGAAAAATAGAGAGAAAGAGAGAAAAAGAAAACTCTAAATCCTAGATCGTCCGTCAGAGCCAACAAAATCAAAAACGACACACCATGCAAGCAAACGTCAGATCACATCACTAAACCTAAGAAAAACGAGTCCCAATAAGTGTCGTGGGCTCACGCGGTGAAGCGCGAGTGAGTGCGGTCGTGTGCTAGCAAATGGTGTCGCTTTCTACAATGTGCAATGAGCTCATATACGCAAATCCAGGAAATGACCCAAATACCGATTCAAATTTGAAATTGCGGTGGATATTAGTTCAAGCATGCATGAGAAGAGTATAAGAAGTGAAACGTATCATGCGTCGGGGACTCCACAACTAGGGTTAAGGAAATCACGCCACTATAGCCTAGATACTAGCTAAAAAGTTCCCGAGCCAAGTGTTTTCGAAAACGATGGGGGTTGAGATGATGTGGAGAAGAACACTCGGTGCAAATTCTCGCCTTCCCTTTATTCTCGGTAGATAGGAAAAATATTCACACTTGAAATTTTTGGGTTTTGGGTATTTGTATTTTTTTTTGATTTTGGGCTATACAAAATTTTTCTTTTCTTTTCTTTTTGGGTTTTTCTTTTCTTTTCTCTTTTTTTTGGATATTTGGGTTTTTGGCTATACACATGTGTACTCTCCCAAGTGGGAGAACGGTACACGACGAGGGGATTTGCACCAAGTAAAACAAAAAAGAAGTCGGAATCTAAACAATTGGGCAAAGGAAACTATTCTCGCTAAATAAAGCATAGGCTAAATGGGTTATCCTAGTCCTTAATTGTGGAATCCCGACGCATGCGAATTGAGATATACGATATAAATATAGCATGCATATAGTAGAATCAAATACCGCATATTCAAATCGAAGCATGATAATCTAGGGGTCATTCCTGGACAGGTATATAAAATAAAATCATAAAGTAGAAGCATACCAAATAGCTAGGCACGACGCACGACTCACAAAAAGCTAAGTGGACCCACGACGCGTGAAATGCAAGAGGACTCGAAATCCTAGGGTTAGTGAGTGTGATTATCGATGCCATGCTAGGTGTATGTGACTTTGAGGCGATTCATCATAGGATTCATATCTAGGAGAAAGAGATAAAAGAAGAGAAGAGATAAAAAAGAAGAAGAAATAAAATAAAAAAACACGATTAAAACGACACAAAAACGAAAAAGAAGGACTCAAATGACGCACACAGTGCGACTACCCCAAGCTGAAGTTTGCATTGCCCTCAATGCAATATGAGTGAGTACGGGAGGGCAATGAAGATGGTGGGGGAATACGCACCGACACAACAAGAAATAAAAACGAGAAAAACACAGAGATGAAACAGAAAATAAAGAAAAATCAAAATCAAAATCAAACGACACGAAAATAGAACCAAAACCACACGACACGACACTCGAAAGGGGAAAAACAAGCAAGCACACACACAAGAATGAGAAAAACAACAAAACATGACAGCACACCAAAATAGACGTCCCCCAAGCTAGACATGACAGTGCTAGCGAACAAAATGTGACTGTGAAATGCAGAAATATGCCAGGGGGAGTCAATCGGATTCGCTGGTGCTAGAATGATACGGGGAGGGGGAGGAGGGTGGGGAATAGTGAATGAAAGAATCCTCAGAGGAAGAGGAGGGCGTGCCTATGGGGGAAGGAGGGGCGACAGGATGGAGCACAGGTGGGTCGATGTGCACCGGGGGGCTGTGGTGGAGAAGGATTGTACCAGGTGGGCCGACAGTTGGGTGCCAATCGGGAGGATCCAAGGGTGGCAGATGCACTAATGGAGAATACCAAGGATCGGGGTAAAACTCCCAAGGCAGACGAGATGGGGTGTAGGGTAGCCGCAAAGGAGCCAAAGGTGGCAGGATCGTGAAAGGTTCGCAGGCGGGGCTATAGAGGTAGACAGCACGGTCTTCACTGAAGGGAGTGAGCATATTGATATCGATCAAGTAATCGCGATCAATACGGCTACGTCCAGGCAAAACAGGGAGGTCGGGTGGTACTCTCAAAACACAGCTGACAATGAGGGTGATCATCCCACCACAACAGATAGAACCAGAATTGGCGCGGCTAACAACAAAAATTTCGTGGATGATCCAATGAGCGGCGTTTATGGGCATAGGGATGGGCCCGTGGATCCTGTCATCGGACATGGCATAGAGAAAGAAGAGCTCATCCCTAGATACAGTGGACACATCCACGCGGGTGAAAACAGTGTTGGCGAGGATGCAATGGGCGAGGCGGTAACACGGGTGAATAATGTAAGAGGCAAGAGCCTCGGGTGGAAAGGTGGGGTATCGGGTAAATCGTTGCCAAACACCATCAGCCCGGAATTGAGAGTAGATGTCAGTTCGATCGTGGGTCGAATGTTCGGAATTAATATTGGGGCGACGGAGATTGAGGATATTGTTCAACTCGATGAAACCCAGAGAAAAGTCACAGTTGAAAGCGCGGAAGGAGAAACCCCCATCAAACAACTCGAGGGAACTGAGGAATTCAAGCGTGAGATTTCTGTGTGTATGAGCATGGATGTAAGAGAGGGTGTGGCACCCGATGCAGTTGAAAATTCTGGCGACGCCGTTCGAAAGCCCTAGAGCTTCGAGTGTGGGGCGATCGGCGAAGAGTGTAGGCCTCATCGGGCGATGAAGTAGTGCTCGCAAACGGTCAGACTATTCTTCCATAGAAGGGTTTATGCCAAGGAAAGAGGGGGAAAAGGGGCCGTAGAGCGGATCACGGCGCGAAGATGATGCAATCTCTTTCCCTTTCTTAGACATGGTGACAATGTGGGTGGTGAAAATGAAAGTGGAGGCGTGCCTACGATGAATATAGAGCAAGTGAAGCAGGTACAACACCAATTAAGGATATTACAGATAAAGTAAGAGATGTGTAGAGTGGAAGAGTGTTACCCATCGATGTAGCAAGACCAAGCTCCCGGGGGACTCGCGTAGTGGGAGGAAACAATTTGGGAAGCCGCCGCTCGCTGTTCCGACAGGAAACAGATTTTCGAAAACTTTGGGCCTAGGGTTTGGGTTTGGGTGTTTTGACGATGGAATGTCGATGATGGCGAGGTGGTGGGGGTGGGTAAGTATGGGAGTGAGTGGGGACGAGGTTTTAAGGGCAGTGTGTTGGGTGGAGGAGGTCGATTCGGCAGTTGGAGGGCGTGAAACCGCGTGAAGGGGATTTTCGGGGGTCGGGTGGCGGTTGCTGTGCGGTAGTGGTATTTATAGGGGCGAAACTGAACCGATCGGGTGAGTTCTCACCCGATCGGGTAGGCAAATTTCGAAAGTTCATGTCGGCCAACAGCTACAGGTGAACCGACCGGGTGAATAGTCACCCGATCGGTTGACCGTTTCCCAAATTTTTCCCGAGAATGGGGGGTTGCTCACCAGGTCGCCTCAACCGATCGCGCTCTAACTCAACCGGTCGGTTGATATTCCCCAAAAATTTCCCGAGAATTCTCCCCAAATCACACGGTCTGTCACCCGGTCTCTCCATTCTTCAACCGATCGGTTCATTTGGGGACAGATTTCGGCTTGTATCTGATACATCCCAACCGATCGGGTGAGTTATCAACCGATCGGTTGGGGCTTTGTTTCCTGCAAAAACCAACAGATAGTCTAAGTCCCTGAACGGATGTTCTCGCGGCTGATTTTATTTATATAAATAGATAAAATAAATTCAAAAATAACACTAAAAAGTGGGGCAAAAGTTTAGAGCATGGGTTGCCTCCCATGAAGCGCACTTGTTTAACGTCGTTGGCTCGACGCCTCTAACGGTGGTCAATTTGGATCCGGAGGGTTAGAGGAAGGGTTGTTGCTCGTTGGGGATCCGACCAGAGAGAATTCTGGTTCTCCAACTGCATAGTGCTTCAGACGCTGTCTGTTGACCTTAAACGGCTCATCCCTTCCCATTATCTCGATAGCCTCATGTGGGAAAACCTTGGTGACGCGGAACGGTCCCGACCACCTTGACTTGAGTTTTCCAGGAAAGAGCTTCAGCCTTGAGTTGAATAGGAGAACTAAGTCCCCTTCTTTGAATTCCCTCTTCAAGATTCGCTTATCGTGCCACTTCTTCAGCTTCTCCTTGTAGATCTTGGCGTTCTCATAGGCATTGAGCCAGATTTCGTCGAGCTCGTTGAGTTGCAACTGTCGGTGCACTCCTACCTTCTTGGTGTCGAAGTTCAGATTCTTAATTGCCCAATATGCCTTATGCTCCAATTCCACAGGAAGATGGCAAGCTTTCCCATAGACAAGCCGGTAGGTAGTTGTGCCGATAGGAGTTTTAAATGCCATCCTGTAGGCCCAAAGCGCGTCAGGAAGCTTTGATGACCAGTCCTTTCTAGAATTGGCCACCGTCTTTTCTAGTATGCTTTTAATCTCCCGGTTAAAGACTTCCGCCTGACCGCTGGTCTGCGGGTGGTAGGCACGCCCCACCCGGTGTTGTACCCCGTATTTTTTTAAGAGGGCCTCGAATTTCTTCTCTACAAAGTGGCTCCCTCCGTCACTGATCAGGACACGAGGTACACCGAACCGCGGGAAGATGTTGCTTTTAAAGAACTTGGCCACCACTCTGGAATCGTTGGTTGGCCTGGCCATCGCTTCAACCCATTTCGACACGTAGTCTACAGCCACCAAGATATACTGGTTCCCCGAGGAGGAAGGGAACGGTCCCATGAAGTCCACTCCCCATACATCGAAGATTTTTATCTCCAGGATGTAGTGCTGAGGCATCTCATTCCTTTTGGAGATACTCCCAGCTCTTTGGCATTTATCGCAGGCTTGGACATAAACATGTGTGTCTCTGAAGAGTGTAGGCCAGTAGAACCCGCTTTGGAGAATTTTTGCGGTGGTCTTGTAGGTGCTCGCGTGCCCTCCACATTGCTGCACATGGCAGTGGGAAATGATAGAGGTAGCCTCAGTTTCAGGGGACGCATCTTCGTATCACCCCATCATTGCAGGTTTTGTATAGGTGGGGGTCATCCCAATAAAATTTGTGGACCTCATGGAAAAACTTCTTCTTCTGCTGAAAGCTCACATTGTGGGGGACGATGGCACAAGCCAGATAATTTGCGATGTCGGCGTACCAGGGGGTCCAGGAGGAAGAGACAGAGAAGAGATGCTCGTCAGGGAGTGAATCATCGATCGGTGTAGTATTTAAATCGAGAGTGGGCATCCTGGACAGGTGATCGGCAACAACATTCTTCGCCCCCTTCTTGTCTCTGATTTCCAGGTTGAATTCCTGGAGGAGGAGGATCCATCTAATGAGACGTGGCTTAGCTTCTTTCTTGTTCAAAAGGTATTTAAGAGCCGCGTGGTCTGTGTGCACGATCACCTTGGCGCCAACGAGATATTGTTGGAACTTATCCATGGCGTAGATCACCGCGAGCAATTCCTTTTCCGTGGTAGTATAATTTCTTTGGGCGGCATCAAGGGTTTTGCTCGTATAATATATGACATGAAGATTTTTATCCTTCCTCTGCCCCAAGACGGCACCAACTGCATAATCACTAGCGTCACACATCAACTCAAAGGGTAGATTCCAATTCGGTGGCTGTATTATGGGCGCGGAAACCAAAGCTTGCTTCAAAGTGCGGAAGGCCTCCATACACTCCTCGCTGAAGACGAAAGGCGCGTCCTTCACAAGGAGTTGGGTCAGCGGCCTGGAAATCTTCGAGAAGTCTTTTATGAAGCGGCGATAGAATCCCGCGTGTCCTAAGAAACCACGGACTCCTCGAAGATTGAGCGGTGGTGGAAGCTTTTCAATCACTTCAACTTTAGCCTTATCAACCTCTATTCCCCTTGAAGAGATGACGTGCCCCAGCACAACTCCTTCTTGGACCATGAAGTGGCACTTCTCCCAGTTCAGGACTAGTCCCTTTTCCTGACATCTCTCCAGGACCTTAGTTAGATTACTCAGGCACGAGTCAAACTTAGTTCCATAGACGGAGAAGTCGTAAATCCCCCAAGCTTACCTCTTACTCGTCCTCGAGGAAGATAAGTAGAGAGACGAACTCGGGAGATGAAAATAAAGAAAATGAAATGAAAAAAGAAAGAACACGAGGTGGAAGGGGTCGCTAGATTATTCTCTCAGATCTCAAGCCATAAGCTACACATCACGATAACTTGGAAAATACAAATCACATGCTATAAGGATTTCATATCTTACATAAACATGGTACTTGCAAGTTTTTAAGAACAACAAAAGGGATTCTCTAAATTCATACAATCAATTCATATCCACATCACGCATTTCATAGGATTTAATATACAAATGTTGGCGATGCACTTTTCAATCAAGAGTTATAACTGAAGCATATAAGAATCACGCCAAACATGCAATGGAGAATGGAATAAATCATGGCATTCACATATTTATATCAATTCATAAGAAATCTCCATAACTTAGGTATTTTGCTAAGTTTCAGCATTATCAAACTTCCCCATTCGTGCACCTCTCCACTCTAATGTCGTACTCACTCATATGGTCAAATGAATTCAACCCCCCCAAGCTTAGCTTGAGGCATCGCATCTAAAGGAATATGATAGTGGAAAATGGGATTTTTGCCTTGGTTTTCCCAAGTATTTTGTGGCTCCAATAATGAGATAGATAAACATTTTTTTTTCTTCTTTTTTTTTCTTTTTGGTCTTTTTTTTTGTTTCTCACTTTTCTTTTTGGATTTTTGTAGGAGCTATTTGATTTGTATTTTTGGTTTTTGGCTCCTTTTTGGCTTTTTGGACTTTTTGGAGCTAACTTTTTCTTTTGTGGGGATTTTTGGGAAATAGATGCGATATAAGTAGCTTTAGGAGGTGAACTCAAGTGACATGTAGAGAATAAAAAGATATATGTGAAGAAAGAAATAATGTAGCACTCGGTTCACTCTAAGATGTGCACGAACAGTTCAATAAAATAATACTTCAACTAAAACTCATATGTAAGCATGGATATTCTCAATCATCTCAATAAAAAGTGAAGTCAAGCGATGAAGCGCACAATCATATCAAGCATGCAACAGAAGGTGAATAAGACAATAAAACTGATGCTTCAGATATACTAATGATGCGTGAATCTTGGTGCATTTCCAACAAAAGCATACTAAACACTAATCCATGCATTCAGTTTCAATTAATATCATGCATTCATGTAGAGGAATCATCAAAAGAATATATAAGCAAGCACATGGATAGTAGGACTATGAAATACGCTAAGTAGCATGGCAAGGAATAATAAGCATCGTGATGGTTGCTAAAGCAATAAGAGACATCATCATAAGGAACACATCTAGCAAAAGAAGAGAAAGGAAAATAAAGAGATAAGAAAAAAATAAAAGAGAGGAAAGAAAAGAAAAATAAGCACACAACATGATGCATGAACACACATAAAAGGAAAATAAGATGGAAAATTCAAAAATATGATGCAAAAATTTTGAAAAATTTTAAAAACCCTAAAATAAAGAAAAAATGCAACTAATGCATCTAAATGGCATGGAAATGCACTCCCCCAAGCTTAAACTTCACATTGTCCTCAATGTGATCATAGTGGAAGAATATGAGGAACAACGATAATAATAGGGGGAGAATGAAAAATGATGGAATGAATGATATGAAATCCTAATGCAACTACATGCACATACAATGATGCATGAGAGCGCTTTCCCCCAAGCTTATACCAAACAATCCTATTCAAATGACTCGATCAAAAATATCATGGCTTTGCAAAGCGAGTTCAAGTCAAATGAATAAGAAAGTGAGTATTCCCTTGAAAGAAATGCTCGATGGTGGTGAGCAAAAGGATGTGGCGTATCAAAATATGGAGAGGGGAATTAATATATATAATGGGTTTGGGGTGTAAAAGATTTTTGTGGCCGTCATAAGAGGTGATATTTATTCAAGCAAATCTATACGGTCCTCTCACTGTCGAGAGAATTCGAGTTTATTGAAAGCATAAAATTTCTACACTACTGGATTGATATCACCTATAGCAAAAGGCGGATCCAGTATCTTTGCCGGTGCAGGCAACTGCTCCAACTGCTCCTTTCGTGGCTCCGCCAGGCGCATGTGTCCACGGACTCCATCAGACTCCAGCAATGCGGCTCCCAGCACCTCTCCAAGGACTCCACCTGTACCCTGCAAGAGATAAGCCGCATCAATCTGATGTGGATAATTCTTCCCCAAAATAAATGTATTCCAAATAGGGTCATCAACATAAGTATTTAAAATTAAAAATGGTTGACAACACTTTCCTGGAAATAAATCTCCACTCTCGTATACCACGTCGATCAACTCCTCATTGTTCGCCTCAGGTTGTTCAGGTAGCTTGGGCATATAAGCGTAGGTCTCATCAAGCAACTCCTCATCATCGTCAGACTTATCCCATCGCACCTCCTGATCATAATCAATAGCATCCATGGGTGCTAATTCCTCGCTCTCCTCCTCGTATAAGTCCCATCGTACCTCTTGATCATATGTACATGAATCCTGCAAAAGGTGCAATGAGTCGTCAAAATCTGAATCATAAAAAACAGCATACACTGGAGGAGAATCAAATGTAGGAGATGAGGGAGTAAAGAGATCTCCCTGAAGGGGAGCCATAAGCTCTGTGGGATTGTCCTCAACATCAGTGGAAGCGTGGTCCTCTGAGGGATGCTCAGCCTCTGTAGAGGGTGGGGATGGCTGCGGTAGCTCGAAAGGAGGGGGGCACAATTCGGGCTCCATCTGTGTGCAGATGTCATCGTCCAAAGTCACGTCCTCCTCGATGGTCTGCTCCGCTACTATAGGCATGACCTCCTCAAAAATATCCTCTGATGGTATAGGCTGCTCTGACTCAGGTGGGTAGCAGGGGGAGGCGACGACGGCATAAGGTGGCTCTATAGGCTCATGTATCTCGACCATGGTGTAAAAATGGGTCTTGTGCCCCTCAATTAGAGCGTAGACTCCATCATCAATTTTGCCTGCAGAAGAGATACAATGAGTAATAAAGTTTTGAAATTCAAGCTCAAAAGGATCACCTGCCGTTATTGTTAATGGACCGGAATTTCGAACTATGTCGACAATGTTTCTCAATAGGTCCGTGTACGTGTCCTCCTTTGGCAACTCAGATGTCTTTATTTGTGGAGTGTTGATGGTATAAAGGTGGATATGATCACCTTCAAGTGAAGCATACACTCCATCTATGATAGTACCTGCACTAGAGACATTAGCCATAACAAAATCGATGAATACTTGGTCGTATGGTATACTTACCGTAACGGTTAGTGAACCGGTAGATCGAGCATCATCTATCATTTGCTCCAAGGCTGCTGCCAACTGTAGATCACTGAACTTCCCCACTTGCATCCTCTTCAAAAACTCACGTGAGGGTCCCTTAAGCCTTCTAGTGAAGATATCAAATAGCGTGGAGTCATTCCACTCATGGTTTGACTCCGTCTGGAACATTTCTAACATTCCTTCAAACCTAGACAAGGCTTCCCCAAAGGATTCTCCATCAGCCTGATAGAATGCAGCGAGATATATGTAGGATTGTATAGAGCCCGCTCGCATTTTCTTTGGAAGCCCCATCGCTGCAACAACTGTACCTGATCAATCAAAGTAAACAACCTGGAAAAGACGTCAGTGGTACAATGAGAGATAAAGATAATAATAACAGGTGGTGGGAAAAAATCTATCTCAATGTTTTTTTTTTGATTTTTTTTTAATGTAGTATAATCAACCTAATTGTGACAAATTGGCACCAACGGGAAACACCTCCCCGGCAACGGCGCCAAAAACTTGGTCGCGCCCCGGCGTACACGTCCCGAGGCGACGGTTGTAGTTTTACCGCAAGCGCACGGTGTAGTGGCGAGCGGGTATCGAACACGAGGAGGTGGTGTTGGTTCCAATCTGTCCTAGGTTGGTTTGACTACGAATGTTTTATTGGTGGAGATGGCTATGGTATGATGTAATGAAAATGGTGGTGGATGTCGGTGTCGGTGATAAAGAAGTTGGCTAAAATATCGATTCAAATATAATATAATAAAAGAGTCTAGGGCTAGGGAATCCCCACTACGGATCGTCATGCATCATTGGGAATAGTGAATCTCGATATTACTAGACTTGCGTTGAGGTGAACTAGTCGTAACTGAATAGAGAACCAAGCTCACGCTCTCGCGCTATTGCCGGTCTATAGCAAACCTAGGTTAGGGCCCAATCTCTTGCAAACCCTAACCTAAGCCACTAGCATTAGGATCGACATCATCGTTCAATCGCCCCTCGAGCCCACTCTCGTGCAAACTCGAGTTACGATCTAGGTTGTGATAGTTCGTATTCGTCCAATCTCTTGCAAACGAATATGTGTATAGATTTACAATTAAAAATCCTAGCTTTGGTCCAATCTCTTGCAAACCAAATCTAGAGAAATCCAATTGTAAACCTAAATCGAATATCTAGGCCTTCCCATCGATTAGAATCCAATCTCTTGCAAATCCCAAATCGATGGAAATCCCTAGCTATCCGTAGTAAATCAATCACAACCTAACCTCCTAGCAATTCTAGCAATTTAGAAATTCATTCATCACAAATATGAAATTAGATCCATAGGGCTCATCCCCAAACCCTAGAACAACAAATCTACTCAAGCATAGCAACAATGATATAGGAATCAATAAAAACAATTGCTTGCATGTAAAAAGATAGCCAATCAAGGATTCAAATAATAAGAATAGAAATACTTAGCTTTGATGAAGAATTCCAATCCAAATACAAGCTTTTTGATCCAAGAGGGGGCCTAGGGCATGGCCTAACCTCTAAAAATAACTCTAAGAAAACATGTGGAGAGCCCCCTCTAATGGTGGCTACAAACCCCTTAAATACTCCCCCAAAACCCTAGCAAGAAACCCTAGAAAACCCCTCAAATTCGTGCCCAAAAACAGCCCAAACCGCAACTTAAAATCTGGGCCCAGGCCGCACTCGGCCGAGTGGAATATGTGACCCGGCCGAGTGACACTGACATGCAAATTCCAGCACTGCAGCATCAACTTGCAGAAATTCCCCAGATTTCATCCGACCTCCAATTTGCGCGTTCTTGGTGGCGTTGGAACCGTCATGAAGTCTACTATCCATAAAAAATATGAGAAAAATACTTTGATTGCTGGAATGATAGCAGATTTCAAAAGAGTGAGAGGCTGTCTGAAAATCTGGGCGCTGCATGTCCTCGGCATCACTCGGTCGAGTGGCAAATGTCACTCGGCCGAGGGGCATTTGGTACTCGGGCGGACGGCTTTCGTCACTCGGCCGAGTCGGGCTTCTGGGGCAGACTGACGGATTACAGTAAGTTGGACATTTTGGCTTGCCGTCGTCTGGGTGCCACTCGGACGGACGGAGTATCCTCACTCGGCCGAGTCGGCGTGCGATGCTCGGCCGAGTGCACGCCGATACATCTCTGTTGCGTGTCCGATCTGGCCGGCCGAGCGGGGTCTCAATGCTCGGCCGAGTGACTCCTTCACTCGGCCGAGTGGCATGCTGAAAATGCCCAATCTTCATCTTTTCGCTCCCCCGTCGCTCCTACAACGTTCTTTCTTCTTCCACTCCTCTTCCATTGCAGAATAACCCTCAAAAGGGCCATGGTTGACACTCCGGAGTGGGTGCAAATCCTCTTGATCTCACAATCGATCCAAATCGCTCCATATTTCCTGAAATACGACAAAAACAAGAAATAGTGAAAAGTATCGCAATATTGTCGAATAATCGTGAAAAGCGTGATATGGGCGATCAAAACGGTATGAAAATATGCAGAAAAAAGGTGTAAAATATGGAGTGATCAGTCGTCCATGAAAACTTCCATGATGTCTTGGGAGTAGTCGGAGAAGATAGCGGACATGAGTCTTTGGAATGTATCAGGGGCGTTGCAAAGTCCGAACGGCATTCTTCTATAGGCATACGTCCCGAATGGGCAAGTGAAATTCGTCTTCTCCTGGACATCGTTATGAATTGGGATCTGAAGAAATCCTGAATACCCGTCCATGAAACAGAAATAATTATGCTTCGCCAGTCTCTCGAGCATCTGGTCAATAAAGGGGAGAGGGTAATGATCCTTCCTCGTAGCCTTGTTCAGCTTTCTATAGTCAATGCACATCCTGTACCCCGTGACGGTCCTCGTTGGTATTAGCTCGTTCTTCTCATTGCGAACCACCGTCATTCCTCCTTTCTTGGGTACGATGTGCACCAGGCTAACCCAGCGACTATCGGAGATAGGGTATATAATACCGGCATGTAGAAGCCTAACAATCTCCTTCTTTACAACTTCCATCATTATGGGGTTCAGCCTCTGCTGTGGCTCAATCGAGGAGGCTTGCTCATCTTCAAGCAGAATTCTGTGTGAGCAGATGCCTAAGCTAACCCCTTTTAAATCCTCAATTGCATATCCGAAAACTCCCTTAAATCTTTTTAAAACACCAAGAAGTTTGGTCATTTGGTCTTCGGGCAGTGAAGAGTTGACTATGACCGGAAGGGTCGAGCCAGCTCCCAAATATTCATATTTCAGCCCCGGCGGTAATTCTTTCATCTCAGCTTCTTGAGGCCCCGACGCATACTTCTCAAGCTAAGCATCCTCAAGGGAAAGGAGTTCTTCATGGATTTCTCGGAAGCCAGCAACGGGAATCTCACCCTCGGCCGCGGTTCCGCATGGCAAAGTTTTGCAAGGTATAGCGGGAACGATCGAGGAAGGCACCGGGTCTCTTTCGGGCTCATAATAATTGTCCAGGAAGAAGGCTTGTAGGTGAAAACAGGTTTCAATCGTCGATGGTTCCCCACAACTGTTTCTAGCTTCCTCATTGTCCAAAGATCGGGGACGCTCAATAGAAGTCTGCAAGGGATAGATTGATTCCTGTCCAGCGTAGCCTACAAACCCGGTCGGATGGTTCTCCTGACAAAACTCCGCTGACAACTCTTCTTCACTAAATTTGGGACCAGGGTTGTCGATATACGCCACTTCACCATGAGGAAAGAGAGCTGCTGTGGTAAGGTGGCCCTGCGTATCTCGATATTTCCTCTGACTTTCCACGGCGGTAGACAGGAGGGATAGTATATTCGAAGTATTCAGTGATTCTGCTAAACTCTGCGCCAAACAGTGGATATGGTGAGAGTGATCCCAGATGTCTCCTGAAACTGCATGCAACATCCTCTCCGTGGGCCAGGATCTTATACGAAAGGAGAGAGAGAGAGAGAGAACTGCACAAGTGGCAAACACGTCAAAAGCACGGGTTGCATGAATGAGAGCCGAAAGTTGACATGGAAGCACAGCGATTTAGTCAAATAGCACTATACAATTAATATCCACAGTATGTCCAAGTGAAATTGAAAAGTGTAGAGTGCGAAAATTATCGCGAGATAGGGATAAGAGCTAGACACTATGGTTCAAGAGATCCTAAAATAACAAGCACGTTGCCTCCCCGGCAACGGCGCCATAAACTTGACCGGTGCCCGCCGCGTGGCAGGCAAGGGGTTTAAATATTTGTAACCGCAAGCGCACGGTGTTGTAGTGTGGCTTGGGGGTCGAACACAGGGAGGCTAGGATGTGCTTGTGTCAATGAGGACCAAAATCACCCCGTGGGCGAGCTAGCCCGAATCGGTTGATGGTTGTCACGATATAGGAATTCAAGGTATGAACAATAAGAAAATAAACCCGGGACTTTGGTTTCCACTCCAACGAGCGGCTCCCCCCGATACGACCTACGGGTAGGATAGCGATCGGAATTAGGGTCTAATGGTGAGACGTTGCCTCTGAAAGTGGTATCGGCATCCCATGGGCCCGATATTCTGGTCGGTGCCCAGGATGATACACCGGACTTCCCGGATTCGATCAGTGGGCACTCCCGTGTCCATTAACACTGATCGATTCCGGGAGCACTAAACTCGCAATGATAACTCCCAACGTCTCATCCTGCCGCTCCCGCGTGCTAGGATTCGACGTCTACGCTAAGGGCGTGAGCTATGGCTAGGGAGTCAACCGCCAAGTTTATTCCCCCTTGGCCCAACGATCAAAGGCGGTCTTTTTCCCGCCGATGACAATGAAACACCCCGTGTAACCATTAGAATCCTAATCCCTATCTATTTCCTAACCCTATGGATGCATCGGGAAGAGCCCCCGAAGGGGTTTCCACCAAAATCCCAGATTTGGGAACTACTCACAAAAATTCATTAAAAAGCGATCTAAATGAAAATGAACCGTTGGAATCATAATCAGACGATAGGAATGCGGAAGTAATAGAGTAATTAAGACAATACTAAAATTTGAGAAAGATCTGACAACTTACAAAAGAACAGAAATTACAGCCGTCACAATAGGAGAAAACAGTAAAAACTAGCAGCTCCCCCGTTTCTGGAACCCTAGGGGTTCTATTTATAGACTCTCGCATCACCCGATCGGTTGACAAGTCAACCGATCGGGCGATCCGTTACAGATAATGAACAGAAAACGGCGAGCTTTCACCCGGTCATATGAACCAGTCGGGTGAGTTCTTGGAGTGACCGGTTGGATCTTGGCGCCATCGGGTGAAGTGATCGGTTGGGTGCCCGTGTCTTCAGCTCCTCAGCATCAGCTACAGATGAACCGATCGGGTGAGAGTCACCCGATCGGTTGGAATTTTGCTCGAAAAGACAGAGAACATGCCCCCGCGGAACCGGTCTGTGAACCGGTCGGGTGACTTCCACATGAGCTCCAGCTGAGACCGGGTGGTACACGCGTGCATCACCCGATCGGTTGGAGATGACCAACCGATCGGGTGAGGGGCTGAAAGATGTATTCTTTGACGTTTGACCCCTGGATCACGCGTGACTCCTCCCGTTGCCCCGGGGACTTGAGATATCGTCGTTAAACGTCCCCTACGCGGCCAATCTCCTGCAAACATGGAAAAACAAAGAAAAGTGAAAGAAAACGAGAAAATACGAGAAAACGAATAAAAGACGGCAGAAAACACGGAGAAAAACAAAAGAAAACGTGCGTGAATATATGAAATATAAACTCACGTCAGAAGGTCCGTTCAGACTTGAAGCAACAAAGCCGCAAGTCCGATAAGCGTCAAGTATCACAAAGTAGCAGGTCCCTGTAATGTGACTCGGAAACAACAATAACAATAATAGAAAAAGAGGCAAATAATTAAAATTATTCAACTCAGAGTCCAGATATAAATTCAACAACCAGAAATTCCACCAGGCAAACAAAAGGGTCCAAAAAGAAAAGGCCTAGCATGGCCAACAAAGAAACTAACAACAACGATGCTACTCACCGACAACAACACAACTAACAATAAGGAACGAAGGAACACTAGGACTGGTCACCGGTGTCCTCGTACTCAACGTCAGCAACAGGATCGGGCACGAACTCCACGGTCTCGTCACCCTCCACAGCAATCTCTGGCTCAGCAACTAACATGCGTCACCCAAAGAGAAGGGGCACATGTCAGCAAGTCTACCAGACTTATGCAAGGAAACTAAAGAAAGTGGTAACAACCTAGCAGTTCTAGAGCATAGTATGACATGGCATTTTATGCAATGAAAACAACAGCAGTTTATGTTATGGCATGATTATAGCATGGCAAGTAAACATGGCATGGCAAGTAAACAATTACATGACAAGAACAAGAATTGTAAGCACGTCGTGCACAGAGATTCCGCCCTTTGGCTAGAGTGGCTGTACGGGCCAACTCTTACGCTCAAGTGACCATTTATCCCTACCCCTCCACGTGTGTCGAGCCAGGGCATTACCCCCGAACACGTAATGCTCACTTCTGGATCATGGGCCAGGAAGTGTTTTTAACACGTATGGCGTAGGGTTATGCCCACATGACGGGTGCCTAGCCGGTAACACGGAAACACGGATTTGTACAAGGATTTGTAGCGTGTGCTACGATGCAACATGCAACATGATATGTGAAATGAATGCACATGAAAATTATTGAAATGAAATTTGCGTACTGTTAAAGAAAATTAAACATGACAGGTAAATGTATGACATGGCATGACAAGGGAAATTCTAGCTTCGTTGTCAAGCTAGAATTCGAATTTGCGCCTAGACCGCTATCATTTCACGGTTTAGTCTCTTTCACGCTAAAACAAAGTATTGGCCTAAAAGCATGGCCTAAAGCAAGGTTGGCAAGTTTCACTTGCCTGGTACCGAAGTTGTTGTTCGACGAGAGTCACGAGATCGGTATCCTACGGTAATTGGGTTCGCTGTTATGGCAAAATAGAAAATTAGATTGAGAGTTCTAAGCCGGTTTGCATTGGAATCCTATAACGTCTAGTAATCAATTTTTAATTAGGGTTTCTAATTTACAGTGTGGGTTACAGAGAATTAAAGACAGGTCACTAACCGTTTTTGTAGCGAAAGAACGACGATTACGATGCCTACGAACTGCAGGTAGAAGAAGATCTCGACGATTTCCGGGTTGCCGTCGCCAAACCGAGCTTAGAACGACAATGGAAAAGCGATCCGAGGGAGATGTTGCGGCTGAAAGGATCTCCAGCGACTGATCTAAAATGGATCTGGAGGATGGGGAAATATATGGCAAATCTGGAGCAAAAGAGGATTTTGGGGTTTTTGGCGATCGGCCGGCGGCCTACGGGGTGGTGCCGACGCAAATGAAGGTGAGGGGAAGCTCGGGAGGATGAAGGAAGATAAGAGGATGATTGGGGAATGATTGGGGAAGAAGATGAGCTAAGAAAAGTGAAGGAAGAATAGAAATGGTCGGGGGTTTAAATAAAGAAAAAGTGCGGCGGCTACGACTTAACCTATGTTTACTGGGCAATTTAGTCGGTCAGAGAAGGGTGGTCGACTGACTAGTTTAGGATCTAGTCGGTCGGTCGTCCAACTGACACCGACTAACATCAAACAGTGAACAGTGTCTGTACAGAGAAGGCATGATTGTCGGTCTGTGAAGACCCGTCGACCGATTAGTTTGGGATCTAGTCGGTCGGTGAACGTTCATGAACCGACTAAAGGTCGAATAAGATAGATATTAAGCACTGAGAGTTAGTCGGTCAGAGAAGAAATCCTAACCGACTAGTTTGGGAACTAGTCGGTCGGTAGATGTTCTTTGACCGAC
Source organism: Scilla litardierei (assembly GCA_030789695.1). Lineage (NCBI taxonomy): Eukaryota > Viridiplantae > Streptophyta > Magnoliopsida > Asparagales > Asparagaceae > Scilla > Scilla litardierei. The sequence continues at coordinate 164,376,118 of CM061133.1, forward strand.
TAACCATAAACAGTAACTTCAACAGTACAGAAGGACTCAGAATTAGTCGGTCTGAGTACAAGTCCTGACCGACTAGTTTAGGAACTAGTCGGTCGAAGATGAGCTTAGACCGACTAAACGTAAACAGTAACTTAGCTGAAATTTACTGACAAGAACTAGCCGGTCTGAGAAGTGTTGCCGACCGACTAGATTGCAATCTAGTCGGTTGGCTCTCCTTCATGAACCGACTAAGATGCACGAAAAGTGCCGAAACGAAGCGCGAAGCTTCGGGAAGATTCCTATGGCCTCTAGGATCACCCTAGCACTAAGATTAAGACGCTATGAAGTTAATCGTAAGGATTTCTAACGGGAAGAACACACAAAGAGGGAAACATCTAATATTATTCATATAAAATAGTCATTACAAAAACCGGTCGTTACATGAAGTCTGTTAAAAGATGGCTACCAAGCAATTTCTCCATGAAAGACTTGGAAGAAGCATCCTACATACTAGGTGTGAAGATCCATAGAGATAGATCTAAACGATGCTAGGACTCTCCCAAACTAGTTACATTGCACCGTGCTAAAATGTTTTAGCATGGAAAACAGTAAGGGTGGTTTTATACCAGCCAATCATGGAATAACCCTTTCCAAGAAGATGTCTCCGCAGACTGACTTGGAAAAGGAACAAATGACCAAGATCCCATGTGCTTCTGCTGTGGGATTTATCATGTACTACATGATCTGTACCAGACCCGATGTGACTTATGCACTAGGTGTAGTGAGTCGATATCAATCTAACCCAGTAGAGGAGCATTGGAAAGCGGTCAAGACAATATTTAAGTGCTTAAGAAGGACTAAAGACTTGATCTTGGTTTATGGAAGTGATGACCTGAAAGTTGATGGCTTCACGGATTCCAGCTTTCAAAGTGATGTGGATGATAGCAAATCGATCTCTGGATATGTTTTCACTCTCAATGGAGGAGCAGTCAGTTGGAGGAGTTCCAAACAAGTCACTATTGCAGACTCCACGAAGGAAGCCGAATACATAGCGGCCAACGATGCAGCAAAGGAAGCGGTCTGGATGAGGAAGTTCATCAACCAGCTTGGAATGTTGCCTACTATTGAAAGTCCAATACCGTTGTATTGTGACAAAAATGCAACCATCAGCTGGTTCAAGAGCCGAGATTCCACAAGAGATCCAGACACATTCTTTGCAAGTATCACTTGATACGGGAGATCAAGCAGAAGAAGGATATAGAACTCCTTAGAGTCTCTTCAGAAGACAACCTAGCAGATCCATTCACGAAGGTGCTGGCACGTGATCGTCTAGAGAGACTAGCATGTAAATATGGTATGAGATACCAAAATAAATAGGCATGAGTGCAAGTGGGAGATATAGAGAGATGTATGCCCTTGTGGCTATTTATCTTAGTAAACATCTTGTTCAATAAATGGAAGTATGCTTTCTGGTGAAAAATATTGTCTGAGTTATTTCAATTTATTAATTACTTAGATTATTCCCTTGGATTCAAAGTTAGGTCACATATGTTTCGCGATGTAGATTGCGACTATGAGAAATGTCTGACCGATAGCAGCTTGAATCTTAAAAGCGTTCATGGTCATAGATATGTCGAGATAGGGATATCGACACATCAGACAGACCATTGTGTCTTAGTCTAGTTGGTCTAATAATCATGCGACATGGTAAAGTCGGAGACAAGGCACAGGTGCTCATTAGAGAATGAGTCCACTGAACGACCCAAACAAAGAGTTATTAAATGGTTAAACATGAACTAATTGTCACTAATAACTCTAAGTGAAGATAGGTAAGTTGGTCCTTAAGACTTGAGATCATTATACGAAGCTGTGTGTGAACAGTGTCACTTAGGTCTAAAGATTTAGCTTCGAGGAAATGCTACTGAAAGATCTTAGGCTGGGTGACACTCGAAGCATACGAGCTGAGTAATGATCAATAAATGATTCGTCTCTTCCATTAATAGGAAGTTAGTGTCACAGGTCAGTACGACTCTTGGTAAAAACTTGGCCAAGGTATTTTGTAAGATGTACAACATGAATGTACCAGAGACCGACGTATACTGACCACTGCTAGCTAGTGGGGTTGACAGAGTTCCATACCCTAGGCTAGGCTAGTGACATAGTTGTGACGAAGGGACTAAAACTGCGGAAATCATCACGGTCACAGTCAGAGTGATCCCGTCGGCACTCTTGCCAACGAATCAATCACGTAATCGATGATTCGGAAACATGGACGACACTTGCTGCTAGTAGTCACTATCTTCTAGAGCCTTTGAAACTCACCCTGTAGTAGGGTCAGTCTGTAGGGTCTCACACCGAGTAATATTCACGTCTTAGTAATAGGAAGATCGTATAGAGGAATGCATTTGATGCAATGAGATTGTTGAATTCACAAGTTAGTGTGAGGTTAGAGCATTTGGGAAGGGAGGGGATTTTGTAAAGAATCCACAGGATCAAACTGTGTAGGGAATGGAGCTCATATGAGTCCAGAAATGCAAGAAAGGCCCAAGAAGAAGTGGGAAAGGCCCACTTGGACCAAACGGGCGCAGCCCGCTGGGAACAGCAGGCGCTGCCCGATGGGCACAGCGGGCCGTGCGCCTGCATGGGTGCGCCCTTGCGGGTGTGTCCAGATGCCTTAGGCGGGGGCGCCCGCTAAACTTGGCGGGCGCGTGCCTGCAATTTACGTCGTTTCTAATTAGGGTTTTGTGAAACCCTTGACGGCTACAAAATGTGGGGTTTTTCTCAACTTTGAGCAATTGTTTGAAGGGTCAAACAAACTCAGATTTCGTCGTTGTTTGTTCCTACATGTTCACCATTTCTAGCCCTTCGAAATGATAACTTGTATCGTCTTTAGGGCCTAAAGGTAAGTGAGAATTAATTGATTGAAGTTAGACTTTTGTTAAAGGTATTCTAACTTAATTAAAGTAATTCTAAACCTCTTCCCTAATTTTTGTCCCTCATTGTTCGTGACAAAAGAAGAGGAGCAGCCTTTTATATAAATAGGTGTGTACTCTCTTCTTTGTTTCTTTGTACCAAGTCTCTCATTAAGGAGCTCCGGAAAATTTGAGCAAACTTAATCAAGACTTAAAATTATTCTTTTACTCGATTAATTTTTGTTGTCCTCCAACCGAGTCCTTGCAAGGCAATGTGGAGGTCCGAATCTGATTCGAAAGTCTAAGACGCGGGTTTACTCAAGTGAAACTTTCTACGACTAGTCATGGGCTCGGAGGCAAGGCACGACTCGGGTGATGATCCAGTTCGTGACGAGGAGCGATGCAATGCGGTTCAGGATGAGGCTCGGATTTTGGAGCTCATGACGGTGTGGAACTTCTTGCCTGATCCATGGCAAGATTTCTGGTGAGTCATATTTATATATGCATTTCATTTTAAGTAGTAGTCAGAATTTCTCGAGTTGGTCAGACCTAACTCGAGTCAGTAGATTATACTGGCTTAGGGATTTTTTTCTTAGGGCAGTAATTATTAAATAGTTTAATAATTGTTTTTTCGCTGATTATTTAATTTTGTTCATCCGACTTAGGACGAATATGTTTAATTAGCCTTAAGGGACCTTGAAAATCCCTACAATGGGAATGCCCACCGTTCGAAGCCGGGTAGACCTAGCGTATCATCCTGGGCATCGACCAGAATATCGGGCCCATGAGACGCTAGGTATCACTTTCAGAGGCAACGTCTCATCGCCAAACCCCTAGCATTCAATCATATTCCTATTCTTTGGCCGTAATAGTGAGAACCCATGATTAGGATGGAAGCCAAAGTCCTAGGTTACCTTTTTACCTTTTACATCTGTTCTATTAGCTTACAATTGTGACAACCAATCGAGAATTGGATGGCTTATCCACCAGGTGACCCGGTTCCTGAATGTTTACAAATACAACACACGCCTTCCTGTGATCGACCCCCAAGCCACACTTCGACACCATTTGCTTGCAGTTTATTAATTCTAATTCTAGTATCCACGTCCCGGTTTGCGTGTCAAATGGGCGGTCGGTCAACAGACGCCTGAAGGTGTCTTCACATGCGTCTGAACAGTTAAACAGATGTCTGGTAGATGACCATTAGATGTATGGTATATTTTGCCAAAAATGACAGTTACTTCAATTCCTTGATCTCGACTGTTAATTCATCTGATGCTTTAGAGCCAAACACATGAACAGTAGTCCATACATCTGGTCGAGTAGCCGTCGGACTGCATTTAATTTCTTGTCACCATAGTGCACCAGACGCCTGATGAGCCTTCTCCAGATGTCTGGTGACTCAGATTTCTTCCCGTTAGGCCATTTCAGCATTAATTATTATGATATCTTAAAGGATTTGATGGGAATTTTGGGGAGCTATAAATAGGAACTTTATGCATCAATTTAGAACTGTTGGAAACATTAATGGCTCTCATTCAAGTGCATTCAAGCTCCCTCAAGCATTCAAGTCTTCATCTCCTTCACTTGCCCATAAAGCTTCAAAGCTCATACACTTTAAGCATTCATTACTTACTCTCAAAGACAAGTAGTAAGTGCTCAATCTCTTATCTTAGAGCACTACACACACTCCTTTGCCTCACTTCTAAGTGAATTAATATTCAAGGCATATGTATTGTGTTTTATTTCATATTGAGTATTTCACTTTCATACTCTTTCTCTTGTGAGAATTACTCTCGATTTGTGAGAGTGGACCATTCCCGGGTTGTGGGAAGTGGAAACTAATCATTAGTGCAAATTACTAGTGGGTTGCTGGAGTAGGATTTCAGGGAGTCGGGAATCGACTCAGTGGAATCCGAACCAGGGTATATACTCTGTTTACGATTGAATTTCTATGTTGTTGTCTCATTTATTTCATTTTTACACTATTAGTTAATTGGTTTTTTTAATTAGGCATAATTTTCTTTTTAATTAGCATAAAACACTATTCACTCAATAGTGGTTTCCCATAGTTTCACGTTCTACAGTAAGCACTCCATATTGCATACATGACGATCTCATGTCTTCTACTAATGCACATGCCAATGTTAATTGTTTTTATTGCAACAAAAAAGGTCATGTTATGTATGATTGGTTTGCACGATATCATCCTGAATATTTTATATGGGTTCTAAAGCAATGTAATAACAATTGTGGATCCAAGAAAAGGTTACCAAAAGGTGCATTTTCTTTTGTTTATGCATCTTCAAGCACAAAAAGATAGCATTTGGTACCTTGATAGTGGTTACTCCAATCACATGACAGAGAACAAATCCCTCTTCACGTCGCTATCAATGAAAGATGAAGGGACGGTAACTCTTGGAGATGTAAAGAAATGCAAAATCTTGGGAAAAGGTAACACTGCTAAACATCCATTTATTGTTATTGGAAATGTTAATTTTGTAGATGGTTTAGCACATAACTTACTAAGTGTGGGTCAACTATGTTCTATATGCTTTAAGGTGCATTTCAAAAATGACAAAGTACACATTTTAAAAGATGATGACATTCTATTCAAAAGAACATTACCTAATAACATTAACACTATCAAACTTAGTGATTCAAATACTCTAAAATGTTTAGTTGCATCCCATAAGACTAGTTTGCTATGGCATCGATAATTAAGCCATGCCGGCATGGACCTAATCTTAAAGCTTGCTCATAAGAAAATTATGAAATGTTTACATCAAATAAGCTTTGATAGGGATAAGCTTTTTGATGCATGCCAACTAGGCAAGCAATGTAGGAGTAATTTCAACCTTAAAAACATTGTTACCACTACCAAGACATTGCAACTAATACATTTGGATTTATTTGAATCTACAAAAGCTGCTAGTTAAGGTGATATGCACTATTGCTTTGTCATTGTCGATGACTTTTTACGATTTACTTGGGTATATTTTCTTACAAATACATGGAACTTTTGATGTTTTTAAAATGTTTTGCTAAAAGGTTAAAAATGAAAAAGTTTTTCCATTGTCAAAGTTAGAAGTGATCATAGTGGTGAGTCTGTGAGTGCTAGATTTGATGATTTTTGCTCTACAAAAGGATATTCTCATACTTTTTTGCCCCACGAACACCACAAAAAAATGGTGTCATAGAGACGAAAAACTGTATATTGCAAGAAATGGCTAGGACCATGATTCATGACAACAAATTGCCATTATATTTTTAGGTCAAAGCCATACATACTTCTTGCTACATTTTAAATCGTGTGTCCATTAGACCCATGTAAAGAAAACACCTTATGAGCTTTATTGAGAGTTGATGTCCAACTTATCACATTTTAAGCCGTTTGGATGCAAGTGCTTTGTATTGAAAGTAGGCGATAACTTGGATAAATTTGATGCTAAATTCGATGAGGGTATTTTTGTTGGCTACTTACCACATAACAAATATTATAGAGTATTCAACAAAAGAACCCTTACTATCCAAGAAACAGTGCATGTGTAATTTGATAAGAAAAGTGCTATTGACATATCTTCTAGTGCTGCAGAATCTTCGAACATTGTAGGTGAATTGAATGGATTTACAAGCAATTCCAATGAACAAACTGACATTAATGATAGTTCACCAAGGGAGGAAGCTGAAGCTACATCATCACATGGTCTTCCAAAGGATTGGCGATTTACAAAGGATTAAGGACCAAATCATTGGAGACATCACAGAAGGTTTACGCACTAGAAGTAACATTAATTTAATAATTAACTTTGCATTCATATCTATTTTAAAACCTAAGTATATTGATAGTTCTTTAGAAGATTTCTACTAAATTATGACAATGTAGGAGGAATGGTTACAATTCGAGAGGAATCAAGAATATGAACTTGTTCTCAAACCAAAACACCAAACAATCATATGTACTAAATGGATATTTAGAAACAAACTTGATGAGATGGGAAATGTGATTAGAAATAAAGCTAAATTAGTTGCCCAATGTTATAACCAAGAGAAGGAATTGACTTTGATGAAATATTTGCTCTCGTCGTCAGATTGGAAGCAATTCGGATGCTTTTAGTATTCGCTAGTTTTATGAAATTCAAACTCTACCAAATGGACGTTAAGAGTGCTGTCTTGAATGGGTTTTATCTGAGGAAGTTTATGTCAAACAACCTCCTAGATCTAAAGATTCCATCCACTCGGATTATGTTTTCAAGCTTAAATGAGCTTTATATGAGCTTAAACAAGCTCCTAGAGCTTGGTACGAGCGAGTTAGTAATTTTTTGCTTGAAAATAATTTTTCCATGAAAAAGGTAGATAAAAATTTATTTGTTAAACATCAAAATAAAGATCTATTTATAGCGCAATTTTATGTTGTTGATATTTTTTTTGGTGCTACTAACAATTTGCTTTGTGAGAATTTGCCTAGTGTATGTCTCGGAAATTTGAGATGAGCTCGATGGGAGAACTCACATTCATCATTGGATTGCAAATCAAAAATGTGATGATGTCATATTCATAAATCAAGAAAAGTATGCAAAGGAATTACTGAAGAAGTTTGGACTTGAAAATGCTCTACCCCAATATCCGTGGCGGTAAAAGTGGAAAAGATGAAAAGGGAAAGAAATTGGACGAATGCCTGTATCGAGGTATGATAGGTAGCATATTATATTTGACATCTAGTAGGGCCGATATAATATTTAGTGTGTGTTTGTGTGCTATAATTGAATCATGACCTAAAGAGTCACATCTTCCTTTAGTAAAATGAATTATTCGTTATGTTAAGGAAACTTTGGATGTTGGTTTATGGTATCCTTGTTGCACATTATTTGAGCTTGTTGGGTATTGTGATGAAGACTTTGCGGGGAGTAGGACCGATCGTAAGAGTACTATGGGCACTTGCCAACTACTTGGTATGTCTTTAACTTATTCGTTTCCAAGAAGCAAAACTCTATAGCATTAAGTACAACCGAAGATGAATATGTTTTGATGGGGTATTGTTGGTGCTCAAATTCTATGGATGAGACAAACCCTAAGAGATTATGGTCTTACTTTCCAACCAACAACCATTTGGTGTGATAATATGAGTGCTATAAATTTCTCTAAAAATCCCATTCTACACTCTAGGACTAAGCATATCGATATTCGTCATCACTTTCTTAGGGATCATGTTGATAAGAATGATATCTCTTTAGACTATGTTGATACTGAGAAACAATTCGCGGCTATTTTCACCAAACCCTTAGATCAAAAACAATTTTTTTTATTTGAATGGAGTTGGAGATAATAACCCTAGTTGAGAATTAGCATGCTTATTTATACATATACACATGTCTAAACATTGTATCTAGCCTCTACACATCGCTCACCATTTCATGTCAATATATGCTATCTAGCCTCTACAGATTCCTCACCATTTCATGTCACTATATGCTATTTCATCTATTGTTTGTGCATGCATCATTGATATCACTGAGTTTTGTTTAGTATTTTATATGAACCAAGTTAGACATCCTAGAAATATTAAAAATGAGTTTGATGATGAAGTTTCATATTAGTGAAGATCCACATGCTTAAATTATGAATGGTTAAGTGTAATTTCTTAGCACGCTATATTGCATGAATTTAATAAGTTGGTTGAGTTATATAATCTATAGAGATAGTTGGCTAGTGTTTAGGGTCTAAAGAAATTGAAACTTGAATTTTCTTTACTCTTTTTGTGTACATGATTCTCTTTGAATAATTGAGTAGTAGGAGTCGAATATGTCGATGCCTTCATACGTCATTATTCTAAGACACCAATATTGTAAAAATAAAATAAAAGCGAAAATAGATAAACGGAAAAGAGTATTGGCAAAAGAAACATACAGCATAACAATTTCAAAATATGCCAAATTCTTTTGATACCCGCGGCTAGTAACTCGATTTCAGGGGTTTGTTAAGCAATGCATATGAAATATGGTAGATGAAGTAACCACTTAGAACTTCAACTCCAAAGGCCCTGAAATTTACCACCATGGTATTCTATGTTGGGTGTCTCCTTACACTATGCTTAAATTATATTCCAAAGAGATAAAAGTCAACAATTTGTCCAAGACAATTTTAGGATTTGACTTCTTGGTCTCTAAGCATTTTCCAATTGTCAAAGTATATTATATGATGTTATCTCCTCGTTATTTTCATGGAATGAACGTACGCTTTCAATACACATGACATTGTTCATATTTGAGTTCGTGGGGAGAAAACATTGATGTGATCATCATTGTCATTTTCGTGTTTCTTTGATATGCTAGCATTGTTTCATGTCATTTCCTTAGCTACCTCAATGTTATTGGTGACCTTTTCGATTGATGACAAAAGGGGGAGAGTAGGATTAGAAAAAAAATTAAGCAATAACATAAAATGTAAGGTGCACGGGGGAGAGATAGACATTGAGATGCATGGTTTGAGGGGAAGCTTGTCACATATTTTATGAGAGCACATAAATAGGGGGAGCATGGTATTATGTTCATGATCTTGTGTACTATATGACTTGCTCTTTATTTATTTATCTCAATTTTTCAATGCTTGTTTGCCATCATCAAACGCGGAGAGATTGTTTGTCTAAGTTAGCCCACTAAGTAAGGTCAAAACTTAATTTTGATGATGCCAAACAAGTCATATGGATCTAATATGTCTATCTAGTGAGTTTCTGGTCGAACGAAGGTAAACATGAATACCATATGCAAAACAGGGGTTGCACGGCCGTGCGTACAGAAAGGTTAGTGCCAAAGAAGTGCCAAAGTGACCCGGCTGTGTAGAAGCTAACACGACCGTGCAAATGAAACAATAAATTTGCAAATTTCCTGCATGAGCTGACACGACTGTGCCACAATTGCGAACGAATAGGTATCTTCTGTATAGTGTCAACACGGCTGTGCAGATTTCCACACGACCGAGTTACATTTGCGAAAGATATAAAGTCAAGCATCCTAGCAAAAATTTCTAGAGATCCATCATCCTCCTCACTAGCCAAAAGGTCATCTTCTCCATCCAAGCTTCAAGAGTTGATCAAAGCGAGAAGAAGAAGATTTGCAGACGTGAAGCTGAAAAGTTGATAAGTTCGGTTTGTACCTACGTGATCATCTCAATACGATCTACACCACGTTGATCTTTTTATGAATTTATTCTCTGTAATTATTTAGTGAGATACTTTTTGGTGTGAGATTGTATTTGAAGAATAGCTTCATTTAGGGGATATCTTATAGCGTTAAATCCTCGAACGATATTTTGTAGAGTTTGATTACCACCCGAAAGTGTGATCAATGTGTTTCCTTTTTGGTTATAAAAGAGATTTGAAATCCTGTTGAGGTCGGAGTAGATGCGAGGAGCCTAGGCGGGGAGCCACTTCATTAAAAAATCTATGCTTACATAAATCTGGTTGGTTGTGATTTTTAATTTGTGGCATACATCATATTCACCCCTATGTTGTTTTTCAATAATGACATGAAATAGTGAGTAATATATGGAGACTAGATACAATGTTTAAGTATGTGTATGTGCATGAAATAGTGAGAAATATGTGGAGGCTAGATACACTTGGATCATGCTAATGTTCAACTAGCATTATATTCCTCAAATCCCTACGAATAAAACAAAATTGTTTTTGATCCAAGTGTTTGATGAAAATATCTGCTAATTGTTTCTTTGTGTAAACAGTCTTAAGAAATATCTTTCTTATCAACATGATCCCTAAGCAAATGATGAAGAATATAGATATGCTTAGTCTTAGAGTGTAGAACGGGATTTTTAGAAAGATTTGTAACACTCTTATTATTACACCAAATAGTTGTTGGTTGAAAAGTAAGACCGTAATCTCTGAGGATTTGGCACATCCATAGAATTTGAGCACAGCAATATCCCGTCGAAACATATTCGGCTTCGAATGTACTCAATGCTATATTGTTTTGCTTCTTGGAGAACCAAGAAACCAGAGACATACCAAGTACTTAGCAAGTGCCCGCAGTGTTCTTATGATGAATCCTACTTTCCACAAAGTCCGCATCACAATATACATCCAACAAGCTTAAATAATGTCCAACAAGCATACCATAAACTAACATCTAAAGTTCCATTCAATAACGAATAATTCATTTCACTAAAGAAAGATGGAACTCTTTTGGGCATGTTGAAACCTAGAACATAAACATACACCAAACATTATATCAAGCCTACTAGATATCAAATATAATAGACTATCTAGCATACCTCGATACATGCACTTGTCCACTTTCTTTCCCTTTTCATTCTTGTCCACTTTTGCTGTCACTGCCATTGGGGTGGAACATTCTTTCGCTTTTTCAAGTCCAAACTTCTTCACCAACGCCCTTGCATAATTCTCTTGATTTATGAATATGTCGTCATCACATTGTTTGATTTACAATCCAAGCATGAATGGTGACATGAAGTTATAGCTTGATGAATGCAGAGCACCTTGGATTGGAACTGATCAATGAAGACTTGAAGCTCACCCAAAGGCAACAATAGCTATAGTTTCTAATGTATGGAGACGATGGACTTCAAGCGACATCAAGGTATATAGTATTTTTGGTGTATTTTGTGTATTTTTAGTCCATGTCCGTAGATTTGTTAAAGCCTTTGATATTGAAGCTCCACACACATTTAGGATAATATTTTAAAGTAATAAAAATTACTTTGACATTATTTTGAAAATATTTGAATTGTGTGTCGCTTATTTATACTTTTAATTATAAGTTTGCTATTATTTTTCATACATATTCTATATTTTTCTCAGTGTACTACACTTTTCTCTCTCCAACGTCTTTTCATCCTCCTCCCAATTTCTTGCCTCTCTACCACCACCACTTCCATGTCATTATTCCCCGTCCTTTTTTGAAATTGTCAAATAAATTGTTAAAAAAGAATTTGACTGCCTCGTTTTCTTGGGTTTTCTTATATGGTCAAATCTTCTTTTTGAAAATTCATTTGTGGTGCTTGGGATTATTTGCTCGAGCACATATTAGTTGTTCATGTATATAGACTTGAGCATCATTAATGTCGCTCAGCCCTAAAAATCCAAGTACATTGATTTTTAAAGGATTTTAATTGAGTTTAATTAGGTTTTTTGTTCATTGGTAATGGTTTTAATTTAATTGATTTTTTAAATTATTATGGGCTTTAATCATTTTGGGTCTTTTTAAGTTAATTGCGAGATGAGTCGGCCGGAGGAGGTAGATGAGATGGTGGTAGCATAGGAGGTGGAGGAGAGGAGTTGAGGAAGAGAGTGATAAAACACGAACTTTCGGAAGAAAATATTGTGAGTTTAGCAATGTTTGAAAAAATGTGATTAGCAAAAAGTGTTATGTGAATGGCAGCACTCATAGCTACTCCGTGTTTTTTTAAACAACCAATTGCATATCTTGGTAGTTTCGTTCATGATTTTGCTTTCTAGCTGCCAGCGTCATGGCCATACGCTCGATGCTCTGTAGCTATAGCCTTTTTTTTATGCAGGGTTCAATGCCAGAGGCTTGTGAATGATTGGTTCCAGGTACTGGATTCCTGGCGGCTGCAAAAGCCAAAAGCTTCGCTGCCTTTTGTTGGCACCTCGAATCCATTCTCTAGCCCAGACTATCTCTTCGGCCTTGCTGTTCGATTCGAAACAGAAAATTAGTCAAAAACATCTTTCGGCTTCATTCAGGACCAATGCACAGTGGCAAAGCAAATTGGTCAGCTGGCTATCTTTTCTGCTGTTTATGCTTGAGAATATTATGCCTAGTTGAAGTGTGTCCTTTGCATCATTCTTTCTATTAACCATAGGGAAGGAATCAGTGATCGCGTATGTGATGATGATTGACCCTCATCTTCGTGTGGATGTGTGGAATGGGAATTTCGGCGCGTTTTTTGTGGGCGAAGGCATCATGAAAGTTGTGGGCTAACTGGGTCTTTGCTTGTGGAAATGAAGGTCAGAAGCCGCCTTCATGCCGCAGCCTGGAATCAGGCAAGGCGTGGCGCAACAGCGAAGTCAGAAACGCAAGGCAATGGTGGATGGAATGTTGGTTCTGAGAATCAGTGGAAGCAGCATGTGCCGTCCTGAATGATTCTAGCGGACATCTCTCTTAAACAAGTTGCTGGAATCCTTCAGAGTTTCGCATTGTTGATACTTGATATTGTCGTACTCATTCTCACCTTTACTGCAGCTTCCACTGATGAAGCCATATCTGAATCTTGATTCAGCTGAGACAAGTATGCAGCCAGTTTCCGATCTGACATTTTCTTTTAGGACCACTCTTGAGCCTATGAATGCGCAGCGCAGCCTGTCAGGCTAATGCTGGACCTGGCAGTGTGTCTGCCCGGGTCCAGTGAGGCCATACTTCCGGTGCATTTGGAGAATACGATGATAGACACTTTTTTTGTTCGATCGGAAGAAGTATTTGTTGCTCGAAAGAAACGATCCACTATTTTCGATATGCATTTTAGTGTAGGTTTAAAATACTAGTTTTATTTGGTTGTGTTTTGGGATGTTTTCTCACCACAGGTTGAAGGTTTGGAGGTCTAGAGATCGTCACTATCACGTGAGACGGGGACGGCCCTTGGAGTCTATCGGTCCGCGTCCAGTTGAGCTAGAAGACGCGGATCCGTGCATCGATGCGCCGAAGGGTAGCTCCGGCGGGGCGACAGCCTCTGGGATCGGTCGGACGAACGGGCTCTGGCACGAGGACGTTTTGGATCCGAGCGGTGGGACGCCGAAGGGAAGCTTCAGCTGGTTGATGTCTCCTTTGATCTACACCCATCTCCCCTCACTAATCTGGGGAGATTCTTGTAGAATCACTCTACGGGGCTTGGAGTCCGCCGCCCCGCGGCCTTTTAAGCCTGTAATTAGATTAGCGAAACGAATCATTGTCGATGTGGTTGATGACATGGGTGTTGACTCGTTCCCACAGACGGCGCCAGATGTTCTGGGGTGTTTTCTCACCACAAGTAGAAGATTTGGAGGTCCGGAGGTCGTCGTTGTCACGTGAGACGGGAATGGCATTCGGAGTCGGTCGGTCGCACGTCCAGTTGAGCTAGAAGGCACGGATCTGTGTGTCGGTGCACCGAAGGGTAGCTCCTACAGGGCAACGGCCTCTGGGATCGGTCGGACGAACTGGCTCTGGCACGAGGACGTTTCGGGTCTGAGCGGTGGGACGCCGAAGGGAAGCTTCGGCAGATTGATGTCTCCTTTGATCTACACAGACTACGGAGCTCGTCAGGGGATCAGACTTTGGTTCCAACTAAGTCCCCTCTGTAAGGGACCCTTTGTGGCTACCCACACACACTAGAGCGGGGGTGAATAGTGTAATAGCAAGAAAAGTGCTTAATTAAAAATACTGAAATTAAAGCACAATATGCAGCGAAAAATAAACAGAGTGCTGAACAACAACAATCGCAAACACTTGGATTTTACCCTGGTTTTCCAAAACTTGGGTATGTCCAGCCACAACAATCCCACAAAGAGAAGTGAATACAATCTCACACAGAGATACCTCACACAGAGAATTTTGAATTTCCACAAAGAGATATCCTAGCTCTCACACAGAGAGACTTTGTCCCACACAGAGACACAAACTCCCACGTGGAGAGTAACTCTCACAAAGAGAGTAACTAATTCCCACAAAGAGAATTAGGGGTTTCACAAACGATAAAACGAAATAACCCTTACATATGCTTTGATATGATCTTATCAATGTGAAGAAGAAGGCATGCAAGTGAATGACCAAGTGCTTGAGATTAGCTTTGATTGCACTTGATGATCCTTCTCTCTTCTTGGAATGAATCCTAACACTTCTCACTTGAGTGCATGAAATGAAGAAAAGAAAGATGATCTCCAAGAAAGGAATGAGAATTAGATCACATGGAGAATTTCCCTATGAGCTAGCTTCAATGCATGAAGATGAATGTGCTCATGAGAGGGAAATGGGAGAGATTAGGAGTGTCTATTGATTCTCAAAGATATTCAATATCAACCAAGAGTTCTAAATGAACTAAGCCATCGCCTATATATAAGAAGCCAAGAAGAACCCATAAAACCAACCAAAAACACAAAGCGAAGAAATCTGCAACGGCTAGATTTTGGCAGTTTACGGTACAGACAGTCGACTGATGAACAACTGACAGTCGACTGGTCAACGGCTATAAAATTTCCAACGGCTATAATCTGAGCCAGGACACTCGACTGTAGAAGACTACACAGGCGATTGTAAATAGACATGTGACTGTAAATACTTCATCAGTCGACTGACTTGCAAATTGGGATGAAACCCAGAAAATGCAAGTTGCGCACAAACGACTGTAAAGAATTTTACGGACGATTGTAAATAGACAGACGACTGAATATCCTTCAGCAGGTGACTGTCACTTGGGATGGAAATGAGTTGAGAAAATGCAACTTTCGCACTTATGCATTTCAGACAATAAATGACCATTTCACAGGCGACAGTAAATATACAGGTGATTGTAAATCCTTCATCAGTTGACTGACTTGCAAATTGGGATGAAGCCCAGAAAATGCAAGTTGTGCACAGACGACTATAGATCAATTTCCAGGCGAATGTTGGAAGACAGGTGACTGTAAAATGAACTTCAATCGACTGAGGAGAAAAGCTCAAGAAGAGTCAAGAAATAAGTTGACTTGAGTTGTGCATATCAGTCGACTGTAGAAGGCTGACCAGGCGCCTGGATGTCATCCAGTCGCCTGTCGTGCCTTCATCAGTCGATTGTGGGAGAGCCAAAAACACTAGTAAGAGTTTGAACCTAATGGGATGATCTCTATGATAATCCTAAGGCTCACTAAGATGGTTAAATGCATATGCATGAGAGGATGACCATCTATCAAGTCATTACAATAATCTTAGACTCAAAAAGAGAAATGCAAGTAATTGAAATTACATGGATTACATATTGCATCTCCTAGTGTCTAAGTCTTCAAGCGCATGGTACCTTGATGCTCCCAATCATCTCCAAGTTTTAGTACCTCTTGATGAGCTTCCCTTCATCAAGCTCTCCAAGCATTGGCAGTGCTCCTTTAGATGTACATCCATCATCATGCTCCAAGCTTTGGCTTCATTAGATGATATTCATGACTTCATCTAAGCCTGAGCACTCCATCACTCTTGGAGGTCTTTAATATATCCATTGCATCATCCTCCAAGCATTATGCTCTCTCATCATCATATAATCTTCAAGATAATCTGAGACTAAAACATAAGATTGATTAGCACATTAACATAATGTATTGATCATCATCAAAACAACGTTAGTCTTGAACCCGAGAACTAACACCGTCCGATGCTTAAGTCAGATGGCGAATATGAGGTACTCAGTGGAATCTGACTTGGTTCACGGAGAGACCAAGCACGAGTTCTCGGGCCAAGCTGTGGAGGAGAAATGTGTAAGGTGGAAGAAGGTGTAAGAGTTGTATTGTGCTACCTCCATAGTAGATCCTGGAGAGGGTCCTTCGCGATGATGCATCATCCCCTTCATATACGTGAGCCCTCCGTAGTAATGGTCAATGATGAGACTTTATTTCCGTCATTGATGGGGACACGCTGATTAGGAAACGTTGACCCCAATAAGTGCCCTCATTTGATGAAGGGATAAATGGCATGAAGGCGAGCCATGATTGTTGGAATGATGACTTTGAGTGACTGCCATAATTGGCGAGCGCCTCATTGGTTTGGGGAGTGATTTCCTCATCTACAGAAAGTGGGCGGTCTTTTGGGCCTTCGTCTCGGGTAGAGAAGCATGACCCGCCCGTAAGGTCCTTGGGCTAGAGCCCAAGACCATAGAGGGTTGGTTGACTAGTCGTAGTTCACTTAGTTCCTCTGGGCCTAGTAAAAGGGTTGTATCAGGTTGCATTATCTGAACTTACGACCTCTTTGTTACAAGTCACATGTATTATCAATTCTTCTGTGTTACCCTTTATGATACAAAGATATTGTCCGCATTATACCCTTTAATGATACAAAGATACAAAGATATTCTTCTGTGTTACTCTTTATAATACAAAGATATTGTCTGCAATATACCCTTTAATTACATAATTAAAAAGAAGTTGCAACTAGCATCTTAAACATCGGCATACTTGGGAAACCAAAGTTACAAGCCGTAGTTTGGAACTAAGTCAAACTCAAAAAAAAATTCGTACAATTAATGTTACCATCTGATAAAAGAACTACTTCAGAGAATGGAGCTGATTTAATCATGTTGTTGTGAATCTTTAACATCAAATCACATCCATTTGAATGTTGTTCTCAACCATGAAATATCAACTTCACTCTCCCTTAACTTTTCACTCTCCTTCAGTTGTCTTTTTTTTATTACCTTCTCCTCTCAAATTACCATTATAATAGTCGCACACTCATAACACTATGGAGATAACCTATCCTCAGGCTCTAAAATCAAAAAGGAGTTGCTACTCACATCTACCATTTTACACTGCGCACGATTGATAAAATTTATCGAAAATAATGAAACTATCATTTTCAAAAACTCCGAAATACCCCCGTCAAAAATTAGCTATTATACGCGGTGAGTAAAATGTGATACACTCAAAATTACTCATCGCGCAAAACCTGCAAAATTTTTGCCGGTTGTGCGCGGTTAGTAATTTTGGCTGTGGAACAAAATTACTCACTGCGTATAACAGGCAAGCCAAAATTACTCACTGCGCACAACAGGCAAAAATTTTGCATGTTGTAAGCGTGTTGTAAAGTTGTTTAGGATTTTCCGTACTAGATAAAAATTGATGCTTGAACTTCGATAGTAAGTTAATGCTTGAACTTTTGTACTAGATTGATGATGTTGATAAGGGATTAATTACATGATTAGAAAACTAATAAACATTTCTAATCATAAAAATTATTTGATGAGGGATTAATTACATGATTAGAAAACTAATCTAGTACAAAAAATGTTCATGGTAGCTAATCTAGTTTTCACATCTAGTACAGAAAATAAATATAGAAAATTAATCTAGTTCAAGATCAATTTTTACAACATTACGCACCGCGAAAAACAAGCAAAATTTTTGCATGTTATGCGAGGTGAGTAATTTTGTTTCTGTTGGACAAAATTACTCATGGCATTTGCCTCGTTGTGTGTGGTGAATAAGTTTGTTCCACAAAGCCAAAATTAATCATCGCGCACAACCAGCAAAATTTCCTGGTGTGTGCGTGTTATAAAGTTGTTAAGGATTGTGTACTAGATAAAATTTATGCTTGAACATCAATTGTAAGTAAATGCTTGAACTCATGTACTAGATTGATGGAAAATGCTTGATGAGGGATTAATTACATGATTAGAAAATTAATAAAAATTTCTAATCGTAAAAATTATTTGATGAGGGATTAGTTACATGATTAGAAAACTAATTTACAGAAAATATTCATGGTAACTAATCTAGTATAGAAAATTAATATAGAAACTAATCTAGTTCAAGAATCATTTTTTACAAAATTACTAACGGTGCATAACAGCCAAACATTTTGCCGGTTATGCGCCAAAATTAAACATTGCACATAACATGTAAAAACTTTTGCATGTTGTGTGTGGTGAGTAATTTTTCTTTGTGCATCACATTTTACTCACCGCGAACAACATGCAAAAAATTTTCCCATTGTGTGCATTGAGTAAAAATTGATGCATTGAGATTTGTTTGCACCTTTTGCATTGCTTGTTGATTTACTTCACTGTAGTGCAACATTAACATCAACAAAGAACAACAATCATAAACATGATTATTTCAACCAAAAAAGCTTAATGGAAGTTTGGACAGTCATGAATCAAAATTAAGCGCACACCAAAATCGTTCCAGGAACTAGGAACTAACACAAGACTAGTCATTAATCAAGATCCAAATTCTTCTTGGCAGATTTTTCGTTCCATAAATCGTTCGTTCAGTAAAAAATTTCTGCCCGATAGACAAATTTCAGGTTTTTCATCCCTTAAACTTCTTCAAAAGAATTTTAACACGATTCAAGTCATCCTTCAGTAGATACGTATTTAGAAATAAAATGATTTTATACAATGATTTTAGTGTGTTTTGGCTTATGTGTATTTTCTGTATTCCTGGTTCTGCGCTGAGCAAAAACTTAAATAATAATATTTAACTGCTATGTGCGTGGAGTACAACTTAAAACTGTCATACGTAGAGTAAATGGTAAGTGCCCGTATCAATTACTAAATCAAAATGGGAGTTGCTACACACACATACCATTTTGCTCTATGCACGACCGCTTTTACTTTTTATATTATTTACTTTTCTGTTAAGCGCATGATCACGCCTTATTTTACACCTTTTTTCCGCATGTTTGCATGCCATTTGGATCGCCCAAATCATGTTTTTCACGATATATCGACGATATTGCGATGCTTTTCACGATTTGTTGTTTTTGTCGCATTTCAGGTGATTTGGCGCGATTTGGAGTGATCCCGAGATGCGCTTACTCTAGACGGTCACCAACGACCTCCCCGAGGGGTATTTTGCTGTTGGAGAGGAGCGGAAGAAGAATGGACGTCGCATGAGCGACGAGGAGGCCAAAACAAGCAGATTGGGCATTCTTTGTGTCCCACTCGGCCGAGTGGAGGAGCCACTCGGCCGACCAGCGAGACACTGCTCGGCCGACCAGCTCAGACACGAGTTACCTGTGCACTCGGCCGAGCACAGAAGACCCACTCGGCCGAGTGACGATACCACGTCCGCCCGAGTGGCGCCCAGACGAAGCCCTTCCAAAACATCGAAGTTTCTGTTTTTCGGCTGCCTGAACTTCAGAAGACCCACTCGGCCGAGTGGAGAATCCCGTCCGCCCGAGTGTAGTGAAGTCATCGGCCGAGTGACGACAACTCACTCGGCCGAGCCGCCTCCAAACTGAAGACCCCTGAAAGCCCCGACTTTCTGGAAAATTGCAGGGTTTTCACTCGGCCGAGCGACTTTTGTCACTCGGCCGAGTGCTATGCGCTGCCTGTAGCGAAAACTGCAGAAAACAGGCTGTGCAGGGGTATTTTGGTCAGGATTTTTGGACGATTTTTGGGGCTATTTAAGCCCTGTTTTTACCCTAGTTTTGGGGAGCCATCTCTTAGATTTTTTGCAGCTTTTTAGATTACTTTTTAGCTTTATTATTGTGATTGGAGAAGAGGAAAAACTTGGATTTTTGTTGGATTAAATTGAAGAACTCCATTGGTTTGCATCTCTCTTCCCTAAAAATTCTATTTTTATTGTTTATCTCAATATTTGTGATGAATTCTATTGCTTATTTCATTGATTATTTTTGTGCTATTGCTATGATTTGTGAGTAGTCTCCACGTCTTGGGGCGTGGGGATGAACCCTACAAGCCCTATTTCCTATTCGTGATGAATTGGTAGAAATTGAGCTAGAATTGCTATTAGGGATTAGATTGGGATCGATTTACTACGGATAGCTAGGAATTCATATCAATTGGGATTTGCAAGAGATTGGATCCCAATATGATAGGAAGCCCTAGAAATCCGAATTGGGTTGGAGTCGGATTTTCGAAGTATCGGTTTGCAAGAGATTGGACCGATACCAGGATTTCCGATTGCAATTCCATGCCAATACCTGTTTGCAAGAGATTGGACGGGTAGGAACTATCCTAATTTAGATTGTGGACCGAGTTTGCAAGAGATTGGGCTCGGTGCGCAATTGGACGATGATGTTGATCCTAATGCTAGCTCCCCTAGGCTAGGGTTTGCAAGAGATTGGACCCAAACCTAGGATAGCTATAGACCGACAACAGCGCGAGAGCGTGAGCTTGGTTCTACATTTAGTTGCAACTAGTTCATCCGAATTCTCATTCTAGCAATTTTGATACCGACGAACCACATTTATGAAATACGGTGAGTAGCGGGAATTCCCCATTCCCTAGACGTTCTTTATTTGATTTGATATTTCGCACATTTGTCTGACGATTGTGACAGGATCGCCCAAGGCAATTTTCTCTGTTCTCAAATAGCCAGGTTGATTTGGAGCAAGCACAGTCATTCGTCCTCCCTGTGTTCGATACCCGCTCGCTGCTACACCGTGCACTTGCGGTAAAACTACAACCGTTCTTTGGGTGTATATCCGGAGCGATCAAGTTTTTGGCGCCGTTGCCGGGGAGATCTTTGACGGTGTTCGTCATCGACCACCCGGTTACTTTTTCTTTCTCTCTCTCTTTACTTTCTTCTGTTCGCACATTCTCCCTGTATTTTGCATAAGGACTTTGCAGGAAGAATGGAGGATGCAATGTCAACAATAGGACTCAGTCAGGAAGATTATGACTCCTTCACAGACCTCCTTAAGGAGCTTGTCGATGAGGTCCACGCTGCCGGAGCTTTCGCTATCGATGTCAAGGACCCCGACGAACAGCTATTTGCTAGTTTCGTGATGGACCAGATCTCCCCGGAGGGGACTATCGAGGGCAATGTCAGAGTTGACGTGATCGACGACAAATTATATTTCGAAAGAGGTGGAGCAAGTGTCGAGGATCACTATACTTCGGAAGGATCTTCAGAGCAAGCCAATGTTCAGGGAGTTACACCCCATGTCACTTACTCTTGCTTCTATGAATCGTCTGATGTGCTTCTTGATTCCAGGAACGAACCGGAGCTGAATGAAAACTCTGACGATGCTAGCACGGAATCGGAGCACACCTATTTTGATGCATTGTCCTCGCTAAGCAGCGAGTCTGACTCTTCACAAGAGAGCGTGTCACCTGAGCACGAGCTAGACCCGGATGGCAAGGAAGGAGCGGAACTCATGCGAGCCGATGAAGTAGAAGGATAGGCGCCTCTTCAGGTAGAACTTAAACAATTACCTCCGAATCTAAGGTACGCCTTTTTGGGGAACAAATTAACTTTCCCAGTGATAGTCGATTCCCACCTCACACAAGATCAACTTGAAAAACTCCTAGACGTTCTTAGGAGTCACAAGGACGTCCTGGGCTACACTATCTCCGATCTAAAAGGGATAAGCCCTAGGCTTTGCACGCATATGATCCATTTGGAGGATACCGATGCCACCTCCATTGAGCCTCAAAGGCGGTTAAACCCGAATATGAAGGAGGTGGTAAAAAAGGAAATCCTAAAATTGCTAGAAGCCAGTATTATTTATCCTATCTCTGACAGTAGATGGGTTAGCCCCGTTCACGTCGTCCCCAAGAAAGGGGGGATGACTGTTATAAAAAATGAAAAAGGTGAGCCCATATCTACACGCACTGTCACGGGATGGCGAATGTGCATTGACTATAGGAAACTCAATAAAGCCACCCGAAAAGACCATTACCCGTTGCCCTTCATCGATCAAATGCTTGAACGACTTGCGAAACATAAATACTTTTGCTATCTAGATGGGTATTCGGGATTCTTCCAAATCCCTTTGCATGAAGATGACCAAGAGAAGACAACTTTCACTTGTCCCTATGGCACCTACGCCTACCGCAGGATGCCGTTTGGCCTTTGTAATGCTCCCGCTACTTTCCAGAGGTGTATGACATCCATATTTTCCGATTACATTGAAAATATTATGGAAGTTTTCATGGATGACTTCTCGGTTTACGGAAGTGAGTTTGACTCTTGTTTGGAAAATCTTACTAAAGTCCTAAAAAGGTGCCAACAAAACAATCTCACTCTCAATTGGGAGAAGTGTCACTTCATGGTTACGGAAGGTATAGTTCTCGGACATCTTGTCTCCTCGAGAGGAATTGAGGTAGATAAAGCAAAGATTGAGGTAATCGAGAAACTCCCTCCTCCTATTAATGTCAAAGGCATTAGAGGCTTCCTTGGTCACGCGGGGTTTTACCGCCGCTTCATAAAGGATTTCGCCTCGATTGCCCGACCACTTACTTCTTTGCTCGCTAAAGATATTCCTTTTGTTTTTTCAGGTGAATGCTTACAAGCCTTCAACGCCTTGAAAGAAGCACTAGTCTCAGCGCCCATCATACAACCGCCGGATTGGAGCCTTCCTTTTGAGCTAATGTGTGATGCTAGCGACCAAGCCATTGGAGCGGTATTGGGGCAAAGAAAAGATAAGAAGCTTCATGCGATATACTATGCGAGCAAGACATTGGATGACGCGCAGAAAAACTACACAACTACCGAGAAAGAGCTTCTAGCGGTCGTCTATTCCATAGAGAAGTTTCGCTCCTACCTCCTCGGTTCCAAGGTGATTGTCCACACCGACCATGCGGCATTGAAGTATCTTTTAAACAAGAAGGAGGCCAAACCTCGGTTGATAAGGTGGATACTCTTGTTGCAAGAATTCGACCTAGAGATAAGAGATAAGAAGGGTACGGACAATGTCGTGGCGGATCATTTATCTAGGCTCATTCACGACAAGGATGATGAGAGCTTACCTATTGACGACACATTTGTTGATGAGAGGCTATATGCGGTAAGGACCGGTGAAGTACCTTGGTACGCGGACTTCGTCAACTACTTGGCTTGCGGAATCAAACCGCATGGGATGTCCACGCAACAAAAGAGGAGATTTATGCATGAGGTCCGTAGCTATTTTTGGGAAGATCCTTACCTTTTCAAGATATGCAAAGATAGTGTCATCCGTAGGTGTGTTTCTAAGGAGGAGGCGACATCGATCATTTTGCATTGCCACGGTCTACCGTGCGGAGGACATCATGCCGCCTCTAAAACAACCGCTAAGATCTTGCAGAGCGGGTTCTTCTGGCCGAAAATGTTTAAAGACACCCACAACTTTGTAAAGGGATGCGATAGATGCCAACGGACCGGGAATATCTCCAAGCGCAATGAAATGCCAATGTGGCCCATCCAAGAAATTGAGCTTTTCGATTGTTGGGGAGTGGACTTCATGGGACCATTTCCATCGAGCAATGGCAACAAATACATCCTATTGGCCGTCGACTACGTCTCCAAATGGGTGGAAGCAATTGCCACCCCTACTAATGATGCAAGGGTCGTCTCCAAGTTCTTCAAGCAAAATATCTTCCCGCGCTTCGGAGTGCCTCGTACCTTGATAAGCGACGGGGGAAGCCACTTCATAGAGAACAAGTTTGAAGCCATGCTAAAGAAGTACGGAGTAAACCATAGAGTTGGCATGGCCTATCACCCCCAGACTAGCGGCCAAGTGGAAGTCTCAAATAGAGAGATCAAGCAAATTCTCGAGAAAACCGTGGATCGGTCTAGAAAGGATTGGTCAATGAAGCTAAACGATGCTCTATGGGCATATCGTATGGCCTTTCGCACTCCCATAGGCACCACACCGTTCCGACTAGTTTACGGGAAGGCTTGCCACTTGCCGGTAGAGTTGGAGCACCGCGCATATTGGGCCATCAAGACCTTTAACTACGACTACAAGAGTGCGGCTGTGAGGCGACTCTTGGACATCAACGAGCTTGATGAAATAAGGAGAGACGCCTATGAGAGCTCGAGAATCTACAAGGAAAGGACCAAGATTCTCCACGATGCCCGCATAACCGTCACGGACTTCAAAGTAGGAGACAAAGTCTTGCTCTACAATTCCCGGCTCCGACTATTTCCCGGTAAGTTGAGGTCACGTTGGTCCGGACCTTTCACCATCAAGCATATACAACCGGGAGGAGCTTTCGAGTTGGAGAGCAAGGACGGTTCCACGTTCAAAGTAAATGGTCAAAGGCTCAAGCACTATTTCGAAGGAATCCCGACGGGCGAAACCAATAGGGTGTATTTGCTCAAGGAACAGTCGGATGATCTCTCGGACCTCCTTGATGAGGTGATAGAGGAGGCGATTCCTCACTCAATTGGCGCTCTTTTTGATGAAGATTTTGAAGAAGGCCTGGATTTAGGCCATGAAGAGAATAAAGATGATTCCCCCGACTTCTCTGCTGAAGAAGATGAAGGCGACGCTGATGTCGCAAGGATTCGAGAGATCTGCAAGCTCTCGAAACTAAAGTCTCCAAAGAAAGCTCCGTCGGCACGGAAATCGGCACCACCGGCAAAACCGTTGACCGGAGCAAATGCTAGCTTGGGGGAGCCTAACCCCAACACTATTCGAGATAGGAGACCACCGAGGGAGAACGCGCCGCCGCCACATCCAAATCCAAGCGCGCTCCCCGGAAAGTTTGATGGGTGCATCTCATATGCACCAAACATCCCGCATTGATTGAAAATTATAGGGGGTCGAGCTCACGACCTTAAACGATCGCTTGTCGGGAGGCAACCCGACGGTTTTTGCTTTATTTTTACTTTTTTTTCTTTATTTTTGTTTTAGAAATTTTTGGTGTTTTGTCGTTCGCCCAAAAATTTTGTGATAACGGGTCCTATTTTTCTTGGCAGGAGAGGAGATAGGTAGATCCATTATGAGGAGGATGAACGAGTCGACGAGGAGCGCCCCAAGAAGGCGCTCGACGCTTAGGAGGAAGATGTAATCGATTGGAGGAAGAAAGACGGAGTTTAGAGCCAAAACGAAGACAAACAGCAGAACACAAGGCTCACTCGGCCGAGTATACTAGTCACTCGGCCGAGTACACAAGTTCGTCCGGCCGAGCCGCTCACGAACGAGGGAAGTCTGCTGTACCCAACTCTCTGTTTATTTTCTTGATTTCGATATAACTGCTACTCAGCCGAGTATATATATTCACTCGGCCGAGTGAAACGGATACCCTCCTAGGGCGAGTCATGCCGAGTAGCTTGAGTCACTCGGCCGAATGGACTTACTCCACTCGGCCGAGGATGGCAAAGCCACTCAGCCGAAGCAATAGCGGGGAGGAAATTTTCATTGGCCTCGCTCGGCCGAGTGACCTCGTCACTCGGCCGAGTCGTAACTTTTTTATATAAGGGGCGAGGGGGGCACAGTTTTCGAAATCGCAAAACCCCAAACCGCCCGCGCCCCTTCAGCTTCCCTCGCCCGATCGCTTCGCCCGACCCCTCGCTCGCCCGACCAGCGCTGCCCCGCCGTCATCCGGCCCGCCACCGCCGGCCGAACACCGCCGACGCCTCGCCCGAGTCGCCGCCGGCGGCCGACCGTCCGATCACCTCCGGTACCCCTGTTTTCGCCGTTTTCTCCTCTTTTCGTGTATTTCTTGAGGATCCATATGCTAAACGCCCCCCTAACCCAAATCAATTCCTATATCTATCCATTATACCCATATTGCTCCATACATTTTGATTATTACTCGCTGATATCGCTTTTTCATGCGCAGGTTGCTTTTTGGAGCTTAGGGGAGCTCAGGGGAGCTTCTACGGGCTGTTTTGGACTTCGTGGAGGTGCGGACTTCGCACGCTTCCACTGCTTAGCACTCGTGACGTGTTTGGGTATACTCTTTCCATTCTTTTTGCACACGCCACACTTTTCACGTTTTTCGGCGCGCGCTCGGGGCCGATATGCCGCCCCGGACACGGCCGCGGTCGAAGAGAGCTTCCGCCAAGCGGAAGCGGTCGGATGATGCCGGCCCCTCCCACGAGTTGGAGGACTCTCCTCCACCGTCCTCCACACACCCAGCACAGCCTGCAGGCCCCGCACACCCCGCACAGCCTGCAGTGCACCCACAGCCCGCACAGCCTCTCCCTGCCGACCCACAGCCACCACCACCGGCTCCACTGGTCGGGCCGCTCGGGATTACGTTCCGAGACGACGCACACCGCGCCATCTTCGAGCGTATCTCCCAGCGCTCGATCGTACCCTCCAGGTTTGCACACCTCGCTGACCTAGGACGCCTGGGGGTACTAGAGGGGATGCTCACGTTGTACGACAACGTGGGCTGGCGAGATTTTCTGCTAGTGTCGGCGGATACTTTTACCCGCCCGACACTTGAGGTTTTGAGTTCGATCGCCCGGACCGATGAGGGATGCTCATTCCGGTTCATGGATCGAGAGTGCCAGGTCACTCTCGATATGATGAGAGCGTTCTTCTCATGGCCCGCCGTCCCCGGAGCCGATCGCGGTTACGGCCCCACCCATATCCCCCCACCTTCCTTCGACGCCGGTGCCTTCTGGGCCCGGATTACAGGCCACCACGCCGCCTTTGACCCTAGTAGGGCCAAGGCCTCGGCCATTGTCCACCCCTGCCTACGCATTGCCCAGCGCCTCATGGCGACCACCTTTTTGGCCAGATATGAGCCGGGCACGATGTCTACGCCAGAGCTCTACATGCTCTATGCGATGACACGTCCCAGAGCTCTATCTAGGGATGGACACGAGCTTGTCCCCGCCGTCGTGATCGACATTGCGGCTTGGTTTTTAGACCGCATCATTGTATCGGTGGGCGCTCGCTCACCGATCTGCTGCGGCGGTCTGATCACCCTGCTTACCATGATGACCGGCGAGGACCTACCTGATGACCTGCGACGCGTCCCGGGCCCCACTTCTCTGTCGATAGACGTTATGACTCGGATGAAGATGCTTCGTCCGCATGGTGAGCGTCACTGGGTCTGGTTGCACGGCCCTTACGGTGCCGACTACATGATTCTCCCGAGCCCTGCTCGGACCCAGATTGCACCAGCCTAGGTCGACTGGCTCCCGGCGATGGATGTTCTCATCCCCGCCGCCTACGTGCTCGAGGCCGAGGAGGCCGAGCAGGCCCACGCTGCCCACGCTGCCCAGGCTGCCCCCGCAGACCCTGCTGCACACCCTGCCGGGCCTGCCGCCGACCCCACTGACCCAGTGGCCCCTCAGCCCCTACCAGATGTTTCCGCTGCTCCTGACACCGCTGTGGGTGTCGAGAGTACTTTTGCTGAGCCCACTTCCACCACTGTCACCACTTCTGAGGCTGTCCCCACCACTCCCGTTGCCACCTCTGGCCCTCTGTCCGTGGAGCCTCTTTGCTTCGCACTCCCCGAGCGCCCGCCGACCTTTGTCGAGAGTGGAGAGCCCTCATTTGCCGCGGTCGTGGAGACCATGGCTAGCATGATCTCCGCTGGGGTTGCGCCTTTTGGTCCACACAGTTCCGCCCCATCGGTAGTTACCTCTGTCTCCACCCCCGCTGTATTTTCCGAGAGTGTCGTGGCGTCTGTCCACACTTCTGTGCCACTGACCTCTATGGCCGCCTCGTTGCCACCTTTGCACACTTCTTTCGCTGCCGCTGCCTCCACTTCCCACCAGCCGGTGCCCCGGCCTCACACTGAGGCCAGGCCCACATTTGCAGGCGCGGCACCTTTTGTCCCCTTCCCTGCTGAGCCCGTTACATACTCCACTCGCGTACGCCAGCCTCGCCCTGCACAGCCTAGACCGGTGCGTCCCTCTGCACCACCCCCGCCCGACACTGTACTGCAGAGCATACGTGCTCTTGAGTTGGCGGTGAGTGGTCTTAGAGTTGACCTTAGGACCCTGTCCTCCACCGTCTCTGCGATGGCTGGACGCTTCGAGCTGATCCCCCTGATCCACTACTGCCTTACACAGGTCTTGGAGCGTCTCCCACGCGTACCACCACCCACCCAGCAGGTTCCCACACACACTTCCACACACACTAGACCTGCTTCCACTTCCACGCCCACCCCAGCTCAGCAGCCTACACCACCACCACCACCTCCTCCGCCTCAGGACGGAGACGGCGCAGCACCACCTTCTTAGGCACCCTTGATGCCTTGATCCATTCCTGCCGTTGTGCTGCCCGTTTCTGCTGGGTCCTGTTGCACTTTTTGTCCACCCCCCCTCCCCTCACTTATTATGGTATTCTCTTTTTGCTCATATCTTTTTATATCTATTCTGGGAGAGAGGGAGAGTTTTTGGTGACACTTATATCTATGTATCACTCCTATCTGTGCATGCATCATGTCCGCATCATATTTTCATTTCTTTATTTTACCCTTTTTCTTTTCATTTTTCCATGCATGCATCCTCACTTGCCCCTCTCATCGATTGTCTCTCGGTGTGCCACACTTTGCACATTGAGGACACTGTGCCATTTAGCTTGGGGGACTGAGTTCTCACGTTCTTTTTCGATTTGCCACCTTTATTTTTAGTTTTTTACACCATTTTTTTCGCTTTTGCACTTATTTTTCATCACTTTTCTTTTATTTTGCCATGCATCACGTTTTTCTTATTTTCCTGTGTGCCGCACTGCATAGTTTCTATTTTCCCTTTATCTTTATTTCTTTTTCATCTCATGCTAGAGATGACTTTTCTGTGATGATGATGACGTTGGATTTAGCCTATTCTATATGTGTTTCAGAGTGTTTTCTCACTACAATGCGTTGACCGTGGAGAACCCGGTCAACGTGGTCAAGGGGCCCGCTTTGGGTCCCTCGGGGGCTTCGAATCGGTGCAGAAGGGGCGAGGGGAAGCCTCGGCCCTGGTTGAGACGCTCGGCCTCGGACAGACATGCTCGGCCTCGGCTGGGAGGGGGACGAGGGGTAGCCTCAGTCGCCCGGGTAGATGCACGGCCGTCGGGTGGCGAGGGTGAGTCTCAGACCCGATTAGGACGCTCGGCCTCGGTAGGGCGTGCTCGGCCACGGAAGGCTGATGGTGAGGGGAAGCCTCACTGTCCGGTTGATCGAGTGGTCAGAGAGGGGCGAGGGGTAGCCTCGGCCCGTTGGTCTGTTGTCCACCTGCGTAGACGAGAACGCTCGTCAGGGGGCCGGACCTTGGTTCCGGCCAAATCCCCTCCGATGCCTAAGTCAGATAGAGATCTGAGAAAGGAGGCCCGGCGGAGACGGTCCGACTCGTGAGGAGATCGTGACGGCGTCTCTCGGCGCGAGCGGGGGAGGAAGGAGATGAATTGGGGGAACGAGGTCGTTGATGGAGTACCTTAGGTTTTGTTACCTGAGATGCGGTCCCTTTCTTCGTCGTCCTCCTGACCCTTTTGTAGAGCTCCCAGCGTGATTGGCTCTGGCCCACGTCCCACGCCCGCCATCGATCGTGCCCCATCCGTCCCCCCTCGCCGCCGCCCTCTCCGCCATGCCAGCACCTCCCCATTATCGCCATTTAGTGGTCGCGTGTCCGGGGGAGCGGTTTTCACAGGAGTGGGCGAACGACCAACGGGTTATGGGGGCCGGGTCGGATCGACGTTTCGAGAAGGTCCCTTGTAGGGCCTTTGTCGAATGGGCTTTCAGGATGCTGGTGGGCTCTTGGGCTCGTGCTTTATGGGTCTCGGTCAAATAGGCGTAACAATTGCCCCCATCGGTCGGGTTGATCGGCCTCGGCCGGTTCGGCTCTGCCGATGTGACCTCTGCCGATTTTGACAGGCTCTCCAGTCGATGCCGACTCATTTATTAGTCGTCATCATGAGTTAGCCCGTTAGATGTTTTAAGGCGCGGGCTCCAAAGCGTCGTCGGCCTTCAGATGCTGCCACGTGTAGTGGCAAGCTTATCCCCGCCGCTCGCAGAGTCGCCTTAAGTTCGAGAAGCCGAAGGGTTTGTGAGCCGCCATTGGTGGGGTCGATCAGCCTTGGCTCGCTCAGATCACCCGTTATGTCTCCTAGGATTCCGAGCGGCGCTTTAATCGAGGCGAGGCCATAAATGCAGGTCATGATGAGGCGGATCGATTGGTCTTCAACTGGCACCAATTTCGGAACGCCGCCGACTCTTCGAGCCTCGCCACGCATTCTTGTCAGGCGCTTCGAATTCTCCCCTGGCATATAAGATCCCCAGTTGTGTTGATCTCCACTTCTTCTTCGCTCCTCCCGGTATTCAGAGCCTTCAGCAACTCGGAGTTCCCCGTCGCCTTCGCTTCTTTGTCCTCTCCAAACTAGTTGAAAATAGGTAATTCCTCTCTTGCTTTCATCCTATGGCTGCTCTTAGGATAGGCGGTTCTGGCCGGAGGACGAGGGGTCCTCCGGAGTCCGGGCGGGGCGAACCCCGGCTAGGGGAGTCTGGTTCCCCCGCCGGGAGTCGTTCTCTTCAAGATAGGGGGAAGGAGAAACTTTTTCCAGACTACACCCGTGATGACGTGGCGTTGGCTGCCGTACGGCTTAATGTGCCCCCGGTTGTCCTCCGTACGCCGTCGAGGACCCCTCCTTCGGTGGCCGCGGAGATCCGGGAAAGATATCTCTGCTTCCCATACGAGGTTCGGGTTCCATTTGTCGACGAGCGGATTTGCCTCCCGAGGAGCAATGAGGTAGGCGTCTACGTCGAGATGTTCCGCCTGGGTCTTCGCTTCCTGCTCCATCCCTTCTTCATCCAGGTCATGGAACATTTCACAGTGTCCCTGTGTCAGTTCACCCCGTGTTCGATCGCGGTACTGACGGGTTTCGTAACGCTCTGCTGTACCCGTGGTCTAGAGCCGACTCTCCCCCTTCTCTTCTACTTTTACCAGGCCCAGACGGTCGGTCTGGGGTCATGGCTGCTACTCCAAGCTCGTTCGAGGAGGGAATGCCTGATCGGGTTACCCCGCTGGTCAGGGGATTGGAACTTGGATTATGTCTTCGTGGTCTTCTTGGGCGAGGCCCAGATTCTGACAAGCTGGGGCAGTTCTGTCCATTCTCGCCCGTCGTTAGTTCTCTCAGACTCCGACCGGGCAGCCGCTGCGCTTCTATTGGCTCTTCCTTTGGAAACGAAGTCCATTTGGTCTTTGCTGGACGACCTACTCCTGAAGGCCGTCTTGTGGTCTCTGGGTAGGTCGCTTTTTCATCCCCGGATCGCCCTATGACTCATCCTGATTTCGGTCTCCTTTGCAGGGATGGCTGGCCGTGAATTCGTCCGTGACGTTGACGAGCTGATCCGTCGTGGAGCCGCTCGGAGCCGAGGTAGTACCTCTGGAAGGGCGCCTCGGAGGACCATTGAGGAGGAGGTGCGCCGAGCCGAGCCTGCCGTGGGTAAGGTGGCGGCCGCGCCTCCCGCCTCTTCTTCTGGCGATCCCCTTCCGGAGGGTGAGGATGGTGCGAGGCGGAAGCGTTCTCCTCCGGCGCCTTCGGAGCTCCACGGTGGAAAGAAGAGGAAGGAGGACGTGGATCCCTCCTGCCCGGCAGGTTCCGCGCTTCCCGTGGCGACCGCCGGGGATCCTTCGATAGCTTTGCCAGCCACCCCCCTCGCAGCGTCTTCGCACGTATCACCAGGGGTCGGGGCCTTGTTGGCGAGCGACTTGGCTTCGATTGTCGTCCCTGGGAGTTCGATGTTTGCTGACCGAGCAGTGGCCCAGCAGGTTGCCGAGGTCTCCGTCCCTCCCCGGGACCGCAGCCTCCTCAAGAAGATCCCGGCCGACAAGATGTCGGATTCCTTGGTCTGGATCCTCCAACAGGTTCGGTTATCTTGCTATCCTCTCTTTCTCTTTATCCTCTTCTTAGCCCATGTCTCGTCTTTTCAGGGTTCAGCGCTCGCTGTGGAGTTGCAGTGTCGAGCCGTCCACTTGAGGGAGATGGAGGAGTCTTCCATGAGGGCTCAGGAGCGGGCCGGGGCGGCCGAGGTGGCCATGATGGAGGCCCAGATGGAGTCTCGGCGCCTCGCCCTCCGTGTGG
Source organism: Scilla litardierei (assembly GCA_030789695.1). Taxonomy (NCBI): domain Eukaryota; kingdom Viridiplantae; phylum Streptophyta; class Magnoliopsida; order Asparagales; family Asparagaceae; genus Scilla; species Scilla litardierei. The sequence goes on from CM061133.1 coordinate 164,408,417, forward strand.
CTGCGTTGGAGGGGCAAGTGGGTGACCTCGAGGGAAAGCTAGGGGATGCTCATCAGTCGGCTGAGGAAGCGGCGGAGTCGTTCCGTCTGGAGAGGGAGGAGCTTCAGAGGGAGCTGTCAGACCGGCGTCAGGTAATGCGGCTGGCGGAGGAGGTGGAGAAGGGCGTCGTCGAGACCCTGGGGAAGGAGATCTTCGAGGTTCTCAGGGGGGCCTTCGGTAAGTATATAGACATCATCGCCCCCCGGATCGTCGAAGTCGTCCAGTCTTCCTTCTGGGAATGTGCGGAACGTGTCCGGCAAGCCCCTCCGCCAGTCGAGTCCCCTCGCTCCGAGCAGGGCGAAGTGCCCGAGGATGTGTCCTCCCGAGCTCGGGCTCCTTAAGCAGTCCCTCCCAGCCTTATCCTCAAATTTTTAAGCATCCGCTTCGCTTTGGGCCAGTCTACTTGAAATGGATCCCCGGCCCCCGCCATCTCCTTCAGCCACGCGGCCAACAATTGCTGGTTGCATGGCCGCTAGCTTGGGTCACCTACTCTGGGTCTTTTGTCAACCAATTTTGCTTTGTCGGTGTCGATCTGAACTCTGTCATTTGTCGCGAGTAGACTGTTTGTAGGGTGTTCCCTTCGCCTTGATCCCCTGTAAATAAGACGCATTTTTGTACTCGGGTTAACTATTATAAATGAAATCGACTTACTTGGAATTTTTGTGTACTTGGCGTTGTTGCCTTGTTCTTGGCTTGGGAATGGACGAAACTGGCGTTGGCTGGGGGGATTCTCCCCAGACTTAGGGGCGCAGGAGTCGGTCAGCGAGGGCGAAGCTCCTCGACTTAGGACCGGTTGGCGTCCGTGCCTCCTGGGGAAACTGACCCCAGACTTATGAGCGCTGGAGTCGGTCGGCGAGGGCAAAGCTCCTCGGCTTAGGACCGGTCGGCGTCCGTGCCTGCTGGGGGAATCGCCCCCAGTCTTATGAGCGCTGGAGTCGGTCGGCGAGGGCAAAGCTCCTCGGCTTAGGACCAGTCGGCGTCGTGCCTGCTGGGGGAGTCGCCCCCAGACTTATGAGCTCTGGACTCGGTCGGCGAGGGCCAAGCCCTTCGGCTTAGGACCGGTCGGCGTCCGTGCCTGCTGGGGGAATCGCCCCCAGACTTATGGGCATGGAGTCGGTCGGCGAGGGCAAAGCTCCTCGGCTTAGGACCGGTCGGCGCCCGTGCTTTGCTGGGGGAGTCGCCCCCAGACTTATGTGCACTGGGGTCGGTCGGCGAGGGCCAAGCTCCTCGGCTTAGGACCGGTCAGCGTTCGCGTCTGCTGGGGGAATTGCTCCCAGACTTATGAGTGCCGGAGATAGTCGGTGGGGGCAAAGCTCCTCTTCCTCCTCCAGTGAGGCGACGGTCCCCGGCCTTTTGCGTTACTGGCGACATGTCAACTCCGTCGGAATTTTAAATAAAGACAATAAAAAGAAGGCGTTTGTACCCTCATGGGTCCAGTTGGACCGGTACATTTGGAGGAAACGGAAAAGGGGAAATGAAGCTAAACAGAGGGATGTAAAACTAGATATCTCCCTCATACTTAGGCTGCCCCCCGGGGGGAAGGATGTTGCCTGCTCACTCTACGATGCGGAGGGGGCCTTGGATGGTGTTGATCTTCTTCCCCTTGTCCGGCTGTGTGGAGGTCCCTTCTCCATGGGCCGGCTCGTCGGCCTGATTCCTGGCGTGCCCTCGGCTCATCAGCTTCTCAATGTCCTTCTTCAAATGCCAGCAATCTTCCGTGTCGTGACCATCGTCCTTATGGTACTTACAGTACTTCTCCCTGTTCTTCCCGCCTCTTTTAGCCTTCGGCGGGGGGCGATCAGCTCGCTCTTCCTTCTGTACTTGGGTGAGAATGGCGTCTGGGGTGGTGTCCCTCGCGCTTTCTCCCCGTTGCCTGTTCCTTTGTCTCTTTTCGGTCAGGTATCCTTCGGGGCTTGCTCGTCCGCCGTCGCCACGCTTGGTCCCTCGAGCGGTTTTTCCTGCATCCTCGGCCAAGGCCTCCTCGGTCAGCATAAAGCGTTCGGCCCTTGCCATGATCCCGGGGAGGTCCTTTGGGGGGTCGTTGTGCAGGGACTTCTTGAGGCCCCTGTGGCGAAGCCCTTTCTTAAGAGCCGTCTGGACCACCAGGTCGGGTGGGTTGTTCACGTTTAGCCTTTCCGCATTGAAGCGGCGCATGAACTGTCGGAGTGGTTCGGCCGGGCCTTGCACTATGTTGAAGAGATGTTCAGCACCAGGTTTGATCAGCCTCCCCGCCATGAACTGTTTGCAGAACAACTGGGCGAGTTGTTCGAAGCTGTCGATGGAGCGGCCGGGCAGGCTGTGGTACCAGATCCTCGCCGCTCCCCTGAGAGTAGAATAGAAGCCCCGGCAAATCAGGTCATCGTCAGCTCCCTGGAAGGCCATGTCCCCCTCGTAGTCCATCACGTGGTGCGCCGGGTCTCCTATTCCGTCGTACTTTCCCAGCACCGGGATCCGGAATCGGGAGGGGACCCGTGCGTCGGTTATTCTCCGTGACAAGGGGCATCGATCTCCGTGGATGCCTCCGGGGATGCGGTACTCGCCTGCCTCTGGATCGACCGGGGGTGGAGGTACCACCGGCGCCAGCGGGGCTGGCTCCGCAGCCTTCGCCACGCTGGGGGCCGGGCTGTCCCGACGTTCTCGACTCCTCCTGCGGGAGCTCCTGCTCCGCCGCGATCGTTCTCTCGAGTGGTGTCGTTCGCTTCTCCTGCGGCGGGACGACCGCGATCGATGAGACGAGGCCGTCCTTGATTCGCCGTCCGTCCCTTCGGTCTCTCTTCGGCTCCTTTCACGATTGGGTGAGGAGGCGCGTGACCTCGCCTGACGAGAGCCGGAAAGCGTGAACCGACGCTCCATGTTCGGTTTCCGGGTCCCGTGGTCGTCGACCACGGCGGACCGCAAGTGTGGGGGACCCCCCGCCCATCGATGGCTGTCGTCCAACGTGCCTCCGTTGGGTGGCGCAGGGCCGACGAGCTGCTGCACCGTTGCGACCAACGTCTGGAGGCTCGCGTTGGTCTCCTGAGCTAGGGCGCGGAGCTGTCCCTACGTGGCCAGTTCTGAGCCGCCGGTTTCTTCGGTGGAGAGGGTGGGGTGGCCGCTGACGGGCGTGTCCTCGGGATTGCCGTTTGTTGTGCCATTCCCCTCCTCCGGGATGGGGGGCATGCGCTTCCTCCCATTGCTGGCTCGTGCTATTGTTGGTGTGGTTTGCTTCTTCGTGGGACGGTTTCTCGTTCCCACAGACGGTGCCAGATGTTTCAGAGTGTTTTCTCACTACAATGCGTTGACCGTGGAGAACCCGGTCAACGTGGTCAAGGGGCCCGCTTTGGGTCCCTCGGGGGCTTCGAATCGGTGCAGAAGGGGCGAGGGGAAGCCTCGGCCCTGGTTGAGACGCTCGGCCTCGGACAGACGTGCTCGGCCTCGGCTGGGAGGGGGACGAGGGGTAGCCTCAGTCGCCCGGGTAGATGCACGGCCGTCGGGTGGCGAGGGTGAGTCTCAGACCCGATTAGGACGCTCGGCCTCGGAAGGGCGTGCTCGGCCACGGAAGGCTGATGGTGAGGGGAAGCCTCACTGTCCGGTTGATCGAGTGGTCAGAGAGGGGCGAGGGGTAGCCTCGGCCCGTTGGTCTGTTGTCCACCTGCGTAGACGAGAACGCTCGTCAGGGGGCCGGACCTTGGTTCCGGCCAAATCCCCTCCGATGCCTAAGTCAGATAGAGATCTGAGAAAGGAGGCCCGGCGGAGACGGTCCGACTCGTGAGGAGATCGTGACGGCATCTCTCGGCGCGAGCGAGGGAGGAAGGAGATGAATTGGGGGAACGAGGTCGTTGATGGAGTACCTTAGGTTTTGTTACCTGAGATGCGGTCCCTTTCTTCGTCGTCCTCCTGACCCTTTTGTAGAGCTCCCAGTGTGATTGGCTCTGGCCCACGTCCCACGCCCGCCATCGATCGTGCCCCATCCGTCCCCCCTCGCCGCCGCCCTCTCCGCCATGCCGGCACCTCCCCATTATCGCCATTTAGTGGTCGCGTGTCCGGGGGAGCGATTTTCGCAGGTGTGGGCAAACGACCAACGGGTTATGGGGGCTGGGTCGGATCGACGTTTCGAGAAGGTCCCTTGTAAGGCCTTTGTCGAATGGGCTTTCAGGATGCAGGTGGGCTCTTGGGCTCGTGCTTTATGGGTCTCGGTCAAATAGGCGTAACAATATGCATGCTATATTTGTCATGTCTTAGGTTTTATTTCAGATATCAGATGCTATGACTTGCTTTGCATTTAGAATAGTAACCCACACCTTTTTCCGCATGAAAATGGATGAAATTTTATTATTAGCTAAGTCTGAATATTCATATGTATGCTATCACAGAAAACGCACCAAGATTCACGCATTGAATGCTTATATCTGGAATACTGACTTTCTTTTCCTATATCACTTCTATATGCATGAATTGTACACTTCACTTCAGGATGATTGAATGATGTTAGCTATGATATATCTGGATTAGTTAGCTTTTTTGTGATCGAAACTGAGTAGATTAGATTACCCTGCTGAAGTTGTCGTGCATGTCTTATAGAGTGAACCGAGAGTTATATTTATTTCTTTCTCCACAAATCTTGAACATCATTTCTCTACTTTTAAAATCATTGGTGAATCTCCCCTTAGTGATTCTATTTTATGGCATTTTCCCCCGCTACTAATTTCTAGCTCCAAATCTCTTATTCTAAAAAAAAGAGAGAGAAAAACATTCTTGTACATCATTATCTCTCTCTGAGTTGGGATCGTTGTGTATATGTTTGCTTATTGCAAAGAAAAAAAAATCAAAACAAAAAAAACCCTCAATAAAAGATCCCATCTCACCTTCTTTCTTTCTTCTTTCTTTTCGTTGCTTTTGGAGCTATATGTATAAAAAATGGGGATGTAAATATTTTTTATGCCACCACGCTTATAGATAAGCTTGGGGGAGGGGATCCATTGATGTGTGAGAGAGTGACTACTTGACATTGCACGACAACCTAGGCTAAGTAATATTCTATACTCGGTGAGATTATTTTTAGTTTTACGAAATCCAGAAATCTAAGCCTAGCGTTCATTTCATGAAATCCATACTTTTCTATTCTCTCTACTCTATAGTGTGATACTCTTATACTCCAGATAGAAAGCGTTCAATTGAAAAGTGTGTGATCTGTGATATGTATACCGCTTTAAATGATTCAGACGACGTTAATTTTAAAATCATTCCGTTTTTCATGATTATATCGCTTTTCGTGGGTTTTCTATCTCTATTTGCATTATTATACTATGATATCAAAATAAAATCCTTTGGCATGAGTTTTTCATTCGGTGCATGCTATAAGAGTAAGTGAAACCCACGTCCTGAGAAAATGATCTAGCATCCTACCTCTTCGCTTCTTTCTTTCTTTCTTTCTTTCTTCTTTATTTTCATTTCGTTTTCATTCTTCTTCGTTTTTCTTTTTCCATTTTTTTCGCCGTTTTCATTTTCCGAATCCACCGGGTTCGCCTTTTACTTATCTTCCTCGAGGACGAGTAAGAGGCAAGCTTGGGGGATTTTGATCACTCCTTATTTTACACCTTTTTTCCGCATGTTTGCATACCATTTGGATCGCCCAAATCATGTTTTTCACGATATATCGACGATATTGCGATGCTTTTCACGATTTGTTGTTTTTGTCGCATTTCAGGTGATTTGGCGCGATTTGGAGTGATCCCGAGATGCGCTTACTCTAGACGGTCACCAACGACCTCCCCGAGGGGTATTTTGCTGTTGGAGAGGAGCGGAAGAAGAATGGACGTCGCATGAGCGACGAGGAGGCCAAAACAAGCAGATTGGGCATTCTTTGTGTCCCACTCGGCCGAGTGGAGGAGCCACTCGGCCGACCAGCGAGACACTGCTCGGCCGACCAGCTCAGACACGAGTTACCTGTGCACTCGGCCGAGCACAGAAGACCCACTCGACCGAGTGACGATACCACGTCCGCCCGAGTGGCGCCCAGACGAAGCCCTTCCAAAACATCGAAGTTTCTGTTTTTCGGCTGCCTGAACTTCAGAAGACCCACTCGACCGAGTGGAGAATCCCGTCCGCCCGAGTGCAGTGAAGTCATCGGCCGAGTGACGACAACTCACTCGGCTGAGCCGCCTCCGAACTGAAGACCCCTGAAAGCCCCGACTTTCTGGAAAATTGCAGGGTTTTCACTCGGCCGAGCGACTTTTGTCACTCGGCCGAGTGCGATGCGCTGCCTGTAGCGAAAACTGCGGAAAACAGGCTGTGCAGGGGTATTTTGGTTAGGATTTTTGGACGATTTTTGGGGCTATTTAAGCCCTGTTTTTACCCTAGTTTTGGGGAGCCATCTCTTAGATTTTTTGCAGCTTTTTAGATTACTTTTTAGCTTTATTATTGTGATTGGAGAAGAGGAAAAACTTGGATTTTTGTTGGATTAAATTGAAGAACTCCATTGGTTTGCATCTCTCTTCCCTAAAAATTCTATTTTTATTGTTTATCTCAATATTTGTGATGAATTCTATTGCTTATTTCATTGATTATTTTTGTGCTATTGCTATGATTTGTGAGTAGTCTCCACGTCTTGGGGCGTGGGGATGAACCCTACAAGCCCTATTTCTTATTCGTGATGAATTGGTAGAAATTGAGCTAGAATTGCTATTAGGGATTAGATTGGGATCGATTTACTACGGATAGCTAGGAATTCATATCAATTGGGATTTGCAAGAGATTGGATCCCAATTTGATAGGAAGCCCTAGAAATCCGAATTGGGTTGGAGTCGGATTTTCGAAGTATCGGTTTGCAAGAGATTGGACCGATACCAGGATTTCCGATTGCAATTCCATGCCAATACCCGTTTGCAAGAGATTGGACGGGTAAGAACTATCCTAATTTAGATTGTGGACCGAGTTTGCAAGAGATTGGGCTCGGTGCGCAATTGGACGATGATGTTGATCCTAATGCTAGCTCCCCTAGGCTAGGGTTTGCAAGAGATTGGACCCAAACCTAGGATAGCTATAGACCGGCAACAGCGCGAGAGCGTGAGCTTGGTTCTACATTCAGTTGCAACTAGTTCATCCGAATTCTCATTCTAGCAATTTTGATACCGACGAACCACATTTATGAAATACGGTGAGTGGCGGGAATTCCCCATTCCCTAGACGTTCTTTATTTGATTTGATATTTCGCACATTTGTCTGACGATTGTGACAGGATCGCCCAAGGCAATTTTCTCTGTTCTCAAATAGCCAGGTTGATTCGGAGCAAGCACAGTCATTCGTCCTCCCTGTGTTCGATACCTGCTCGCTGCTACACCGTGCACTTGCGGTAAAACTACAACCGTTCTTTGGGTGTATATCCGGAGCGATCAGCGCACGACTGGGACTACTGGAAATACCCTTACGTTTCGACTGATTGAGTCTAGGAATCGTGATAACACAAAAGTTGGCTATCGAGAAGGTCAATGCCAAAAAAACGACGAGCAAAAGAAAAAATTTCGGCTAGAACAATAATTTTTCATAAAAATTATGGCCGAATCAGAAACGATTTAGGGCACAAACGAACTTCTAAATAAAAGTTGAGAAATTTTGGTCGTTTCAGAAAAATTATCAGAAGGAGCAAAATTAATCAAGGATTTAGGGCATAAACGATAATGAAACGATAATGAAATTTAAAGAGAAATCAAAATTAAACAACGAGCACAACATGGAAGAATTATGCCCGTTGTGCACGTTGAGTAATTTTCTAAAGAGAAAGAAAAATTACTCAACGCGCACAAGTGGCTTAATTCTTACCCAATGTGCGCGTTGAGTAATTTTCATCTCTATTTTCTAAACTACTCAAGCCGCACAACGGGCTTAATTCTTACCGGTTGTGCGCTTTGAGTAAATTTTCTCTCTGTTTTCTAAACTACTCAACGTGCACAACTGGCTTAATTCTTGTCGGTGGTGCACATTGAGTAATTTTTCTCTCTGTTTAGTAAACTACTCTACGCGCACAACAGGCTTAATTCTTGTCGGTTGTGCGCGTTGAGTAATTTTCATCTCTGTTTACTAACATACTTAAAGTGCAAACGGGCTTAATTCTTATCGGTTGTGCGCGTTAAGTAATTTTCATCTCTATTTTCTAAACTATTCAATGCGCACAACAGGCTTAATTCTTGCCAATTGTGCGCATTTAGTAATTTTTTTCTCTTTACGAAATTAATCAACGTGCACAGCGGGTATAATTCTTGTCTGGTGTGCGCATTGAGTAATTTTTCTCTCTATTTACAAAATTACTCAAATTTTTGACTGTATGTCAATGTTTATGTATCAATGTCAGATATCAGATATGGAAATTGTGAACTCTGCATCAACGTAGCATCAATGTATGAGATATGTCAATTGTGAACTGTGCATCAATGTATCGGATATGTTAATTTTGGATTGTGCATCAATTTATAAGATACTCAATTGTGGAATGTGCTTCAATGCAGCTTCAGCTTCCATATTTCAGATATGTCTATTTTTGAATGAGAATATGGACTGTGCAGCATCAATGTATCATCACTGAATCAGATATATCAATTGTGGAATATGCTTCAATGCAGCTTCCATGTTTCAGAAATGTCAATTTTGGAATTAGTTGCATGCAATATAGCATCAATGTAATAGATATGTCAATTTTGTATTGCGCTTCACTATATTCATTGCATCAGATATGTCAATTTTGGACTGTGCTTCATTTTATCAAATTCAATGACCATGTATTATATATAAATTTAATGACAATGTATTATATATAAATAGATCTGTATTCCACATAGTACAATATAAATGCATACAAAAATACTGTAAACAACAAAGTAGATATACCACCAAAACAAAACCACATCATGGGAGAAATATCAAGCACTATCATATGGCTTGACTGCCCAGATGTTGTTGATATATTGTTCATCATATAATTACTACTGGCAGCTTCCCTTTTATTAATTTCATTGGCACTGGAAAAAGAGAAGCGTGTATCCTCCTGTAAATCTCCATAATTCATTACTTGTTCTCTCAGCCTTTCCTTTAAATTTGTTATTTCCTGTTTCAACTCTCTAGCATATTCTTTTTTACGAGGACACAGTTCCCTCTGATCAACCCAAACAAAAAAATTACAGTCGTTGCTCTTGTTGTAATTGATACAACCATAAAATCTTCTCCCAATATTTTTCTTTATCATTGCATTCCTAAGTGGAGCTGTAAGGCCACAAAAGCCACTGAGAATTGTCCTCCATAGTGCATTACTATTTTCATCAGACATAGTCTTCAAATTTGTGTGAATACAAAGTTATGCCAAAATTTTAAATGTCTCAGATATGTCAAAGTTGTCATGTATTTGATATGTCAAAGTATCATATATGTCAATGTATGTCAATGTAACTGAAATGTCAATGTATCATATATTTCAAATATATCAGATATTTCAATGTATCAGATATGTATAATCGGTATGTCACTGTATCATATGTATCAATGTATAAGTATGGCATTGCATAATTAATGGCAATTTATTGGGTATATAATAAAAGCATTGTATGGCTTGACTTCCTTGATGTCCACATTTTATATGACAACATATTTTTGCCACATCATCTGTTTGGGGAGTCATAACCGAAGCTGAACACATTTGCAATATAAATGAAGAATATTCATAGACGTCACCTAGCAAAGAATGTGTCCATAGAAGATTCATGATCACCCCAAACAAAGAACGTGGTATAAAATTGTTAGTAGTAGAACAAGAGTAAAATCTATAAAAATTATCCATTGGGATCATCCTGAATCTGAACATATTTCCATACATCATCTGCACACGAATCTATTCATTAAATTCTCTGTTGAGATCATCGATGAATCGGAACCCATTTGCACTACAAATGAATGTGATTTATCGATAAATCTCAGCGTAGAATGTTGCATAAATATTGTGTCACTAGAAGAAGAGTCAGTGATGAACCCACCAAAGAATGTTGAATAAATATTGTGTAAGTAGAATCAGATTCAGTAATGAACCCAACGAAGAATTTGGCATAAATATTGTGTTAGTAGCATAAGAAGAGTATATTTAGTTGTGAGTTAAGGAGGGATCGTAAGCAGCCATTTATAGATGAATTAGACACAGATGGTGGGAGATGGCGAAGGCGCTCGTGAGTCTACAGAAGAGTGCAAGTGTGTCTACAGAAGAGTGCCTTTGAAGCTATAGAAGAATGGTTGTGCTCATTGGAGCAACCAAAGAAAAAAATTAGTAACGCACACAACCGGCAAAAAGTTTGCATGTTGTGTGCGTTGAGCAATTAAATTATCACATAACAAATTTACTCAACGTGGACAACATGCAAACTTTATGTCGGTTGTGCGCATTGAGCAATTTCATATACACATAACAGAATTACTCAACGAGCACAACTTGCAAAGTTTATGCATGTTGTGCGCGTTGAGTAATTCTATTATATGTGTATGAAATTTCTTAATGCGCACAACCGTCATAAAGTTTGCCTAGTGTGCGCATTGAGTAAATTTTTTATGCGATATTTTAATTGCTCAACACGAACAACAGGCAAACTTTTTGCCGATTGTGCGTGTTGAGCAATTTCATATACACATAAAATAATTACTCAAAGCACAAAACATGCAAATTTTATGCTTGATGTGCACGTTGAGTAATAGAATTTCATATACGCATAACAGATTTACTCAATACGCACAACATGCAAATTTTATGCATGTTGTGCACGTTGTTTAATTCTATTATGTGTATATGAAATTGCCCACCGTACACAATAGGCAAAAAAAATTTCTGTTGTGCGCAGTGTGTAACATGCATAATTTTGTTGTCGTAATTTGTTCTGTGCATCAATGTTTACAAAACCTTCTACCCTGATACATTGATATGTTATCAGTATTAACATGATATGCAAATGTGCATGTATCAGTACAGTTTGCATCAATATCAGTTTGCATTAAACTGATACTAAAACATGCAATATCTGCAAGGTGAAACATGCGATACTGAAACATGCAAATTGCCTGCAAGCTGGTAGATATGCATGTTTCATGCAAATTTGCATGTATCAGTATAAGTTCTACCTTATATTGCATTAAACTTGCAAATTAATACAAGTATCAATATATCCTAAAAGATACGATCATGCATATTTGCACAAGCCAAACTGATACATGACACAAAATAAATTGATATGTTGCATATAAATATCATACACATATATGTTGGATACAACGATCGATGACTTTGTGTTTGATGATAACAAACGTGTGAGAACGCTCTAATGTGTGTGCTAAGTGTTTTCAGGAGTGGCAATCTCGTAAATCTTCAAAGTGATGACTTGATCAATTTGATGGAGAAATTGCTATACACATTCCAATATGACTTAGTCAAAGATGGCAAAGAGATGGAGAGAATCTCATGGGATTGACTCATATCCAGTAGTGTTCATACAAATCCTATTTGCATTGGATGAAGATCAATTCCAAATCCCTTTCAAATCTCACATCCCCCTAGCTTTGGGATTCCTTATTACCGCACAAAACCCTAACCCTCTCTTATAAAAACAATCACCAAAGGGATTTCAACACAAGGCGTCATCAAAAAGGAAAACGGCCAAGGAAAAATTCCCAAAAGCGCAACCTTTGTGTAACCCTCAAGCCTTGTGTAGTCTCTCAAGCCAAAAATTCCCAAAGAGCCGAATTCTTTTGCAAAAGCTCACACAAAGAATTATACATCAGCCATAATCTTTGACCACCCATTGCCGAATTCTCCAAGAACCCTTCAATGAAAAACAAAAGCAGCTGCAACTTCCCATGGTAAAACTCCTCAAGCCAAAACTTTTGAAGCCACACTTTTTGACCTTTTTGATTTACTTCTCTCATGTGCCACAAGTTTTGAGAACCCCAAAAACACAGATCCCAACGAGCTCCATGTCTCTCCCTTAAGTAATTCTATGTAGCCGCAATCTTTGACCTTTACCCCTTGCCAAATTCTTTGCACAGCTTGCCACAATCATTAAAACCCCCTTTGCCACAACTTGGAGATTGTTTGGTTCAGATTTTGGTGCATGCCGCAACTTGGATATTGCCTCAATACTGGCGCTTGCCGTAACCTTGAGCTGCTAACTGTTGGGGACTTTAGAGGAGACTGCTTCTTGTCAACTTGCTTCTGACCATGTGCTGAACAATAGAGACATCGACACCGTCACAAACTCAGCGATTCTAAACTCATAATATATTATATTTGTGATATTGGTGTTGTAATCTTTGTAGAGCAATTTATTATCTTTTTGGGGACTTGGCTAGTTGGGACTAGCTAAGTGATCACTCCTTATTTTACACTTTTTTCCCGCATGTTTGCATGCCATTTAGATCGCTCAAATCATGTTTTTCACGATATATCGACGATATTGCGATGCTTTTCACGATTTGTTGTTTTTGTCGCATTTCAGGTGATTTGGAGCGATTTGGAGTGATCTCGAGATACGCCTACTCCAGAGTGTCACCGATGACCTCCCCGAGGGGTATTTTGCCATTGGAGAGGAGAGGAAGAAGAAAGAACGTCGCAGGAGCGACGAGGAGGCCAAAACAAGCTGTTTGGGCATTTTTGGTGTCTCACTCGGCCGAGTGAAGGAGTCACTCGGCCGACCAGCGAGACACCGCTCGGCCGACCGGATCTGACACGCTTCATGTGTGCATTCGGCCGAGCGACGGAAGCCACATCGGCCGAGTGACGAGACCCCGTCCGCCCGAGTGGCGCTCAGACGAAGCCATTCAAAAATCGCCAACTTATTGTTTTTCGTCTGCCTGAGCTTCAGAAGACCCACTCGGCTGAGTGGCAAATGCCGACCGCCCAAGTACTAAGAAGCCATCGGCCGAGTGACGACAACTCACTCGGCCGAGCGACTCCCGAAGTGAAGACCCCCGAAGACCCAGACTTACTGGAAATTCTCAGGGTTTGTCACTCGACCGAGCGACTTTTGTCACTCGGCCAAGTGCGACGCGCTGCATGTAGCGAAAATTGCGGATTTCAGGCTGCGCATGGGCATTTTGGTCACAGTTTTTTGGACGATTTTGGGGGGTATTTAACCCCTGTTTTTACCCTAGGTTAGAGAGCTTTTTCTCTTTAATTTTTGCAGCTTTTTAGATTAACTTTTTAGCTTTTATTCTTGTGATTGGAGAGGAGACAAAAGTTGATTTTTGTTGGATTATTGGAAGAACTCCATTGGTTTATGTCTCTCTCCTCTAAAAATACTATTTTTATTGCTTATCTCAATATTGTGATGAATTCTCTTGTTAATTTCATTGATTATTTTTGTATTTGTGCTATGAATTGTGAGTAGTCTACACGTCTTGGGGCGTGGGGATGAACCCTACAAGCCCAATTTCAGATTTGTGATGAATTGGTGGAAATATTGCTAGAATTGCTATTAGGGTTAGATTGGGATCGATTTACTACGGATAGCTAGGTATTCATACCGATTGGGATTTGCAAGAGATTGGATCCCAACTCGATAGGAAACCCTAGAAATCCGAATTGGGTTGGAATCGAATTTCCGTAGTATCGGTTTGCAAGAGATTGGACCGATACTAGGGTTTCCGGTTGCAATTCCGTGCCGATACCCGTTTGCAAGAGATTGGACGGGTAGGAACTATCCCAACCTAGGTCGTGGCCCGAGTTTGCACGAGAGTGGGCTCGGGGCGCGATTGAACGATGATGTTGATCCTAATGCTAGCTTGCCTAGGCTAGGGTTTGCAAGAGATTGGACCCGAACCTAGGATAGCTATAGACCGGAAACAGCGCGAGAGCGTGAGCTAGGTGTTACATTCAGTTGCAACTAGTTCATCCAAAATTTTATTCTAGCAATTATGATACCAATGAACCATATTGATGAAATACGGTGAGTGGCGGGAATTCCCCATTCCCTAGGCATCTTTATTTGATTTGATATCTTCGTACTTTGTCTGACAATTGTGACAGGATCGCCAAAGGAAAATTCTCTCTTTTCTGTTCTTAATAGCCAGGTTGTTCGGAGCAAGCACTTTCATTCGTCCTCCCTGTGTTCGATGACCCGCTCGCCGCTACACCGTGCGCTTGCGGTAAAACTACACGGTCGCACTTTTGGGTTACATTCCGGAGCGATCAAGTTTTTGGCGCCGTTGCCGGGGAGGCGATTGCGTTTGATCTTACCACCCTAGCTATTTCTTTCTTTTTGTTTTTATTTCATTATTTTTTTTACCTAACCCTTCCATTGTCCTAATCACTTCTTTGAAACTTTGTTTTCCCGTGCATGAACACGAGATCAACGGCAGACCCTGAAGCTATATTATTTGATCCCGAGATTGAGCGTACTGCACGGAGAATCAGAGCGGAGAGAAGACAAGATCCGGAAGGGAGGTTTATGACCAACCCGGAAACTGCGGAACAATTAGCGGAAAGAATGGCGAGGATTATTTCTATTCGAGATAGGCTCCGGCCTAAGACCTCTTCTACGACCTCATCTATTGCCATGCCGGAGTTGGCGGCTGACAAGAACTTTGAGCTGAAGACTGGACTAGTGGTTCTGATGCAGCAGGATCCATTTCATGGGAATGCCCATGAAAATCCCCACTACCACATCCAACTAGTTTTGTCGAAGTGCGCCACATTTCAGATGACGGGGGTCTCCATCGATGCCATCAGACTGCGTCTCTTCCCCTTCACACTAAAGGACAAGGCACTTTATTGGTTGAGGACGCAAGCTGAGGGAGTCTTTACCACATGGGACGAGTTGGCGGGTGCATTCATTGACAAGTTCTATCCGCCCTCCAAGACGGTAAAGATTCGGAGCGCTCTTATGTCCTTCAAGCAAGGACCCCAAGAGACGCTCTATGAGGCTTGGGAGCGTTTCAAAGACCTGCAGCATCAGTGCCCGCACCATAGCATTGAAGATTGGGAGCTAGTTCATAGCTTCTACAATGGTCTCCAACCGGGGACCAAGCAAATTATTGATGCCGCGGCGAATGGTGCCATCTTATCAAAGACTCCCGAAGAAGCTACGGCCCTAATTGAGGAGATGGCCTCAAACAATCAACAATGGGGCGACGAGGGAGGACACTCTACGTCCTCCTT
Source organism: Scilla litardierei (assembly GCA_030789695.1). Taxonomy (NCBI): domain Eukaryota; kingdom Viridiplantae; phylum Streptophyta; class Magnoliopsida; order Asparagales; family Asparagaceae; genus Scilla; species Scilla litardierei. Next base: position 164,423,607 of record CM061133.1, read on the forward strand.
GAAGCCGTCTAGCATCTATGAAGCGAAGGCCGTAGCGGAGCTGACAAGCAAGTTTGATTCTCTCCACAAGGTAGTGGAGAGACTGGAGAAGTTTATCACGGAGCCCCAAGGAACCCCTTCCACATCCGCACCAACGAATCAAATGTGTGATTGGCAAGACCAATCTCAAGCTATGTATTTGGGGGGAGAGCAAGGAGAGGGATCCTTGGAGCAAGTTCAATATGTCGCGGGGAACCAAGGATATTGGGCCAATCCGGCCACAAGAAATCATCCCGGCTTCTCTTATGCCAACAATGAAGGAGCTTTGAACCCGCCGCAACAACCACCTCAACAAGCTCGACCACCACCACCACCCCAACAACAACACTATCCGCCGAGGGGGCCTCCACAACAAAATTTCCAACCGAAGCAACAAGTTCCACCCTATAGGCCGCCCGGATACAATCAAGGGTGGAGAAATCAAAACCCTCCACAAGCTCAATAACGATCCGACATCGAAGCTAGAGTGGAGGAGTTTATGGTCGAGCAAAAGAAGGTCAATGCTTCCTTGAAGGAGGGCCAAGACTCCCTTACAACCGTTGTAGCTCAAATCTCGGAGCAATTGGCGTTGCTCAATCAGAATACTCAACAATTGCCGGCTCAACCCGAGCAAATCCCACGGGGCAACACCGGCCACATCAATGCCGTGGTTGCCGTTACAACTAGAGGCGGGAAGGATACCACCCCCGCCATGATTCCTACCGAGGAGCCCGTGGAGGAGAATGTAGAGCCAATTGAGCCGGTAGTTGAAGTTGATAGGGAGAAAGATCCGCAAGAAAAGGAGAAATCTAGGGCGGAGCAATTGATTGAAGAGAGGCGCTTTATGCCACCGGTCCCATTCCCCCAGAGGCTTGCTAGAGCAAAAATGGAGAAAAGGCTAGCAAAGTTTCTCGAGTATCTGAGAGGGGTTAGCCTCAACATTCCCTTCCTCGACGCCATCGTGGAAATCCCCACATATGCTAAATTTTTAAAGGATTTGATTTCGGGGAGAAAGAGGAAGGAGAAAATTATGCTCGCCGAGGAGGGCTCTTGGTTCACCAAGAGAGAGGAGCCGGCTAAATTCAAAGACCCGGGGAGTTTTCGAATTCCTTGCACCTTGGGCGGCGTCCCTCTACAAAATGCGTTGGTGGATTTAGGGGCTAGCGTTAGCCTCATGCCTCTCTCTATGTTCCTAAGGCTAAATACCGGCACGAAATTGAAGCCCACCGACATGCGTATACAATTAGCCGATGGATGGATCACAAGGCCGGTGGGGATTGCAGAGGACATCCCGCTACAAGTCCCGGGGGGCATATGTTTGCCATGTGACTTCGTGATCATTGACGTTAAGGAGGAGGGAGATACGTCATTGATACTTGGACGCCCGTTCCTCGCCACCGCCGGTGTCATTGTCGACGTGCGAGAAGGTACCCTAACATTGAACGTCGGCAACATCGAGGTGGAGCTTCATATTCCTAAGGCAATGAAACATATGCATTACCACGAGGTGCTGGACTACATGGACCTCCTTGACGAGGTTATTGAGGAGGCGATCCCTCACTCCATCGGCGCTCTATTCAAAGAAGATTTCGAAGAAGGCCTGGATTTGGACCAAGAAGAGAAGAAAAATGAATCCCCCGACTTCTCCGCTGAAATTGACGAAGGCGACGCTGATGTCGCAAGAATTCGAGAGCCCTGCAAGATCTCAAAGTTGAAGTCTCCGAAGAAAGCTCCGCCGATACGGAAATCGGCGTCACCGGTGAAGCCGAGGACCGGAGCAAACGCTAGCTTAGGGGAGCCTCCCCCCAACACTATTCGAGACGAGAGACCACTGAGGGAGAACACGCTGCCGCAACTTCCGAATCCAAGCGTTCTCCCCATAAAGTTTGACGGGTGCATCCCATATGCACCAAACATCCCGCATTAATTGAAAATCATAGGGGGTCGAGCTCACGACCTTAAACGAGCGCTTGTCGGGAGGCAACCCGACGGTTATTGCTTTATTTTAACTTTTCTTTTATTTTTGTTTTAGAAATTTTTAGTGTTTTGAGTCGTTCACCCAAAAATTTTGTGATAACGGGTCCTATTTTTCTTGACAGGAGAGGAGAACGAGGTACCCATCATTAGGAGGATGAACAAGGTGACGAGGAGTGCCCCAGAAAGGCGCTCGATGCTTAGGAGGAAGATGAAATCGACTGGAGGAAGAAAAACAGAGTTTAGAGCTCAAACGAAGACAAACAGCAGAAAACAAGGCTCACTCGGCCGAGCATACTAGTCACTCGGCCGAGCACACAAGTTTGTCCGGCCGAGCCGCTCACGAACGAGGGAAGTCTGTTGTACCCAACTCTCTGTTTCTTTTCCTGATTTCAGTATAACTGCTACTCGGTTGAGTATATATATTCACTCGGCCGAGTAAAACTGATACGCTCCTAGGTCGAGTCTTGCCGAGTAGCTTGAGCCACTCGGCCGAATGGACTTACTCCACTCGGCCGAGGGTGGCAAGGCCACTCGGCCGAAGCGTAGCGGGGAGGAATTTTTCCGTTGAGTTCACTCGGTCGAGCGACCCAGTCACTCGGCCGAGCCGTAACTTTTACTATAAATAGGGTCGAGGGTCAGGCTCGTTTTTCGAAACGAACCAAATCGCAACAGCCCGACCCTTCGCATTCCCAGCGCCCGAATCCCCCTTTGCTCGCCCGATCGCCCGTCCTCCGCCATCGCTCGGCCACCCTTCGCCGGCCGAGCCGCCGCCGCACCTCGCCCGAGTCGCCGCCAGCGGCCACTGCTCCGGCCGACTCCGGTAACCCCATTTTAAGCCGATTTTCTCCTCTTTTCTGTACTTTTCGAGGATCCATGTATCTAACGAACCCCAAACCCAAATTAATTTCAATTTCTATCTATTATACCCCTAATGTCCCATACGTTTTGAATATTACTCGCTGATATCTCCGTTTCATGTGCAGGTTATATTTGGGAGCTTAGGGGAGCCCAGGGGAGCTTCCAGGGACTGATTTGGGCTATGTGGAGGCGTCGTCTTCGCACGCTTCCATAGATTTGCACTCGCGGCGTGTCGTGGTATATTCTTTCCTTTATTTTACGCACGCCGCATTTTTATTGGTTTTGGTAAGCACTCGGGGCCCATATGCCGCCCCGGACACGGCCGCGGTCGAGGAGAGCTTCCGCCAAGCAGAAGCGGTCGGATGATGTCGGCCCCTCCCACGAGGTGGAGGACTCTCCTCCGCCTTCTCCACCACACCCCGTTCACCCAGCACGGCCTGCAGGCCCCACACACCCCGCACAGCCTGCAGAGCCCGCACAGCCCATACACCCCGCACAGCCACTCCCTGCCGCTCCACAGCCACCACCTCCGGCTCCACTTATCGGGCCGCTGGGGATCACGTTCCGGAACGACGCACACCGCGTCGCTTTCGAGCGTATCTCCCAACGCTCGATCGTACCCTCTAGGTTCGCACACCTTGCAGACCTAGGACGCCTGGGGGTACTCGAGGGGATGCTCACGTTGTACGACAACGTGGGCTGGCGAGATTTCTTCCAGGTGTCAGCGGACACGTTTATCCGTCCGACACTTGAGGTGCTTAGTTCGATCGCCCGGACCGACGAGGGATGCTCGTTTCGTTTCATGGACCGAGAGTGCCAGGTCACTCTCGGTATGATGAGAGCTTTCTTCTCGTGGCCCGATGTCCCCGGGGCCGACCGTGGTTACGCCCCCACCCATATCCCCCCACCTTCCTTCGACATCGGTGCCTTCTGGGCCCAGATTACGGGTCTTCACGCTGCCTTTGACCCTAGTAGGGCCAAGGCCTCGGCCATCGTCCACCCTTGCCTCCGTATAGCTCAGCGCCTAATGGCGACTACCTTTTTGGCAAGATATGAGCCGGGTACGATGTCCACACCGGAGCTCTATATGCTCTACGCGATGACACGGCCCAGAGCTCTATCTAGGGAGGGCGATGAGTTGGTCCCCGCCGTCGTGATTGATGTCGTGGCTTGGTTTTTGGACCGCATCATCGTATCGGTGGGCGCTCGCTCACCGATATGCTGCGGCAGCCTGATCACCTTGCTCGCCCTTATGACCGACGAGGATTTTCCAGATGACCTGCGACGAGCACCGGGCCCCACTTCACTGTCCATTGATGTTATGGCCCGGATGAAGATGCTGCGTCCGCACGGTGAGCGACACTGGGTCTGGCTGCACGGCCCTTACGGTGCCGATTACATAATTCTTCTGAGCCCAGCTCGGACTCAGATTGCACCGGCCCAGGTAGACTGGCTCCCGGCGATGGATCTTCTGATCCCAGCCGCATACGTGCTCGAGGCCGAGGAGGCCGAGCAGGCCCACGCTGCCCACGCTGCCCCCGCAGACCCTGTCGCACCTGCTGAGCCTGATGCCCCTGTTGACCCCGTGGCCCCTCAGCCTATCCCTGATATTTCTGCTGCTCCTGACACCTCTATCCACACTGCTGTCGGTGTCGGGAGTACTCTCGCTGAGCCCACTTCCACTGCTTCCACCACCACCACTGGCCCTCTGTCTGCCGAGCCTGTTTCCTCTGCCCCACCCGAGCGCCCGCCGACTATAGTTGAGTGCGGAGAGCCCTCTTTTTCCACCGCCGTAGAGACCGTGGTCTCCACCTCTGTCTCCACTGCTGATGTATTCTCTGAGAGTGTCGTGGCGTCTGTCCACACTTCTGTGTCACCGACCTCTCTGGTCGCCTCGTTGCCGCTTTTGTACTCCTCTTTCGTTGCTGCTGCCTCCACTTCTCACCAGCCGGTGCCCCGGCCTTGCACTGAGGCCAGGCCCACACTTGCGAGCGCAGCACCTTTCGTTCCCTTGCCTGCCGAGCCCGTCACCTACGCCACCAGAGTACGCCAGCCCCGACCTGCACAGCCCAGACCGGTGCGTCCCTCTGCACCACCTCCCCCCGACACTGTACTTCAGAGCATTCGTGCTCTTGAGGGGGCGGTGAGTGGCCTCAGAGGCGACCTTAGGACCCTGTCCGCCACCGTCATAGCGATGGCTGGCCTCTTCGACCTGCTCCCGCATATTCACTACTGCCTTACCCAGGTCCTGGAGCGACTCCCCCGCGTACCCCCACCCACCCAGCAGGTCACCACCCCCACTCCTACCCATACCCAGCCTGCCTCCACTTCCACACCCACACCCACTCCCGCTCAGCAGCCTGTCCCACCACCACCACCAGCTCAGCCTCAGGACGGAGACGGCGCAGCCCCACCTTCTTAGGCACCCTTGATGCCATCGATTCTTTTTGCCGTTGTGCTGCCCGTCTCTGCTGGGTCCTGATGCATTCTGCCCACCCCCCCTCCCCTCACTGTTTTTGGGTACACATTTTCTTTATATATCTTTATATATCTTTTTTGGGGAGAGAGGGAGAGTTTTTGGTGTCACACCTTTATATCTGTGTCACTCCTATATCTGCATGCATCATGTCCGCATCATATTTTTCGTTTCATTATTTTCTTACCTTTCCTAATGCATGCATCCTCACTTACCCCTCACATTACTTGTCTCTCGGTGTGCCACACTTTGCACATTGAGGACATTGTGCCATTTAGCTTGGGGGAGTGAGTTCTCACGTTCTTTTTCGATTTACCACCTTTGTTTTTAGTTTTTTTCACGCCATTTTCCGCTTTTGCACTTATTTTCATCATTTTTTATTTTATTTTACCATGCATCACGTTTTTCTTATTTTCTTTGTGTGCCGCATTGTAAATAGTTTTATTTTCCCCTTTATCTTTATTTCTTTTTCATCTCATGCTAGAGATGACTTTTCTGTGATGATGATGACGTGGAGTTAGCTTTCTCTATATGCATGCTATAATTATCATGTCTTAGATTTTATTTCTGATATCATATGCTGTGATTTGCCTTGCATTTGGAGATAGTAACCCACACTTTTTCCACATGAAAATGGATGAAATTTTATTATTAGCTGAGTCTGAATATTCATATGTATGCTATCGCAGAAAACACACCAAGATTCACGCATGGAATGCTTATATCTGGAGTACCGTTTTCTTTTCCTATATCACTTCTATATGCATGATTTGTACATTCCACTTCAGGATGATTGAATGATGTTAGCTATGATAAATCTGGATTAGTTAGCTTTTTTGTGATCGAAACTGAGTGGATTAGATTACCCTGCAGAAGTTGTCGTGCACGCCTTATAGAGTGAACTGAGAGACATATTTATTTCTTTCTCCACAAATCTTGAACACCGTTTCTCTATTTTAAAATCATTGGTGAATCTCCCCTTAGCGATTCTATTATATGGCATTTCCCCCGCTATCAATTCCTAGCTCCAAATTTCCCAAAACAAAAAAAGAGAAGAGAAAGAAAAAGAAAATTCTTGTATATCTTATTTCTCTCTGAGTTGGGATCATTGTGTATATATGCTATTTGAAAAAAAAGAAAAAAAAAGAGAAAAAGAAAAAGAAAAAGAAAAGAGGAAGAACCTCAATAAAAGATCCCATCTCATGTTCTCTCTTGCTTTCCCTCTTTTTGTTTTTATTTTTTTTGGAGCTTCATAAAAATGGGGATGTAAATATTGTTTTTTTTTGCCACCACGCTTATAGATAAGCTTGGGGGAGGGAATCCATTGATGTGTGAGAGAGTGACTACTTGACGTTGCACGACAACCTAGGCTAAGTAATATTCTATACTCGGTGAGATTATTTTTAGCTTTACGAAGTCCAGAAATCTATGCCTAGCACTCATTTCATGAAATCCACACTTATCTATTCTTTCTATTCTATTGCGTGATACTCTTATACTCCTCATAGAAAGCATTCAATTGAAAAGTGTGTGATCTGCAATTTGTATACCGCTTTAAATGATTCAGACGATGTTAATTCTAAAATTATTCCGTTTTTCATGATTATATCGTTGTTCGTGGGTTTTCTATTTCTATTTGCACTATTATACCATGATATCGAAATAAAATTCTTTGACATGTATTTTTCATTCGGTGCATGCTATATGAGTAAGCAAAACCCACGTCCTGAGAAAATGATCTAGCAGCTTCCCTCTCCGCTTCCTTCCTTCTTCTTCGTTTTTATTTCGTTTTTCGTTTTTCTTCGTTCTTCGTTTTTTCGCTTTTCGCCGTTTTCGTTTTCTGAATCCACTGGGTTCGCCTTTTACTTATCTTCCTCGAGGACGAGTAAGAGGTAAGCTTGGGGGATTTTGATCACTCCTTATTTAACACTTTTTTCCCGCATGTTTGCATGCCATTTAGATCGCTCAAATCATGTTTTTCACGATATATCGACGATATTGCGATGCTTTTCACGATTTGTTGTTTTTGTCGCATTTCAGGTGATTTGGAGCGATTTGGAGTGATCTCGAGATACACCTACTCCAGAGTGTCACCGATGACCTCCCCGAGGGGTATTTTGCCATTGGAGAGGAGAGGAAGAAGAAAGAACGTCGTAGGAGCGACGAGGAGGCCAAAACAAGCTGTTTGGGCATTTTTGGTGTCTCACTCGGCCGAGTGAAGGAGTCACTCGGCCGACCAGCGAGACACCGCTCGGCCGACCGGATCTGACACGCTTCATGTGTGCATTCGGCCGAGCGACGGAAGCCACATCGGCCGAGTGACGAGACCCCGTCCGCCCAAGTGGCGCTCAGACGAAGCCATTCAAAAATCGCCAACTTACTGTTTTTCGTCTGCCTGAGCTTCAGAAGACCCACTCGGCCGAGTGGCAAATGCCGACCGCCCGAGTACTAAGAAGCCATCGGCCGAGTGACAACAACTCACTCGGCCGAGCGACTCCCGAAGTGAAGACCCCCGAAGACCCAGACTTACTGGAAATTCTCAGGGTTTGTCACTCGGCCGAGTGACTTTTGTCACTCGGCCGAGTGCGACGCGCTGCCTGTAGCGAAAATTGCGGATTTCAGGCTGCGCAGGGGCATTTTGGTCATAGTTTTTTGGACGATTTTGGGGGGTATTTAACCCATGTTTTTACCCTAGGTTAGAGAGCTTTTTCTCTTTAATTTTTGCAGCTTTTTAGATTAACTTTTTAGCTTTTATTCTTGTGATTGGAGAGGAGACAAAAGTTGATTTTTGTTGGATTATTGGAAGAACTCCATTGGTTTGTGTCTCTCTCCTCTAAAAATACTATTTTTATTGCTTATCTCAATATTGTGATGAATTCTCTTGTTAATTTCATTGATTATTTTTGTATTTGTGCTATGAATTGTGAGTAGTCTACACGTCTTGGGGCGTGGGGATGAACCCTACAAGCCCAATTTCAGATTTGTGATGAATTGGTGGAAATATTGCTAGAATTGCCATTAGGGTTAGATTGGGATCGATTTACTACGGATAGCTAGGTATTCATACCGATTGGGATTTGCAAGAGATTGGATCCCAACTCGATAGGAAACCCTAGAAATCCGAATTGGGTTGGAATCGAATTTCCGTAGTATCGGTTTGCAAGAGATTGGACCGATACTAGGGTTTCCGGTTGCAATTCTGTGCCGATACCCGTTTGCAAGAGATTGGACGGGTAGGAACTATCCCAACCTAGGTCGTGGCCCGAGTTTGCACGAGAGTGGTGTTGGGGCGCGATTGAACGATGATGTTGATCCTAATGCTAGCTTGCCTAGTTTAGGGTTTGCAAGAGATTGGACCCGAACCTAGGATAGCTATAGACCGGCAACAGCGCGAGAGCGTGAGCTAGGTATTACATTCAGTTGCAACTAGTTCATCCAAAATTTTATTCTAGCAATTTTGATACCAATGAACCATATTGACGAAATACGGTGAGTGGCGGGAATTCCCCATTCCCTAGGCGTCTTTATTTGATTTGATATCTTCGTACTTTGTCTGACGATTGTGACAGGATCGCCAAAGGCAAATTCTCTCTTTTCCGTTCTTAATAGCCAGGTTGTTCGGAGCAAGCACTTTCATTCGTCCTCCCTGTGTTCGATAACCCGCTCGCCGCTACACCGTGCGCTTGCGGTAAAACTACACGGTCGCACTTTTGGGTTACATTCCGGAGCGATCACTAAGGAGAGAGCTTATATTAGGATTGTTATCATTTAGCACATTAGTGAGTGCAGGTATTGAGGGCTAGGGGAGTGTAGAGTGGATACTCTAGCTATAGGTTGTACCAGTAACTTTAATAATCTAGTATTTTCTTTGGAGATGGACGTAGGTCGTTGGGACGACCGAACCAGGGTATATCGCATGTGCATGCTGTGACTGCCATACTTTGCTCTGAGTCTGATTATCTATGCTTTAACTACCTGTGTTTTCGTGTGTGTTGCAAGAATATTTTTATAAGCCTATTCACCCCCTCCCCCCTCAGGCATAGATCTAGATCTAACAAGTGGTATCAAAGAAGGTTTAGAGGATTTAGCCTAGTTGACCATGTATATGAATATGTCTGATTCTGCTTGTACTGAGGGTCAGTCCATCTCTCGTCCCCCTAAGTTCAATGGTGTTGATTTTGCTTATTGGAAAACTAGGATGAGGATATACTTAACTTCTGTTGATTATGACGTTTGGAACATTGTAGAGATAGTCAATAAATCTCCCACCATTAAAATTGAAGATACTGAAATATTAAAAACAGAAGATAAGTGGGATGATACTGTTAAAAACCAATTTTTTATGAATAATAAAGCTTTGAATGATCTGATTTGTTCCTTAGATAAAGCCGATTTTAACCGTATATCTCAATGTCAAACTGCGCAGGAAATTTGGCATACGCTGGTGGTGACTCATGAGGGCATATCCAAGTGAAGGAGTCCGGGCTTGCATTGCTCAACACTGAATATGAAAGCTTCCACATGCTTCCATCAAAGTCAATTAAGGAGATGTTTGCGAGGTTCACAGATATCGTCTATAAATCTACCTCTCTTGGAAAGCTGTACTTGAGTCTGAAGCAAATCAGAAAGATCTTGAGATTGTTGCCTAGCTCCTTCCATCCATATATTACAGCTATTCAGGAAGCAAAGGATCTATCACAATGAAAGTGGGAGACCTGATAGGGAACCTGATGTCTCATGAGTTGGAGCTGCAGAGCCTTGAAATTAGAGAGAAAGATGAAATCAAGACTTCAAAGGCACTAGCCCTTCAGGCTAAGGAGGATGAAGATGGAGATGAGGAGGAAGCATTCTTGGTCAGAAACTTGAGAAGATATATCAGAACAGGCAATAGGAGAATAGAGATGCAAAAAAGGTTTAATCATTCTAAATCTAATTCTAATAATAAATCCTCTGAACAGACTACTACTGATCCTGTTATATGTTATAAATGCAGAAAGCAGGGACATTACATGAAGCAATGCCCACAATCAAAGAACAACGCGACGGAGCAAAAAGGAAAATCTCTACTGTTGACATGGGATATAGACAACGAAGATGAATCACAAGAGGAAGTTGCGCACACCTCCCCCTGCTTGATGGGAGATCTAGATGAGGTAAAATCTTGCACTAAGGCTCAACTTATGTCTATTTTTAAAGAAATGCAAGAGGAAATTCAATTCTTAGAATCAACCATAGAGAGACTTGAATCCAATGTAGAAAAGTTTAAAATTTCTAATTTTGAATTACAACAAGACAATTATAACTTGTCTCTTGAAGTTGATGCCTTGAAAGAAAAGCTTGATGCTTGCAATTCTACTATTAGCTCATTGAAAAAAAGGAAAATCTAGCATACCTGAGAAAAATGAATGTCTTAATTGCTCCATTTTGCTTAAAGATGTTAGCATGTATAAACAAGATACGAGCAAGCTAGAGACTGAAAAAGAATGCCTTAATGAGAAGATAAGCATGCTAAGCAATGATAACAAAGAGATAGAAAAAAAGATGGCTAATTTTAGAAAGAGTGAGGAAGAGAACAAAAAGGCCTTTATCAGTAAATGTACCAGGCTTGTTAATGAGAATATGTATTTAAAATCTAAAATATCTGATCTTGAATTGTCTATTAAAAAATTTGGTGTTGGAATAGACATTATTCTAGAAAATCAGATACATGGTAATAATAGGCATGATTTGGGCTATGGAAATAAAATTGATGAAAGGCCAAGAATTAATAGAAAGAATCAAAAAGAAACTGGTGTAGGAAGGAGTGTGTTTGCTAAATGTTATACATATGGTGGTGTTGGTCATGCTTGTTATAATTGCAAGTATATGAACACGAACATTAAATTCAAACAAATTTGGGTTCCAAAAGGTACAGTGATTAACACTAATGGACCTATTTGGATTCCTAGGTCATACGTATCATGTTCTTCTTATGTGTAGGTACATGGCACGGCTAAGAGACAACGGTGTGAGTGGTACTTAGGCTCTGGCCGCTCAAGATACATGACAGGTGATAGCGAAAAGTTCCTTAGCCTTGTAAAGCATGATAGAGGAAGTGTTACTTTAGGGGGGACAATGGAAAATATAAGGTAATTGGTAAAGGTGTTGTAGGTAACAGACACCTTTCAGCTTACAGATGTCCTTTGGGTTGACAAGCTTAAACACAACCTCATTTCTATTCGTGAGCTATGCGACAAAGGTATGAAAGTAGAATTTGATGCAAAAATTTGTAAAATTATTAATGGCTCCACAGGTGACACTATTATTATAGAAAATAGAAAAAACAATGTTTATACTCTTATGATTGAAGAACTAACTGTTTCTAAATGCTTTCTTGCAAGTGAAGAGGAGGCCACACTATGACATAGACGATTAGCACATGCAAGCATGGGATTTCTAAAAAGCTTGAAAATAAAAATCTGGTAAGAGGACTACCGCAACAGCCATACGAAAATGGAAAGTTGTGCATGGCATGCACGAAAGGTAAGCAAACTAGATCTACTTTTTCTAGCATTAATGAAGTTGCCACCACTTGTATATTAGAATTGGTACACATGGATTTATTTGGTCCCACAGACACTGCTAGCCTAGGAGGTAAAAAGTATTGTTTAGTATTGGTTGATGATTATTCTAGATACACATGGGTTTACTTCTTAGCCAAAAAATCAGACTTCATTTGATAATTTTCAAAACTTTTGCATACAATTTTCTAATGAGAAAAATTCTTCCATTATAAAAATTAGAAGCAATCATTGAGGTGTGGTAGAAAATGCTATATTTGAAAATTTTTGTATTGAAATAGGAATTTTACATGAGTTCTCTTCTCCTAGAACACCTCAACAAAATGGGGTGGTCGTGTAACTGTCGTTTTTCGATCGTGTGTATTTCAGCGTGTACGTTCTTTTTGTACGCGTATTTTATTTGACCTCCTCTTGTATCCGAAACATGCAAAGTGCTATGTCTTTGTGACCCTCAGAGAGAGTAGTTATTTGTGGGATTTTTAGTGAATGTCATTTCACGGGTCGTTCTCCCACAAATCAGCTTTGATTGAAGGGGCGTTGTAACTTTAGACTTCGATGTTGGATGTAACGACCAATTTTCGTGGTACGTAGTTCGTGCACGTGCTTTTGTCCGTGCACGTGTTTATTTTAGACTTTATTTGCTTGTGAACACTTTTGTGTGATATGCCGCTGTGAACGTCTCTGAGAGTATTAAATAGTGGCACTAATTTGGAACGACGTTTCTCGAGTCGTTTTTTCACAATTTAAACTTATTCGATGAGACGTGACGATTTTCACTTTTGACGAGAGACGTTTCTATTTTTAGTTTCGTCGTCCGATGTCAAAATTGGGATCCGTCTTCTTAGTTAGCTCACATTCGTCATCACGATCACCCCGATATTTATTTTATAATTTTTGGAATTTATTTGACCACTTTTATATTTTTAACAAGTTTTATATTATTTTTAATAATTAATCAATAAATTATTTTCGGCCAAATAAAATTTATTTGAGTTTAAAACGTTTTAAAGAATTTTTGAGCCAATTTCCAGCTCATTTGGACCAAGTCAAATCCTTGGGTGAGTTGGAGAAGTTGAGATTCAAATTTTAAATTATTTTAAACTTCTAATCCTATTAGATTTAGCCATAGACCAAGTCAACCCATCTACACTATATAAACAACCCCTAGGAAGACCCATTTTCACAAGAAATTAGCCCTAGCCTCTTCCAAAATCCAAATTGGACGTTGCGACGATTCGTCGCAACGTTGCGACGTTCTGCCACCGCACCGACCGAGAGAACAGCCCCGTTCCCCCGCTCCGACCGAAGCCCCTCCCCGCATCCTAGCCGCTCCGCATCGCAGCACAGCGCATCGCTCCGCACCGCTCCGTTTTCTCGGTCTGACCGAGGGATTGGCCCGCATCCCGCTCCGCATCAGCCCGCACAGCGCTCCGCATCGTCGCCCGCTTGTCGCCCCGCTCCGCACCCCGCACGACCGACGCTGTCCCCCGCACCGACCGAAGGCTGCAACGTTGCAACGGTTGCAACGTTGCAACGACCCGCCTAGCACTGTGACCGAGCCGCCCCAAGTGCCCGACCGACAAACCCCTCCGCACCAAGGCCCGCACCGACCCCAAGCGCTGCACCAAGCCCGTTCCCCCGCAGTGACCGATGGAGATCCCCGCATTTGGCTGAGTACGACCGAGAGCAAACGTCGCAACCCCGCATCCGTCGCACCACTTGCCTCCGTGGGCCCCCCAAGTTCTCCAGAGGTATTGTGGGTCCCCCAAAGGTCCCTAGGACTACTGTGGGCCCCACCTAGGTGCGTTCTCTTCGACAACTTGCCGCGTACGACGTCGTCGCACGTCGGAGCCCGTCGTCGCACGTGCGAGCTTTGGAATCTGGAATCGTCGCCTGGGTTGATTGCTCTGAAATTTCCAGCGAGGAATCTAATTGGAATCTGGACTTGGAGCGCGATCTTTTATTCCAACCCCCGTTGTCGCTACCCGATGCCGGTGTAGCTTTCGCGTCGTGTTGAGGTAACGCTTTGCACCCCTAGGACCCCCAACCCAATTGCATGCTAATCAAGACTAAAATCAGTATTTTTAAAGTATTTTAAATGTTTTAAATTCACTAATCAAGATTAATAATATGGACTTTAGGCCGGTGGACTTGTGCACGTAGGATAATTGTGATTTTTGGACTCATTGGACGGTGTGCTCAGACGTCGTGCTTACAGGCAAGTGAAACTTGCCAAATCTTGTGTAGGGCCATGTTTTTAGGCCACTTCCTTGTTCCTAGCGTAAAAGAGACTAGTCAGTGAAATGATAGCTGGCTAGACGCCTACTTGATCTAGTTTGACAACGAAACTAGATCCGTCACCTAATTGATCTAGCTTGACAACGAAGCTAGATCCAACCCTTAAACTTGTTGTTCATGCATACTAAACTGTCACGTTTACTTTCCTTATCTGTACGCACTTTTAACTGTCATGCATTGCATTCTACATGTCATCCAAGTTGAATATTACATTCGTAGCACACGCTACATACTTGTACTTGCTTGTCCTGGCTAGGTGCACCCCTATGCCATCATGAAAAACACTTCCTGGCTCGTGTTCCAGAAGCGAGCATTACCGTTCGGGGGTAAGGCCCTGGCTCGATACACGTGGGAGGGGTAAGAGTTAAGCGGCCAATCAGCTGGGTGTCTGCCTGATCAGCAACTGCAGCTGTAAGGCGTAAACTCTGGGTGGGGCGGAGTTAAGCGACCAATCAGTGTGAAAGAAAGTCATTTCAGCTGTAAGGCGTAAACTCTGCACATGACATGAAAACACGACTAGAGAAATCCTTGTAAATGTTTATAGTCTTGCCACACTTGACATGCCATGCTAGGTTACTTCTTTTCTTTACCTGCTGCACTCATACTTTAACTGCCATGTCATTGCATCATGCTAGAACTGCTAGGTTGCTTTACTTTCAGTTTCAGTTTCCTTGCACAAGTCTCTTGTAGACTTGCTGACATGTGCCCCTTGCTCTTTTGGGTGTCACATGTTAGATCTTGAGCCAGAGACCGTTGCTGTGTACGTGATGTGTTGCTGACGCTGAGACTGAGTCCATGATTGCACAGGAGGATTTTGGTGGACACCGGTGACCATTCTTTGAGTCTTTGTTGAGCTTTATTTTTTTTAGGCCTTTTGTTAGTTGTTGGTGCGTAGCACCGTTGTTTTGTACTTTGTACTTTTGTTGGCCATGTTTGGGCCTTTAGTCTCTTTTTCTTTCAGCCTGGTGGCTTTTTCTGTGATGTTGAAACTTATTTTATGGATATTTTGAGATTATTCTTTTGTCTCATTTCATTATTATTATCTTGTTTCGCTTGCGTTGCAAGGACCTGCAGTTTTAAATTTGATTGGCGCTTATCGGACTTGCAGCTTTGTAGCTTCAAGTCTGAGCGGACCTTCTCACGCTTCGCCTCCATATTTTTGGGAAGCGGGGCGTGACTTCGATGTTGGACCTCTTTATTTTTTTTGTTCGATTTCCATGGGCCTAGCGCATAACTGATCATCGTACCCTCGAGCCTCTCGTCGTCACGGTCGTCCCGATATTTTTCTCGTGATTTTTGGACACCGTTAGCCCGACCTATCACACTAATTACTTTCAAACCCACTTAGCACTAATCTAATTTGAATTTCAAACTTAACCTAAATCTAATAGGATCTCCTACGTATCACCAAATGATTCCTCTAGCTATTCTCACCCTAAATTTACCCTCCCCCTCATACACCCTCTCTCCAATCAATCTAAACTACACCCTCTTTGAACCATATTTAGCAAGATTTTCAAGTGAAATCTCAACCCAAACGCAACCTAGGGTTTTCACGCAATATTAGCCGCCATCCCTTCCAACTCACGTATCTGGCCACCTCCATCGCCTTCGGCCTTCCCAAGAGCTCCTGCCACCACCCCCAACTCTGGCCAGCCTTCCTCCCTCTCCTCCTCCACGCTAACCATCCAAACACACCGAAAACTGCCTTTTGCCGCAAGCTAGCTGCCACCCAGCAACGCATAAACCCACGGCCACCCTCTTTCGGCCATCACCGGTGACCCCCCCACCGACGATGACCTCCCTCTGACCCCCCTCTACCTACTGCCGGCCCCCTTGACCCCTCAGGCCGTCGGACAACCTTCGACAGCCGCTGAAACCACTCTGAAGCTTTTGACAGCCGGCCTCCTTCCCTAGCTGATGTTGGTTATTGCTCCGGCCACCCCTCAGGCGAGTGTGACCCCCTTCGGCCTCCTCCAATCCCCGACAGCCCCCGTGCGTCTAGGAGTCCACACACGCCACAGATCTCTTGTTCTTTCCTGACGTCGTAGCTGTCGCCGTGCCGTTTCATTGCGCTACTTGCAACCGAAGCGATCCCGACGCCGTTCCCGTTCCCGTGTCATCTCACTGTGCTACCCGCAGCCGAGATGATCCTGAGACTATCCTGAGACGATCCTTACTGCGCTACCTGCAATCGAGGACACCGAGCACCGCTACCATTCCAGATTAGACGCCGACGTGTGCGCGTTCGTCGCACTAGGTTAGTCTTTTTACACTTAGAAACCCAAACCGTACGACATTGAAACCATAATTAAAACCCGACAACTAACTCATTAAATTTATTTTTTGCACCATTAACCCGCTGTAACATCTAGAATCGATGATCAGACTGATTTGACTGTGCACATAGGATAGAATCGTCGAATATGGTGAACTTTCAGAACTTGACGTGAAAACTAATAGGTTAGCCACGATCAACTTAGAAAATTACCATAATAGGAACTTCTAAAACGCGACCTGACACCCGTCGTTGACTTGTGACAGCGGACGTTGACCAACATGTCGACCAAGACGAGACGCTTCCGACGGACGTTCTACTCGCCACCGCAGGCAAGTGCCCTCCCCCCACTTGCGTAGTTACGGCCAAGTCTAGGCCACTTATTTCTTAGAACTATAAAATTGTTGAATAAGAGAACCAGACGTGAAATGATAGCGTCCGGGACCCCCTCATGATAGCCTAGACTTGACAACGAAGTCTAGGTATAAACTGCTAGCATGCTAGGAACTATCTGTGTGTGTGTGCATGTGGACACCCTAGAACAACTATACTCATGTCATACCAAGCAACAGCATTCACGACTTGTCTTGCACATCCTGCGTGAAATAAGGACACTCTCCAAGACAGAGAGAGCGATCCTTGGTACAGATTCACCTACGGGAAGCCCGTCATCCACCGAGTGAGTGAGTGACACTGCAGACCGTGGGGATAGAGGCACTCACCGAGCTAGAGTGAGTGGTCCTATACAGTGGTACAGATTCACCTATGGGAAGGCCGTCACTCACTGAGTGAGTGAGTGACGCTGAAGACTGTGGGGATAGAGGCACTCACCGAGCTAGAGTGAGTGGTCCTATACAGTCTTGTCTTGATTACTTGAGGTGGGGTAGGGTTCAGCGGCCACCAGGTTAGAGAGTTTGGCCACTTTCTAAGCTGAAGGCGTGAACCCTCTAGGTGTCGAGTCGCTTGGTGTCACATAGTCTAGTTTAGTCTTGTCTAGTCTTGTCTCGGTAGCTTATGCTACGACCTTGCCTGCCACGTTTACTTTCTGCACCGTCTTTACTTTTCCTTACTTATACATGTCATGCTGTTGCATCATCTCATTTTAAATCAACATTAAAATGTTATCTTTAAATTCCTTTACACTTGCAGTAGAGTCTTCTAACCTTCCCTTATAGACTTTACCTGACGTACAGCTCCTTTTCTCCTAGGTGTTGTACGTCAGGTACTGAGACAGAGTTCACAGACGAGCCGGCCTTACTCGAGGACTTGGAGCCGGAGGACATTGATCCGGAGTACGTGCCAGACGAGGACCAGACCTAGAGGTTTCTCACCGTTGCTGACTTTTGGAGTTTTACTGCTTTTGAGTTTGGGTGCATAGCACCGCATTACTTTCTGTCTTGGTTGGGTGCTACGCACTATTAGTTTCCTTTCTACAGCTGTAGCCATGCTGGGCTTCTTTTTAGACTTGAGATAAATGTTGGACATTATCTTTTTATAAATGAATGCAAATTTCCTTTCAAGTACTCTTATATTATTGTTATGAACTTTTAAATGCAAGAACCTGTAAATTTTAAATGGTATCTCTACGGACGCTTATTGGGCCTGAGCCTCACAGCTCCGACCATGTGGAACTTCATCTCGTCCTCGCACCTGTTTTGGGAAGCGGGGCGTGACAGGTTTTAGTTGTGGCCCACGCAGGTCCGTGCAATACGAAAGTTTGTAGCAATAAAATATACTCGCATTCATTTAAAATATCCAGTTTATCATGTATAAGTCTAATTGGGTTTTCCTTGTCAATAGGATGGCAGGAGGACAATACCCAAGCCGGACCTTCAGCTGACGAGACCATGGATGGCCAGGGTGGCGAGTTTCGCCAATTTCTGGGTGTTATGAGAGAGATGCTGGATGTTCAGCATCAGTTGGTTGAGCAGACACATCAGGCTGCCCGTGCTGCCCAGGATGCCCCGGCTGCACCGCCGCCACCGCCTGCACCTTAAGCTGCTCCCGGAGTGAAGTAGTTCAATGAGTTACAGCCGAGGACCTTTTCTGGGAGATTTAGACCGCTGGATGCCGACGAATGGATCTAGAGCACTGAGGACAAACTGATATCTGCTAAGATACCTAATGAGACCAGAGTGGAGATAGCGAAGATGTAGCTGATTGAGAATGCAATGAACTGGTGGTGCAATGAGGAGAGGCGTCTGCATAAGCCAGTTGAATGGGGGCACTTTCAATCCCCAAGGCTGCGAAGAGGGAGCTCTTGCAGTGATTCGTGAACCTGACTCAGGGGAGCATGTCAGTTGATGAGTACGAAGCGGAGTTTGAGATGTTGAATCGCTTCACCCCGCACATGGTAAAGAAGGGGGAGAACAGAGCTGATTGGTTTCATCAGGGGCTACACCCCAAGATACAGTCCTCTATGACTTCAGCTGACTTGCCTACTATGGGGGCTGTACTGAATGCAGCCAGGAATCATAAGACTATAGCGAGACTTCCTGATCCTCCTGCTAGTGTAGGAAAGAGACCGATGGGGTAGTATAGGCCACCTGCTAGGCCTGCTATGAGATCCAATCAGACGGTGCCTTTCAAGAGGCCAGGAGCACCTGCTTAGAACCAGATGAAGGGTCCATGCCATTTCTGCGGCAAACCGGGGCATACACAGAGCAATTGCAGGAGGAATCAGGGTTTACATCTGGCGTGCGGAGATGCCTCACACGCTGTTAGAGACTGCTCAAACCTTCATCGTACTATGGGTGGAGCACCAGCCCCACTGTAGAGTCGAGCACCGGCTTCTACTCAGAGAGGAGCTGTTGTCCGTCGACCCCCATTGCCACCTCCGGGTCAGACTTACCATCAGGCGGTGCCAGCACGGAGGCCAGCTTATACCATGACATCCGTGGAGGCTGAAGACGTGGATGTCATCATTGCAGGTAATTCTTTAAAACTAGTCTTTTCTTTGTATAGCATAGATCATATTGTTTGCATATGTTTGTTTGACTCGTGCTAGTTAGATTAGTAGCCTTGTTTAACCTTAGTTTTGTCCTTCTATATCTTAGGCACCATTCTAGTGTCCTTCTACCCTGCATTAACCTTGTTCGACTCCGGTGCATCTATGTGCATCATAACCCGGAGATTCGTAACAGAACACTCCATTCACACCCATACACTTCCTAAGTGTTGGGATATCACCACAGGGAACGGAGTGGTGACGGTTAATTTGGGATGTCGCTAGATACCATTGGTGATCAGTGGACACGAGCTTTATGCCGACTTCATTGTCCATGATCTGCCACATTTCGATGTTGTTCTTGGCATCGACTGGTTGAGAGATTTCCCTGCTTCGATCGATTGACGCAGCAAGAAAGTGGTGTTCAGGATTTCAGGCCACCCGGAGTTCAAGTTTCACAATAGAGAGCGGTCGCTTGGGCCCGTTAGATTCCGAGCCAAGCCGGAGGAGTCGATCGTTGTCGCCATGTAGATGGAGATCAGTAGGCCAGCAGTCGTCAGAGACTTCGACGACGTCTTCCCAGATGATATTTCAGGTTTGCCACCCGACAGAGCTTTGGAGTTCAGTATAGATCTGATGCCAGAAGCGCAACCTATTGTTGAGTATTGATTCCCCGGATTTGGTTTTGATGATGAACAAACATAAATATCGTGAACTAACTCTTTGTGAGCACAGTTATGGAGATCGTCGCCAAATTTCTATGAACATCAAAAGCGACTTCTCAAGACTTCTCAAATCACGTGATCATGTGCTTGAAGCTTCGTTGAAGCTCAAGGACCTTTTTTGAAGTCAAGAAGATTCGATTGAAGCTTTTGAAGACGGTTCGTCAAGTTTTATTTATAGTCTTCTAGCTTCGTTTCGTAGATTGTTAAGCCTTGAGTAGGTCTTACATTATTAGAGCTAGGATTATCATAGAAGCCCATAGAAACTTTCCCGAAGCTTCGCGCTTCGATTCACGGCTTCTAGTGCATCTTAGTTGGTTCAAGAAGAAGAACCAACCGACTAGATGGCAATCTAGTCGGTCAGCAATTCTTCTTGAACCGACTAGATCTCCTTGTTCATTTCAGCTCATTCACTGTTGACCAATTAGTCGGTCCAAGAAGGTTCACCGACCGACTAGTTGTCAAACTAGTCGGTTTGGAATCCTTCATGGACCGACTAGTTATATGTTCATTTTCACAGCCTGAGCTACTGTTTATCATTAGTCAGTCAAAGAACAATCATCGACCGACTAGTTGAGAAACTAATCGGTTAGGATTTGTTCTCTGACCGTCTAGTTCTTCTTGATTTCAGACTATACTATTTCAACTCTTAGTCGGTCAAAGAACACTCACCGACCGACTAATTGTGAAACTAGTCGGTTGACAAGTCTTCTTAGACCGACTAGTTCTTTATATCTGAACTTTCTCTTTTGGCTGTTCTCCAGTTAGTCGGTTCATGTTGATTCACCGACCGACTAGATGTGAATCTAGTCGGTTAGTGATCCTTCTTTGACCGACTAGTCTGCTTCAGAATAGAGCCGTTGGAGCATTAAATGCCACGATTTTTTCTCTCTCTTTCCTCTATCATATATATACTTGGAGGGGTTCTTTCCTAGTATTCAAGGCTGCCATTTTAGAGGTTTAGAGAAATCAAAGAGGAGCCATTCAACTCTATTCCAAAGCTCTCTCTTCCCACAAGAATCTCTCCCTCAACTTCTTGAGCCCTAATTCCTCAACAGAGATTCTCTCCATTGTGAGCCTCCCAAGCTAAGAGCTTGATCCAAGGTCACCAACTCCACCCTAGGCTTCTATTGCTGGTCAACTTCTTGGAGCTCGGGTTTGGTGCCTTCTTCTTCCTCAAAATCCTTCTTGCCCTAATATTGGTAAGTTTACTCAAGGCATAGGATTTTGTTGGTAAGTATTTCATATTTCATTTACTTTGATTGTAAGTGGTTCTCTCGGTTGTGAGAGAAAGGGTGTGATCCTGGGTTGTGGGAGTCACATGTCAATTGTGTATGATTTGGTCTTGTAGAGGTTTTTCTACAAGAATTTCATAGTGGAAATCTTGGGTTAGTGGTTTCTAACTCAAGTATCCGAAGGGGATCCGGGTGGTTGGGACGTAGGATCACCGGGAACAAGTCGGGGAGACTTGGGTGGATCCGAACCCGTTACCTCGTATTCTTTGCGTTGTTTAATTCTTGTTGTTTGTAGTCTATTCCGCATTGTTGTTTGTGTTTTGCACAATAATTAGGAATAACACTCTTGATTATTTCAAAGTACTATTCACCCCCTAGTACTTGTGCAGTAGCTACGCAGGGCATTACAATTGGTATCAGAGCCAGGGTTCATAGCTATGACAAATAACGACTACAACGTCTTCAAGAATCGTGAAGGAGCTTCTTCAGTTATGGAAGGACAATCCTCAGTTAGGCCTCCTCACTTCAATGGTACCAACTATGGGTACTGGAAATACCGGATGGAAACCTTCCTCCGGAGCGCTTCACTTTGGAGAGCCACATTGACGGAGTATGTCGAGCCCGAAGAAGATTTCACGAAGTGGACTACTGATCACTCCTTATTTTACACCTTTTTCCGCATGTTTGCATGCCATTTAGATCACCCAAATCATGTTTTTCACGATATATCGACGATATTGCGATGCTTTTCACGCTTTGTTGTTTTTGTCGCATTTCAGGTGATTTGGCGCGATTTGGAGTGATCATGAGATGCGCTCACGATAGACGGCCACCGACGACCTCCCCGA
Organism: Scilla litardierei; assembly: GCA_030789695.1. Lineage (NCBI taxonomy): Eukaryota > Viridiplantae > Streptophyta > Magnoliopsida > Asparagales > Asparagaceae > Scilla > Scilla litardierei. The sequence continues at coordinate 164,445,824 of CM061133.1, forward strand.
GGGGTATTTTGCTGTTGGAGAGGAGCGGAAGAAGAATGGACGTCGCCGGAGCGACGAGGAGGCCAAAACGACCAGTTTGGGCATTTTTTGTGTTCCACTCGGCCGAGTGGAGGAGCCACTCGGCCGACCAGCGAGACACTGCTCGGCCGACACGTTCAGACACGATTTCCATGTGTACTCGGCCGAGCGACGGAGACCACATCGGCCGAGTGACGATACCACGTCCGCCCGAGTGGCGCCCAGACGAAGGCCCTCAAAAAGATCGAAGTTACTGTTTTTCGGCCATCTGAGCTTCAGAAGACCCACTCGGCCGAGTGGCAAATCCCGGCCGCCCGAGTGAAGTGAAGCCATCGGCCGAGTGACGACAACTCACTCAGCCGAGCCGCCCCCGAACTGAAGACCCCTGAAGCCCCCGACTTACTGGAAAATTGACAGGGTTTTCACTCGGCCGAGCGACTTTTGTCACTCGGCCGAGTGCGATGCGCAGCCTGTAGCGAAATTTGCGGAAAACAGGCTGTGCAGGGGCATTTTGGTCAGGATTTTTAGACGATTTTTGGGGCTATTAAGCCCTGTTTTTACCCTAGTTTTGAGGGCCATCTCTCAGATTTTTTTGCAGCTTTTTGGGAGTTTACTTTTTAGTTTTATTAATTGTGATTGGAGAGGAGAAAAACTTGGATTTTTGTTGGATTAATTGAAGATCTACATTGGTTTGCATTGTTCTTCCCCAAAAACTCTATTTTTATTGTTTATATCATTGTTGTGATGAATTCCATTGCCTATTTCATTGATTATTTTTGTGCTATTGCTATGATTTGTGAGTAGTCTCCACGTCTTGGGGCGTGGGGATGAACCCTACAAGCCCAATTTCGTGTTTGTGATAAATTGGTAGAAATTGTGCTAGAATCAATAATTAGGGATTAGATTGGGATCGAATTACTACGGATAGCTAGGTATTCATACCAATTGGGATTTGCAAGAGATTGGGTCCCAATTCGATAGGAAGCCCTAGAAATCCGAATTGGGTTGGAGTCGGATTTCCGAAGTATCGGTTTGCAAGAGATTGGACCGATACTAGGACCTCCGGTTGCGATTCCGTGCCGATACCCGTTTGCAAGAGATTGGACGGGTAGGAACTATCCCAATTTAGATTGTGGACCGAGTTTGCAAGAGATTGGGCTCGGTGCACAATTGGACGATGATGTTGATCCTAATGCTAGCTTCCCTAGGCTAGGGTTTGCAAGAGATTGGACCCAAGCCTAGGATAGCTATAGACCGGCAACAGCGCGAGAGCGTGAGCTTGGTTCCACATTTAGTTGCAACTAGTTCATCCAAATTCTCATTCTAGCAATTTTGATACCGACGAACCACATCTATGAAATACGGTGAGTAGCGGGGATTCCCCTTTCCCTAGACGTTCTTTATTTGATTTGATATTTCGCAAATTTGTCTGACGATTGTGACAGGATCGCCCAAGGCAATTATCTCTCTCTGTTCATAAATAGCTAGGTGGATCAGGAGCAAGCACGGTCATTCGTCCTCCCTGTGTTCGATACCCGCTCGCCGCTACACCGTGCGCTTGCGGTAAAACTACAACCGTCGCCTCGGGACGTGTATCCGGGGTGCGATCAAGTTTTTGGCGCCGTTGCCGGGGAGGGCATTTTGACGCACTATTTGCATGTTCTTCCCGTATTTTCCGTAAGATCTTAACGGGGAGAATGGAGGATGCAATGCCAACAATAGAACTCAGTCGAGAAGACTATGACTCCTTCACAGACCTTCTTAAGGAGCTTGTCGACGAGGTCCACACTACCGGAGCATTTGCTATCAATATCAAGGACCCCGACGAACAACTATTTGCTAGCTTTGTGATGGACCAAATCTCCCCAGAAGGGACTATCGGAGGCAATGTCAGAGTTGACGTGGTCGACGACAAATTGTATTTCGAAGACAATAGAGCAAATGTCGAAGAGCACTATGCTCCCGAAGAACCCTTCGAGCAAACCGACATTCCGGGTGTTACACTTTATGACGCTCACTCTTGTTTTTATGAATCGTCTGATGTGTTTCTTGATTCCAGGTGCGAACTGGAGCAGAGTGAAGGTTTTGGCGAAGCTAGCACTGAATCAGAGGGCGCCTACTTCGATGCCTCATCCTCACTAAGTAGCGAGTCCGACTCGTCACAAGAAAGCATGCCACCTGAAGATGAGCTGAACCAGGATGACAAGGAAGAAGCCGAATTCATGCGAGCTGAAAAAGTGGAAGAAGCAGCGCCACCTCAGGTAGAGCTTAAACAATTACCGCCGAATCTAAGGTATGCCTTTTTGGGTAATAAATTGACTTTTCCGGTGATAGTCAATTCCCACCTCACACAAGATCAACTTGAAAAACTCCTAGACGTCCTTAGGAGCCACAAAGATGTCTTGGGATACACTATCTCCGATCTAAAAGGGATAAGCCCTAGGCTTTGCACGCATCGTAACCATTTGGAGGATACCGAAGCCACCTCCATAGAGCCTCAAAGGCGGTTGAACCCGAACATGAAGGAGGTGGTTAAAAAGGAAATCCTAAAATTTCTTGAAGCCGGTATAATTTATCCTATCTCTGACAGTAGATGGGTGAGCCCCGTCCACGTCGTCCCCAAGAAAGGAGGGATGACTGTCATAAAAAATGACAAAGGTGAGCCAATATCCACGCGCACTGTCACGGGATGGCGAATGTGCATTGACTATAGGAGACTCAATAAAGCCACCCGAAAGGACCATTACCCATTGCCATTCATCGATCAAATGCTTGAACGCCTCGCGAACCATAAATACTTTTGCTATCTAGACGGGTATTCGGGTTTCTTCCAAATCCCTTTGCACGAAGATGACCAAGAAAAGACAACTTTCACTTGTCCCTATGGCACCTACGCATACCGTAGGATGCCGTTCGGCCTTTGTAATGCTCCCGCCACTTTTCAAAGATGTATGACATCCATATTTTCCGATTATATTGAAAATATTATGGAAGTTTTTATGGATGATTTCTCGGTTTACGGAAGTGAGTTTGACTCTTGCTTGGAAAATCTCACTAAAGTCCTAAAAAGGTGCCAACAAAACAATCTCACTCTCAATTGGGAGAAGTGTCACTTCATGGTCACGGAAGGTATAGTCCTCGGGCATCTTGTTTCCTCAAGAGGAATCGAGGTAGATAAAGCTAAAATTGAGGTAATCGAAAAACTTCCTCCTCCTATTAATGTCAAGGGCATTAGAGGCTTCCTTGGTCACGCGGGGTTTTACCGCCGCTTCATTAAGGATTTCGCCTCGATTGCCCGACCACTTACTTCCTTACTCGCTAAAGATGTTCCTTTTGACTTTTCAGGAGAATGCTTGCAAGCTTTCAACACCTTGAAGGAAGCGCTAGTCTCAGCGCCCATCATTCAACCGCCGGATTGGAGCCTCCCTTTTGAGCTAATGTGCGATGCTAGCGACCAAGCCATTGGAGCGGTATTGGGACAAAGGAAAGATAGGAAGCTTCATGCGATATACTACGCAAGCAAGACATTGGATGACGCGCAGAAGAACTACACAACCACCGAAAAGGAGCTTCTAGCGGTCGTCTATTCCATAGAGAAGTTTCGCTCCTACCTCCTCGGTTCCAAGGTGATTGTCCACACCGACCATGCGGCATTGAAGTATCTTTTAAACAAGAAGGAGGCCAAACCCCGGTTGATTAGGTGGATACTCTTGTTGCAAGAATTCGACCTAGAGATCAGAGATAAGAAGGGTACAGACAATGTCGTGGCGGATCATTTATCTAGGCTCATTCGCGACAAGGAGGATGAGAGCTTACCTATTGACGACACATTTGTTGATGAGAGGCTATATGCGGTAAGGACCGAGGAAGTACCTTGGTACGCGGACTTCGTCAACTACTTGGCGTGCGGAATCAAACCGCATGGGATGTCCACGCAACAAAAGAGGAGATTTATGCATGAGGTCCGTAACTATTTTTGGGAAGATCCTTACCTTTTCAAGATATGCAAAGATAGTGTCATTCGTAGGTGTGTTTCTAAAGAGGAGGCAACGTCTATCATTTTGCATTGCCACGGTCTACCATGCGGGGGACATCATGCCGCCTCTAAAACAACCGCTAAGATCTTGCTGAGCGGATTCTTCTGGCCCACAATGTTTAAAGACACCCACGCTTTTGTGAAGGGTTGCGATAGATGTCAACGGACCGGGAATATCTCCAAGCGCAATGAGATGCCGATGAGACCCATCCAGGAGATTGAGCTTTTTGATTGTTGGGGAGTAGACTTCATAGGGCCTTTTCCGTCGAGCAATGGCAACAAGTACATCCTATTGGCCGTTGACTATGTCTCCAAATGGGTGGAAGCTATTGCCACCCCTACTAATGATGCGAGGGTCGTCTCCAAATTCTTCAAGCAAAATATCTTTCCGTGCTTTGGAGTGCCGCGTACCTTGATAAGTGACGGGGGAAGCCACTTCATAGAGAACAAGTTTGAAGCCATGCTAAAGAAGTACGGGGTAAATCATAGAGTTGGAATGGCTTATCACCCCCAGACAAGCGGCCAAGTAGAAGTCTCAAATAGAGAAATCAAGCAAATTCTCGAGAAAATAGTAGATCGGTCTAGAAAGGATTGGTCAATGAAGTTAAACGATGCTCTATGGGCCTATCGCACGGCCTTTCGCACCCCCATCGGTACCACACCGTTCCGCCTAGTTTATGGGAAGGCTTGCCACTTGCCGGTAGAGTTGGAACACCGCGCATATTGGGCCATCAAGACCTTTAACTACGATTATAAGAGTGCGGCGGTGAGGCGACTCTTGGACATCAACGAACTTGATGAAATAAGGAGAGACGCTTATGAGAGCTCGAGAATTTACAAGGAAAGGACCAAGATTTTCCACGATGCCCGCATAACTGTCACGGACTTCAAGGTGGGAGACAAGGTCTTGCTCTACAATTCCCGACTCCGACTATTTCCCGGTAAGTTGAGGTCACGTTGGTCGGGACCTTTCACCATCAAGCACATACAACCGGGAGGAGCTTTCGAGTTGGAAAGCAAGGAAGGTACCACATTCAAAGTAAATGGGCAAAGGCTCAAGCACTATTCCGAGGGGATCCCGACGGGCGAAATCAATAGAGTATATTTGCTTAAAGAGCGGCCGGATGATCTCTCGGACCTCCTTGATGGGGTGATAGAGGAGGCGATTCCTCACTCAATTGGTGCCCTTTTTGATGAAGAATTTGATGAAGGCCCGGATTTAGGCCGAGATGAAAAGATTGAAGACGATTCCCCCGACTTCTCCGCTGATGAAGATGAAGGCGACGCTGATGTCGCGAGGATTCGAGAGCTCTGCAAGCTCTCGAAATTAAAGTCTCCAAAGAAAGCTCCGCCGGCACGGAAATCGGCATCGCCGGTTAAGCCATTGACCGGGGCAAATGCTAGCTTGGGGGAGCCTCCCCCCAACACCATTCGGGACAAGAGACCTCCGAGGGAGACCGCTACGCCGCCACGTCCAAATCCAAGCGCGCTCCCCGGGAAGTTTGACGGGTGCATCTCATATGCACCAAACATCCCGCATTGATTGAAAACTATAGGGGGTCGAGCTCACGACCTAAAACGAGCGCTTGTCGGGAGGCAACCCGACGGTTTTTGCTTTATTTTTTATCTCTTTTTCTTTATTTTCGTTTAGAAATTTTTAGTATTTTGAGTCACCCGACCAAAAATTTTGTGATAACGGGTCCTATTTTTCTTGACAGGAGAGAAGATAGGTAGATCATCATGAGGAGGATGAACGAGACGATGAGGAGCGCCCCAAGAAGGCGTTCGACGCTTAGGAGGAGCATGAAATCGACTGGAGAGGGAAAGACGGAGTTTAGAGCCCAAACGAAGACAAACAGCAGAATACAAGGCTCACTCGGCCGAGTATACTAGTCACTCGGCCGAGTCCAGAAGTTCGTCCGACCGAGCCGCTCACGAACGAGGGAAGTCTGCTGTACCCAACTCTCTGTTTATTTTCTCGATTTCGATATAACTGCTACTCGGCCGAGTACATATATTCACTCGGCCGAGTAAAACGGATACCCTCCTAGGGCGAGTCTTGCCGAGTAGCTTGAGTCACTCGGCCGAATGGACTTACTCCACTCGGCCGAGGCTGGCAAAGCCACTCGACCGAAGCGATATCGGGGAGAAAATTTCTATTGCCTCGCTCGGCCGAGTGACCACGTCACTCGGCCGAGTCGTAACTTTCTATAATATAAGTGACGAAGGGGCGCGGATTTCGAAATCTAAATTCCCAAATCCGCCCGCGCCCCTTCGCCTACCCTCGCCCGATTCCCCTTCGCCCAACCCTCACTCGCCCGACCACGCCCGCGCGCGCCGCCGCTCGGCCAGCCACCGCCGGCCGACCGACGCCGCGCCCCGCCCGAGTCGCCGCCGGCGACCTCGTCTCCGATCGCCTCCGGTATAGCTCGATTTGCCCATTTTCTTCTCTTTTTGCGTAGTTTTCGAGGATCCGTGTATTAATCGAACCCCTAACCCGAATCAATTCCCATATCTATCTGTTATACCCCTATTGCTCCATACATTTTGATTATTACTCGCTGATATCGCTTTTCCATGCGCAGGTTGCTTTTTGGAGCTTAGGGGAGCTCAGGGGAGCTTCTACGGGCTGTTTTGGATTTCGTGGAGGCGCAGACTTCGCACGCTTCCACCGCTTAGCACTCGCGGCGTGTCTTGGTACACTCTTTCCACTCTTTTTGCACACGCTGCACTTTTTCACTTTTCGGCGCGCTCGGGGCCGATATGCCGCCCCGGACACGGCCTCGGACGAGGAGACCTTCCGCTAAGCGGAAGAGGTCGGATGACACCGGCCCCGCCCACGAGGCGGAAGAGTCTCCTCCTCCTTCCCCCGCACACTCCGCACAGACTGCAGGCCCCGCACACCCCGCACAGCCTGCAGCGCACCCACAGCCCGCACAGCCTCTCCCTGCCGATCCATAGCCACCACCACCGGCCCCACTGGTCGGGCCGCTCGGGATTACGTTCCGAGACGACGCACACCGCGCCGTCTTCGAGCGTATCTCTCAGCGCTCGATCGTACCCTCCAGGTTCGCACACCTCGCTGACCTAGGACGCCTGGGGGTACTTGAGGGGATACTCACGTTGTACGACAACGTGGGTTGGCGCGACTTCCTTCAAGTGTCGGCGGATACTTTTACCCGCCCGACACTTGAGGTTTTGAGTTCGATCGCCCGGACCGATGAGGGATGCTCATTCCGGTTCATGGATCGAGAGTGCCAGGTCACTCTCGATATGATGAGAGCATTTTTCTCATGGCCCGCCGTCCCCGGAGCCGATCGCGGTTACGGCCCTACCCACATCCCCCCACCTTCTTTCGACGCCGGCGCCTTCTGGGCCCGGATCACAGGCCACCACGCTGCCTTTGACCCTAGTAGGGCCAAGGCCTCGGCCATAGTCCACCCCTGCCTACGCATTGCCCAGCGCCTCATGGCGACTACCTTTTTGGCCAGATATGAGCCGGGCACGATGTCTACGCCAGAGCTTTACATGCTCTACGCGATGACACGTCCCAGAGCTCTGTCTAGGGATGGACTCGAGCTTGTCCCCGCCGTCGTGATCGACATTGAGGCTTGGTTTCTAGACCGTATCATTGTGTCAGTGGGCGCTCGCTCACCGATATGCTGCGGCGGTCTGATCACCTTGCTTACCATGATGACCGGCGAGGACCTACCCGACAACCTGCGACGCGTTCCGGGCCCCACTTCCTTGTCGATAGACGTTATGGCCCGGATGAAGATGATGCGTCCGCATGGTGAGCGTCACTGGGTCTGGTTGCACGGCCCCTATGGGGCCGATTACATGATTCTCCCGAGCCCTGCTCGGACTTTGATTGCACCAGCCCACGTTGACTGGATTCCGGCGATGGATGTCCTCATCCCCGCCGCCTACGTGCTCGAGGCCGAGGAGGCCGAGCAGGCCCACGCTGCCCAGGCTGCTCCCGCAGACCCTGCTGCACACCCTGCCGAGCCTGCTGCCCACCCCGTCGACCCTGTGGCCTCTCAGCCTGTTCCTGACATTTCCACTGCTCTTGACACTTCTGTCCCCACCTCTGCCTGTGTCGAGAGTACTTTTGCTGAGCCCACTTCCACCACTGTCACCACTTCCGAGGCTGTCCCCACCACTCCCGCTGCCACCTCCGGCCCTCTGTCCGTGGAGCCTCTTTGCTCCGCTCTCCCCCAGCGCCCACAGACCTTTGTTGAGAGTGGAGAGCCCTCGTTCGCCGCGGTCGTGGAGACCATGGTTAGCATGATCTCCGCTGGGGTTACACCTTTTGGACCGCACACTTCTGCCCCAGCGGGAGATTCCTCTGTCTCCACTGCCGCCGTTTTCTCCGAGAGTGTCGTGGCGTCTGTCCACACTTCTGTGCCACGGACCTCTCTGGCCACCTCGTTGCCTCTTTTGCATGCCTCCTTTGCTGCCGCTGCCTCCACTTCTCGCCAGCCGGTGTCCCGGCCTCACACCGAGGCCAGGCCCACTTTTCCAGGCGCGGCACCTTTTGTCCCATTCCCTGCTGAGCCCGTTACATACTCCACACGCGTACGCCAGCCTCGCCCTGCGCAGCCTAGACTGGTGCGTGCCTCTGCACCACCCCCGCCCGACACTGTACTGCAGAGCATTCGTGCTCTTGAGTTGGCGGTGGGCGGTCTTAGAGGTGACCTTAGGACCCTGTCCTCCACCGTCTCTACGTTGGCTGGACGCTTAGAGCTGATCCCTCACATCCACTACTGCCTGACACAGATCTTAGAGCGTCTTCCGCGCGTACCCCCGCCCACCCAGCAGGTTCCCACACACCCTCCCACACACACTAGACCTGCTTCCACTTCCACTTCCACTTCCACGCCCACCCCAGCTCAGCAGCCTGTCCAGCCTACACCACCACCACCACCCCCTCCGCCTCAGGACGGAGACGGCGCGGCACCGCCTTCTTAGGCACTCTTGATGCCTTTATCCATTCCTGCCGTTGTGCTGCCCGTCTCGGCTGGGTCCTGTTGCGCTTTTGTCCACCCCCCCTCCTCTCACTTATTTTGGGATTATATTTTTGATCATATCTTTTTGTGCATACCTTATCATATCTACTTGGGATTCTCATTTTGATCACATCTATATATGTTTTTTTTTGGGAGAGAGGGAGCGTTTTTTGGTGCCGTATTTATTTTCATATCACTCCTGTTTGTGCATGCATCATTTCCGCATCATATTTTCATTTCTTTTTTGTCATTCTTTTTATTTTCATTTTTCCTTGCATGCATCCTCACTTGCCCCTCACACTTCTTGTCTCTCGGTGTGCCACACCTTGCACATTGAGGACACTGTGCCGTTTAGCTTGGGGGAGTGAGTCATCACTTTCTTCTTCGTTTAGCCACCTTTATTTTCAGTTTTTCACACCGTTTTTCACTTTTGCACTTATTTTTCATTATTTTTCCTTTATCTTGCCATGCATCACGTTCTTCTTATTTTCCTGTGTGCCGCATTGCATAGTTCTATTTTACTTTATCTTTATTTCTTTTTCATCTCATGCTAGAGATGAATTTTCTGTGATGATGTCTACGTGGAGTTAGCTTATTCTATATGCATGCTATATTTGTCGTGTCTTAGATTTCATTTCTGATATCATATGCTATGACTTGCTTTACATTTAGAAATAGTAACCCACACTTTTTCCTCATGAAAATGGATGAAATTTTATTATTAGCTGAGCCTGAATATTCATATGTATGCTATCACAGAAAACACACCAAGATTCACGCATTGAATGCCTATATCTGGAGTACTGACTTCTTTTCCTTTATCACTTCTATATGCATGAATTGTACACTTCACTTCCGGATGATTGAATGATGATTAGCTAAGATATATCTGGATTAGTTAGCTTTTTTGTGATCGAAACTGAGTAGATTAGATTACCCTGCTGAAGTTGTCGTGCATGTCTTATAGAGTGAGCCGAGAGTTATATTTCTTTCTTTCTCCACAAATCTTGAACATCACTTCTCTACTTTTAAAATCATTGGTGAATCTCCCCTTAGTGATTCTATTTTATGGCATTTCCCCCGCTATTAATTCCTAGCTCCAAATCTCTTATTTCAAAAATAAAAAAAAAGAGAGAAGAGAAGAATAAAAGAGAGAAAAACATTCTTGTATATCATTACCTCTCTCTGAGTTGGGATCATTGTATATATGTTGCTTATTGCAAAAGAAAAGAAAAAAAAAGAAAAAAAAGAAAAGAGGAAAAATCCTCAATAAAAGATCCCATCTCGCTTACTTTCTTTCTTCTTTCCCTTCTTTGCCTTTGGAGCTATATAAAAATGGGGATGTAAATATTTTTGTGCCACCACGCTTATAGATAAGCTTGGGGGAGGAGATCCATTGATGTGTGAGAGAGCGACTACTTGACATTGCACGACAACCTAGGCTAAGTAATATTCTATACTCGGTGAGATTGTTTCTAGCTTTACGAAATCCAGAAATCAAAGCCTAGCATTCATTTCATGAAATCCATACTTTTCTATTCTCTCTATTCTATGATGTGATACTCTTATACTCCAGATAGAAAGCGTTCAATTGAAAAGTGTGTGATCTGAGATTTGTATACCGCTTTAGATGATTCAGGCGATGTTAATTTTAAAATCATTCCGTTTTTCATGATTATACCGTTGTTCGTGGGTTTTCTATTTTCTACTTGCACTATTCTACTATGATATCAAAATGAGATTCTTTGACATGTATTTCTCACTCGGTGCATGCTATAAGAGTAGGTGAAACCCACGTCCTGAGAAAATGATCTAGCATCCTATCTTTCTTTCTTTCTTTCTTTATTTTCGTTTGGTTTTCATTCTTCTTCGTTTTTCATTTTTTTTCGTTTTTTTTGTCGTTTTCGTATTCCGAATCCACCGGGTTCGCCTTTTACTTATCTTCCTCGAGGACGAGTAAGAGGCAAGCTTGGGGGATTTTGATCACTCCTTATTTTACACCTTTTTCCGCATGTTTGCATGCCATTTAGATCGCCCAAATCATGTTTTTCACGATATATCGACGATATTGCGATGCTTTTCACGCTTTGTTGTTTTTGTCGCATTTCAGGTGATTTGGCGCGATTTGGAGTGATCATGAGATGCGCTCACGATAGACGGCCACCGACGACCTCCCCGAGGGGTATTTTGCTGTTGGAGAGGAGCGGAAGAAGAATGGACGTCGCCGGAGCGACGAGGAGGCCAAAACGACCAGTTTGGGCATTTTTTGTGTCCCACTCGGCCGAGTGGAGGAGCCACTCGGCCGACCAGCGAGACACTGCTCGGCCGACCCGTTCAGACACGATTTCCATGTGTACTCGGCCGAGCGACGGAGACCACATCGGCCGAGTGACGATACCACGTCCGCCCGAGTGGCGCCCAGACGAAGGCCCTCAAAAAGATCGAAGTTACTGTTTTTCGGCCATCTGAGCTTCAGAAGACCCACTCGGCCGAGTGGCAAATCCCGTCCGCCCGAGTGAAGTGAAGCCATCGGCCGAGTGACGACAACTCACTCGGCCGAGCCGCCCCCGAACTGAAGACGCCTGAAGCCCCCGACTTACTGGAAAATTGACAGGGTTTTCACTCGGCCGAGCGACTTTTGTCACTCGGCCGAGTGCGATGCGCAGCCTGTAGCGAAATTTGCGGAAAACAGGCTGTGCAGGGGCATTTTGGTCAGGATTTTTAGACGATTTTTGGGGCTATTTAAGCCCTGTTTTTACCCTAGTTTTGAGGGCCATCTCTCAGATTTTTTGCAGCTTTTTGGGAGTTTACTTTTTAGTTTTATTAATTGTGATTGGAGAGGAGAAAAACTTGGATTTTTGTTGGATTAATTGAAGATCTACATTGGTTTGCATTGTTCTTCCCCAAAAACTCTATTTTTATTGTTTATATCATTGTTGTGATGAATTCCATTGCCTATTTCATTGATTATTTTTGTGCTATTGCTATGATTTGTGAGTAGTCTCCACGTCTTGGGGCGTGGGGATGAACCCTACAAGCCCAATTTCGTGTTTGTGATAAATTGGTAGAAATTGTGCTAGAATCAATAATTAGGGATTAGATTGGGATCGAATTACTACGGATAGCTAGGTATTCATATCAATTGGGATTTGCAAGAGATTGGGTCCCAATTCGATAGGAAGCCCTAGAAATCCGAATTGGGTTGGAGTCGGATTTCCGAAGTATCGGTTTGCAAGAGATTGGACCGATACTAGGACCTCCGGTTGCGATTCCGTGCCGATACCCGTTTGCAAGAGATTGGACGGGTAGGAACTATCCCAATTTAGATTGTGGACCGAGTTTGCAAGAGATTGGGCTCGGTGCGCAATTGGACGATGATGTTGATCCTAATGCTAGCTTCCCTAGGCTAGGGTTTGCAAGAGATTGGACCCAAGCCTAGGATAGCTATAGACCGGCAACAGCACGAGAGCGTGAGCTTGGTTCCACATTTAGTTGCAACTAGTTCATCCAAATTCTCATTCTAGCAATTTTGATACCGACGAACCACATCTATGAAATACGGTGAGTAGCGGGGATTCCCCTTTCCCTAGACGTTCTTTATTTGATTTGATATTTCGCAAATTTGTCTAACGATTGTGACAGGATCGCCCAAGGCAATTATCTCTCTCTGTTCATAAATAGCCAGGTGGATCAGGAGCAAGCACGGTCATTCGTCCTCCCTGTGTTCGATACCCGCTCGCCGCTACACCGTGCGCTTGCGGTAAAACTACAACAGTCGCCTCGGGACGTGTATCCGGGGTGCGATCAACTACCGCGGAGGTTGCCGCGGAGGTAAACAATGCCAAGGAAATGAATGCCTTGCAATGTGCGTTGGAGCCCGAAGACTTCAACAAGATATGCACATGTAAGAGTGCATATCAAATATGGAACCAACTCCTCATCTTGCATGAAGGAACGAGTACGGTAAAAGACTCTAAACTCGTTGTTGCTAACAAAGAATTCGAGTTGTTTCACATGGAACAGGGTGAAACTATGAATGAGTACTATGATCGCTTCGTGGATATATCTAACGAATTGGAAGCTCTTGGGAAAATCTACACCCAAAAGGAGAAAGTCGCGAAGATTATTGACAGACTTCCTTCTTGTTGGGAAAAGCATACCTTCGCCATCGAGGAAGGTAACGATATGAATAAGTATACTGTTGTACAATTAATGGGTACCTTGATGTCTTATGAGGTACGCAAGGAAAGCAAGATCAGGATGAAGGACAAGATGAAGGTGTAATTGAAGCAAGACGAGCCAAAGAAAAAGGCGATTTCATATAAGGCCGCTCCATCTACCGATGATGAAGAGTCGGAAGACGAGTTGGACATAGAATCCATTGCCCGAATGGCAAAGGAGTTCGACCTATTCTTCCGAAAAGGTAAGTTGAAGAATAAATCATGATTTATTTCGACTAATTCCTCCGCTCCTATGTGTTATAAATGTAACAAGCCAGGACACATCAAGCTGGATTGTCCTCTCAACAAACACAAGGAGAAGTGAAAGGCATCCTAGTATGACAAGTCAAAAAAGTACAAGAAGGGGTACAAGAAAGGGCTTGTCAGCACATTCACCGACTCCGAAGAGGACTCATCTAGTGGAGAGTCGGATGATGACCAAGTGGAGAAAGCACACACGTGCTTCATAGGAAAAGAGGAACGTGATCAAGAGACCTCCTCAGATGAAAGCGAAGATGGAAGTGAGGATGAAAGCGAGGATGAAGGTGAAGAGGTAACTATGGATGAACTTAGATTAGCCAACGAACAACTTTGGTATAAGTTTTCCAAATTGGCTAATAGATTTATTAAGACTAAAAATGAGCTTACTAGTCTTCAAACCTCGCCTAAGCCTATCATCGTCAACAACGACACCGTTGTTGAAGGGTTGATAAATAAGATTGTAAATCTCAAATCTCAACTTGAGCATGTTCATGTTGAGGATTCGAATGAACATGTGATAGCGGATTTGACGTCTCAAAACTCAACTTTGAGTATTGAGAATAAGAATCTCAAGTCACGTGTTTGTGCACTCACATCGCAAGTGTCCACCTTGGATGCTTCTATGCTTTCTCTCACCGAGAAGTATGAGTGCACATTAGGCCGAATCAATGAATTCAACCAAGGTAAGGGACATTTGGATAATATCCTAAATGACTTACTTCTGGCCAATCATCACATTGGCTTGGGGTATAAGATGGGAGATTCATCCAAATCGTCTGCCACCTTTGTTAGGCCAACTTCCGATGCCTCAACTAGTGGGAGTAAACACCACATGGGTAGTTCTTCTACCAATGGTGCTTCCACTAGGTACACACCCCCATTTGGAAAGAAACCCACTTTGGGTGGACCTCCAAAGAAGGGTCATGCTTTCATGTATACCATGCCACGTAGGAACACACCTCATACTCCACATGTTCACATGTTGATGTGCGTTTATATTTCATACATTTACGCACGTTTTCTTCCGTGTTTTTCCGTATTTTACCGCCGTCTTTTATTCGTTTTCTCGTGTTTTCTTGTGTTTTCTTGTTTTCTTTCACTTTTCCGTATTTTCCGTGTTTTGCAGGAGTTTGCTGGCATTTGGGGCATAAAACGATGATATCATGTGCCCCCAGAGCAACGGGAGGAGTCACGCGTGATCCAGGGGGTCAAATTACGAAGATTGCATCTTTCAGCCCCTCACCCGATCGGTTGGTCATCTCCAACCGATCGGGTGATGCACGTGTGCACTACCCGGACGCAGCTTGGAGCTCACGAGAAGTCACCCGGTCGGTTCAGTGACCGGGTCAAAAGCTCAAAGTCTCTGGAAATTCGAAGCTGATTTCCAACCGATCGGGTGACCTTCACCCGATCGGTTCACCTGTAGATGAATTTCAACAGCCAAGACTCGACGCTCCAACCGGTCTCCTCACCCGGTCCGCACCAAGATCCAACCGGTCGGCACCAAGATCCAACCAACCGCACCAAGTTCCAACCGACCGGTTCATACTGACCGGGTGAAACCCCCGCATTGCGCTGTGATTTTGTGAAGCGGCTCACCTGACCGGTTGACTTGTCAACCGATCGGGTGATGTCGTTTTCTATAAATAGAACCCTAGGTTTCCCAGATTCGGGAGTTGGTTATTTTTTACTGTTTTCTTCATTTTGTGGCGGCTGTAATTTTCCAGTTTTTGTAAGTTTTCGGATCTTTGTAAAACTTTAGTATTATCTTAATTGCTTTACTACCATTGCATTTCTATTGTCTGATTATGATTTTGACGGTCCATTTTCATTTAGATCGCTTTTTTATGACTATTTGTGAGTAGTTCCCAAATCTGGGATTTTGGCAGAAACCCCTTCGGGGGCTCTTCCCGATGCGTCCATAGGGTTAGGAAATCGATAGGGATTAGGAATCTAACAGTTACGCGGGGTGTTTTATTGTCATCGGCGGGAAAAAGACCGCCTTTGACCGTTGGGCCAAGGGGGAATAAACTTGGCGGTTGACTCCCTAGCCATAGCTCACGCCCTTAGCGTAGACGCCGAATCCTAGCGCGCGGGAGCGGCAGGACGAGACGTTGGGAGTTATCGTTGCGAGCTTAGTGCTCCTGGAGTCGATCAGTGTTAATGGACACTGGAGTGCCTACTGATCGAACCTGGGAAGTCCGGCGTATCATCCTGGGCACCGACCGGAATATCGGGCCCATGGGATGCCGATACCACTTTTAGAGGCAACGTCTCACCATTAGACCCTAATTCCGATCGCCATCCTACCCGTAGGCCATATCGGCGAGAGCCGCTCGTTAGGGTTGAAACCAGAGTCCCGGGTTTTTCTTCATATTGTCTATACCTTGCATTCCTTTACTGTGACAACCCATCATCCGATCTGGGCTAGCTCGCCCACTGGGTGATTTTGGTCCTCTTTGACACAAGCACATCCTAGCCACCCTGTGTTCGACCCCCAAGCCACACTACAACACCGTGCGCTTGCGGTTACAAATATCTAAACCTCCACCGGGTCCCCGGCCATTTGCGGCTTGCAAACCGGGGGCACGTCAAGTTTATGGCGCCGTTGTCGGGGAGGCAACGTGCTTGTTATTTTAGGATCTCATGAACCCTAGTGTCTAGCTCTTATCCCTACCTCGCAATAATTTTCGCATTCTTCTTTTTCCTTTTTATTTTCTTATTTTTATTTTTATTTTTATTTCTTATCTTATCTGTTTCTTTCCCACTTGTCGCTTCACGGGTGGTTGTTGTTTTTCATGCGCAGGAGTTCAAGAAGTCTCGACGACTTGATCCCCGTTGATCCAGAGATAAATGCCACCCTTAGGCATTTGGCCACCGAGAAGCGAAGAAGAGAGGATCCTGAAGCCATGGGGGAGAACACCCCGCCTCACAAGTCCCTTTTGGAGTACTCGATGCCTTCCATCGAGTCCACCTCCGCCATCCGTCCTCTAGCTATTACGGCCCAAAGCTTCGAGCTTAAGCCATCTTTGGTGACGTGGATCCAACAGGATCAGTTTTCGGGTGCACCCATGAAGAGCCCGATCGAGCATCTAGACTCCTTCTTGGAGAAATGTGACACCTTCCGGATTAACTGTGTAACAACTGAGGCGATCCGACTGAAGCTGTTCCCCTTCTCCTTGCGAGATAAGGCCAAGTGGCTTAGGGGGAAGGACCCGAATACATTTAACACATGGGAGAAGCTCTCCAATGCTTTCCTGACAAAGTGCTTTCCCCCGGGGAAGACCATGAAGCTGAGGAGCGAGATCTCCTCCTTCTCCCAGGCCAGCCACGAGTCCTTGTATGAAGCTTGGACGAGATACAAGGAGATGCAGAGAAGATGTCCCCACCATGAGCTCCCCAAGTGGCAAATTATAAATCTGTTTTATAATGGGCTGAGGGATGATTTAAAATCTTCCATGGACGCCGCGGCTGGAGGGTCCTTCATGTCAAGAAGCGAAGAAGATGCCTGACAAATTTTGGAAAATATGGCATCCAACAATGAACGGTGGTGTGACGAGAGAGCCACACCAAGGTCTGGGGGCATCCATAGAGTGGAAGACGTCGACAAATTGTCAAGCAAGTTTGACTTGCTGTCAACCCAGATCTCCGCATTGATGGTAGGCGCCGGTGGCACCGGTTCACAACAAATTGCTGCGGTAGAATCCGAAGTTTTTGGAGAGTTCGACGGTGGTGACATCTCACCACCGTTGGATCAGGCGAGCGCATTGTTTTACAATCCTACAGGGAATGCGCCATTTCCACCACGAACCAACTCAAATCCGGCCTACTCTCCAAACAACCGGAATCATCCGAACCTCAGTTACTGGGCACCTTACCAACAACCGGCTCAGCAACAACAGCAGATATATCAGCCGGCTAGGCCCCAGCAGTAGTTCCAGCAGCAACAATTTCAACAGCAACAACCTCCACCGCAGTATCAACAGTATGCTCCTAGGAATCAGCTGCCCACCCAGCAGCAATACGGCTAGCAGAGGGCCATTTCTCCGGTTGAGTCCCTCTTGACTCAATACATCGCCAATCAGGAGAAAATAAATCTGAAGCTGGAAATGGGACAAAGAGTCCTCACTGATCAGGTAACCCAGCTGGGGTTGCAAGTGGCGAACCTGTAAAGACCACAGAATTTATTACCGCCACAGCCTGAGGTGAACCCTAGGGGGTAAATCGGACATTGGCGCTCACACATGAGCATGAGAATGTGTCTGCCATCGTCTTGAGGAGTGGAACCCAGATACCTACCAGAGAGCCCCCCAAAGGACCGGAAGCACCGTTGGTCGTGGAACGACCAATTGAGAAATTAAATGACGACGGTGCTTCGTCGCCCAAGCCAACTACTCCGGAGGGAGTTCATAGAGAGGAGAAGAAGAAAGACGAGGAAGGGAACCCAAGAGTATTCAAGCCCGTTGTGCCTTTCCCACAACGTTTGGCCCAAGCGAAAATCGACGAGAAGTATGGCAAATTTTTTGCCATGGTCAAGGATTTAAGCCTTCAAATCCCCTTCCTCGAGGCCATAGAGACGATCCCCTCCTATGCTAAATTCTTGAAAGAACTGGTGACACGGGGATCTAGAAAAGAAAAGGTCGTGCTAACGGCGGAGTGCAGCGCACTCATTCAGCGTGCAAATCCGCCCAAGCTCAAGGACCCCGGAAGTTTCTCCATCCCTTGTTCTATTGGGGAAGTGCAAATCCAGAGGGCGCTCGTCGATCTTGGTGCGAGCATCAGCTTAATGCCCATATCATTGTACAAGATAATAGGGATGGGAGACTTAGAGCCCATCGGCATGACATTACAACTTGCTGACCGTTCGGTCAAGTATCCGGTGGGAGTAGTGGACGACCTCCCCGTCGATGTGAAAGGAGTACATGTACCGGTTGATTTTGTGGTGATGGACATGCCGGAGGACAAGCATACCCCAATTATTCTTGGACGACCCTTTATGGCAACCGCTGGAGTGTTGATAGATGTGAAGAATGGGAAGCTTGGCCAAGAAAGAGTCGAATTTGACTTAGGCTTGTCGATGAAGCATCCAAATCCCCCGAACAATCCGAGTATCAGTATGTTGGAGAATGAAGAAGATCGAGCTATTGAAACAAGTGCCTGGGAAGTGCTCTCGAGGAATCCCCCCGATAGCTTGGGGGACCTTGGAGAGCAAGTTGGCTCCCCAAAGAATGAAGTTGCTAGTGAGGCGGTCGCGCGACATGTGATCCCTCCTGGATTCCCTAAGTCTCCTCCCACGAGGGGAAAAGGAAAAGAACCCATGGACCTCACCGGTGATGAGGTCCGGATCCTGAAAAAGTGGCGGTGGACGCCAATTTGAGGGAGAAGCCCCCGGATCCTGTAAACAAAGGGAGGGTAGTCGAGCAAATCTTTTTACAGTCACCGACTACACCAATAGCCACAACCTCTAGAGCTGAAGAGATGTCGGATTTTGGGCATCACCCGTATCGCCCACCATGAACATCATCAACGGGCGTCAAGCTAACGACGTTAAACAAAAGCGCTTCATGGGAGGCAACCCATGCTCTGAACTTTTACTTCTGTTTTTTAGGACTTTTCTACTTTATTTTTATCTATTTTTTATAAATAAATCCAGCCGCAACAACTTCCGTCGTGAAACTTAGGCGATTTTTGGGTTTTTGCAGAAAACAAGGCCTCAACCGACCGGGCGATAACTCACCCGATCGGTTGGGATGTATCAGCTAACAGCCGTGTCTGGCACCTAATGAACCGACCGGGTGGAGAAAGAACAGACCGGGTGAGCTGACCGGGTGACCTGGGGGAACTCTCGGAAAAATCTCAGAATTCATCAACCGACCAGGTGACAATATGCGAGACCGGTTGAGGGGCCGGGTGAGAAACTCTGAGTTCTCGGGAAAATGTGTGGAGCGGCGAACCGATCGGTTGAGTTCTCAACCGATCGGGTCACCTGTAGCGTTTTTCAGCATCAATTTTCGACCTAATGTCAACCCATCGGGTGAAAACTCACCCAACCGGTTCGACTTAAAACCTATAAATACCCTCGACCCACCCGCTCACAAACCCTCACCCTTGAGAGGAACGTGGCCGCCATTCTTCGCCTTCTCACTCACATTCACGGACCACCTCCACCTTCACCACCTCGACGATCTTCTCCTCCACACTTCACACATCCCCACCTCCATCACCTCCCCCATCACATTCTTCTCCACCACCATCCCACCCATCCCCACCTCCCCCACCCCCACCTAGGCGATCATCTCCCCCTCCCTCATCTATTCCCATCCCGGTATCCACTTCTCCTCTCCCGACCACTTCCATCACACCCACACCACCTTCTACCTCCTCCACCGTCACATCATATGTGCGCCGCAAGAAATTGCAGGTGCGCTCCAAATCCCTCCCACCTCCACCCACTACTGTCACCATCACGTCTTCTCCCCCCACTTCTATTCCTTTCACCACCGCCTTGATCGCCGTCCTTCCACCACCACCCACCTCCACCGACACCCCTCCCATCGTTCACACCACCACCGCACATATTCATCCACCTCTTTCCCCTCTTCTTCGCACACCCCCAGTCTCCCCCACCCACCCATCCACACCCTCTTCCGAGGAGGGCGAGGATTAGCCTTCTCCTGATTTTTGATTTCTCTTTGTTTTTTTTTCTGACCTCCCCCTTGCATATTTCTGCACTTTCACGATCATATTTCATTGCTAGCATTGTCATGTCTAGCTTGGGGGAAGTCTGTTTTGTTGTGTTGTCATGTTTTATTTTCTTTGTGTGTGTGTGCTTGTTTTCCTTTTTGTCGTGTCGTGTCGTGTCGTCTAGTTTGTTCAATTTCCTTCTTTCTTTTTCGTTTTTCGTATCGTGTGGTTTGATTTTCATTTTTCTTTATTTTTGGTTTCGTATCTGTGTTTTCCTTGTTTTTCATTTCTTTTTGTGTCGGTGCATATTCCCCCCCCCCCCCCCCATTTTCATTGCCCTCCCGTACTCACTCTTATTGCATTGAGGGCAATACAAGCTTCAGCTTGGGGGAGTCGCACTTTGTGCGCCATTTGAGTCTTTCTTTTTCGTTTTTGTGTCGTTTTCATCGTGTTTTTATTTTTTCTTTTCTTCTTTTTATCTCTTTCTCCTAGAGATGAACCCTATGATGAATTGCCACAAAATCACACACACCTAGCATAGCATCGATAATCACATTCACTAACCCTAGGATTTCGAGTTCTCTTGCATTTCACGCATCGTGGGTCCACTTAGCTTTTTGTGAGTCGTGTGTCGTGCCTAGCCGTGTGGTGTACTTCTACTTTGTGATTCACTTTATATACCTGTCCAGGAATGACCCCTAGATTATCATGCTTCGATATGAATATGCGGTACTTATTTCTACTGTCTGCTTCTTCTGCATGCTATATATATCGTACGCTTCATTTCGCATGTCTTGGGATTCCACAATTAAGGACTAGGATAACCCACTTAGCCCATGCTCTATTTAGAGAGAATAGTTTCCTTTGCCCAAGTGTTTAGATTCCAACTTCTTTTTTGTTTTACTTGGTGCAAATCCCCTCGTCGTGTACCGTTCTCCCACTTGGGAGAGTACACATGTATATATCCCAATATCCAAAAATCCAAAAAAGGAGAAAAGAAAGAAATGAAAGAAAAAAAATCCGTATAGCCAAAAATAAAAAAAAATACAAATACCCAAAACCCAAAAAAAAATTCATGTGTGAATATTTTCCTACTTGCCGAGAATAAAGGGAAGGCGAGAATTTGCACCAAGTGTTCTTCTCCACATCATCTCAACCCCCATCGGTTTCGAAAACGCTTGACTTAGGAACTTTTTAGCTATTATCTAGGCTATAGTGTGGTGATTTCCCTGTCCCTAGCTGTGGAGTCTCCGATGCATGATACGCTTCTATTCTTATACTCTTCTCATGCATGCTTGAGCTAATATTCACCGCAATTTCAAATTCGAATCGATATTTGGGTCATTTCCTGGATTTGTGTATATCGAGCTTTATTGCACATCGTAGATAGTGACACTGACTACTAGCGCACGACCACACTCACTCGCGCTTCACCGCGTGGGCCCACGACACTTGTCTGGACTCGTACTCCTTGGTTTAGTGATGTGATTTGGCGTTTGCTTGCTTGGTGTGTCATTTTTAATTTTGTTGGCCCTGACGAGCAATCTAGGATATAGAGTTTTCTTTTTCTCTCTTTCTCTCTATTTTTCCCTCCGAGCTCCTACTCTCACTCGTCTTCCTCGAGGACGAGGAAGAGTTCAGCTTGGAGGATTTTAACGTGCGTTTATATTTCATACATTTACGCACGTTTTCTTCCATGTTTTTCCGTATTTTACCGCCGTCTTTTATTCGTTTTCTCGTGTTTTCTTGTGTTTTCTTGTTTTCTTTCACTTTTCCGTATTTTCCGTGTTTTGCAGGAGTTTGCTGGCATTTGGGGCGTAAAACGATGATATCATGTACCCCCGGAGCAACGGGAGGAGTCACGCGTGATCCAGGGGGTCAAACGACGAAGATTGCATCTTTCAGCCCCTCACCCGGTCGGTTGGTCATCTCCAACCGATCGGGTGATGCACGCGTGCACCACCCGGACGCAACTTGGAGCTCACGAGAAGTCACCCGGTCGGTTCAGTGACCGGGTCAAAAGCTCAAAGTCTCTGGAAATTCGAAGCTGATTTCCAACCGATCGGGTGACCTTCACCCGATCGGTTCACCTGTAGATGAATTTCAACAGCCAAGACTCGACGCTCCAACCGGTCTCCTCACCCGGTCCGCACCAAGATCCAACCGGTCGGCACCAAGATCCAACCAACCGCACCAAGTTCCAACCGACCGGTTCATACTGACCGGGTGAAACCCCCGCATTGCGCTGTGATTTTGTGAAGCGGCTCACCTGACCGGTTGACTTGTCAACCGATCGGGTGATGTCGTTTTCTATAAATAGAACCCTAGGTTTCCCAGATTCGGGAGTTGGTTATTTTTTACTGTTTTCTTCATTTTGTGGCGGCTGTAATTTTCCAGTTTTTGTAAGTTTTCGGATCTTTGTAAAACTTTAGTATTATCTTAATTGCTTTACTACCATTGCATTTCTATTGTCTGATTATGATTTTGACGGTCCATTTTCATTTAGATCTCTTTTTTATGACTATTTGTGAGTAGTTCCCAAATCTAGGATTTTGGCGGAAACCCCTTCGGGGGCTCTTCCCGATGCGTCCATAGGGTTAGGAAATCGATAGGGATTAGGAATCTAACGGTTACGCGGGGTGTTTTATTGTCATCGGCGGGAAAAAGACCGCCTTTGACCGTTGGGCCAAGGGGGAATAAACTTGGCGGTTGACTCCCTAGCCATAGCTCACGCCCTTAGCATAGACGTCGAATCCTAGCGCGCGGGAGCGGTAGGACGAGACGTTGGGAGTTATCGTTGCGAGCTTAGTGCTCCCAGAGTCGATCAGTGTTAATGGACACTGGAGTACCCACTGATCAAACCCGGGAAGTCCGGCGTATCATCCTGGGCACCGACCGGAATATCGGGCCCATGGGATGCCGGTACCACTTTTAGAGGCAACGTCTCACCATTAGACCCTAATTCTGATCGCCATCCTACCCGTAGGCCGTATCGACGAGAGCCGCTCGTTGGGGTCGAAACCAGAGTCCCGGGTTTTTCTTCATATTGTCTATACCTTGCATTCCTTTACTGTGACAACCCATCATCCGATCTGGGCTAGCTCGCCCACGGGGTGATTTTGGTCCTCTTTGACACACGCACATCCTAGCCTCCCTGTGTTCGACCCCCAAGCCACACTACAACACCGTGCGCTTGCGGTTACAAATATCTAAACCTCAACCGGGTCCCCCGGCTATTTGCGGCTTGCAAACCGGGGCCACGTCACATGTATGATGATTTCTATGCACCACATCCACAGGCACGTGCACACCATGTGAGACACACTCATGCACGTGTTCCTCCACAAGCATATGTTCATCCTCATTATCATATGAACAATTATCATCATACACCATTTCATCATATGTCATATGCCTATCCACGACATGCATCACATAGAAATCAACAACGTATGCATGTTCCCAATAGGAATAGGGCTCCCTAAATCTTCACTATTTGGAGCCCGAAGGACACAAGCATGCATGAAAAACAAGCTTACATGAATTCATATTTCATGAATGTCGTGCATAATGATGATTTCATTGGGAAGTCTAAGTCCAATTGGACTTGGCTTCCAAAGGTCTAATCTCTTAGGACTCAATGTCCTTAGGTACCATAGAATGATATTTTATCTTCAGGTACTCAAGAAATAAGATAAGGAGCAACAAATCATATTTTAGCTCCAAGAATTGTGTTTTCTAGGTTCAATCCACCATGAGATACCAACCCTACCAACTCTTTGATTTGCAAAGGATTTTTCATTCAAATGGAGTTGATGGTGATTAAGTGATGCACCAAAGTAGGGGGAGCCTAATGTTGTAAGTATATTCTTACATTTGATATACATTTAGTATCCATGTGTGTTGATTGCATACATTGGTAGACTATTTACATTGGTATCCATGTGTTTTGAGCTTTTGCTATAATTCCTATCTTTCTTATGCTCATGGTTTTCCATGCTTTTTTATTGACTCATTTAGTGAGTATCTCTTTTGGAATGCATACTAGTATTAGATTTGTGTATGCCGTAAAGTTTACGAAGTTTCTATCTCTATTTTGGCATAACAATTTTGAAGGTTGTGTACATCATGTTGCCATTTGTTTCTTGTGCACATTGGATTTATGTCTCTGATATTGACTTTGCCGCTCGACGATTATATTGGTTAAATAGATTTACTTTTATGAAAACATAGAATTGTTTTACATGCACTAAATTAACCAAGAAGGTTGATATTGGAGAGTATGTTCCATAACTCAATATGTGAAATTGATTTGAGTTTTGATGATTTTATTTTTCGATTATCGACTATGGTCTTGTTGGCATGCTTTGATTTACTTCGTATTTTCCATTGGTGTCATTTGGACCGTGGTCGTATTCTACGACTCCCGTGCTTTTATTTTAGCCATTGTTGTTGTCGTTGATCTCCTCCCGTTCTTTTTGCTAATGCCAAAGGGGGAGAGAATTAATAATAACGATGTGCTAAATGATAATTTAAAACAATTTACCGTGAATCTAATTTGATGTGTTAGATTCAGGGGTAGTTAAGATATAAAAATGGATTTCAAATCCTAAATTTTAATAATTGAATTCTCATTTTTTACTTTCCTCGTCTGCTTGATGCGCATGATTATTATTTAATTTGGAATTAACGTGTCATCAATGCAGGTGGAGTAAGTAAATTTCATTTGAATCATTATTTTTTATTATTATTTATGTTGGTTTGTCATCACCAAAAAGGGGGAGAATGTTGAGTATTGATTCCCTAGATTTGGTTTTGATGATGAACAAACATAAATATTGTGAACTAACTCTTTGTGAGCGCAGTTATAGAGATCGTCACCAAATTTCTATGAACATCAAAAGCGACGTCTCAAGACTTCTCAAAGCACGTGATCGTGTGCTTGAAGCTTCATTGAAGCTCAAGGACCTTTTTTGAAGTCAAGAAGATTCAATTGAAGCTTTTGAAGACGGTTCGTCAAGTTTTATGTATAGTCTTCTAGCTTTGTTTCGTAGATTGTTAAGCCTTGAGTAGGTCTTACATTATTAGAGCTAGGATTATCATAGAAGCCCATAGAAACTTTTCCGAAGCTTCGCACTTCGATTCACGGCTTCTAGTGCATCTTAGTTGGTTCAAGAAGAAGAACCACCCGACTAGAGGCAATCTAGTCTATCAGCAATTCTTCTTGAACCGACTAGATCTCCTTGCTCATTTCAGCTCATTCACTGTTGACCAATTAGTCGGTCTAAGAAGGTTCACCGACCGACTAGTTGTCAAACTAGTCGATTTGGAATCCTTCATGGACCGACTAGTTATATCTTCATTTTCACAGCCTGAGCTACTGTTTATCGTTAGTCGGTCAAAGAACAATCATCGACCGACTAGTTGAGAAACTAATCGGTTAGGATTTGTTCTCTGACCGACTAGTTCTTCTTGATTTCAGACTATACTATTTCAACTCTTAGTCGGTCAAAGAACACTCACCGACCGACTAGTTGTGAAACTATTCGGTTGGCAAGTCTTCTTAGACCGACTAGTTCTTTATGTCGGAACTTTCTCTTTTGGCTGTTCTCCAGTTAGTCGGTTCATGTTGATTCACCGACCGACTAGATGTGAATCTCGTCGGTCAGTGATCCTTCTTTGACCGACTAGTCTGCTTTAGAATAGATCCGTTGGAGCATTAAATGCCACGATTTTTGCTCTCTCTTTCCTCTATCCTATATATACTTGGAGTGGTTCTTTCCTAGTATTCAAGGCTGCCATTTTAGAGGTTTAGAGAAATCAAAGAGGAGCCATTCAACTCTATTCCAAAGCTCTCTCTTCTCACAAGAATCTCTCCCTCAACTTCTTGAGCCCTAATTCCTCAACAGAGATTCTCTCCATTGTGAGCCTCCCAAGCTAAGAGCTTGATCCAAGGTCACCAACTCCACCCTAGGCTTCTATTGCTGGTCAACTTCTTGGAGCTAG
The DNA here is from genome assembly GCA_030789695.1 of Scilla litardierei. Taxonomy (NCBI): domain Eukaryota; kingdom Viridiplantae; phylum Streptophyta; class Magnoliopsida; order Asparagales; family Asparagaceae; genus Scilla; species Scilla litardierei. Next base: position 164,472,058 of record CM061133.1, read on the forward strand.
GGTTTGGTGCCTTCTTCTTCCTCAAAATCCTTCTTGCCCTAATATTGGTAAGTTTACTCAAGGCATAGGATTTTGTTGGTAAGTATTTCATATTTCATTTACTTTGATTGTAAGTCGTTCTCTCGGTTGTGAGAGAAAGGGTGTGATCCCAGGTTGTCGGAGTCACATGTCAATTGTGTATGCTTTGGTCTTGTAGAGGTTTTTCTACAAGAATTTCATAGTGAAAATCTTGGGTTAGTGGTTTTTAACTCAAGTATCCGGAGGGGATCCGGGTGGTTGAGACGTAGGATCACCGGGAACAAGTCGGGGAGACTTGGGTGGATCCGAACCCGTTACATCGTATTGTTTGCATTGTTTAATTCTTGTTGTTTGTAGTCTATTCCGCATTGTTGTTTGTATTTTTCACAATAATTAGGAATAACACTCTTGATTATTTTAAAGTACTATTCACCCCCCCCCTCTAGTACTTGTGCAGTAGCTACGCAGGGCATTACACCTATTTCGAAGGCACCGTATCGGATGGCCCCTGCAGAGCTTGAGGAGTTGCGAAAGTAGTTGGACGAATTACTGTAGAAGGGTTTCATACACCCTAGTGTGTCACCTTGGGTGCACCGATCCGGTTGGCGAAGAAGAAGGACGGATCATGCCGGATGTGTGTGGACTACAGAGGGTTGAATGCAGTGACCGTGAAGAATAAGTATCTGATGCCTAGGATTAATGATATTTTTGACCAGCTTAGAGGTTCGAGGGTTTTCTCAAAACTGGATTTGAGGAGTGGGTACCATCAGCTGAAGGTGAAAAGGGACGATATTCCGAAGACGGCCTTCAGGACAAAGTACGGATACTATGATTTCGTAGTCATGCCATTTGGTGTGACCAACACTCCAGAAGTATTTATGAACCTGATGAATTTGATTTTCTACGACTTCCTGGATAAGTTCGTCATTATCTTCATCGACGACATTCTTATTTACTCGAAGTCTGAAGAGGAGCACAGCCGTCATCTGAGGTCAGTGTTGGAGACACTGAGACGTCATAAGCTGTATGCCAAGTTTAGTATGTGCGAGTTCTGGTTGGACAGAGTCACGTTCCTAGGACACGTGGTGTCCGGAGATGGCATATATGTAGATCCGGATAAAGTCAGAGCAGTCAACGAGCGGCCGACCCCGCAATCAGCATCAGATATCAGGAGCTTTCTTGGTTTAGCTGGCTACTACCATCGGTTCATTAAGGATTTTTCGAGGATTGCGGAGCCGATGACGAAGCTGACGAGGAAGGATATGGAGTTTGTCTGGTCAGGGGATTGTGAGAAGGCCTTCAGTATCTTGAAGGAGAAGTTGACCACAGCACCGGTATTGGCTGTACCTGATCGGAGCGGAGGCTTCGAGATTTATTGTGATGCATCTGGCAAGGGACTCAGATGCGTCTTATATCAGCATGGTCATGTGGTCGCATACGCTTCTCGACAGTTGAGGAATTATGAGAAGAACTACCCGACGCATGATCTGGAGTTAGCCGCAATGATATTTGTGTTGAAGATCTGGAGACACTTCCGGCAGAGTGAGAGCATGAAAATCTTCACCGATCACAAAAGACTGAAGTACATTTTTACGTAGAGTGAGCTCAACATGTGTCAGAGGCGATGGTTGGAGCTGATGGCAGACTATTAGATAGATCTGCAGTATCACCCGGGGAAGGTGAATGTAGTGCCAGATGCTTTGAGCAGACTCCCCGCAGTGATGATGCAGACTGCCGACTGGAGAGTACAACAGGAGCTGAGATGGATGAACATTGAGGTTGTCCTACCAGGAGTGATCGCTTCGCTGATGAATTTGTAGATTCATTCTACGATAGTGGATCGTATTAAGGCAGTACTGGCAGGAGATCCAAAGCTGCAGAGGATCGAACGATAGGTGGAAGCTGGACTTCAGACGGAGTTTATTATTCATGAGGATGGTTTGCTGAGGTACGAAAGTAGACTCTGCATACCTGCAGGTGACATTAGAGAGGAGCTATTGAGCGAGGCTCATAGCTCACCTTATTCTATACATCCTGGAGGCACGAAGATGTATAAGGACCTCCGTCTGAATTATTGGTGGATTAGCATGAAGAGGAGTGTGGCACGGAGCGTTGCCAAGTGTTTGGTATGCCAGCAGGTGAAAGCAGAGCACCATCAGACAGCAGGATTGCTACAACCACTTCCTATTCCGGAGTGGAAGTGTCAGCACATCACGATAGATTTCGTGACAGGCCTACCTCGGAGCCCAAAGTAGAACGACGATGTCTGGGCGATCGTTGATCGTTTGACTAAGTCTATGCATTTCATACCTTTTCGAGTGGGACAATCCACGGAAGTCTTGGCGAAGAAGTATCTAGATGTAAATTATATTTTACTTCTATATTTATTGTTCCTCCTTGAGTCTAGTTTGTGATGTAGACCATGTTCATGCAGGAGATTGTGTGTTTACATGGAGTTCCAGTGAGCATCGTATCTGACAGAGACTAGAGATTTACATCTCAGTTCTGGAAGAGTCTGCAGGAGAACCTTGGTATGAGTCTGAATTTCAGCACGGCATACCACCCGCAGACCGATGGCCAGTCAGAGAGGACTATTCAGATTCTGGAGGATATGCTGAGAGCTTGTACGTTCGATCTGAAGGGTTCGTGGAAAGATCACCTCCACTTGGTGGAATTCTCATACAACAACAGCTACCAGGCGAGCATTGGCATGGAGCCGTTTGCTGCCCTATTTGGAAGAAAATGTCGATCGCCACTGAGCTGGGATGACATCAGAGACCGAGAGCTGTTGGGTCCAAAGATGATTGTAGAAGTTGTGGATGTCGTGAGAGACATCAGGGATAAGCTTCGGATTGCGCAAGATCGTTACAAGCATTGGGCAGACACCAAGAGACAACCTTTGGAGTTTCATCCAGGAGATCATGTCTTCCTGAAGATTTCTTCGAATCGCGAAGTCATTCTTTTCGGAAAGAAGGGGGAGCTGAGTCCAATGTATAATTGACTGTTTGATGTGCTGGAGCATGTGGGAGCAGTGGCTAATCGCCTTGCTCTGCCACCATCTTTGGAGGGAGTTCACGATGTTTTCCACGTATCTCAGCTACGTCGATACATCAGTGACCCATCGCACACTGTGGATTTTTTAAAGATCACGGTCCGACCGGACCTAACTTATGAGCAGCAGCCAGTGCAGATTTTGGACCGTCGATAGAAGCAGTTGAGGAACAAGGTAGTCGACCTGGTGAGAGTGATGTGGCGGCACGGATCAGCTGGGGAGTCCACTTGGGAGCGCGAGGATGAGATGAGAGAGCGCTACCTGCATCTTTTTCTTGAGCAGTAGTTGATGTAGATTTCGAGGGCGGAATCATTTCTTAAGGTTGGTAGGATGTAATGGTCGTTTTTCGATCGTGTGTATTTCAGCGTGTACGTTCTTTTTTACGCGTATTTTATTTGACCTCCTATTGTATCCGAAATGTGTGAAGTGATATGTCGTTGTGCCCCTCAGAGAGAGTAGTTATTTGTGGGATTTTTAGTGAACGTCATTTCACGGGTCATTCTCCCACAAATCAGCTTTGATTGAAGGGGCGTTGTAACTTTAGACTTCGATGTTGGACCTCTTTATTTTTTAGTTCATTTTTTGTGGGCCTAGCGCATGATCGATCACCATACCCGCGAGCCTCTCTTCGTCACGGTCGTCCTGATATTTTTCTCGTAATTTTCGGACATCGTTAGCCCAACCTATCACACTAATTACTTTCAAACCCACTTAGCACTAATCTAATTTGAATTTCAAACATAACCTAAATCTAATAGGATCGCATGTATCACCAAATGATTCCTCTAGCTATTCTAACCCTAAATCTACCATCCCCCTCTCTCTCACCCTCTCTCCAATCAGTCTAAACTACACCCTCTTTAAACCCTATTTAGCAAGATTTTCAAGTTAAATCTCAACCCAAACGCAACCTAGGGTTTTCACGCAATATCAGCCGACATCCCTTTTAACTCACGCATCCGACCACCTCCATCGTCGCCGGCCTTCCCAAGAGCTCCGGCCACCACCCCCAACTCCGGTCAGCCCTCCTCCCTCTCCTCCTCCACACAAACCATCCAAACACCGCGAAATCTGCCTTTTGCCGCAAGCTAGCTGCCGCCCAGCAACACACAAACCCACGGCCACCCTCTTCCAGCCATCACCAGTGACCCCCAACCGTCAACAACCTCCCTCCGACCCCCCTCTGCCTACTGCTGGCCCCCTTGACCCCTCAGGCCACCGGACAACCTTTGACAGCCGCTGAAACCACCCGGAAGCTTTTGACAGCCAGCCTCCTTCCCTAGCTACCATCGGCCATTGCTCCGGCCACCCCTCAGGTGAGCATGACCTCCTTTAGCCTCCTCCAATCCCCGACAACCCACATACGTCTAGGAGTCCACGCATGCCGTAGATCTTGCATTCTTTCCCGACGTCGTCGCCGTCGTCGTGTCGTTTCGTTGCGCTACTCGTAACCGAAGCAATCCCGATGTTGTTCTCGTTGTTGTGTCATCTTGTTGCGCTACCCGCAGCCGAGACGATCCCGAAATGATCCTTACTGTGCTACCCGTAGTCAAGGACACCGAGCACCGCCACCATTCCATATCAGACGCCGACGCGTGCGCGTTCGTCGCACTAGGTTGGTCTTTTTACTCGTAGCAACCCAAACAGTACGACATTGAAACCATAATTAAAAACCGAAAACTAACTCCCTAAATTTATTTTTCGCACCATTAAACTGTTGTAACTCTAGAATCGACGATCGGACTGATTTGACTGTGCACATAGGATAGAATCATCGAATAGGTTAAACCTTCATAACTTGACTTGAAAACTGATAGGTTAGCCACAATCAACTTAGAAATTTATAAGAACTTCTAAAACACGACCTGACACCCGTCGTTGACTTGTGACAGCGGACGTTGACCGACGTGCCAACCAAGACGAGACGCTTCCGACAGACGTTCTACTCGCCACCGCAGGCAAGTGTCCCCCCCCCCCCACTTGCGTAGTTACGGCCAAGTCTAGGCCACTTCTTTCTTAGAACTATAAAATTGTTGAACAAGAGAACCGGACGTGAAATGATAGCATCCATGACCCCCTAATGATAGCCTAGACTTGACAACGAAATTTAGGTATAAACTGCAAGCATGCTAGGAACTATCTGTGTGTGTGTGCGCGCGCGTGGACCCTAGAACAACTATAATCATGTCATGCCATGCAACAGCATTCACGACTTGTCTTGCACAACCTGTGGGCAATAAGGACACTCTCCAAGATAGAGAGCGCGATCCTTGGTACAGATTCACCTACGGGAAGCCCGTCACCCACCGAGTGAGTGAGTGACCCTGCAGACCGTGGGGATAGAGGCACTCACCGAGCTAGAGTGAGTGGTCCTATACATTGGTATAGATTCACCTACGAGAAGCCCGTCACTCACCGAGTGACTGAGTGACCCTGCAGACCGTGAGGATAGAGGCACTCACCGAGCTAGAGTGAGTTGTCCTACACAGTCTTGTCTTGAGTACTTGGGGAGGGATAGGGTTCAGCGGCCACCATGTTAGAGATTTTGGACACTTTCTAAGTTGAAGGCATGAACCCTCTTGGTGTCGAGTCGCTTGGTGTCACACAGTCTCGTCTAGTCTTGTCTAGTCTTGTCTCGGTAGCTTACGCTACGACCTTGCCTGCCATGTTTACTTTCTGCACCGTCTTTACTTTTCCTTACTTATACATGTCATGTTGTTGCATCATCTCATTTTAAATCAACATTAAAATGTTATCTTTAAATTCCTTTACACTTGCAGTAGAGTCTTCTAATCTTTCCTTGTAGACTTTACCTTACGTACAGCTTCTTTTCTCTTTGGTGTTGCACGTCAGGTACCGAGACAGAGTTTACAGACGAGCCAGCCTTACTCGAGGACCTGGAGCCGGAGGACGTTGATCCGGAGTACGTGCCAGACGAGGACCAGACCTAGAGATTCCTCACCGTTGCTGACTTTTGGAGGTTTACTGTTTTTAGTGTAGGTGTGTAGCACCGCTTTACTTTCTGTCTAGGTTAGGTGCTTCGCACCATTAGTTTCTTTTCTGTAGTTTTAGCCATGCTGGGCTTCTTTTTAGACTTAAGATAAATGCTGGACATTATCTTTTTATAAATGAATGCAAATTTTCTTTCGAGTACTCTTATATTATTGTTATGAACTTTTAAGTGCAAGAACCTGTAAATTTTAAATGGTATCTCTACTGACGCTTACTGGGCCCGAGCCTTACAGCTCTGGCCCATGCGGACCTTCGTCGTGTCCTCGCACCCGTTTTGGGAAGCGGGACGTGACAGGTCGAAAGAAGAACCATACATTAATAGAGTTGGCTAGGAATATGCTAAATAAATATAGTTTGCCTATGTCTTTTTGGGCTGAGGTTACTGCTAGCCATGTGTGCAATAGAGTTATGCTTAGACCTCTACTAAATAAAACTTCTTATGAACTATGGCATGGCAATACTCCGAACATTTCTTACTTTAGAGTTTTTGGATGCAGGTGCTATATACTAAATACTGGTGATCAACATGGCACATTTGAATCAAAATCAGATGAGGGTGTGTTCGTGGGATATTCAACGAGGAGCAGAGCATACAGGATATATGATAAACACACTCTTACTATTATTGAATCTATACATGTTAAATTTGATGAATTTGATATAAATTCTTCGGATTGCAGGCAGAACGAAGAAGAGAAAAATGTAGAACATCAAAGCATTCCAAGGAATAATGAGGAGCAACCTGAAAGACAAGAGAAAAATGAAACTGGCACAGAAGAAATACAAGAAGAAACAGTTATCAGAGGAGAGCTGAAATTCAATCCAAACCACCCATCAGACTTGATTATTGGTGAGCCTACGGCAGGTATTTGCACACGTTCCTCTTTTAGAAATCTAAGCGCTCTATATATTTATGGTGATTTTATTTCTGAAATAGAGCCTAAAAACATTGAAACTGCTTTTGAAGAGGAAAGTTGGATTTTATCCATGCAAGATGAATTGAATCAATTTGTTAGAAATAATATTTGGAAACTTGTACCAAGACCCTCAAATAATCCTGTAGTTGGTACTAAATGGGTGTTTAAAAATAAGCATGATGAATCTGGTAATGTTTTAGAAACAAGGCTAGATTGGTAGCTAAAAGTTACAATCAAATTGAAGGAATTGATGTGGATGAAACTTTTGCACCAGTTGCTAGGCTTGAGTCCATTAGAATATTGCTAGCTTTTGCAAGTTATAAAGTGCTCAAACTGAAACAAATGAATGTCAAAAGTGCCTTTCTTAATGGCTACTTAAAAGAAGATGTTTTTATTGAGCAACCCCCAGGTTTTGAAAGCCATAATTTTTCAAACCATGTTTATAAATTAGAAAAAGTTTTATATGGTCTTAAGCAAGCCCCACGAGCTTGGTACGATCGTCTAAGCACATATTTGTTGGAAAATGATTTTAAAAAGGGTAATACTGACAATACATTTTTCTTGATGCATGAATCTGATGATTTTCTCATTGTGCAAATATATGTTGATGACATTATTTATGGTGCTACTAATGATCTTCTATGTCAAAAGTTTGAGAAATTCATGTAGGATCAGTTTGAGATGAACCTTGTAGGAGAGTTGAAATATTTTTTTGGAGTTCAAGTAAAGCAAGGAAAAGAATGCATCTTTTTAACTCAAACCAAATACATCAAGGAGCTTCTGAAAAAGTTTGAGATGGAGAACTCTAAAGGAATTGGAATGCCAATGAGTCTCGCTATAAAAATGGACAATGATAAACAAGGAGTCGCCGTGGACCAAAAGCTATATCGAGGTATGATTGGTTCCTTGTTGTGCTTGACTACTTTTAGGCCTGATATAATGTTTGATGTATGTTTGTGTGCACGCTTTCAAGCCAACCCAAAAGACTCTCATTTAAAATCCATTAAAAGGATCTTTAGGTACATAATTAGTACTCCTAGTTTAGGCCTTTGGTATCCTTATGGTGGTAATTTTGATTTGTTGGGTTATTCAGATGCCGATTATGCGGGAAGTTTAACTGATAGAAAGAGCACTAGTGGTACTTATTTCATGCTAGGACACTCTTTAGTTTCATGGTCTAGCCATAAGCAAAATAGTGTTGCACTATCCACTACTGAAGAAGAGTATATTGCATAGGCAGTTGTTGTGCTCAAGTATTGTGGATGATGCAAACAATATCTGACTACGGACTAGCTCTTAAAAGAGTCCCTCTTGGATGTGACAGCAAAAATGCCATATATCTCTCTAATAATCACGTTCACCACTCTCGTACTAAACATATTGACGTGAGACATCATTTTCTTTGAGATCACCTCACTAAAGAGGATATGTCTGTAGAGTTTTTTCCCACAGAATCACAACTTGTAGACATTTTCACCAAACCTTTAGATGAGAATCGCTTTTGTTGTCTTCGTCTTGAGCTTGGTATTATTGATAAAAATTAGTACGAGAATTCATGTTTTATATGTGTGCATGAACTTTTTCTTGTTTGTGTGCTAGTAGTTGCATTGTTCCGTGTGCACGATTTTTTTTGTTCTGTGCGCTAGCATCTCAAGTTTGCTTTAGTACTCTATATATAATAATAAAAAAACTGATAAATAAAATCAAAAATGGTGCTAATTGTGTATCTTTCTTTTGAATCACCAAAGTTGTCGTAATGAATGATATACATATTCATGTAGAAATTGTTGTACTATTGCTATTGCTACATATGCATGTTCAACTTTCTAAATATTCATGACATGTTCAATAACACAAATAACTTGATTTCTACACCTCCATTTTAACTTCCACACGTATTAAATATTGTTGCACATTTGGAGATATCTTTTATGAAATTTGGAATGTGAATGTAGGAGGAAAACTTAACTAAAACTCTACGGGATATCATATACCTTGCCATGGATAAAAATTGATAAAAAAATTATGTTAAAAGTACAAAAATAAAAAAGAAGGATAATTGCTTCGTATGAAAAATGGATACAATCCTTGGCAACGATATTACTCACGAGTATCCAACATAAGCTTTATGGGTAATCTTTAGTGTTGGTGTGTTTACTCGTCAAGTAATGCCACATCACATCTAAGAGTCCTCATCGGCTATGTTTTTGGGTGTGGTATCTTAAACTCATTTTTAATGAGATGGAAAAAATCAATCTTAGGTGATGTGATTTATATGGAAAATGTGGATTTTTATGGTTAAATCGATTAAAAGTTCTCCTTAAGTGCTTCAATTTTAATCATCACACTTACACGTTGGTGTCGAAGTCTGAGTTGTTTAATTTCATTGTATTATGACTTGTTTATTATATGATAGTATACATGCAATTTCTAGTAATAGTTTATAATGCTCTCGTTTTTTTGCATGTTATATGTTAATGACTTCGTGTTTCAACTTTTGGTGGTAACAAAAGGGGGAGAATAATTTGAGTTATAGGTGAATTTGAGTTATATGTGACTATATGCTTGATGAATAGGGATGTTTGTTCAAAGGGGAGCACAAATATAAGGGGAGCATGCATATTGTAGTAATATTGAACTTTGCACATCATTGTGTGCACATCCTTGTATATCATTGCATGTTACCCTCCACCGTCACACTTCACACATGCTATTTTACATGTTTATTGCTCAAATCTTATACTAAGTTTGTCATCATCAAAAGGGGGAGATTGTTGGATACAACGATCGATGACTTCGTGTTTGATGATAACAAACGTGTGTGAACGTTCTAATGTGTTTGCTAAGTGTTTTCAAGAGTGGCAATCTCGTAAATCTTCAAAGTAATGACTAGGTCAATTTGATGGAGAAATTGCTATACACATTCCAAGATGACTTAGTCAAAGATGGCAAAGAGATGGAGAGAATCTCATGGGATTGATTCATATCAATTAGTGTTCATACAAATCCTATTTGCATTGGATGAAGATCAATTCCAAATCCATTTCAAATCTCAAATCCCCTAGCTTTGGGATTCCCTATTGCCGCACAAAACCCTAACCCTCTCTTATAAAAACAATCACCAAAGGGATTTCAACACAAGGCATCATTAAAAAGGAAAACGGCCAAAGAAAAATTCCCAAGAGTGCAACCTTTGTGTAACCCTCAAGCCTTGTGTAGTCTCTCAAGCCAAAAATTCCCAAAGAGCCGAATTCTTTTGCAAAAGCTCATACAAAGAATTATACCTCAGCCGCAATCTTTGACCACCCATTGCCGAATTCTCCAAGAGCCCTTCAATGAAAAACAAAAGAAGCTGCAACTTCCCATGGTAAAACTCCTCAAGCCAAAACTTTTGAAGCCGCACTTTTTGATCTTTTTGTGTCGCAAGTTTTGAGAACCCCAAAAACAAAGATCCCAACGAGCTCCATGTCTCTCCCTCAAGTAAGTCTATGTAGCCGCAATCTTTGACCTTTACCCCTTGCCAAATTCTTTGCACAGCTTGTCGCAATCATTAAACCCCCCTTTGCCGCAACTTGGAGATTGTATGGTTCAAATTTTGGTGCATGCGGCAACTTGGAAATTGCCTTAATACTGGTGCTTGCTGTAACCTTGAGCTGTTGACTGTTGGGGACTTCAGAGGAGACTACTTCTTATCAGATTGCTTCTGACCACGTGCTGAACGATAGAGACATCGGCACCGTCACAAACTGAGCAATTCTAAACTCATACATTATTATATTTGTGATATTGGGGTTGTAATCTTTGTAGAAAAATTTATTATCTTTTTGGGGACTTGGCTAGTTGGGACTAGCCAAGGAGAGAGCTTATACTAGGATTGTTATCGTTTAGCACTTTGGTGAGTGCAGGTATTGAGGGCCAGGTGAGTGTAGAGTGTGTACTCTATCTACAGGTTGTACAAATAACTTTAATAATCTAGTATTTGCTTTGGGGCTGGACATAGGTTGTTGGGATGACCGAACCAGGGTATATTGCATGTGCATGCTGTGACTACCATACTTTGCTCTGAGTCTGATTATTTGTTCATTAACTGCCAGTGTTTTCGTATGGGTTGCACGAATATATTATAAGCCTATTCACCCCCCCCCCCCCTCTAGGCTTAGATCCAGATCCAACAATATAAAAATCACCACATTCAAACTGATACATTCATCTGCATTCATGTCATGCCCCGCTCCCCATTCTATCGGGAGAGAGGACGCGAGCGGCTCTGCGATGTGCTTAAAATAAGGAGGAGTACTTTTTTTCTTTTCTTTTCTTTTCTTCCTCCTTGGTTTAGACACACAAAGCGTCTTTGTAAACTGCAGGTCCTTACATGCAAATTTAAGAAGCCGCTCAAACAATATTATTACATATCCAGCGTACAGAATTTAAGATACATTTTGGGCCTAGCATGACCAATACAAACAAAGTACACAACTTACATTATTTCAAATATAAAGGTGCAGTCGTGAAGGTGATTGTCTAATCTTCAGCGGGTAGATACTTCACGTATTCTTCAAGCACTGGCTCCACGTCTGCTATAGTATCTTCAGAGAATTCACTATTGACACTTGACGGACATTTCGTAAAACAACAAAATGCGATATCCATCAGCGAGGTTTACTCGGCAAGATAATCTCCAAAACAAAACGTTATGTATTTAAAATTGATCTAAGTTGAAATTAAAGGCGAGCAATAAGTTTAATTTAAGAGAGTAATAGCAGTTAAGCATTCACAACAATTTGCAACCTGCAGCAATTTAATCATTTGGTATCAATTTGCAATACTATTAGCAACCTTAAACAATTTAGCATTTGATAAAAAAACTGTAACGTTGTTAGCAACCTGTAAAAGAAGAGGTTAGAGCAATATTTAATAACCAATCTATTCTAGTGATAAGTTCATGTCCAAGAATACGAGAAATGACCAACATACACCCTGTTACGGGGGCCAATCCGAAACGCTGCTCACAGAACCAATAGGGCGATGGTCAAGCTCAACCTCCTTAAGTGTGAAGGCATTCGGTCGGGGCATCCAGTCACTCCGTAACACTTGTGACTATAGACTACCCCAATCACATGGGTCAAGTCAAGTGCCGGGTCAAAAGTACGTGTACCATTCATTTATATTGAAGTTCCATCTTCCATTCATTTATATTGAAGTTCCATCTTCCATTCAGTCTATTCAGTTTAATTGCATCATATTAGATGCGTACGGTTGTTCCATGGTATATCACCATCACATGCGATAATCTCACAAACTTTCATCAATTAAAGATTTACTATAACAATTAAGCGAAATGTGAAAACATGCGATAGTATAAAGAATTTGGCACATAAATAATTCCAACTAAGCAAATGACTCTAATTAAGCTTAAAATATTTTTCTAAGGCTAGTAGGTAGTTTTCAAGATCTTTCAACAATTATTAGGTATTTTTAAACAATTTAAAAGGGCCAAAAACTAAGTTTAAATCAAGAAATGATTTTTACGATATATACTCAAAGATTTATTTAGAGCAAACCGTACCTCGGAATTCTTCTAATAAGGGGTCAACACGTCCGTATTAACTAGCACTACAACATATATTTTTCTCGTGTGTCAGTGTACGTGAAAATCTCATGATATGAATTTTAAAGCGAAAGTAGCGTTATTTGGTTTTATCTTTGAAAAATCATTGTGAGTTATGTACTTGCCTTTTGACGATGAAACCAGCACCAATAAGTCCATTTCGTCATTTCAAATTTTCTGGGCCTTGTCTCGTATTATTCTGAGGTCTGTACAATTTACTATGAATTTTATTATGATCAGCCTTATATATTTAATATATGTGTATGTATATAAATACATTTACGTTCTTCTAACTCACCCTCCCTCTTCTTTCATGCAGCGGGGATCCTCGCATTCGTGTCGTCGCTAATGACGACTGCGGGGGCGGCAGAGGCTGGGCGGTGGCGCGGTTGGTCCAGGAGGCGGTGGGGGTATGGCAGGAGGCGACGGGCAGCGTCAGCAGTGGCAGAGAACGGCTAGGCGGTGGTGGAAGTGGCGGGAGCAGTGACGAGCTCATGTGGGGTGTTTTTGCGGCGAGGGGTGTCGTCGTGCACGTCATAGGAGCGACAACGTGGTTGAGGCAGAGCGGAGGAGGGCGATGGCAGGCGGTGGCGCAGGCGGCAACAGCGGAGAGCGAAGCCCGTGGGGAGGAGCTGGGGAGAGGCAGAGCACGACGAGGAAGGGTGCTTTGGGCATTGGTTGGAGCTTAGTCGTGGGGCGAGCTCGTAGGAGGGCGATGCCCTCGCATGGCTGTGGCGTCGTCGTCGCCATGAATAGGAGAGGCTCTCGGAGAGGAGGGTGCAGGGTTGGGTGAGGGGGTACACGGTGGTGGGTGGAGCTGTAGGAGGTGGGGGTGGCGATCAAGGCGGTGGTCGGGGCTAGTCGTGGGGGTGTGGCGGAAGAGAGAGGAGAGAGGGCATTGGTAGGTGAACTGTCACGCCCCGCTCACCCAAGCACGGGGGCATAGCTGACGAGGTCGCCGTAGTATTCAGACTCAGGCTTCGAGCCCTCTTATCTAAATACTACTAGGCATTTTGTTTAAATATAAAATATGAGCAGGCCATTGTAATAACACTGGAGTAGTACACAGGGTAAAGAAAAGTGCTCCAACAGAAAGTAAAACGCAGTACTGAAAAGTAAATACATCAACACTGAAGTTACATTACATCACATGGGTCCATATACATACATACATACATCATCTGTACAACGGGGGAACAAAACGGTACAGCAAAAAGAAACCTCAGCCCAAAAGTACAAAAGTACACACCCGGTACAACGCACCCACTAGTCTAACCTCGGGAAATCTAACTGTACAAAGTCTCCTGAAGGCTCTACCTCGATAGCACTGGCACCGATCTCCGGCTCCTGAACACCCGAAGACTGCTCAGGACTCGCACATGTAAACCACGGGATGGGACACTTCAACGTGTGCCCCAGTAGGAACTCTTAATCACCCTAGTAAAACCCAGTTTAGAACTGGTCTCCCTAACTAACTAACTAACTACATGTGTCACATCATCACAGGTTACGCAGAAATTAAAAAACAGATTACAAGTGCTGAAAGTAAGTAACAGTGAACAGAACTGAAGAAATAAATGATTAAATTAAATAAATTAAATTGTTGTTCTGTATTTGCAACCCGGATAAACCATAGGCTGCTAAGAGGTCGGACTTCACCCAGGGTAGGTGAAAAGTGGTACCACTCCAGCGACACGAGCACAGGAGGGCCTCTCGTAACTCCGTACCCGACTGGACAAGGTACCGGAGTGAGATTCATCTCGGTTTTTCTGTCGGACAAACGGAGAAACCCATCATTTATCGTCCAGGTGCGTCACGAGTGCACCGGCGGCCTCTCTAACTCTAGTCAACTCCCCCTTCTGGGAGTGACGAAGTGAGTGAGAATCATACTACGTCCGCTCCTTAACACCTACCATTTATCTGTGTATCCCCCAAACCCACATCTGGCGTCTCACCCATTTCAAGAATGGACCGAGAACACCGATGTCAAATTATCATTCTCACTCACAAGTTTTTCTTTGATAAGCATTACTTCATTAATCATGGCATCATTTAGTGGTCTCAAATACCACTCATGTTCCAACATATATGTAATCTCATTTTCAATAACTTTTCCACATGAATCACAACATAATTAAACACCATCATAAAGGCACCTTAAGGGCATGTTAATAAAGCACAAATTAGCATATTCAGAATTAACTTAAAGCAATAACACAATTTTGAAAAATCCTACTCAAAATTACAACACAAATCTGTCAAAAACGACAGTCTAGAAAGAATGGTTCTGTTACCCAAATTGCAGTCAGAATTGGCTCTCGACCTCTCTCAAAGTTGTAGGAAATTTTCTTTAGTGTTTCGTAGTGTCCTTAATTTTATTTTTATGATTTTTCTACAATTTTCTACGAATTTTACAAGTTATTGTTCTGCAGCAACAAAAATTCCAGCAACTAATTTCCTTATAAAATCTAGATCTAACATGCTTAAATGCCACAATTAACATCATTACACTAGCAAGGAAATAAGGTTACTACTTTTACTAATCCTTACCCTAATTGCAACTTTACAAGAGGATATTTTACTTTTTAACATATGTTACACAACATAACCATATACCTTGCAACTTCCTACTAAAAAGAAACTAACATAGAAATCAAATTCTCTAAACATCACAAACTACAATCTAGCACCATTATTAACAAGTTAACATATTACTCATACTCTCCATTTTACAACATGATTTAACATTATAAATCTTGGGTATCAAACCAAAATGAAATTAAGCATATTAATTTGCAACTACAAAGAAACCATATGCAACATAAGAGTACAAAATTTTATTCTTGCTGACATATGAATCCTAACACAAAATTAAATTTACTAACATTTAACTTACTAATTCAACATGGGTTTTTAACATGAAGTTCAACATGGTACAATTACTAACTTATTGAGAAAACTAATCCTAAACTAGACTCTACTTAGGTAGTTAGAAATCCTACCTTGCAACTGTTCTCCAAATTCAATCTCAGGCCCTTCTTCTCCTTGATGAAAAGAACTCCTAGCTCCTTCTTCAAGCTCCAATTTTTGTCTCCAATTGACCTCCAAAAAGTAGGATTTTTGGTCAAATTTTGGCTAGTTCTTGATGTTGGAATGATAAGGGAAATTTGTGGGCTTTAAGTGCTTGAGGAGGGGATTATTATGGAAGAATACTAGATGAAAGGAGATGAAGTAACATGAAGAAAAGGGGGAGCTAAGTTTCTGCCAGCCTAAGGGAAGGTGAGGGAGAGAATGGAAGAGGGAGAAATGAGATTTTTCTTTCTTTTTGGTTTTGTTTTTTCATTGCCTAGATTTTAGGATCCCTTAAAACCCTCCCCTCCTTACACCTAGTAAGCCAAGTGTACTCTTACTAATTAACAACATGACACATAGCAAGTGTGTTGTCATGCCTACAAAATTTGAAATTAGAATTATTAGGAAAATAGGAATACATGGTAAAATACACCATATTCCTTAAATACATGGTATTCCATTCTAATACCTTGATTTCCTAATATTAATAATGGGTTTTAATCTATTTAAAAATAATTCCTCCACCAAAATAATTAAAGAAAAATACGGGCATACTCCCAAAAATATACAGACGTATCTATGTCAAAATACGTGCAAATACACGTATATGAAAATTAGGGTCATTACATCCTATCCCCCTTAAAATAAATTCCGTCCTCGGAATTTCAAATTAAGGGAGAAAACTTTCTATGCATAATATACATTCAAAACAAAATCACATCAGACAAACAAGTGAGGGTATTTCTCTCTCATCTCATCCTCGAGTTCCCAGGTAGACTCTCCTGGTGACTCTCGGTGCCACATAACCCTCACTAGATTGATCAACTTTTTCCTCATCATCTTCTGCCTTCGGTCTAGAATGGCCACAGGCTGCTGATCATAAGTCAAATCTGGTCGCACTTCGATATCAGAGAAGTCAACGACATGATCAGGATTTCCAACACATCTCCTGAGTTGCGATATATGAAACATATTATGCACTTCCTCAAGAGATGCTGGCAAGGAAATTCTGTAAGCCACTTCTCCAACACGAGCCAGAACTTCAAAAGGTCTGATATATCTTGGGCTCAACTTGCCACGTCTTCCAAAATGAATCAGCCCTCGCGTTGGTGAGATCTTCAAAAATACTAACTCTCCTGGCTGAAATTCCAAATGTCACCTCTTCACATCTGCCCAGTGTTTGTAACTGTCCTGAGCTATGTGAAGATTGTCTCTGACGACTCTCACAACATCTATGGTTTCAGCGATCATATCCGGGCCCAACAATTCACGATCTCCAACATCATCCCAACTAAGAGGAGATCGGCACTTCCTTCCATACAAAGCTGCAAATGGTGCCATGCCTATGCTGGCTTGATAACTATTATTGTAGGTGAACTCTACCAGATGTAGATGTTCGTCCCAAGAACCCTTGAAATCCAGCATGCACGCCCTCAGCATTTCTTCTAGAATCTGAATTGTCCTCTCCGAGTGTACGTCTGTCTGTGGATGGTATGCAGTGCTGAAACTCAGCTGAGTTCCCAAGATAGCCTGCAGATTTCTCCAAAAATGAGACGCAAACCTTGTATCACGGTCGGAGACTATGCTTACATGGACTCCATGAAGCCTCACGATTTCCTCCATATATCTCTTAGCAAGATGGTCTGTTGACTGGCCAACTCGAAAAGGTATGAAGTGAGCTGATTTGGTCAATCGGTCCACGATTACCCAAATAGCATCATGTCCTTGAGAAGTGCGAGGTAAGCCAGTTATCACATGTTGCCACTTCCACTCTGGAATTGGAAGAGGCTGTAGAAGCACTGCCGTTCGTTGATGTTCGGCCTTGACTTGCTGACATGTCAAGCATGAAGCTACACTCCTGGCCACACTACGTTTCATGTCGTGCCACCAAAAATATTGTCGCAGATCACGATACATTTTGGTGCCTCCAGGATGGATAGAATAAGGTGAGCTATGAGCTTCTTTCAACAGTTCATCCCAAATGTCACCTGATGGCACACAGATACTGCTCCCAAAACGCTGAGATCCATCTTCGTGAACACAGAAATCATTACGAAGTCCGGCTTCTTTCTGCTCGCGAATCTTCTTCAACTTTGCATCCCCAGACTGAGCTGCCTTGATCCTCTCAACTAAATCAGATTGAACCTGCAAGTTCATCATCATCACTGAGGAACCAAGTAAGACAACTTCAATCTCCATCTGCCGAATATTACCTTGAAGTTCTCTCTGCATAGTCAACATCATCACTGTCGGCATGCGATTAAGAGCATCAGGTACAGCGTTGACCTTCCCAGGGTGAAATTGTAGGTCGACATCATAATCAGCCATCAACTCGAGCCATCTACGCTGCCTCATATTCAGCTCTTTCTGAGTGAACACGTACTTCAAACTCTTGTGATCTGTGCATATCTTTACACGTTCACCCAGAAGAAAATGCCTCCACAACTTCAGTGCAAACACCACTGCTGCTAACTCCAAGTCATGTGTAGGATAGTTCCTCTCATGAGTCTTCAACAATCTAGAAGCATAAGCTACTACCCTACCATGATGATGGAGAACACATCCCAATCCTCTGCCTGACGCATCACAGTAAATCTCATATCCACTCAAACGGTCTGGAATCGTCAGGACAGGTGCAGTGATCAATCTATGCTTCAGTTCATCAACCGCTCACTGACATTCTTCTGCCCAATTGTAAGCAACATTCTTCTTGGTTAGATGAGTCATCGGTGCATCGATCTTAGAAAAATCCTTGATGAACTTCTTGTAGTACCCAGCCAATGCAAAGAAACTTCTGATCTCTGTTACTGACTTAGGAACTGGTCACTTCTCTACATCAGTAACCTTCTCTGGATTTACAGCTATACCATCTCCAGATACAACATATCCCAGAAAAGCAACCTTGGTCAGCCAAAACTGACACTTGCTATACTTAGCATATAACTGGTGCTGCCTCAGAGTCTCCAGGACTATCCTCAGATGCTCAGCATGATCTTCCTCTGATCTCGAGTATACCAAGATATCATCTATGAAGACAACCACAAACTTATCCAAGTACTCATAGAAGACTTGATTCATCAACCTCATGAATGTGGCTGGTGCATTAGTAACACCGAAAGGCATCACTAAGAATTCATAATGACCATATCGAGTTCTAAATGCAGTCTTTGGAACATCTGATCCTCTAACCTTCACCTGATGATACCTGCTTCTCAAATCCAGCTTTGAATAGACACGGGATCCACCCAACTGATCAAAGATGTCATCAATCCTAGGAAGAGGATACTTGTTCTTCACAGTAACTTTATTCAACTCCCGGTAGTCGATGCACATCCTTCGAGTTCCATCCTTCTTGTTCACCAAAAGCACTAGCGCACCCATGGTGAAACACTCGGCTGAATCAAACCACACTCTGACAAATCCTTCAGCTGACTACGAAGCGCTGCTAACTCTGGAGGAGCCATAGGTAAGGAGCCTTCACAATCGGTTGAGTGCCTGGAATCAGATCGATGGTGAACTCCAATGATCTATCCGGAGGAAGTCCATAGATATCGTCTGGAAAGACATCAGGAAAATCCCGGACTACCCTCGACAATACAGGTTCAGCATCCATCTCCATCATCACTTCTACTGGACTGGCCTTAAACTTCAATGGTCCAAGGGAACTACTACCACTAAGAAATTCAAACTCTGGATGATCCGGAATCTGAAACACTATCTTCCTGAGCCTACAATCTATAGTGGCATAGAACATCCCTAACCAGTCTATCCCAAACACTGCTTCAAAATGAGTGTAACGGCCAGTACTCACTATTCGTAATACGGCTATACGTATAGCAATTTCGGGTACCTGATTGGTTTTGTTGCTTTGTATGTGAGTCATGTTGTTGAGTCGATAGGACCGTAGCACATTGGTTGCATCCTTAGCAAGCCAACCCCCGACGTGTGCCTAGCTTGGGCTTACAGTCCCCTTTGGACCCCATAACCTTTGTACACTTTTCGTGCCCGTAATCTTATGCGTGCACGTATTTATTTTAGACTTTGTCTGAATCCGAACCCTATAGTGTGATATGCCGTTGTGACTCTCTCGGATAGTATTAAATTGTGGCACTAATTTGAAACGTCATTTCACGGGTCGTTCTCCTACGATTTGACTTTATTTGACGAGACGTCACGATTTTCACTTTTGTCGTGAGGCCTTTTTATTTTTAATTTCGTTTCTCGTCGTCGAAATTGTGATATGTCTTCTCTGTCTTCTTTCTCTCGTCGTCCCGGTCACCCCAGTATTTATTTCATAATTTTTGGGCTTCGTTTGATCTACTTTCACTGGTTGGCCCAACTTATTACATTTTTAGCCCTAAGTTTCATCTAGAGTAATTTCCCTAATAAAAATCATTAATAATAATAACCTATGTTACATCCTAATACTTAGTTGACTCAGCCCTTGTTTGCACTTGGCCGCACACACGCATAGCCTAGGGAGAGTGAGAGAGGGTGAGAAATTGGGTTTAATATTAATAATAGCCAATTCCGAATTCAAAAACAACCCTAACCTAGCCCTAGACCTAGTCACCCACGTTTCCAGCCCTCTACCCACGTCATGTGCCCTCACCCCCTCTTAATAGCAGCCAAGGGTTTACTTTTCACAACAAACACAAGTGAAAACAGCGACGGCACTAATTTTTCCCACGCAACAAACCCCGAGGCCGCCCCACTCTTGCGCTCCCGGCCTCCAACCGTCGACGACGAGCCACCTCAACCCATCCCCGACGTGTCTCCTCCCCTCATGTCGCTGTAGCCCCGCTGCAGCCGCCGCAAAAACCGCCCAGATGTCGCTTTTCTGCAGAATTTCGCAGCAGCAGCCGCAGCGGCCGCCGCTGCCGCCGCCGCGGCTTCTCCCCTCCGCCGTCGACCCCCTGGAACCCCCTCACCATTGACATCAGCCCCTCAGGCTGCCTTGCTCTGAAACAGCGAGGGTACTCGCTGTTTTGCGTGTAAATCGGCGTATCGTCGTGTCGCTGAGTTCTCGTCGTACCCTCTCGCTTTTGGGGTCTTCCAACAGCCCTCTACTTCTCCTAGGGGTGCTTTCCAACGTCACAAGCATCCCCTACGATGCACAACATCGTAGACTTCATGTACGTCGAACCATACGTCCTGGTTCGTTATTACGGCTTCCCGGGAGCCGTGAAAATGCCTACCGATCTCTTGCTCGCTGATTGGAATCTTGTTCACTGATCTAGTCGCTGCCCAAGAATTGGCGAGCGTGAAATCTAATTTTGGAATCTGGACGTTGAGAGTTTTCTATTATTCCAACCCCAAGAATTGTCGCCTCATGCTGATCTAGTCGCTACCCGATGCCAGTGTAGCTCTCGCGTCGTGTAAGGGTAAATTTCTGAACACTTAGGACCCCCAACCCATCCATGTTAAACAAGATAACAATCAGTAATTTTATTGTCTGGTAATTCACTAATAAATATAATTTAATTTGGGACTGTAGGCTGGTGGATTTGAGCATATAGGTAGACTGGACTGTTTGGACGGTGTATTCAGAACGATTGATTGCAGGCAAGTGAAACTTGCCAGTTCTTTGTTTAGGACGTGCTTTAGGCTATTTCTTGTTTTAGGCGTAAAAGAGACTAGGCGACAAAATGATACTTGCCTAGACGCAATTTCAAGATCTAGCTTGACAACGAAGCTAGATCTGTCACCCTGCCATGTCATTCATGCATTTCTGCCTGTCACATTTAAATTTTCATATCTGCATACTCTTTACTTGTGCTCTGCCTGTCATGTTTAAATTCCTTATCTGTACGCACTTAAATTATAACTTACCATGACATGTCATCCATGCTTGAGTGTTGCATTCGTAGCACACTCTACATACTTCCTTGTCTAGGCTAGGCACCTGCGTTGCAGGCACAACCCTATACCAAATACACTTCCTGGCTCGTGATCCAGAAGCGAGCTACATGTGTTGGTCAAAAGCCAATACCCAAACACGTGGAGGGATAGGGATAAGTGATCACTTGAGCGTAGGAGTTGGCCCGTACAGCCACTCCAGCCAAAAGGCGTAATCTCTGTGCACGACGTGTTTACTTGACTTGTAAAAATCCATTTGAATGATTTCCCTTGCCATGTATAACTTGTTGCCATGTATAACTTGTTTCCATGAATAACCTGTTCCCATGTCATACTTGACGCACTTTACTACTTGTTGCATTCATATCTTAAACTGCCATGTCATCGCACATTTTAGAACTGCTAGGTTGCTTTCTTCTTTTAGTTTTCTTGCACAATTCTCTTGTAGACTTGCTGACATGCGCCCTCGTCTCTTTTGGGTATCGCATGTTAGTTGCTGAGCCAGAGGCCGTTGCTGAGGACGAGGTGTTTGCTGACTTTGAGCTTGAGCCCACCGTTGACGTGGAGTACGAGGACACCGGTGACCATTCGTAGACACTTCTTTTGGTGTTACTCTCTGCTTAGATGTTGTTAGTTGTCGGTGCATAGCACCTCTCTTTTCATGTTGATATTATGTATTATGTCGGCCATGCTTTAGGCCTCTTTTCAGACTCTTGTATTTTCCATTACGACTTGACTCTGAATGTTGGAATAATCTGGATGTTATTGGTGGAGTTTTTTCTGCTTTAAATTATTATTAGATTTGTTTCGACTCGTGGTTGCAAGGACCTGCCATTTGAAATTTTTATAGACGCTTATCAAACTGCAGCTTCACAGCTCCACGTCTGAGCGGACCTCCTCACGTCTCGTCTTCCATTTTAGGTAAGCGGGTCGTGACAGGTTTTGTTGGTGGCCCATGAAGGTCCTTTTGCAACTGCGGAATATCGAGACAACGAAAATAATAAAAACATTCATTAATTATTCGAAACATTCGAGTCGTAAAATCTGAGTCTAATAAGAGCATTTTTGTGTCCTAGGTGGCTAGAAGACGAGTTGCTCGAGCATCTATCTCAGTTTAGTAGGGAAATCCATAGATCATGACTATAGTAAGACTTAATTAGACGTCTGTGCTTGCTAGTTAGAGGTCCCAGATTGTTAGCTAGACTCCATGCTAGAAATTGATATAATCATCTTAGGAGTTACCTTAGTGGTTCTTGCCTAGCTCTGACCATATTAGACTTCTAGAATTTATTTAGTCGTTCGCTTGGGTTCATCAATTTCGGGCCAAGCTGAGCGCAGTTCATTACGGTACAGTTCCTTAGAAAGTCTTAGCGCCAAGTTTCCTAATCTTTAGTTAGTCGACCGTAGGAGTTTCCCGTAGATTTTCCTGGGTCGTATCCTAGGCGTATCTAAGTTTCGATCATACGACTATTTTCCTTGCCCTCGATTCACAAGATTGCCTCACGACGATCGTCGTTAATTTTCGAATCTCTTCGTTACAAATCTTGAACTTCCTGAAAGTATTTTCGATATTCCTTATTCGCTAAGTTTAAACTCATTCGAAAACTTTTAATATATATATATACACACACACTTAGACTGCATGCTCTTTCGTTGACTTAAATTCTTTTTTTGAATTTCGAAAGTTTTGTCGAGATTTTTAATTACTATTTTATAATGTTTTCCAGCCTATACTTTTCATACCTATTTAAATACATTGTCCCTTTTCATATACTAATTTTATTCTGAACTGTATTTCTATTTTCCCTAATTCGATTTATAATTTTCATTTCTTACTAATCCCATTAAAACTTATTCGAATAACTCATGCGCTTACCTTTAATATATTTTTCTAAGTTACATAAGACTTCAGCATTCAGCGTGTCGATTTTATACTCATCATTTTCCTACTTCAAATTTTTGTAAAATACTATCTTCATTTAAATTTATCTCCAATTGCAAAATAATTCATTCACCTCCATACTCATTATTCTACGTCTATTCCTTATGTCGTGACTTAACTTTCATGCTACCCTTCTATGTTTTATAAGGATATTGTTATATTTTTATCTCATAACTTACTTTTTATTATATCCTTATCTCGTATTCTATATCCTTCTTCCTTACTTGATTAATCTGAACTATATTTTGTTCCACCCAACCAAGCTTTTCCCTTATATGTCGCCTCATCTGAACCCGTTCATCTCGATATTGTTTCATTTCAATTCCGATTTCGGCTTCCTCACTATTGTTTAGTTATCACGTTAGTGCTCGTTGTTGCCCGTGTCAACCTTAGCATAGTAGCGAGCCCATTGATTTTATTACGATGTCGTTGTGGTGCATGTATAAGTAGAGTGTGTGGACCCGTGTGTGTGAACCCTGGCATATCACTCCCGTATGAGTGTACTCCCCAATAGTATATTAATGTTTGCCTATTGTGTGATATATACATACTCAGTGTTATTCATGATGTATATGAAGTTGTATGGATGATATTAGTTATATATGTGTGGGTAGCTATGACACTTTAGGAATGTCTGTATATATATTGGAAATTGTATTGGAGTATAGACTAGTAGTGTATGTAGTTTGAAGATACTTGTGAATGCTTGATATGTATATATATATTAGTAAGTTAGGTGTATATTAGGTATAATGACACTAGGGTACTTATAGTTAAATGTGCATGCTTATTATTTAATCTTTATGTTAGTACGTTTGGGCGTGTGCTCGTACGTAGGTATGTGCTTACTATATGAATATGTGTGATATACGTATGGTAGTAGGATTATAATTTTGATTGGTATTGCTTGCTTTTATGGGATGTTGTGTGTGCGTGTATACCATGAGGTATACATGATTATTGCATGTCTTAACTATGTATGGATAAGTAGATGTGTTGGTATACTAATTATAGGTAGAAGGATATGGTGTGGATATATATGTTACATGTGCGTGACTATACAATGAATGCATGTATTAGGGAGTGTATTATAATTATACGTGTGCTGATGTCTGTAATATTATTATGGTATATAAAGTAATTGAACTATGTGGTGTTACCTGACTAAAAATTAAGTGTGTTAGACATTATGGTATGTATATGGTTATATTGGTAAATGTGTATACATTGGAGTGGTATTGGTATAGGTATAAATACCATGTTACGTATGTAGGGTATTCTGATATGTTTCTTGAGTCTCACTCAAGCTTGAGTGGGTTTACTCTAAGTATATTGTTACATATGTCTGTAGTAGCGTGTAGTACCATGAATATAGCAATGGATGATGTATGTATAGAGATAGGATTGTTTGCGCCTGGTTGCGTTACGCACCTGATGGTGGGTCGCTATACCAGTATATAGTTATAGGTGTTGGTCTTGTGGTATAGTTATTTACTAAGGACTTGCATGTGTGAACGTATGTGTGCTAGCTAAACTAAGTGTGAAGAGGTGCTGAGTATATAGTGGTATGATTGGTATATATGAATGAAAGGTTAGCGTGTGCGGGTGTGCACCATGCACGGGTAAGTATGTGCTTAGTTATATGTATTGGTGACTATGGTATGAGTGGCGTGTTGTGAATATAGTTATAGGACCGTATGTGATGTGAATATATGATGAAATATTTTCATGCATTTGAATGACTATATAAATGTGAAATTATAGTAGTGGTGAATGTATATTAGATATAGTAAACTTGATTGTATTTGCTAGTGTGAGACTATTCTTATGTGAGTATCTGAACTAGTGTTTTGTGCTAGGTAAGTAGTAGTTATATAAGGGATGTATGCATATATATATATATATATATATATATATATATATATATATATATATATATATATATATATATATATATATATATATATATATATGATTGAAATACGTGTATGAATTTGACTGGCTATGATAGGTGTAAGTGTGTAATGTGCGTGAATATATACATGTTAGTAGAGTTATTGGTTGACTACCTAGTGCATATATAAGCACTTGTAATGACTATACCTGGTTGAATTATAGTGTGATGTGATTGGGATAGCTACTAGTCTGGCTAGAGCTATATTTATAGTTAGAAATTCCGAGGACGGACTTTATTCTAAGGTGGGTAGGATGTAACGGCCAGTACTCACTATTCGTAATACGGCTATGCGTATAGCAATTTCGGGTACCTGATTGGTGTTGTTGCTTTGTATGTGAGTCGTGTTGTTGAGTCGATAGGACCGTAGCACATTGGTTGCATCCTTAGTAAGCCAACCCCCGACGTGTGCCCAGCTTGGGATTACAGTCGCCTTTCGACCCCGTAACCTTTGTACGCTTTTCGTTCACGTAATCTTATGCGTGCACGTATTTATTTTAGACTTTGTCTGAATCCAAACCCTATAGTGTGATATGCCGTTGTGACCCTCTCGAAGAGTATTAAATTATGGAACTAATTTGGAACGTCATTTCACGGGTCGTTCTCCCACGATTTGACTTTTTTTTACTAGACGTCACGATTCTCACTTTTGTCGTGAGGCCTTTTTATTTTTAATTTCGTTTCTCGTCGTCGAAATTGTGATCCGTCCTCTCTGTCTTCTTTCTCTCGTCGTCCCTGTCACCCCAGTATTTATTTCACAATTTTTGGGCTTCGTTTGATCTACTTTCACTGTTTGGCCCAACTTATTACATTTTAGCCCTAAGTTTCATCTAGAGTAATTTCCCTAATAAAAATAATTAATAATAATAACCTATGTTACATCCTAATACTTAGTTGACTCAGCCCTTGTTTGCACTTGGCCACACACATGCATAGCCTAGGGAGAGTGAGAGAGGGTGAGAAATTGGGTTTAATATTAATAATAGCCAATTCCTAATTCAAAAACAACCCTAACCTAGCCCTAGCCCTAGTCACCCACGTTTCCAGCCACCCTCACCCCCTCTTAATAGCAGCCAAGGGTTTTCTTTTCACAGCAAACGCAAGTGAAAACAGGGCAGGCCCTAATTTTTCCCACGCAACAAACCCCGAGGCCGCCCCACTCTTGCGCTTCCGGCCTCCAACCGCCAACGACCGGCCACCTCAACCCATCCCTGACGTGTCTCCTCCCCTCAGGTCGTCGTAGCCCCGCTGCAGCCGCCGCAAAAACCGCCCAGGTGCCGCTTTTCTGCAGAATTTCGTAGCAGCAGCGGCGGCCGCCGCCGCCGCCGCCGTCGCGGCTTCTCCCCTCCGCCGTCGACCCCCTGGACCCCCCTGCGCCGTTAACATCAGCCCCTCAGGACGCCTTGCTCTGAAACAGCGGGGTACTCGCTGTTTTGTGTGTAAATCGATGTATCGTCGCGTCGCTGAGTTCTCGCCGTACCCTCTCGCTGTTGGGGTCTTTCGACAGCCCTCTACTTCTCCTAGGGGTGTTTTCCGACGTCACGAGCATCCCCTACGACGCTCAACATCGTAGACTTCGTGTACGTCGAACCGTATGTCCCGGTTCGTTATTACGGCTTCCCGGGAGCCGTGAAAACGCCTACCGATCTCTTGCTCACTGATTGGAATCTTGTTCGCTGATCTAGTCGCTGTCCAAGAATTGGCGAGCGTGGAATTTAATTTTGAAATCTGGACGTGGAGCGTTTTCTATTATTCCAACCCCTGGCATCGCTACCCGACGCCAGTGTAGCTCTCGCGTCGTGTAAGGGTAAATTTCTGAACACTTAGGACCCCCAACCCATCCATGTTAAACAAGATAACAATCAGTAATTTTATTGTCTGGTAATTCACTAATAAAGATAATTTAATTTGGGACTGTAGGCTGGTGGATCTGAGCACATGGGTAGACTGGACTGTTTGGACGGTGTATTCAGAACGATTGATTGCAGGCAAGTGAAACTTGCCAGTTCTTTGTTTAGGCCGTGCTTTAGGCCATTTCTTGTTTTAGGCGTAAAAGAGACTAGGCGACGAAATGATACTCTCCTAGACGCAATTTCAAGATCTAACTTGACAACGAAGCTAGATCTGTCACCCTGCCATGTCATTCATGCATTTCTGCCTGTCACATTTAAATTTTCATATCTGCATGCTCTTTACTTGTGCTCTGCCTGTCACGTTTAAATTCCTTATCTATACGCGCTTAAATTATAACTTGCCATGCCATGTCATCCATGATTGAGTTTTGCATTCGTAGAACACACTACGTACTTCTTGTCTAGGCTAGGTGCCTGCGTTGCAGGCACAACCCTATGCCAAATACACTTCCTGGCTCGTGATCCAGAAGCGGGCTACATGTGTTGGTCAAAAGCCAATGCCCAAACACGTGAAGGGGTAGGGATAAGCGATCACTTGAGCATAGGAGTTGGCCCGTACAGCCACTCCAGCCAAAAGGCGTAATCTCTGTGCACGACATGTTTACTTGACTTGTAAAAATCCATGTGAATGATTTCCCTTGCCATGTATAACTTGTTGCCATGTATAACTTGTTGCCATGAATAACCTGTTGCCATGTCATACTTGACGCACTTTACTACTTGTTGCATTCATATCTTAAACTGCCATGTCATCGCATATTTTAGAACTGCTAGGTTGCTTTCTTCTTTTAGTTTCCTTGCACAAGTCTCTTGTAGACTTGCTGACATGCGTCCTCGTCTCTTTTGGGTGTCGCATGTTAGTTGCTGAGCCAGAGTCCATTGCTGAGGACGAGGTGTTTGCTGACTTTGAGCTTGAGCCCACCGTTGACGTGGAGTACGAGGACACCGGTGACCAGTCGTAGAGACTTCTTTTGGTGTTACTCTCTGCTTAGTTGTTGTTAGTCGTCGGTGCGTAGCAGCCTTTCTTTCTGTACGTTTGATTATTTCTTTTGGCCATGCTTGGGCCTTTTAGACTCTTCTTTTTAGCCTGGTGGCTTTTCTGTGATGTTGGAATTTATTGTGACATTCTGAGATTGAAATAATTTTATCTGTCTCTTTTCTTTATTATTATTTTTGTTTTGCTTCGCATTTGCAAGGATCTATACTTGGTTATTCCAGACGTTGTATAGACTGGAGCCTCACAGCTCCAAGTCTGAGCGGACTTCTCATGCCTCACCTCCATTTTAGGGAAGCGGGTCATGACAGAGGCATCTCCATCACTAAGAAATCTGCATATAGTCTTCGTCCACAAATCTCAACAGGACACTGTCGGTATCCTGAAGAACTGCGGATCACTCTATTCCCTGTATGGATGTTCCAACTAGAAGCAAAGGAGTCTACTACTAATGAATTCCTAGTCACAAATTGCTGAGACAGGAAGCAATGGGATGCTCCCGAATCGAAAAGTGACAAGGCAGGGAAGGAAGCTACTCTAATAACACCTAAGAGAATAAACATAAACTAACATAAGAATCTAAACATCATAATCACAACCACAGACATAACATACTATAGTAAAAATAATAAAGCATTCAACTCTAAAAAGAAATAGGTGCCAGTGATAACACGTCGGGTGTCCTCTGCCTCAACAGCCGTCATGGTGAAAGCCTGACGTCCCCCGCTTATGCGTGTTAGATGTGTGCAATAATATGATTGGGGGCGTGAGATTTAAATATTTGTAACCGTAAGCGCACTGTGTTGTAGTGTGGCTTGGGGGGTCGAACTCAGGGAGGCGTGGATGTGCTTGTGTCAAGAAGGATCAAATTCACCCCATGGGCGAGCTAGCCCGAATCAGATGATGGGTTGTCACGAAAAATAGAATGCAAGGGATAAACAATATAAAGGAAAAACCCAGGACTTTGGTTTCCACCCTATCATGCGATTCTCACCGATACCGCCTACGGGTAGGATAGCGATCGGAATTAGGATCTAATGGTGAGACGTTGCCTCTGAAAGTGGTACCAGCGTCCCATGGGGCCGACATTCCAGTCGGTGCCCAGGATGATACGCCGGACTTCTCGGGTTCGGTCAGTGGGCACTCCCGTGTCCATTAACACTGACCGACTCCGGGAGCACTAAGCTCGCAACGATAACTCCCAACGTCTCATCCTGCCGCTCCCGCGCGCTAGGATTCGACGTCTACGCTAAGGGCGTGAGCTATGGCTAGGGAGTCAACCGCCAAGTTTATTCCCACTTGGCCCAACGGTCAAAGGCGGTCTTTTTCCCGCCGATGACAATAAAACACCCCGCGTAACCGGTAGATTCCTAATCCCTATCGATTTCCTAGCGCTATGGATGCATCGGGGAGAGCCTACGAAGGGGTTTCCACCAAAATTCCAGATTTAGGAACTACTCACACATATTTAGTAAAAAGCGATCTAAAGCAAAATCGACCGTAAAAATCATGATCAGGCGATTGAAAAGCAGTAAGAGCAATGCTAATAACACTATATTAAAGTTTGACAAAGATCGGAAAACTTACAAATATCTGAAAAATTACAGCCATCAAGAGAGAGAAAAAACAGCAAAAAATAACAACTTTCGTTTCTGGAAAACCTAGGGGTCCTATATATAGAATACAAAATCACCCGATCGGGTGAAAAGTCACCCGATAGGGTGACCTGCTTCGTTTCTTCAGCAGCGCAGAATAGGGCTCCACCCGGTCACCACGGCACAGTCGGTTGAAGGTTGAAGTTGATCGGTTGGATCTTCATGCCGTCAGGTGAACCGGTCGGTTGATTTCTCCGTGTCATGGCTTCGGAGAACCGGCTACAGGTGAACCGATCGGGTGAAAGTCACCCGATCGGTTGGCATTTAGCATCAGAATTCCAGAGAGTTGGGGCGTTTGAACCGGTCACTGAACCGACCGGGTGACTTCTTGGCCGCTCCAACTTGTCTCCGGGTGGTGCACGCGTGCATCACCCGATCGGTTGGAAATGACCAACCGGTCGGGTGAGGGGCTGAAAGATGTGATCTTCGTCGTTTGACTCCTGGATCATGCGTGATTCCTCCCGTTGCTCCAGGGACTCATGATATCGTCGTTTTATGTCCCTTAAGCCAGTAAACTCCTGCAAAATACGAAAAACACGGAAAAGTGAAAGAAAACAAGAAAACACGAGAAAACGAATACAAGACGGCGGTAAATAACGGGAAAACACGGAAGAAAACGTGCGCAAATATATGAAATATAAACGCACGTCAAAGCCTGACGCCTCGGCGCTGCTCTCCTAGGGGTCTGCTGCTGCTGTTGTGGAGGCCTAGGTGGTCCTCTCTGAGTCACTGCACCAGGTACTGGTGCATCTGGCAGTGGAAGCCTCTGTAGAGCTGGTGGAAGGGTCCTCTGCTACTGCTACATAGGCCGGACTGCCACTGGTGCCCCAGATCCTGAAGTCTGTCCCTGTTAAGGGCACTGCCTACTGATGTGCCCAGACTGACCACAGGTAAAACATCACCATTGACTAAACCTGCAATCTCGCTGCTCATGCACAGTCTTCCCACAAAATCCACAAGACTGACACTGCTGTGATGCTGGTGGAGCTCCAAGCCTCCTGAACTGAGTGGTCTGAGTGGGCCTAGGGAAACTCCTCTGCTGACCCGCATGGCACCTCTCAGATTCTGCTGGACCTCTACCTACACTCTTCAGGTGCGTCTCATGCATCCTGGCCGCCTCCAGCACGGCACTGTAAGTAAGCAACACCTGAGTCGACATCGCTGCTCTGAACTCAGGGTCCAGCCCCATCCTGAATCGCCTAGCTCTGGTGGCCTCTGACTGCACCGACTCCGAAGCAAACTTGCTCAATAGTGAAAACTCTGCATCATCGGCATCTATGCTCCGTCTACCCTGAGTCAAGTGCTCAAACCTCAACCGCAGCTCATCCTTCTTCGTCTCTGGCAGGTACTGAGCCTCAAACAACTCTCTGAACTTCTCCCACGAGATCGGCTTGGTTAAATGTAACTCCTGAGCATCCCACCAATCTCGTGCCTGATGTGTCAGCTCTCTCTTCACGGCATCCACCCACTTATCCTTCGGATATCCAATAGCCTCCAGATCGTCCTCAGAATGCCTAATCCACTCGTCCACCTTCAGAGGAGTCTCCTTACCCAAAAAGGACCTCAGGTGCAAAGCTCTAACCTGCCTGATACCCACTCGTTTTGGTGGCGCACCACTAGCCACCCTATCCTCCATCTGCTGCATGTGCCCCAGAATCCCTATCAGAATCTTCCCCATCAGGGAAGCCTCAGAAGAAGCAGCATCAGAAGCAGGGGTCCTATTCTCGGACGATCCATTCCCTGGATCCATTCTGTAAGAATGAACAGGGAAACAACAATTCAATACCAAAATTGCGAATCATGATGTTGGAGCTTACTTGTACTATTCTTACGTGTATCGCAGTGTGAGCTGACCTGCGTGGGCCACCACAAAAACCTGTCACGTCCTGCTCACCCAAGTACGGGGGCGTAGCTGACGGGGTCGTCGTAGTATCCAGACTCAGGCTTCGAGCCCTCTTATCTAAATACTACTAGGCATTTTTTTTAAATATAAAATATGAGTAGGCCACTGCAATAACACTGGAGTAGTACACAGAGTAAAGAAAAGTGCTCCAACAGAAAGTAAAACACAGTACTGAAAAGTGAATACATCAACACTGAAGTTACATTACATCACATGGGTCCATATACATACATACATACATCATCTGTACAACGGGGGTACAAAAACGGTACAGCAAAAAGAAACCCCAGCCCAAAAGTACAAAAGTACACACCTGGTACAACGCACCCACTAGTCTAACCCCGGGAAATCTAACTGTACAAAGTCTCCAAAAGGCTCTACCTCGATAGCACTGGCACCGATCTCCGGCTCCTGAACACCCCGAAGACTGCTCGGACTCGCACCTGTAAACCACGGGATGGGACACTTCAACGCGTGACCCAGTAGGAACTCCTAATCACCCTAGTAGAACCCAGTTTAGAACTGGTCTCCCTAACTAACTAACTAACTAACTACATGTGTCACATCATCACAGGTTACACAGAAATTAAAAAAACAGAGTACAAGTGCTGAAAGTAAGTAACAGTGAACAGAACGGAAGAAATAAATGATTAAATTAAACAAATTAAATTGTTGTTCTGTATTTGCAACCCGGATAAACCATATGCTGCTAAGAGAGCGGACTTCACCCAGGGTGGGTGAAAAGTGGTACCACTCCGGCGACACGAGCACAGGAGGGCCTCTCGTAACTCCGTACCTGACTGGACAAGGTACCGGAGTGAGATTCATCTCGGTTTTTCTGTCGAACAAACAGAGAAAATCATCATTTACCGTCCAGGTGCGTCACGAGCGCACCGGCGGCCTCTCTAACTCTAGTCAACTCCCCCTTCTGGGAGTGACGAAGTGAGTGAGAACCATACCACGTCCGCTCCTTAACACCTACAATTTATCCGTGTATCCCCCAAACCCACATCTGGCGTCTCACCCATTTCAAGAATGGACCGAGAACACCGATGTCAAATTCTCATTCTCACTCACAAGTTTTTCTTTGATAAGCATTACTTCATTAATCATGGCATCATTTAGTGGTCTCAAATACCACTCATGTTCCAACATACATGTAATCTCATTTTCAGTAACTTTTCCACATTAATCACAACATAATTAAACACCATCATAAAGGCACCTTAAGGGCATGTTAATAAAGCACAAATTAGCATATTCAGAATTAACTTAAAGCAAGAGCACAATTATGAAAAATCCTACTCAAAATTACAACACAAATCTGTCAAAAACGACAGTCCAGAAAGAATGGTTCTGTTACCCTAATTGCAGTCAGAATTGGCTCTCGGTCTCTCTTCAAAGTTGTAGAAAATTTTCTCTAGTATTTCATAGTGTCCTTAATTTTATTTTTCTGATTTCTCTACAATTTTCTACGAATTTTACAAGTTACTGTTCTGCAGCAACAAAAATTCCAGCAACTAATTTCCTTATAAAATCTAGATCTAACATGTTTAAATGCCACAATTAACATCATTACACTAGCAAGGAAATAAGGTTACTACTTTTGTCATGCCCTGCTTCCCTAAAATGGAGGCGAGACGTGAAAAGGTCCGCACGAGAGTGGAGCTGTGAAGCCCCAAACCCGATAAGCGTCAATAAAACATAAGCAGGTCCCTGTAACCACAAACGGAACAACAATAATAACACAAGGAGAGACAGAAATAAAATCTCATATCTCATAATTTGTCCAACATGAAAATTAAGTTCAACATCCAGAAAAGCCACCAGGCTAAAAGAAAGAGTCTAAAGGCCCAGAACAAGGCCAACAAAAGGAACAACGTAACAAAGTATAGGTGCTACGCACCGACAACAAAACAGCAGTCTAAACAAAAGGGAAAGCTCAACGAAGACACTAGGACTGGTCCCCAGTGTCCACGTACTCCTCGCCAAACACAGGCTCGGGCTCGGCGTCAGCAAACACCTCGTCCTCCACAATGTACTCAGGCTCAAGATCTAACATGTGTCACCCAAAAGAGTAAAGGGGCACATGTCAGCAAGTCTAAAAGACTTGGGCAAGGAAACTGAAAGTAAGGCAAACTAGCAACCTAGCAGTTATGGTATGCATGACATGACAGTTATAACATGAGTGCACAAGCAAGACATGGTGAAACAATAAGTACAAGGGAACAATTATCGGGACAAGTCAAGAGTAGCCAAGCTACTAACAATCTCAATCATTTCACTAGTCACGTTTCAAGTTGTTTGTAGATGTTTACGCCTTACAGCTGAATGGTTTGGCATTCACGCTGATTGGCCGCTTAACACTACCCCAAAACCCAGAGTTTACGCCTTACAACTGCAGTTGCTGATCGGGCAGACTCCCAGTTGATTGGCCGCTTAACTCTTACCCCAATACCCACATGTAAACGAGCCAGGGTCCCTGCACACGAGCTCAGTAAATGAGCCAGGGTTGCCCCGCACAGGAGCTCGCATTCTAGTTCACGACTCATAAGCATTTGGCGTAGGGGTGCACCTAGCCGGAAACAAGTAGTTCGGGCATTGGCTATCAACCAACACATGGCCCGCTTCTGGAACACGAGCCAGGAAACACAAGTATTGTAGCGAAGCTACGCAATCACGGAAACACTTAAAGAATGCAATGACATGACAATTAATTTGCGTACCGTTAATGGAAATTAAACATGACATGGTAATTGTGCAACATGATAAATGTCGGATCTAGCTTCGTTGTCAAGCTAGTTCCTAAATTTGCGCCTAGGCGAGTATCATTTCGTCGCCTAGTCTCTTTTACGCCTACAACAAGCAAATGGCCTAAAACATGGCCTAAACCCTAAGTGGCAAGTTTCACTTGCCTAGCACCGAGGATGACGATCAACGAGGGTTCGTCCCACGGACGCTAATCTACGGGGAAGTCGCTGTTATGGAGGAACAACCATCAAAACAACATTCATTTCATTAGGGTTTCACAAAAACACAACGGGTCATGAAAACATTAAGAGATCGATTATTACCGTATAGGAAACGGAAGAATGATGCCGAGCAACCACGGCGACGGAAGAAACGCTCCGGGGAACCTAGGGTTCAGATCTGGAAATGGATGGAGAAGTTTGGAGAAATAGGGTTTTGGGGGATTTTGGGGGTTTGATGAGATTTTGAGGAAGATGAGAGGTAGAATGTGTTAAGGGAGGGTTTGGATGATGGATTTTGGGCTTGGGATGAAGGAATAAGGGTTTGAGGTAGTAGGGGGCTCAATGGGGGAGAAACTAGGGTTTTAGGTCGTGAGGAAGGAGAAGAAAACGTTTGGGAGGGGTTTAAATAGGAAGGGCTGGCGGCTGCCCAGAAATTAGGGTTTCGACACTGATTAGTCGGTCAAAGAGCAACCACTGACCGACTAGTTTGGGAACTAGTCGGTCGGTTGACCAACGCAGACCGACTAAGTCCAAACAGTAACTCCTGTACAAAAATAGGATTTAGATTTAGTCGGTCAAAGGACACATTTACTGACCGACTAGTTTCGAATCTAGTCGGTCGAAAGATGAACTTAGACCGACTAAGAACGAACAGTAACTGGTACCAAAAATAGTTAATGAGTTAGTCGGTTAAAGAAGCATTGCCGACCGACTAGTTTGCAACCTAGTCGGTCAACCAACGTTCTTAGACCGACTAACGACAAACAGTAACTCCTGAGAAATTTACAAAGCCAACTAGTCGGTTCAAGAAGGTTTTCCGACCGACTGGATCGTCATCTAGTCGGTCGGTGCCCCTTCTTACACCGGCTAATGAGCACCAAAAGTTCCGAAATGGAGCGCGAAGCTCCGGGATCGATTCCTAAGACTCCTAGGCTTGATCTAACAATAAGATATGACTGATATGAAGCCCGTCACGAATGACTTACTCCAAAATCGACGATTCTAAGAAGGAAGCTAGAAAACACGACGAAACGATCGAAAATGAAAGTTACGGAGACGAAAACCACATATAAGGAGAAAATCCACCAGAACATATAATATAATATAATAAATCCAGATACATGAAAACCAGTCGTTACATCCTCCCCAACTTAAGAAAAATTCCGTCCTCGGAATTTCCCAACACTCACGTGTCCGGGAACAAAAGTGGGAAACGCTCTCGCATCTCATCCTCATTCTCCCAAGTAGACTCTCCAGGTGAGCCGTGTCGCCACATCACTCTCACAAGATTGACAACCTTGTTCCGAAGTGACTTCTGACGCATGTCCAGAATCTGCACTGGCTGCTGGTCATACGTCATATCGGGGCGAACGGTAATCTCCGAGAAATCCACAGCATGAGATGGATCGCTAATGTATCGACGAAGCTGCGACACATGGAAAACATTGTGAACTCCCTCCAAAGATGGCGGCAAGGCTAAGCGATAAGCTACCTCGCCAACTTTCTCCAGAATGTCAAACGGTCCAATGTATCACGGGCTCAACTTCCCTCGCTTCCCAAAGCGAATCACACCACGATTCGGGGAAATCTTCAGAAACACATGATCTCCAGGCTGAAACTCCAAAGGACGACGTTTAGCATCCGCCCAATGCTTAAAACGGTCCTGAGCAATCCTCAACCTCTCCCGAATGCTCCTGACAATATCCACAGCCTCCACAATCATCTCAGGTCCCAACAGCTCACGATCACCAACGTCATCCCAACTCAATGGCGATCGACATTTCCTCCCATAAAGAGCGGCGAAAGGCGCCATGCCAATACTCGCCTGGAAGCTGTTGTTGTAAGAAAACTCCACCAGATGTAGATGGTCCTCCCACGAACCCTTGAAATCCAACATGCACGCCCTCAGCATGTCCTCCAAGATCTGAATCGTCCTCTCGGACTGGCCATCCGTCTGCGGATGGTACGCCGTGCTGAAACTCAGACGCGTACCCAAACTCTTCTGCAAACTCTGCCAGAACTGAGATGTGAACCTCGTGTCTCTGTCTGACACGATACTCACGGGGACTCCGTGAAGTCGTACGACCTCCTGCACGATTCACGTCACATCACTATCCAAACTAGGAAAAGGAAATAAAAACGGAGAGTAAAAGAATTTACCTCCATATATCTCCTTGCTAGCGCCTCAGTGGACTGTCCCACTCGGAATGGAATAAAGTGCGCGGATTTGGTCAATCGATCTACGATCACCCAAATCGCGTCATTCTGCTTCGGACTCCGAGGTAGTCCAGTCACGAAATCCATAGTGATGTGTTGCCATTTCCACTCCGGAATCGGAAGCGGTTGTAGCAACCCGGCCGTACGCTGATGCTCCGCCTTTACTTGCTGACAAACCAAGCACTTGGCTACACTCCGAGCCACACTCCTCTTCATGCCATGCCACCAATAGTTCAGACGAAGATCCTGGTACATCTTGGTGCCACCAGGATGCACAGAATACGGCGAACTGTGTGCCTCCACCATCAACTCCTCTCTAATATCCCCAGCTGGCACACACAACCTGGCTCCAAACCTCAGCGAGCCATCCTCATGAATCAAAAAGTCAGTCCGCAGACCGGCTTCTACCTGCTCCCGAATCTTCACCAGCTTCGGATCCTCAGCCTGGCCAGCCTTGATCCGATCCACAATCGTCGACTGTATCTGCATACACATCAACGAAGAAGCCTCCCCAGGAAGAACAATCTCAACACCAGACTCGCAAAAATCCTGCTGCAATCTCCACTGCGAGGTCAAAATCATCACCGCTGGAAGCCTACTCAGCGCATCAGGGACCACATTCACCTTGCCAGGGTGATACTGCAAATCAATCTCATAATCCGCCATGAGCTCCAACCATCGACGATGTCGCATGTTGAGCTCCTTCTGAGTAAAAATATACTTCAAGCTTTTGTGATCGGTGAAAATCTTCACTTTCTCACTCAGCAGGAAGTGCCTCCAAATCTTAAGAGCAAACACAACGGCAGCCAACTCCAAATCATGCGTCGGGTAATTCTTCTCATGAACCTTGAGCTGACGAGAAGCATACGCCACAACATGCCCGTGCTGATGCAACACACAACCGAGACCCTTGCCAGAAGCATCGCAAAAGATCTCAAATCCGCCGCTGCGATCAGGCACAACAAGAATGGGGGCAGTCGTCAACCTCTCCCTCAGAACGCCAAAGGCATCCTCACAATCACCCGACCAAACAAAAGGTACATCCTTCCGCGTCAACCTGGTCATCGGCTCAGCAATACGGGAAAAGTCCTTAATGAAACGCCGATAGTAACCAGCAAGCCCAAGGAAACTCCGGATCTCAGACGCTGACTGCGCAACAGGCCACTCCCTGATGGCCCTGATCTTCTCGGGATCCACTGAAATACCATCTCCAGTCACCACATGCCCGAGAAAAGCAACTCTGTCCAGCCAAAACTCGCACTTCGAAAATTTAGCATACAACCGATGCTTCCTCAAAATCTCCAATACCGTCCTCAAGTGCGAGGCATGCTCCTCCACCGACTTTGAATAGATCAGAATGTCGTCAATAAAGATAACGACAAACTTATCCAAAAAGTCGTAGAAAATCAGGTTCATCAGATTCATGAAAACTGCGGGTGCGTTAGTTACGCCGAAAGGCATAACCACAAACTCATAGTGTCCATACTTCGTCCTGAACGATGTCTTCGGCACATCATCCTTCTTCACCTTCAACTGATGGTAACCACTCCTCAAATCCAACTTAGAAAACACCCTCGATCCTCCCAGCTGATCAAAGATATCATCGATGCGAGGCAACGGGTATTTATTCTTAATGGTCACCGCATTCAGCTCCCGATAGTCCACGCACATGCGACGCGAACCATCCTTCTTCTTCACCAGCAGCACCGGTGCTCCCCACGGAGACACACTAGGGTTGATATAACCCTTCTGCAAAAGCTCATCCAACTGCTTCCGCAATTCCTCCAACTCAGCGGGTGCCATACGATACGGCGCCTTCGAAATCGGCTGCGCTCCCGGAACAAGATCGATAGAAAATTCTAAAGCTCGATCAGGTGGCAAACCAGACATCTCCTCAGGGAAGACGTCATCAAAATCTCGCACCACAGCTGGCCTCTCCAACTCCATCTGCATAGCCACAACCTCCACCGGTCTGGCCCGAAATCTGACAGGACCAAGCGAACTGCTACCACGGCTGAACTCAAATACTGGATGTCCGGGAATCTCGAACACCACCTTCTTCCTCCGACAGTCGATCGTAGCATAGAAGCTCGCAAGCCAATCCATCCCAAGAACTGCATCATAGTTGATGATGTCGTGGACAATGAAATCAGCGTAAAGCTCATGTCCACAGACCACCAACGAGCAAGAATTGCAACCAAGATGCACCGAGACCACGCCATTCCCTGTAACGATATTCCAACTCTTGGAAAGAGGGGACGTCGACAAGGAATGCTTCTCCACGAAGCTCCGAGAAATAATGCACATCGATGCACCAGAGTCAAAGAGGACTCGTGCAGGAAATGCGCACACCAAAACCACACCTAACAAGCAATTAACAATCAAACCCTAGTCTAGCAAACAATCATGTTCAAGCAAACAACACAATCTAACAATCAAAACCAGCTAGGAAAGTAACAGCTAGATTGAGGATTACCTGCGATAACCTCATCCACAGCCTCGCTCTCCACAGCGGTCATCAGAAAAGCCTGCCTCCTCGGTGGAATAGCCTGCTGAAAAGCCTGCCTCTGTGGAACAAGAGCTGCTCCACGTCCAGCAGGAACAGACGCTCGCTGCTGCAACGGCTGTGCTGCAACAGGTGCCCTCCGCAGCTGATTCGCATGCCGACAATCCTTCGCGACATGAGAAGCATCACCACAAACCAAACACTGGCCCAGAAACTTCCTACACTGATCCTTGATGTGGCCAGGCTTGCCGCAGAAATGGCAAGTCTTCTGAATAGGCCCTCCTGGCCTCTTGAACTGAGCTGGCTGATTAGGCTTGAAACCAGGCCTAACCACCGCCCTGGCCTGCTCCATAGGCCTCTTCCCAGTACCGGAAACATGTCCTCTCCTCTGACTCAGGTTCAGCTCCTGCCTCCTCGCAGCGACCAGAACCTTCTGATAAGAGTCCAGATCAGAGGAAGACACAAAACTCTGGAGCTCCAAAGCAAGTCCCTGCAGGAACCTCTGAGCCCTCTCATCAGCATCCTGCACCATCTTCGGTGCGAACCGACTCAGCCTAGTGAACTCTTGGTGGTACAGGTCCACCGTCAAGCTCCCTTGCTTCAGATCAATAAAGCGCTGCAGCATCTCCTTCCTAGCAGCCTTCGGAAAGAACTCCTCATCAAACCTGGACTTAAAGGTAGTCCAAGCTATCGGCTCCACCAACATCTTCTCTTCCGCATCCCACCAGTTCCGAGCATTATCCTTGAGTTGCCTCTTCGCCAAATCAACCCATCCAGCCGGGGTGATCTTGGCCATCTTCAAGTTATCCTCAATGTTTCGAATCCACTCATCGGCAGCCAGAGGACCCTCAGACCCATCAAAATATGCGGGACCCAGCTCCCGAAATTGCTTCGCTCCCGGCTCGGAGCGAGGGACATCCGGAAGTG
Source organism: Scilla litardierei (assembly GCA_030789695.1). Taxonomy (NCBI): domain Eukaryota; kingdom Viridiplantae; phylum Streptophyta; class Magnoliopsida; order Asparagales; family Asparagaceae; genus Scilla; species Scilla litardierei. Next base: position 164,512,579 of record CM061133.1, read on the forward strand.
CCCGGGCAGCTCGAGCAAGTGGAGCATTCTGGACTTGCAGGAGCACGCCCTGCTGCACTTGCATCATCTGAAGCATCATCCGCATCATCTCTCCGTTGGTGGGTTCCCGCTCAGGCTCCTCATCATGAGGGGGCGCACCACTACCTCCACCACGGGTGAATCGCCTTCCTGCCATCTAGTGACACAGAAAACGAAGCAGATTAGACTCATAGCTTATGACTCGGACGTCGAACTTAGTTTATTAGACATTCTAATATTATTATCGTTATTCCGATAATCGCAGTTACAGAAGAGGACCTGCATGGGCCACCAACAAAACCTGTCACGCCCCGCTTCCCTAAAATGGAGGCGAGACGTGAAAAGGTCCGCACGAGAGTGGAGCTGTGAAGCCCCAAACCCGATAAGCGTCAATAAAACATAAGCAGGTCCCTGTAACCACAAACGGAACAACAATAATAACACAAGGAGAGACAGAAATAAAATCTCATATCTCATAATTTGTCCAACATGAAAATTAAGTTCAACATCCAGAAAAGCCACCAGGCTAAAAGAAAGAGTCTAAAGGCCCAGAACAAGGCCAACAAAAGGAACAACGTAACAAAGTATAGGTGCTACGCACCGACAACAAAACAGCAGTCTAAACAAAAGGGAAAGCTCAACGAAGACACTAGGACTGGTCCCCAGTGTCCACGTACTCCTCGCCAAACACAGGCTCGGGCTCGGCGTCAGCAAACACCTCGTCCTCAACAATGTACTCAGGCTCAAGATCTAACATGTGTCACCCAAAAGAGTAAAGGGGCACATGTCAGCAAGTCTAAAAGACTTGGGCAAGGAAACTGAAAGTAAGGCAACTAGCAACCTAGCAGTTATAGTATGCATGACATGGCAGTTATAACATGAGTGCACAAGCAAGACATGGTGAAACAATAAGTACAAGGGAACAATTATCGGGACAAGTCAAGAGTAGCCAAGCTACTAACAATCTCAATCATTTCACTAGTCACGTTTCAAGTTGTTTGTAGATGTTTACGCCTTACAGCTGAATGGTTTGGCATTCACGCTGATTGGCCGCTTAACACTACCCCAAAACCCAGAGTTTACGCCTTACCACTGCAGTTGCTGATCGGGCAGACTCCCAGTTGATTGGTCGCTTAACTCTTACCCCAATACCCACATGTAAACGAGCCAGGGTCCCTGCACACGAGCTCAGTAAATGAGCCAGGGTTGCCCCGCACAGGAGCTCGCATTCTAGTTCACGACTCATAAGCATTTGGCGTAGGGGTGCACCTAGCCGGAAACAAGTAGTTCGGGCATTGGCTATCAACCAACACATGGCCCGCTTCTGGAACACGAGCCAGGAACACAAGCATTGTAGCGAAGCTACGCAATCACGGAAACACTTAAAGAATGCAATGACATGACAATTAATTTGCGTACCGTTAATGGAAATTAAACATGACATGGTAATTGTGCAACATGATAAATGTCGGATCTAGCTTCGTTGTCAAGCTAGTTCCTAAATTTGCGCCTAGGCGAGTATCATTTCGTCGCCTAGTCTCTTTTACGCCTACAACAAGCAAATGGCCTAAAACATGGCCTAAACCCTAAGTGGCAAGTTTCACTTGCCTAGCACCGAGGATGACGATCAACGAGGGTTCGTCCCACGGATGCTAATCTACGGGGAAGTCGCTGTTATGGAGGAACAACCATCAAAACAACATTCATTTCATTAGGGTTTCACAAAAACACAACGGGTCATGAAAACATTAAGAGATCGATTATTACCGTATAGGAAACGGAAGAATGATGTCGAGCAACCACGGCGACGGAAGAAACGCTCCGGGGAACCTAGGGTTCAGATCTGGAAATGGATGGAGAAGTTTGGAGAAATAGGGTTTTGGGGGGATTTTGGGGGTTTGATGAGATTTTGAGGAAGATGAGAGGTAGAATGTGTTAAGGGAGGGTTTGGATGATGGATTTTGGGCTTGGGATGAAGGAATAAGGGTTTGAGGTAGTGGGGGCTCAATGGGGGAGAAACTAGGGTTTTAGGTCGTGAGGAAGGAGAAGAAAACGTTTGGGAGGGGTTTAAATAGGAAGGGCTGGCGGCTGCCCAGAAATTAGGGTTTCGACACTGATTAGTCGGTCAAAGAGCAACCACTGACCGACTAGTTTGGGAACTAGTCGGTCGGTTGACCAACGCAGACCGACTAAGTCCAAACAGTAACTCATGTACAAAAATAGGATTTAGATTTAGTCGGTCAAAGAACATTTACTGACCGACTAGTTTCGAATCTAGTCGGTCAAAAGATGAACTTAGACCGACTAAGAAGGAACAGTAACTGGTACCAAAAATAGTTAATGAGTTAGTCGGTTAAAGAAGCATTACCGACCGACTAGTTTGCAACCTAGTCGGTCAACCAACGTTCTTAGACCGACTAACGACAAACAGTAACTCCTGAGAAATTAACAAAGCCAACTAGTCGGTTCAAGAAGGTTTTCCGACCGACTGGATCGTCATCTAGTCGGTCGGTGCCCCTTCTTACACCGGCTAATGAGCACCAAAAGTTTCGAAATGGAGCGCGAAGCTCCGGGATCGATTCCTAAGACTCCTAGGCTTGATCTAACAATAAGATATGACTGATATGAAGCCCGTCACGAATGACTTACTCCAAAATCGACGATTCTAAGAAGGAAGCTAGAAAACACGACGAAACGATCGAAAATGAAAGTTACGGAGACGAAAACCACATATAAGGAGAAAATCCACCAGAACATATAATATAATATAATAAATCCAGATACATGAAAACCAGTCGTTACAACTTTTACTAATCCTTACCCTAATTGCAACTTTACAAGAGGATATTTTACTTTTTAACATATGTTACACAACATAACCTTATAACTTGCAACTTCCTACTAAAAAGAAATTTACATAGAAATCAAATTCTCTAAACATCACAAACTACAATCTAGCACCATTATTAACAAGTTAACATATTACTCATACTCTCCATTTTACAACATGATTTAACATTATAAATCTTGGGTATCAAACCAAAATGAAATTAAGCATATTAATTTGCAACTACAAAGAAACCATATGCAACATAAGAGTACAAAATTTGATTTTTTGCTAACATATGAATCCTAACACAAAAATAAATTTACTAACATTTAACTTACTACTTCAACATGGGTTTTTAACATGAAATTCAACATGGTACAATTACTAACTTATTGAGAAAACTAATCCTAAACTAGACTCTACTTAGGTAGTTAGAAATCCTACCTTGCAACTGTTCTCCAAATTCAATCTTGGGCCCTTCTTCTCCTTGATGAAAAGAACTCCTATGTCCTTCTTCAAGCTCCAATTTTTGTCTCCAATTGACCTCCAAAAAGTAGGATTTTTGGTCAAATTTTGGCTAGTTCTTGATGTTGGAATGATGAGGGAAATTTGTGGGCTTTAAGTGCTTGAGGAGGGGATTATTATGGAAGAATACTAGATGAAAGGAGATGAAGTAACATGAAGAAAAGGGGGAGCTAAGTTTCGGCCAGCCCAAGGGAAGGTGAGGGGGAGAATGGAAGAGGGAGAAATGAGATTTTTCTTTCTTTTTGGTTTTGTTTTTTCATTGCCTAGCTTTTAGGATCCCTTAAACCCCTCTCCTCCTTACACCTAGTAAGCCAAGTGTACTCTTACTAATTAACACCATGACACATAGCAAGTGTGTTGTCATGCCTACAAAATTTGAAATTAATTATTAGGAAAATAGGAATACATGGTAAAATACACCATATTCCTTAAATACATAGTATTCCATTCTAATATCTTTATTTCCTAATATTAATAATGGGTTTAAATCTATTTAAAAATAATTCATACACCAAAATAATTAAAGAAAAATACGGGCATACTCCCAAAAATATACGGACGTATTTATGTCAAAAATACGTGCAAATACACATATATGAAAATTAGGGTCATTACACGAACGGAGGGGAGCTGGGCAGCTGGGGAGACGGTACGGCGGGCTCCGGTGGAGGGCAGATGCCGTCGGGTCTGTTGCGTGAGTTTGCTTGAGGGAGGGTAAACAAGAGAGGGGGTGGTTTATATATAGGTTTAGTAATATAAAGATATAGTTAATAATAATAATAACAATAATAATTGTAATATTAATCAGTATAGTTGGATCTACCAACTTTAGGGAGGTGGGTTAATGGGGCGGGTTAGGGTATTAATTAAGTGGGGTTAGGGGTAAAATTAAGTGTAATTAGTGAATGTGAAAGTAATTAGTGATGTAATTAGTAAAAATGAAGTAATACTACGCCGTTTTCGCATACGACTCCGAAAAATTCCCAAAACTGAACCACGTGTTCAGATCGTCATGAGGATCACGAATATAAGTACATTTCTGAGTTTGAGCTACGGAGATGCAAGTTTTGAGCCAAAATGTTTAGGTCGCGGATTTGCAGTTTCTAGGTCGATTTGACTCCAAAAAAATACGAAAATAATATGGAGAGCACTAATCGACCATAGAATCATACTGTAGAAGTTAGAAATCGTTTTGATAACGTTTATATAGAAAATTAATTGATACAGCTATATCAGTAATAATTAAGTAGAAAATATTATATAAGCTATTTAAACTTATTGACGACACCTAAACTTACGAATACATATTATAACTAGTATGATGATACGAAAATATTTTTCATATAATTGATTTGAAACTATTTTTGATATAAAACTCCTAACAAGCCATTTCAAAATATCTTCAAAGTATAAAAATACATAGAATAGGAAAATATGTGTACTGCTGGATACGGGCCGTCACAATTCCTTATTACAAAAATATGTACACATATAATGCAAATATTTTACTGAACATTTCAATATATAATTACAGAATAAACTCAAACAATACAGTAGAACAAAAATTTACATTGAATCACCCACATCTATAGTATCCACTGTGATTACATTGTCATTGACAATTTCCTTGATTTATCCATCCTCTCGGCATACCTTCCATCCATGCATTTGCCTCAGCATAATGGTATCGAACCCAATTTCTTGCAACTCGTGAGATATGGCATCCTTGGACAAATTGAATCTGTACAAAGTGATTATTATTAACAAAACCAATGTTGATGTGTCCACAGGGCCTCAAAGGATTTGGAGCCATTCTTAAAGGAAAAAAAAGTTAGACATTGCAACTTGAATAGAAGATGTAGAACACAACTATAATAACTTTATATGAGATGTCCAACTTCTGGGATGGTCATCTAGTATTGTCTAGGGGGTTTGTTCTTCTTATATGCAATTGCCTCTTTAGTTGCTTTTGCATCTTCTTCCCCCAAAACTCTTTTGTACGGATCATAGGGTGTATTCAAATCTCCGAGCAAATCTGATCTGACCATCTTCCAATTGTCATCTCCAACGATAAGTAGAGCAGCTACAGCCATGTAACCATAGCTACCTGATTCGGGATATAAATTGCATATTTTCACCCCCATTTCTGGGCATTTTATGTGTATATCATGTTAATTTTGGCTAGATATGGGCGTATTTGTGATATCGTGAATTATTAAAGCCTATTCCTATTTTATACATAAAATGTGGTTTTTATGTATTAATTTTTGCTCTCCTTATTTTTCAGGTACTTTTGGGATTTTTCTGGATTTTCTGGAATATTTCCAGAATTTTTGGGAGCTTGGAGCTATTTATTGGGAATTTTGGAAGCAAGAAGAAATTTCTGGGATTTTTAAAAATAGAAAAACAAAAAATAGGGTTTTTAGACCCGCGGCCAGTGGCCAGCTGTTTGTTTAGTAAAAAATAAAAAAAATTTAAAAATCACGCGCGCTTTGCGGGCCGGCCTGCTGCCCGCACAAACGCATGCGGGGCCCCTGAGGCATGCAGCGCCCGCTCCTTTGGAGCGGACGGGCTTTATTTGGGCCGGGTTTCGACCTGGCCCCGTGCATTTTGTAGCAGGCGCGCGCAAGTCAGCTAGCGGGCGTGCTGCCCGCCCAAGATCCGACCCGCGTGATTTTTAATGTGGCCTGACGCGTTTCCAGCGGGAGTTCTTTTGTTTTTGGAGTTTTTTGGGGGTTTTACCCCTTCTTTTCCAAAGCTAGGGCTAGGGCTTGGAGGCCATGGGAGGATGATGGAGTCTTGGAGGAGGTGCTCAAGTGAGAGAGAGGCTTCATCTTAGGGAGATCTTGGGTGAAATCTCTCCGTTCCCTTTTGTATTTTGCATTTCTCTTTTGTATTGAACTTGGGTTAAATTTGTCTATGAATTTCATCTTGTTTAGTATGATTGAGTAGTGTGATTGGTGTGGGTTGTGATTCATTATGATGGGTTGTTAATCTTAGCTCTAATTTCCTCTTGCTCATTTTAAATGTTGATATTGGATGTATTATTAGGGCACATTTTAATTGGCTAAGACCCAAGTGGGCACTCTTTGAGAAAAGACCATGTTTAAATTTGATTAGTGCTATGATGATACATCCATCCCTATTGCAAATTATTGTGTTCTTTAATGTTAAATATTCCGATTGAGTTTCCTTAGCCGGATGATCAATTGAGTTATATGTGGGTAAGTTGACCTTGATTAACACCAAAATTAATGAACTTACAACCCATGCTCCTCGCCTTGCTATCCTAAATCCCCATTTGGTTCTCTAACCCTACCCACTTAGGATATGATTATTGATTTACCACACGTTTTTCCCACGCATCCACTGTTAGTTGAGGTTGTTGTATCATGCTATTATTTTTCTTTGCCGATCAATTTTGCGAGTGTAGAACGACTTGTCCCTGTGATCCGACCCGGTACTCACCGGTTATTTTTTATTGCATTGACGCTCCTACGCTTGGGAGTGGAAGGCGTGCCTTTGCACGTTCTCCGGTTCAATCAATTGGTGCCGTTGCCGGGGACAACGATTTCTACTACTTGTATTTTTGATTGATTTTGAAAGTTTTAGTGTGATACTTCTATCTCTTCGGGTTGTGTCTTTCCATTTTATTTATTTTCCTCTTATTGAGTCTTTTGGTTGTTTATTCTCATTTTTTGAGAAAAAATTTTTACAACAAAATGGCATCATCTTCAGACTTTTCCGACATTGATTCGGAGGATATTCCACTTCCACCATTCTTTCATGGTTCGGAGTGGGAAAATCCTTATTTACATTTGAAAAAGTTTGAGGATTGGATATTTTCATGTCTTGGTGGGAAAAATTTTGATGATTGCATATACTTTATATTTTTTCCCTCTTCTTTGTAAGATGATGCCAGGCTTTGGTTTGATTCATTCTCTATTGACTCACACTTTACTTGGTTGTCATTTCAGGCTGAATTTCTGCGAGTGTTTTGCCTATTTTCTTGGAGCAGGTGCAGGGGCGGCAGGCCATGGAACAGCATATAGCGAGCTTTACCCAAGCTAATGGAGAGGCCTTGTAACGACTGGTTTTCGTGTAATTGGATTATTTATATTATAATATATGCTTGGTGGATTTTTCTCCTTGGATGTGTGGTTTCGTCGCCATAGCTTTCATTTTCGATCGATTCGTCGTATTTTCTCGTTTCTTCCTTAGGATCGTCGATTTCGAAGTATGTCATTCGTGACGGGCTTCATAACGGTCGTATCTTACTATTAGATCAAGCCTAGGAATCTTAGGAATCGATCCCGGGGCCCCGCGCTCCGTATCGGAACTTTTGGTGCTCATTAGCCGGTATAAGAAGGGGCACCGACCGACTAGATGTCAAACCAGTCGGTCGGCAATCCTTCTTGGACCGACTAGTTAGCTTTCTAAATTTCTCAGGAGTTACTGTTTACTCTTAGTCGGTCTAAGAACGTTCATCGACCGACTAGATGATAAACTAGTCGGTCAGTAATTGTTCATGGACCGACTAACTCTAAATCCTATTTTCGTTCAGGAGTTACTGTTTGCACTTAGTCGGTCTGCGTTGGTCGACCGACCGACTAGTTGCCAAACTAGTCGGTCAGTGGTTGTTCTTTGACCGACTAACCAGTGTTAAAACCCTAATTTCTGGGCAGCCGCCAGCCTAGCCTATTTATACCCAACCCAAATGATTTCATCTTCTTCCACTCGACTCTAAACCCTAAAATCTTCCCCTTTGAGCCCCCATCTTCCTCCAAGCTTCAATCCTCCATTCCAAGCCCTAAATCCATCATCCAATCCATCCATTCACTCAATCTACCACTCATCTTCCCCAAAATCTCACCAAAATCCATCAAATCCCCAAAATCCCCCCAAAACCCTAGTTTCCCCAATCTTCTCCAATCTTCTCCAGATTTGATCCTAGGGTTCCCCGGAGTGTTTCTTCCGTCTCCACTTGGTAAGAAATCGTTCTACCGTTGTTTTCATATCCTATTGTAATTTTTATGAAACCCTAATAAAATACTTGTGTTTTGATGATTGTTCCCCATAACAGCGATTCCCCGTAGGCTAGCATCCGCGGAAACAAACCATAGTGACCGTCATCCCCGGTGCTAGGCAAGTGAAACTTGCAACTCTTGAATTGGGCCATGTCTTAGGCCATTTACCTTGCTTTAGCGTAAAAGAGACTAAACGGTGAAAGGATAGCCGTTTAGACGCCCTTGACCTAGCTTGACAACGAAGCTGGGTCCGTCACCCTCATCATGCTCATATGTCACGTTTACTTTAAATTATCGGTACGCGAATATATTCATATCATTGCATTTTGCCTGTCACGTTTAAATTCCATTAACGGTACGCAATTATCTGTTCATGGCATTGCATAGTGATTATTTATCGTGATTGCGTAGCACACGCTACAATCCCATGTTTCCTGGCTCGTGTTCCAGAAGCGAGCCCTGTAGTTGGAAACCCCAACGCTCGAATGTCAACACACACTTATTTTCCTGGCTCGTGACCAGAAGCGAGCATAATGAGTTGGAAACCCCAACGCTCGTCACATGTGGGTGGGGTAAGAGATAAGCGGACTGAGCCCGAGTTGGCCTGATCCGCCTTTCCGGCCAGCAAGTGGACTCTCTAGTGTTTAAGTGATTGATAGTGATAGAGATAAGCGGACTGAGCCGAGTTGGCCTGATCCGCCACTCCGGCCAGCAGGTGGACTCTCTATGCACTAAGTGATAAGTAATAAGTACTAAGTAAAAAGTGATAAGTGTTATTAATAGTGATAGAGATAAGCGGACTGAGCCACGAGCTGGCCAGCAGGTGGACTCTCTATGCACTAAGTGATAAGTGTTAAATGATAAGTGATTAGTGAATTGGTAGCTTTTGCTACATCGTGCATGCTTGTCTCTCTTTTAAATTGTTGCATCATACTTAACTGCCATGTCATTGCTTAATATTATAATTGCTAGGCTATTAGTTACTCTCAGTTTCCTTGCACAAGTCTTTCCAGACTTGCTGACATGTGCCCCTCTCTCTTTTGGGTGTCACATGTTAGACCCAGAGCCAGAGCTTTGTTGCAGGGGATACGGTGTTGCTGATGTTTGCTGTGGTGGTGAGTGGACACCAGGGGCCTATCTTGAAGACCGCTCGTGCTCACTTCCTTTTTAGGTTTGCTGTTAGTCTTTGGTGCGTGGCACCTTTGTATGTAAGTTATACTCTGTTGGCCATGTTGGGCCTTAGCTTTTCCCTTTTGAGCCTGGTGGCTTTTCTGTGATATTGTAATTTATTTATGGATACTCAGGGATTCAATAAATTGCTTATTGTCTCATTTTCTTATTGTTATCTTTGTTTCGTATCGCATTTGCAAGGACTTGCCATAATAAGTGTTTATATACGCTTATCAGACTTGGAGCTTCACAGCTTCAAGTTTGTGCGGACCTTCTCACGCCTCGCTTCCACGTTTTTGGGAAGCGGGGCGTGACAGGTTTTAGTGGTGGCCCATGCAGGTCCATTTGCAAATGTGAACCATCGGAACAACGATAATAATTAAAGAATGTCCATTAAATAAATTAGAACATCCAATTTATAAGCCCGGAGTCTAGGGTTTTTAGCGTTCCTATGCCTTAGGTAGCTGGTAGACGTGTTAGGGCATCTGTCTTAGCTTAGTAGGAACCCATTAGATCAGGACCCTAGCTAGACTTAAATAGACGTCTGTGCTTGCTAGTTAGGAATCCTTGATTGTTAGCTAGACTCCATGTTAGTGATTTGTTTGATTGTCCTAAGAGTTACCTTAGTGGTTCCCGCCTAGATCTGGCCGTGATAGACTTCTAGAATTCTTTGGTCTCTCCCTTGAGTTCATCGATTTCGGACCAAGCTGAACTCATTTCATCGCTGTCTAGCCCTTAGGGAGTCTTAGCGCTTAGTCCCATAATCTTTAGCTGGATGACCGTAGGAGATTCCCGTAGATTTTCCTAAGTCGTAAACCTAGGCGTATTTATGTTTTGATCATCCGACCAATTCCTTGCCTCGATTCACGTGATCACCACATTTCGAAAATCGTTGACTTTCAAATGTCCTCTTTCGCAAAACTTGATTTTTCCAAAGTTATTATTTCGATTTCCCCTTATTAAAAGATTTTCGCTAAGTTTAAATTTTGTTTTAAACCCGCTACGTATATACTTGAATTTCTCACTTTTCGATTGAGTCAAAATTCCTTGTAGATTTCGGAGTCTAATGGTTGAAATTATAATTGCTATCTCGTAGCCATTTTCTTGTTTATATTTTCGCATTTCGGTTTAAAGACTCCAATACTATTTTGGAAAAAAATAATTCGATATACCATTTTCTAACTATTTGATCCATTTTAATCGCATAGCATACATACTTTAAAATCTTTTCCAAGCTAAATGGAATTTTAATTGTTATATGTATACTTATATCTTGTACTCTTTCATTGACTTAAATTAATTTTCGGAATTCGAAAGTTTTGACGAGATTTTGATTACTGTTTTATAATGTTTTACAGCCTATACCTTTCATACCTATTCGAATACCTTGTCTCTTTTCATAAATCGATTTAATTCTGAGCTGCAATTCTATTTTCCAAATTCGATTTATGAATTTTCTTTTTATTTATGCTATTCGAATGTCTCGTCGCACTCCCTTAATATACTTTTCAAGTCGCAGATGATTTCAGCTTTCAACAAATCAAGTTATGTTCAAACATTTTCCCGACGACAGATTTTTCCTCAATTCACATGACCACCTCATTACAATTATCCTTGATCTTTCAAATGTTTTCCGTTGCAAATCTTGATTCTTCCAAAAGTGTTTTTGAATGCTTTCTTTATTCGAAGTTTCACTCAATTTAAATTTTGTTCTAAACTTCTTTAAATATGTCTCCTTAAATTTCGATGGAGTTAAAAGTCGTTCTTGAATTTTGAAGACTTTTGGTCGTAATTTTAAAATTACTAACTTGTACTATTCTTCTAACGATGTACCTTTCGCATTTTGATTTTTAAACTTTATTACTATCCTGATGGTTCGATATACCGTCCTTTTTCCTAACTACAAAAATCTATTTTTAACCGCTTGTCTTACATACCTTTAGGGGTATTTTTCCAAACTGAATGGGCTTCAACTAATTTTTGTATATATCAATTATAGGTTCGTCGTACTCGTTAAGTTTAAATTTGTTCGAAACGCTTTTGATATATGTAAGGTTTCATGCTCCTTCGCCGACTTAAATTATTTATGTTTTAAAATATCAAAACTGGTGTTGAGATTTTTAGATTAGAAGTTTATAATATTTTCTGCATATACCTTCGTATCGATATAAATGTCTTGTCCCTTTTCATATACAAATTTCATTATGAACCGTATTTCTATTTTCCTAACTCGATTCATAATTTCTTTTCTTACTTGTGCCATTAAAATTTTATTCGAAAACACTTTGTGCTTACTTTTAATAACCTTTTCAAGCCCCTTTGGACTTCGGCTTTTAGCCAGTCGATTTTATGCTCAACATTTTCCATATTTCAGATTTTTGTATTAAAACAATAATAATAATAATTTTTATTACCATTTCGAAATCATTCCTGACTTAGACCCTTCATAAAATGGTTTAAAAGTTTTAACACTAACTTGATGAGTTTAAATATCCTTTTCTCTTCCCATACTACTAAGATGTTATCTTTCCATTCACCATACACACTTCTAAGATAATTTCTGAGATATGACTTCAATTATTTTTATATATCGGTACCATGTTCGTTTGCTCGTACATTAAGATCTTGTATAAATCAATTTTGTTGGCAAATCCGGATTTCTCTAAAAGTATTTTCGATATGGTTTATTTGGGATTTCTCTTCAGCTTTAAGATTCGGAAAACCTTTAGCATGCGCTTAAATTCTCCACACTATACTTGATCTGATTTCAATCTTCGAATCTCAAAACTTTTCCAAAATTTTTAGATTGCTGCCGCATAACATTTCTGACCTATGTTTTGATGTTCGAGTAAATGATTTCCTTTTTCCTCATAATAATTTTATATAAGCCAATAAACTGCTTTTCCTCTTATTACGTATATTCGTCTCAAACCCGTTTTCAAACAATTTGTTTTACCGACCGTTTTCATGCTTTTTGATCTTTCTATTCGTTACGCATGTGATTTCAGTTCCTTCCTTTTTGTCTAGCCCTTAGAGCTTGTCGTTGCCTGTGTCAACCTTATTATAGTTTGGTGGGCCCATTTGTTAAGTGGTTATGTCGTCGTAGTGTTGATTTCGTGGTGTGTATATAGTGGTATGGGTGTTGGCATTTGTGTGTTGTGTGTAGGTAATTTTCTGCTTGAGTAGGATGTGATATACGTATGATATCAGAATGATAATTTTGGTTGGTACTACTTGTTTTATGAGATGTCGTATGCGTGTATATCAGGAGGTATACCCGACTATTGCATCTCTTAAACTTGTATGTAGTTGATGTGTTAATATGGTAATTATAAATGGATGGATGTGGTGTGAAAATATGTGATACGTGGATGTGTATGCCTTGGAGTGGTATTGGTATGTGTATGGTTATTGTGTTACGTATGTAAATGTCCTGCTATGATTTGAGTCTCACTCAAGCTTGAGTGGGTATACTCTATGTACCTTGGTATAATTGTATGTGGTGATGGATAGTGATGGATGATGTATGTATGGTGTTTGAATTGTTTGTGCTTGGTTGTGTTACGCACACGATTGTGGGTGGCTATACCAATATATAGTTATAGGACTATATGTGAGGTGAAAATATGGTGAAATATTTGCATGTATTTAAATGACTAAATAAATGTGAAATTATTTTCAAATAAGAGAGGCTTGGTTATTTTTTTAAGTAAGTAATAAGTGTTTATTGTTGTATAAATATATATATTGACTATGTATATGTGATTGAAATACGTGTATGAAATTGATTGACTATAGTAAGTATGAGTGTATTATGTGCGTGAAAATATGTGTGTAATGGTAGTAATATTTGATTCCTAGTGCAAATATATATAAGCACTCGAAATGAAAGTACTTGGTTGAAGTTATGATGTGATATTGATTGAGGGTAATTACTAGGGTGGCTAGATATAGCTATAGTTAGAAAGTCCGAGGACGGACTTTATTCTAAGGTGGGTAGGATGTAACGACTGGTTTTCGTGTAATTGGATTATTTATATTATAATATATGCTTGGTGGATTTTTCTCCTTGGATGTGTGGTTTCGTCGCCATAGCTTTCATTTTCGATCGATTCGTCGTATTTTCTCGTTTCTTCCTTAGGATCGTCGATTTCGAAGTATGTCATTCGTGACGGGCTTCATAACGGTCGTATCTTACTATTAGATCAAGCCTAGGAATCTTAGGAATCGATCCCGGGGCCCCGCGCTCCGTATCGGAACTTTTGTTGCTCATTAGCCGGTATAAGAAGGGGCACCGACCGACTAGATGTCGAACCAGTCGGTCGGCAATCCTTCTTGGACCGACTAGTTAGCTTTCTAAATTTCTCAGGAGTTACTGTTTACTCTTAGTCGGTCTAAGAACGTTCATCGACCGACTAGATGATAAACTAGTCGGTCAGTAATTGTTCATGGACCGACTAACTCTAAATCCTATTTTCGTTCAGGAGTTACTGTTTGCACTTAGTCGGTCTGCGTTGGTCGACCGACCGACTAGTTGCCAAACTAGTCGGTCAGTGGTTGTTCTTTGACCGACTAACCAGTGTTAAAACCCTAATTTCTGGGCAGCCGCCAGCCTAGCCTATTTATACCCAACCCAAATGATTTCATCTTCTTCCACTCGACTCTAAACCCTAAAATCTTCCCCTTTGAGCCCCCATCTTCCTCCAAGCTTCAATCCTCCATTCCAAGCCCTAAATCCATCATCCAATCCATCCATTCACTCAATCTACCACTCATCTTCCCCAAAATCTCACCAAAATCCATCAAATCCCCAAAATCCCCCCAAAACCCTAGTTTCCCCAATCTTCTCCAATCTTCTCCAGATTTGATCCTAGGGTTCCCCGGAGTGTTTCTTCCGTCTCCACTTGGTAAGAAATCGTTCTACCGTTGTTTTCATATCCTATTGTAATTTTTATGAAACCCTAATAAAATACTTGTGTTTTGATGATTGTTCCCCATAACAGCGATTCCCCGTAGGCTAGCATCCGCGGAAACAAACCATAGTGACCGTCATCCCCGGTGCTAGGCAAGTGAAACTTGCAACTCTTGAATTGGGCCATGTCTTAGGCCATTTACCTTGCTTTAGCGTAAAAGAGACTAAACGGTGAAAGGATAGCCGTTTAGACGCCCTTGACCTAGCTTGACAACGAAGCTGGGTCCGTCACCCTCATCATGCTCATATGTCACGTTTACTTTAAATTATCGGTACGCGAATATGTTCATATCATTGCATTTTGCCTGTCACGTTTAAATTCCATTAACGGTACGCAATTATCTGTTCATGGCATTGCATAGTGATTATTTATCGTGATTGCGTAGCACACGCTACAATCCCATGTTTCCTGGCTCGTGTTCCAGAAGCGAGCCCTGTAGTTGGAAACCCCAACGCTCGAATGTCAACACACACTTATTTTCCTGGCTCGTGACCAGAAGCGAGCATAATGAGTTGGAAACCCCAACGCTCGTCACATGTGGGTGGGGTAAGAGATAAGCGGACTGAGCCCGAGTTGGCCTGATCCGCCTTTCCGGCCAGCAAGTGGACTCTCTAGTGTTTAAGTGATTGATAGTGATAGAGATAAGCGGACTGAGCCGAGTTGGCCTGATCCGCCACTCCGGCCAGCAGGTGGACTCTCTATGCACTAAGTGATAAGTAATAAGTACTAAGTAAAAAGTGATAAGTGTTATTAATAGTGATAGAGATAAGCGGACTGAGCCACGAGCTGGCCAGCAGGTGGACTCTCTATGCACTAAGTGATAAGTGTTAAATGATAAGTGATTAGTGAATTGGTAGCTTTTGCTACATCGTGCATGCTTGTCTCTCTTTTAAATTGTTGCATCATACTTAACTGCCATGTCATTGCTTAATATTATAATTGCTAGGCTGTTAGTTACTCTCAGTTTCCTTGCACAAGTCTTTCCAGACTTGCTGACATGTGCCCCTCTCTCTTTTGGGTGTCACATGTTAGACCCAGAGCCAGAGCTTTGTTGCAGGGGATACGGTGTTGCTGATGTTTGATGTGGTGGTGAGTGGACACCAGGGGCCTATCTTGAAGACCGCTCGTGCTCACTTCCTTTTTAGGTTTGCTGTTAGTCTTTGGTGCGTGGCACCTTTGTATGTAAGTTATACTCTGTTGGCCATGTTGGGCCTTAGCTTTTCCCTTTTGAGCCTGGTGGCTTTTCTGTGATATTGTAATTTATTTATGGATACTCAGGGATTCAATAAATTGCTTATTGTCTCATTTTCTTATTGTTATCTTTGTTTCGTATCGCATTTGCAAGGACTTGCCATAATAAGTGTTTATATACGCTTATCAGACTTGGAGCTTCACAGCTTCAAGTTTGTGCGGACCTTCTCACGCCTCGCCTCCACGTTTTTGGGAAGCGGGGCGTGACAGGCCTACCATCAGGCTTGGCAGAGGTTCAGCGATTTGATTTTGCATGCCCACACCATTGTTTCCACGAGGATCACCTCCTGCAGATATTTTATACAGGATTATCGCCATCTGGACGAGATTTCATGCAGATGAGCTGCGGTGGAGAGTTCAGTGATTATTCGATCGATGATTCATGGTGTTACCTGAGGAACCCGACAGAGTATGAGGACGCGGTCCAACAAGTTCAGGACCAGCCTAATGAGCCAGCTGTGGGCTTATTCCAATGTGACCCTATGGAAGTCCAAGAGGAACATGATTATGGGGTGCATTGGAGCCAAGTAGAGGAAGCTGAATGTCCATATTTTGAGGAGCTAGAGGAGATGGATGATGGGGTGTGTGTTGCTCATGTTGAGGACACGATGCATTTTTATATTGGTGGTGATGTTGTGGTTAATGCATGTGAAGGCACGAGCGAAATGGATGATATTGGAGAGCCTGAGTTTTGTTTCCCATCTACTACATCCGCCAATTTTGAGGTGTACGAGTGCATGGGATGGACTGATGAGAGAGTTTTCTTCGATCATGATGAGGTTGATTTGGGCGAGGGAGTGAGTTTACAGACCATGATGGAGCCCGAGCTAGACATTCCTTCCACTTCAGTGCAGCAGGTCACATACCCTTCTCCTCAGGATACACACCATGCTATCAATCACGGAGATTTTTGAGATACACTTCATAGTCTGGGGAGGTCTACAGAGCCTACACTTTCTGATAGCGAGGACGATTGCGAGATCGTCTACGTTGAGCCTGAGCCGTCGTCTCCTCTAGATTCTCTTCTGCACCTGCTTCCCCCTCCTCCTGAGGCAGAGTATCATGCCACACCTAGCGACAGTATTCAGGGAAGTTCCCACCATCTCATACCTTGCATTTCTGAACCCAAATTTTCACTTCCATATACATTTGCTTCAGATTGTCGTCAATTGCATTTACATTCTTTTATTTGTTTTGACGACCCGTTTTGGAATGCTTTTGCAGGGCATGAGGACATGGCTTGGATTGATGCAGCTCGTCTCCCACATGACATATATTATCCAAAGGGGACGCTAGGAGTTGCATTGCTGGAATCCAAGGAGGCTAGTGGACGCCTTGCTCCAAAGCAGCTGGCGGAGGAGCAAAAGGAGCTGATATATCAACTTCCTCTGCCGTTATACATTCGAGATCCGCCTTTTGCCACGGTGTGTTCTTTCCAATAGTGTAAATAAATAAATGTTTTATTTTAGTGTTTTCGTATGCTTTTCTTTTCCTTTCTAGGATCTTTTGCCGAGATCTAATACTCTCCCAACATTGAGGACAATGTTTATTTTAAGTTGGGGAGAGAGTGTTAGAATCTTTAGGATTGTTAGGATTTTGATGTTAGCTTAAAATTTTGTTTTGAGATACCTCCATTTTGCCATCTCCCATTGCTCTTTATTGCATATCATATTTTTCCTCCTCGTCCGTATGCCGCTAGCTTTATGCTTAGTCCCTACATGCTTTAATGACATGCAATTTTTTCGGATTATTATTTTGGTATCAACTTCTTTGATGTTTGATTGGACGTTTTAATTTCTTTTTCATTTTGGAGTCAAATGTTAATATGCTATGTATGAAACTATTTAATACGTCGTGATATCTCTTTGAAATAATTTGGGAATGTTTGGTGTAAGTGATTGCATGATTTGAGATGAATGGCTTAGTTTTTAATTAGATTGGGTGTGGCCATATGGTGCATGTTTTGTTTTCCTCATAAGGAGTGGGTGGATGAGTTGATAACTTATGTTGAGAATGAGAAAGAGAGTTAATATAAAGTGAATGAATCTTTCTAATCAAATTGAGTAGCCGGTGCCCCCACGAAACATTGGGGAGGACGCCAAAGATGAGATTTAGGGGATCATTCCTTCCCTTTGCCTATATAGCGTTATCGCGTGTATGCAAAAGGGGGCGGTGTTTGCATTTCATAGCGTTATCGCGTGAATGCAAAACATAAACATAAAAAAAAGAATACAAGAAGAAAAAAATGAAAATGAAAATGAAAAAATGAAAAAATGAAAAAATGAAAGAAAAAAATGAAAGAATAAGCAACATGAGTGATGAAATCTCATCTCCCATAACTTAAAGGAATTTCTTTTGTTTTGGCCATTTTCATTAAAGTTAGAAACTTTGTCATTTGTGATATATCCCAAAGAATGCGATACGGTGCTTATTACTTCACTTTTCTTTGAATTGGATTGAGGAGAATGTCATTTGTTGTTTACTTTCATACATTGGGTATATTGGCTTTGAAATCAATGGAAATAACTTGTGGATTATGCCAAGACGATATCTTGAGTTTGGTGCATGTTTTCAATTTAATCCGAATTTATCGCATATTTTGCTAGGGACTAGCAAATAGCTAGTTGGGGGTGTAATTCGAGATATAAATTGCATATCCCCCCATTTCTAGGCATTTTATGTGTATATCATGTTAATTTTGGCTTGATACGGGTGTATTTGTGATATCGTGAATTATTAAAGCCTATTCCTATTTTATACATAAAATATGGTTTTTATAGACTAATTTTTGCTCCTCTTATTTTTTCAGGTACTTCTGGGATTTTTCTAGATTTTCTGCAATTTTTCCAGAATTTTTGGGAGCTTGGAGCTATTTATTGGGAATTTTGGAAGCAAGAAGAAATTTCTGGGATTTTTAAAAATAGAAAAAAAAATAGGGTTTTTGGGCCCGCGGTCCACTCGCTGAGCGGGCCGCTGTTTGTTTAGTAAAAAAATTTAAAAATCGTGTGCGCTTTGCGGGCCGACCCGCTTTGGCCGACCCGATGCCCGCACAAACGCAGGCGGGGGCACGCGCTCCGCGCGTGGCCCCCTGAGGCGTGCAGCGCCCGCTCCTTTGGAGCGGGCGGGTGTTATTTTGGGCCGGGTTTCGACCCGGACCCGTTCATTTTGTAGCAGGCGCGCGCAAGTCAACTAGCGGACGCGCTGCCCGCCCAAGATCCGACCCGCGTGATTTTTAATGTGGCCTGATGCGTTTCCAGCGGGAGTTCTTTTGTTTTTGGAGTTTTTTGGGGGTTTTACCCCTTCTTTTCCAAAGCTAGGGCTAGGGCTTGGAGGCCATGGGAGGATGATGGAGTCTTGGAGGAGGTGCTCAAGTGAGAGAGAGGCTTCATCTTAGGGAGATCTTGGGTGAAATCTCTCCGTTCCCTTTTGTATTTTGCATTTCTCTTTTGTATTGAACTTGGGTTAAATTTGTCTATGAATTTCATCTTGTTTAGTATGATTGAGTAGTGTGATTGGTGTGGGTTGTGATTCATTATGATGGGTTGTTAATCTTAGCTCTAATCTCCTCTTGCTCATTTTAAATGTTGATATTGGATGTATTATTAGGGCACATTTTAATTGGCTAAGACCCAAGTGGGCACTCTTTGAGAAGAGACCATGTTTAAATTTGATTAGTGCTATGATGATACATCCATCCCTATTGCTAATTATCGTGTTCTTGAATGCTCAATTTTCCGATTGAGTTTCCTTAGCCGGATGATCAATTGAGTTATATGTGGGTAAGTTGAGCTTGATTAACACCAAAATTAATGAACCTACAACCCATGCTCCTCGCCTTGCTATCCTAAATCCACATTTGGTTCTCTAACCCTACCCACTTAGGATAAGATTGTAGATTCACCCCACGTTTTCCCACTCATCCACCGTTAGTTGAGGTTGTTGTATCACGCTATTATTTTTCTTTGCCGATCAATTTTACGAGTGTAGAACGACTTGTCCCTATGATTCGACCCGTTACTCACCGGTTATTTTTTATTGCATTACCATCTACCTTGTCGTCGATGACGTTCCTTATATATTGTGTGATGCCTTCTGGAAATTCCTCAATAAATGGTATGCCTTCTGCATCTAAAGATGAAGCTTCAGTTGTATCTGTAGCTACAGCTACATACATCTGTAGCTAAACTTGTAGTAGAACTTTTGATAGTTTGTTTCTGCCTCGCAGCGGGAGTTGGAGGTGAAGCTGAAGCTGAAGCTGAAGTTGCATGTGACCTTTTGACCATTGGTGAATGTCTCTAAAGGCCACATACCAATCTTACTTTTTTCAATGATCCTTCAATTGGAGTGGGTGCGGAGCAAAAAACTTCAGAAGCTAAGACACGCTCAAAATGAGATGGGTCCCGAGTGGTGGATGTATCTTCAATTCACCTTTTTTCTCCTACCACTCACATTGACCTAAACCTACGGCTCCGTAATCAAATTTGTCTCCGGGATAGATAACTCCTTCAACGTTATTAACAGCTCCATCTTTCTAGTCCCATCAAGATGTTCATAATGCTTGTATATGCGATCTAACTCAGCCTTTATAAGTACTTCATCTTCAGATATCACTTTCTTCTTAGGCTCCATGTCTAGCATCTTCCAATAAGGATTTACGACATCTAAGGAAATGTCGCCATTTTCCATTTTGAATTGTCCAGTCTCATAGGCACATGGTACTCCATAAATTCATCTTGCTAGACAATCACATAAGCTTTGGTCTATCCCAATTGAATCAGCCCGAAGTGCTTGCTAAAAAAATATCTTCATCGCATTATTGAATGTAAATCCTATCAGCTCTCTATCTAAGTGTCTAGTCATTTTATGTTGCACCGTGATCTTTGATTTCTTGAATGTGGCCTTGATCTCCGTATGCTGCAACTCTAACAATGTATGAATGGTTGACCAGGATGATGCAAAACTGCAAGTCGGGAAACCCAAGTGCCATTTAAGCTTAGCATGTGCACTCTCACCTCTATTGGTAGTGACATTCCCAAAATGAATATTGCTATCAGTTCATAGAGAAACGAACTTCTCCTTGTACTTTTCCAACCAAGATGTCTGCACATATCTTATGGCCTGTGGGTAAGCGCTGAAATTTTTCTCCATTTCATTCACTTTTGTAGCATATTTCTCCTCCTTATGTGCCAGCACCAATAACTTCCAGCTTGATATGAAAGCTTTCCAATGTTCGTTAACTTCAAACATTTTCTTGCACTTAGCCAAACTATTTTTCAATATGTGACATCTACATAATTGGTTTTGGGTATATGGAAATAGCTAGCTAATGGCATTCATAAGTGCACGCTCCTTATCTGTCAAAATAACCTGGGGCATCGTGTATCCATCTAGCAAATATCTCAACTTCTCCCATGCCCACATGTAGCAATTTTCACGTTCGGCCTCCATGTAACAAAATGCAGCTGCAAATATCATATCTGTGGAGGTAATACCAACAATCTCCAACAATGGTAGCCGGTATTTGTTGGTCTTATACGTGCATTCCATAATCAGAACTTCTGAAAATGAGAGTAATAAATCAACCGTCTTCTGATGTGACCAAAACAAATTCCTCACGGCCTTTGTCTCTTCATCTGTAGATAGTCACCGCACATACCTGTTCATTTCATGCCGGGATATTTCTGGGTTTTTTAAAAAGTCATTTTCGTGGCTCTTCGTCTCAAAAGACGGTGGTGCACATAGAAATATTGCATGTGCACTTAGCAACTCCCAATCAAAATTTGTCAACCTCCTCTAAGAACCCACAGTTGGTCTCAAATCCTTCAGCCAAATTTGCTCACTTCTCCTCACTTCATGCTTCCCAAAGAACGACCCAATCCCCGTCAATATTGCCGAAACCCTTGTTGATTTCAGCCATCCTTTCTTGGGCTACAAAACCCTAAAACAATTCATCCACCAGCACCAAACCCCCGTCTTATTGAACACATTAATCTCCGGCTTTTCGAGAACCAAGAACCCACATTCAGCCATTGTAATCTACAAGCATATGGTGGCTGATGGGATTCATCCTGACAAGTACACTTTTCACGTAAATTTAAAAGCTTGCGTGAAATTCTCAGGGGATCGGAGAGTCGAAATAGCTGCATGGACCAGTTAAGATGGGGTTTTCGTGTGATTTGTATGCACATAATGCTTTGATGATTAATGTGAATGAGATTTGTGGTTAATTTGATAGTGCAAGGAACATGTTTGATTTTTTGCCTGTTAAATGTGAACTCTTGGACTGGGTTGATTTCTGGGTATGTTAAAGGTGGGCAGTTCAGAACAGCTCTGAGAGTGTTCAGCGACATGGATGTAGAACCGAATATTGCAACTCTGGTGAGCGTGCTCATCGCATGTGGGAAACTTGGGGAGCTGAATATTGGAAGGAGACGTGGCTTGATCTTGAAAAGTAAGGATGAGATGGGGATGATTGCCAACAATGCTCTTCTTGATATGTATGTCAAGTGTGAGCGAGTGGAAGAGGTGAAGCGAGTCTCTGAAGAAATTCCAGTTAGAGACATTGTCTCGTGGATGACCGTCGTAAGTTGGTTAGTGCAATGCAAGCGGCCAAGGGATGTGATAGATGTTTTCAATGAGATGCATGCATCTGGGGTTGAGACTGACAAAGTTGTGCTGTCTAGTGTGCTCTCGGCGACGGCGTGTGCAAGCTTGGGTGCTTTGGATATTGGGAGATGGGTTCATGAGCACATGGATCGGAAGGGCATTGAGAGGGATTTTCATATGGGTACTGCTTTGGTTGACATGTATGCCAGGTGTAGGTGCTTAAAGACGGCATTGGATACTTCCCATGAGATGCCTTTCAAGCATACGTTCTCATGGAATGCATTGCTATGGGGACTATCTATGCATGGGACTAGTAATGATGCCCTAGATTACTTTGATCAGATGATAAGGATGGGCATCACACCAAATGATGTGACCTTCATAGTGATATGCGGTGTATGTTCACATTCGGTCTTGGTAGAGGAATGTCATCAGTTTTTCAGTTCCATGACCATAGTTTACACTATCACACCAAGAATAGGTGCATGGTTAATCTTCTTTGTAGGGATGAGATCTAAGAGGAAGCTAATGAGCTTGTCAAAGGCATGCCAGTGACACTCGACATTCTTATTTGGGGGGCACTGTTGACTGCTTATGAAGTGCACAAAAATATTGAGCTCACAAAACAAATTTTGGGCCATTTTCTTGAGTTAGGTGCCTGGCATAGCGGGGTATATGTTCAGGTCTCACACATATTTGCGATGAAAGATAGGTGGGGTGATGTGACAAAGGGGAGGAAATTGATGAGGGAAAAGGGTATAAAGAAGGGACCTGGATCCAGTGCCATAGAGGTGAATGGTAACGTTCACAAGTTCTTGGTTGCAGAGATGACCTGCCCCCAGGATGACATTTGGAAGGTGACATACATCCTAGACAGACAGTTCGAACTTGATGGGCAATGATTCTGATGCCTTAGTTGTTCGAATGTGTCCATTTTTTTCTGTATGGTGTTAAACTCTTAAACATATCTCGTTTTTTTGGCCAAAACAAGATATATATTCTCGGCAATCATCCATCCCCTTATTAGCTATTGTTGTGAGATCGGAAACACTCAGTTCTCTTGGATCTCCAGGAGAAATTAAAACCCGAACATCCATCGCGAAGAATCTTTTTTCCTTGTGTGATATGCATATGTGGGAAGACAAGCTTTAATAAGCAAGAAACCTGCTTGTCACAGGGCATGTACAACTTTTCTTGTGTGATGCTGTTTTCTTGAACTCAAAAGAAAGAGACCTAAAGGTGAGCTTTTATTGGCCTGTCTTGAGAGAATATCTTTTTAGATCAATTTTCTCCAACTCTACCTGCCTGCTCTTGTATATTTGTTATCCGGTTATTTGAGTGCTGAACATGTAGTCATATGTTTTCCCCTCTTTGTGATGATAAACAACTCGAAATTTTAATTTAATTTCCCGCTGCGTAGTACCATTGCATTCCAAACATGTTATGAGGGTACTGGTTGCAAATGGAAACAAGTGAAGCAAACTTTCAATTTATCTTTTACTTTTAAAGCACTTACTGGAACTTGTACAACACTGATCCCTTGAACATACTTAGGGAGGTGCACTGACATAATCTTTTACAGGACTATAGTTCCTTAATTGCCTGGAACTTCGTCGAGGAAACACATGATTTTAAGCACATTAAGTAACAAGAGAGAACAAAAGGAAAAGATAACTTTTGCAAGCGGGGAAGCCTCATCCATCGAGGAGGAAGAAAGCATCATGGATCTTGGCAAGCCTGCACTTTTTGACTCGCTAATCTAAAGAGACGACATCCTAACTGTTGAAACTTCAAAAACACTTCATCAGAGCCAGCCACTTCCTGGTCGGTACCTTTCAAGAAGAAACAGAAAATGTTGAGTTTCTTCAAGATTTAATTAATTAATAACTATATTAATGCTATTTTACAGTCCTGCAGAGGAACAAGGTATTTAAAGTTCACGTTAGGTGTACTAATGAACTACTATATCTAGAGAAGATATGTGATAGTTCTCATGGGTGGCTAGTATATTCTTGAAAGTAGTGTATCTTGCTTACATTGAACATAAAAGAGGAAGGTCATGTGGTCCTTAGGTCTTAGGAGGACAGCTAATAAAGTTCATCATCCTTTATTCTTGAATTGCACACTTGGCCTAGAGGAAGAATTTACTTTTCCACTTTAGTTTGCTCTTTTATGAGACAGAGATTGGTTGAGTAATCATGTTTCCAACTTATGACTGTCATATCTACATTTGATTTTTCTTCATTCTTTCTTTTTAGGGGTTTTGCTTAACTTATACTAACGATCTGAACTATCAATGATATTACCTTCTGCAGTTGATTTAGCCTTGCATGTATTGATAGATTGATTTTTTATCAGTTTATCTCTTCCTTTTGGGACCTTAAACTGCGCATAGAAGAATGAAGCATTAAAATGTCTATTTAAGCTTTTAGATTAGATTTTAGTTGTACTATTATGTTGCATATAAGAGATCACTAATTGAATATCTTTCAAAATATGCATAAGTGATACATAATATCATATCTTAAATGGTAAATGAAGTTATAACTTAATACTAGGATGCCTCTAAGGACACACAAGATAATGTGCAGGAATCCAACCTTATCTTCCTCTACTTTTAAACAATAAGATTTCTATAAAATTAACCCAATAATAGTTATCTAAACACTGTTCTTTGTTCACTGCTTTTGGATCAACACACTGTCATGATAAACAAGACCTTACAGAAGAACTTAAGGTACACTTCTGAATGCTAAACATGACAATATTTGTGTAAAAAGAATCTGCTACCCTATCATTCACTAGGTGTGATAAACATGTGTCAACACACTGTCATGATAAACATGACCTTACAGAAGAACTTAAGGTACACTTCTGAATGCTAAACATGACAATATTTGTGTAAAAAGAATCTGCTACCCTATCCTTCACTAGGTGTGATAAACATGTGTCAACCATGTAGAGAAAGTTAATATGAAAGTAAAGAAGAAACTAATATTAGGTTGCTCGAAGTTTTTGAGTATTTTTTTTCCTGAACATATGGCCAATATTAGGTGTCATGCATCTATACCAGATCAAAATACAACGAAGAAGAATGTTAAATTGTGACTTTGTATTTGAATTATGATGGTGAATTAGCTTACTGCTGAATGCATTTATGGGTAAGAGAATATGTTTTCTACTTTTAGTCTCATCAGTGTTTCCACCTTCTACCACCGCAACCATTCTCTCTTTGGCAGTTGAAATACATGGCAGCCACAGGCGGTCCAAGGTTATAGAGTGCTGCAAAGTCCCTGGTATTGAAATTCTGGCGCCATCCTGGTGCATATATGGTTTGTCGAACACTTTGTCTAAATAGCACAAATACAAATCTATGAATCCCAGCTGTTGGTTGTGGACTCTCATACGAAACAATTTCGTTTCCTGAAAAGAAAAATGATAGTAAATCTAGCATCAGAATCATAAAATCATAGACTTTCCTGCTAGGTAAAATTCATCATGTTGATGCGTCGAGGAGCTGTTGTATGAAAAAATTACACTCAAGAAATTACAGTAAGAAGTACTGAATTGTAGATTTATACTAGCGTGACTTACCAAAACTTGTATTAGTTGTCTCTGGGATGTCTGTAACCAACCTGTAAGGATTAACAGATATTAATTAATACTTAATTATGAATGTGCTCAACAATGCACTGTCCTCTCACCGACACATCCATTATTTAAGTATGACATATTGGCATAATGCACCCACCTTAGACATAAATGATCTTTGTTAAACAAATTTAGATCCCTGATCATTCCAATAAAATTAATTTACCGGTATGAAAAGTTTAATCTTCTACCATGGGTCTTATATATCAAATATCAAGCAAAAGAAGGGTTAGGAAAATTGAAATGTCAAAAAAGTACTTACCATTGAAAAAACCGATATAGAATCTGTGTAATATGGATGGCTCGGAATTGTTATTGTGGTCCTTATTTCTAACATGCTAGTATTATTTGGCTGCAATGGTTTGATTATACTCTTCGGTTATCTGGTTGACCATGCTTGTAATAGGTAACATGCTAAAACCATTATGGTTTACTTAAATGGAAATAACATGTGTAACTCAATTCGTAATAATATTAGAGTCTCCCGATGCCCAATTTGATGTTTCTGTTGCAAAGAGAATTAGAATGCAATTATTT
This sequence comes from Scilla litardierei, assembly GCA_030789695.1. NCBI lineage: Eukaryota > Viridiplantae > Streptophyta > Magnoliopsida > Asparagales > Asparagaceae > Scilla > Scilla litardierei. The sequence continues at coordinate 164,539,167 of CM061133.1, forward strand.
ACTCGATGTTAGTGTACACATTATTGTTTATTTCTCTTTTCTTCTCTTCCTTAATCTCATATTTAACCATAGTACTTCTTTTCTATCATTGGACCTTAAACTAATACTGCTTTGTGTGCATCTTTGCAAATAGTGGCCTCAGTTTAGCATAAAGGTTTTAGCTCATGGGAGAATCTTCTCTTGTTTAAGTACAGTATTCTTCTTACGAACATATTCTCTCATATAGCCATATGTGTGCCCATGTGAAGGAATATTCACATATTTGATTGAATAGATCTCGAGTGGACTGGATGGTTAATCAGATGCATGTCATCATTTAGTTTGGTGATGTTGGAATACATGGAACTTTACTCCCTTTGGGTCTTCATATCCACACTAGACTTCTTCTTAGCAGGTAAAAGTTTACAAAGAGGCGACGTCCTACTACCAATGGCATCTAAGTTTCCTTTATATTTTAGAAGATTGCAGATGTGCATAGATGTACCATTGGTCATGTCTAATTCATGAATTACATTTATGTTATAAGTTGCTTAAAGAAGAACGTTATTGTTAATGGTGTTATTCTAGTTCTTTTTTGAAATTATTAGTATAGATAAAATGTAGTATACATCAGTTACGAGATTATTATAAATATATAAAATCTAAGAGTTACTGAACATGCTAAGTTTTTTTGCCCCCAAAACACTGTCCCTTTCATCTCTTATGATTTTCTAGTTCTAAAAAGTAATTATTTTCTGAATCATGATCATAATTAACAAATGGAACTCGGACTCACCAGTGCAGGTGCTCCCTATTGGTCGGATTGCTTGGGCTAGGTGCATCAGGGTCTATCATCACCTTTGGAAAAAGTTAACGAGATATCCAAGGATTAAAATTTGAGCAAATGAACCACAAGAAAAATAAGTAAGAAATAATAATACATTATTGACTTGTTCATGTACAATCAGTAAGTACCATGCTATGCATCAAGTCATAAACAATGTTCAAACTCAAAATGAGATGGTCATTTTAAAGAATAAATTTAGACCTTGAAAACATGTTGACTGTTCCAGATAAACATCCTTGCGTACTTTTATGAACATGCATTTAAGATCCTTACGCACAAAGAAGTATGTAAATTATGTTAGATAATTATGTAAATATTTTATTTATTTATTATTTATTTTGAATGGATTGTTAAACATTTACATATCTAGTAATTTGTTGTTAATTCTTACATGGGAATGTGAAGGAAGACACCGGTATTCAGAATTTGTAGAAAATCATTCAAGTCTTAAATTCAGAGGCAAACACCCTGAGATTAGCTGTTTCTGCACTAATACATGAAGGAATTATGTAGAGAAAGAAAACTAATATTTAGCCTATAACTTTACAGTATCACTGTCAGGAAGAAGAAAATGTACACGAGTGTCCTACAAAAGAACACGGCTGTCCTACAAAAGATGAACCTAAGGCAAGCCTTTTGGAGGACATTAGTAAAACATATTTCATGTGGGAAAATGCAAAAACACATACAATGGTACATTCTATGTGCTTGTGGAAAATGATCAATCACTTCCATCCTTATGTTGCAAGACATGCAATCCCGTCTGATGCACTCAATGCAAGAAACTTGATGCATCATCAGGTCATTTTTAAAGTTATGTTATTTAATTCGGGTGTCTTTTCTCAATAAAAAATTTGAGTATTGATTAATTAAACTTACTGTGCTAAAGTGAGATGAGATTCAGCAATAAATTAAACCGCATATTTATTATAAAAAAGCATCCAGATAACGATTTAGAGAATAAAGGATGGGTAAAAAAAACTAAATACGAAGATAATGATGACTATTTTGCATGAGCTCTTGAAAGAGTTGATATCCCATGCGAAACTTTCAACCTTATTCTACACAGAAGGATTTTACAAATTATTTTCTATACAACAGGACCATAGAAAATGGCTGACACATGGTCGTGCTTGTTTCCTTATTCTTCCTTTTATTTTATGGAAGTGATATTGATGCATCATCACCACTTACTAAAATATGAGGCCCCCATATTTCAAGACACTCTAAGATGTAAAATGCTTGCATTTTTATCAGATTAGCCAGATTCTCCAACTGATTGTCACATCAGTGTAATCCATGGAAATTTATATTCTTTGAATGAAGTGCTTTTTGGATTCATAATCCAGTGAATGCTATTTATAATGGTTTGACAAACATTAGACTCCAAAGGCCTAAGTTAATTTGATGTTTCGTTATTTCCAAAAGAATTTTCGAAATGATCGGGGAGATGTAGCCTTTTCAATGAATCAAGTGTATACGTATGGTTCCTATCCCATCTGTGCCTTTTTTCCTTAAATGCATGTCAAAATCAAACGTACCATCTCTGTAAGTTCAGTTTTATGATTGATTCTTTATCATAAAATGTCCCCTTTTCTCTCATGCCTCGGAAAGAAAGTTCTAATCTAGTGAATATATAGTGCGTAAAATCGACAGTCTCTTGTCAAAGGAGATTTCTTTTACTATGGATAAAATAATTCTGTCAACAATTTAGCGGTTATTAGCTACTGAGAGCATTACATACCTTTGATAAATGTATTAGAAAGACTAAAGCTCAAAGTTTGAAAAGGCTGGAACAATTCTAACGAATGTGTGCACATTTCATCATTTTGTACTGGATCATGTTGATGTACTTTGAAGGTACTTTTGTCGTATAAGAATGCTTTCTAATGCAATTCAGCTTTTTATAGCACTTTATGCTCACATGCAATTACCATTCTGACCCTTACTGTTAGATGCTAGCTTGTAGTCAGATATAACTTACCAGGGTATAAAGTGCCCTCATGTCACGCCCTCCAATTTCCACTCTTGGCTCATTCATCACCATTGATGGCTTGAGTTCAGATCCGTTTGTAACCTCCTTATTGTTGTAGATAATCCTTAGTGAAGCAGACTTGAGAAAAGGATCCAACACATCGCCAACAACATTACCCACCACAAGAGGATCCCTAGACATTTTGCGTAGATACTAGCACTAAAATGTGCGACACTGCTTTAATAAGAAGGTTGACAAAAGGAAACTGACTGTGTTTGGAGCTTGAGGAAAAATAGATAGACTGAGCTGCTATATATAATGGTGGAGGCTTGAGAAATTTGGAATCTACTTTTAGAACGTAGAGAATGTTAGTGTGACCATCATAGGAAGTGTAATTGAACCTCTCCACCCTCAGAGCCACCACAAAAGGCAGTGGATTTCATGCCACAGATGTTAGTGAATATAATCTATGTACCTGCATCTGCCCAATCTTATTATTCTCTTGAAATCTTATGGGATATGGTGGAAAGCAAGAAGCCTTTTTGACCTGCCAGTCTCTCATGCTTCGCAAGGGCTTGCCTCTCCGTTTTTCCCGGGCTGCACGAATCAGGCAGTGGACACAGGAGATTGCATTTGCTTACGTGGCAGCAATAGAGCAAGCAACTGCTATTTAGGTGTGGAAGATTCTGTACTAAATCTGTACATGACGTCAGTACCATGACTGTTGAAGAAGCATATGAAAGGGTGAGTATATTTTTATTTGTTTCTTTTCCAGAGCACCACAAGCCATCATGTACCTATGACTAGAAAGTGGTTTAACATAGCCTTAGTAGGGGACTGAATGTGAATGATTAACACCACAAAGCATGGAATCTTTAGAAGTGGCAAGAACTGATTTGCAAGTTGGCAGTTGTAGGTGAGGCAGTAAGGTTCACGCCAGTTAAGGTGTGTCACCAGAAATAGATGTACCAATTGTTTATCTGAAACTTGTAGTTTTGCTTATTTTCGTGGAAGTTAACACATTGAACTGGATGTTTATTTTTAATGGAAATGATGAAGATGCGCCAATTTCCCATAAATTTTAGTGCTCATGTTGTTTGGGGGGGGGGGGGGGGGGGGGTGCTGGTGCATGTGCATGTGCATGTGCGGTGAGAATCTTAACTTTGGAGAATTACATGGAAATATGTCAAAAAAGAGCGATAGAGATTTTGGAGGTCCTGAGGGAAGGGTTTTCAAAATATCTGTTTTAATGAAAAAATGGCAGTTAACTTGTTCATGACTGGATTTTTTGAGCCAAGCATCAACTTCTTGTAATCTGTTAGGAACTAACAAAGATGGAATTTTTATTAGAAAATAACAAGCGAAATAAAAAGATAATTGGACACAAAAGAGGTGTGCCCTCCTCCCAAGACGCCTAGAGGACGTCCGCACTCGTCTACTCCTAATGGATGCTCAATAGAAATATTCCAATATTAAGCATGAGAAAATAAGAGAAGGCTACCCCCCCTATTTATAATAGAAACCATGACAATCCTAAACCAAGTAGGACTAGACCGGCTAATCCTACTCCAAGGAGGACTTGGGGCGGGAGGGGGAATTCTACTCCAAGAAGGACTCGGCTAGGGCAAGTACAAAAAAGAGGGTGTGGCAATGGGTCGGCTAGAGGGGGGTGTGGCGGCTGGCCTGGGCCGGCGGGTGTAAACCCGCATGGGTTTGGGCCCAGGCCCATCAACACTCCCCCCCCAAAGAGCCACCTTGTCCTCAAGGTGGAAATCTGGGAATCGCAACACCATATCAGCCATGTCCTCCCAAGTGCTGTCGTGCTCTGGTAGATCCTTCCACTGCAACAAGACCTGTCGCACGCCTGTGTCGGTCCGGCGTACCCCCTTCAATAGCTCTGGCTCCAGTCCAACCTCCATATCCGCAGTAAGTGACTCGGGAAATGTCGGAGAAGAAGTGTGGGTGCCAATAGCCTGGCGTAACTGTGAAACATGGAATACCGGGTGAATGGTCGATCCTGGCGGCAAGCGCAACCTGTAAGCTATCGATCCAACCCGTGCCTCGACCTCAAAAGGCCCAAAATATCGTGGTGACAGCTTTTCATTCTTCCTATGAGCCACCGACCTCTGCCGGTGGGGCCTTAACTTCAGATATACCATGTCGCCCACCTCAAAGTGTACATCTCGGCGGTGGAGGTCTGCCCGAGCTTTCATCACCTGCTGAGCTCTCGCCAAATGGAGCTTCAGCTCCTCTAGAACCCGGTCCCGCTCAGCTAAGTACTGCTCCACATCAGAAACCGGGGTCGTCTCCTGCCCATAATGAAGTAAGTGTGGAGGGTCTCTGCCATATAAAATCATAAAGAGAGTCGTCTGGACTGCCGTGTGGTATGAAGTGTTGTACCAATATTCTGCCATGGTAACCAGCGAACCCACTCCTTAGGATTCTCCGAGATGAAGCATTGCAGATACGTCTCTACACTTCGGTTGACCACCTCTGTCTGGCCATATGTCTGGGGTGATAAGCAGTGCTCTTTTTAATGATGTCCCCTGTAGGCGAAAAAGCTCCTGCCAAAACTTACTCTGGAACACCTTGTCCCTATCCGAAACAATGGACTTTGGGGGACCATGTAGACGGATAACCTCGCGCACAAAAGTGTCGGCCACTGACACAGCGCTGTAAGGATGCTTAAGTGGGATAAAATGTGCATATTTGCTGAGGCGGTCTACCACAACAAAAATGACGCTGAACCCTCCCGACTTAGGCAACCCATCAATAAAATCCATAGAAAGGTCCTCCCACACTCTGTCTGGTAGGGATAGTGGCTGTAATAATCCTCCTGGAGACATAGCCTGATATTTGTGACGCTGGCACACGTCACACTCCGCCACCATCCTAGCCACATCCTTCTTTTGCCCCTTCCAGTAAATTTCCCGTGATAACCGCTGGTAGGTCTTGAGGACCCCAGAATGTCCACCAATAGCATTGTCGTGGAACTCTCTGAGTATGGTCGGTAAGAAAGGAGAAGTCCTCGGTATCACTAGTCTGCCCCAGTACAGTAATCGCCCCTCCTGCAATGAATACCCCGGGTACTCAGTCGACCCCTGCAAAAGAGCTTCTCGTATAGCCGCCAAATCCGGGTCTGTCTCAACCTCCCGCTGCAGTGGGCCCCAATCGTCCAGGATGGATACGGTAAGTGCTGCTATCTCTGTCTCCTCCTCCCGTCGGGATAAAGCATCAGCTGTCTTGTTCTCCAGTCCCAGATGGTACTCTATTTCGAATCTGTAACCCATCAGCTTGCGCAACCACTTCTGATGTTCTTCTGCTACCATCCGCTGCTCAAGTAGGTCCTTCAGGCTCCGCTGATCAGTGCGAACGATGAAGCTCCGTCCCAACAAATAAGGTCTCCACTTCTGAATGGACAAGACTATCACCATCAGCTCCCGCTCATAGACTGACCGCAATCGGGCCCTGGTGGTCAACACCTGGCTGTAGTATGCAATAGGACGATGGTCCTGCATCAGTACCGCGCCCAGCCCATGTCCCGACGCGTCTGCCTCGACCACGAAAGGTCGGGTGAAATCGGGCAATGCTAAGACCGGGACCGTGGTCATTGCCCTTTTCAGGGCCTCAAAAGCTGTCGTCGCCTCGTCACCCCAATGGAACTGATCCTTCTTTAGTAATTCTGTCAATGGCCAGGCGATCATCCCATATCCCTCTACGAAGCGGCGGTAGTAACCTGTAAGACCCAAGAAGCCCCGTAGCCCTCTGAGAGTAGTAGGTCGTGGCCAATCCAGCATGGCCGCTATCTTAGCTTTATCGGCGGCTACTCCTCCCGCTGACACCACATGTCCCAAGTACTCCACATGTGGCTGCCCGAACAGGCACTTCTTCCTGTTCAAATAAAGCTGGTGGTACTGCAGCTCCTGAAAAACTACCTGCAGTTGGTCCAAGTTCTCCTCCAGCGAACGACTGTACACCAAGATATCGTCGAAAAAGACCAAAACGAACCGCTTGAGAAAGGGACGGAATACCTTATTCATGAGAGCCTGAAAGGTGGCCGGGGCATTGGTCAGCCCAAAGGGCATGACCAGGAACTCGTAGTGGCCCTCATGCGTCCTGAACGCCGTCTTGGGCACATCCTCCTGCCGCATCTGAATCTGGTGATAGCCCGACTTCAGATCTAGCTTGCTGAACCAAGTCGCTCCATGTAGCTCGTCTAGTAGCTCATCAATCACTGGTATAGGGAACTTATTCGGGACCGTCTCCTTGTTCAGTGCCCTGTAGTCCACGCAAAACCGCCAACTACCATCCTTCTTCTTGACCAATAGAACAGGGCTGGAAAACGGGCTAATGCTTGGCTGGATTACCCCGGCCTGCACCATCTCTGAAACCATCCTCTCGATCTCATCTTTCTGGTGCTGAGGGTATCGGTAGGGCCGCACGCTAATGTGGGAAACCCCCTCTCGTAGAACAATGGCGTGCTCGTGGTCCCGTGGCGGTGGAAGTCCCCGAGGCTCCTGGAATATCTCCTCAAACTGCCCCATCAACTGTTGAACCTCCCTCGGAATGGGCTGCTCGGAACTGGCCTCGGCTCCTCCCTCCCTGGTCAGCGAGCACAGCTCCACTAAATATCCGTCACCCTCCGTCTGAATGGTCCTAACCATAGTCTTCAGAGAGACTAATGCCTTGCAGAGGCTGGGGTCTCCCTGTAGTATCACCGCTCGCCCGGCCTCCTGAAACTTCATCCGCGGTAGTTTCCAGTTAATGGTCATCTCCCCCAGAGTCTGGAGCTAAGTCATGCCGAGGATAACGTCGGTGCTCCCAAGGTCTAGAGGTAAAAAGTCTGCAATAATCTGTATCCCCTGCATGGTCAGAACCAAACCCTGGCAAACTCCACGGCTGCTCTCCTTCTTCCCTGTCCCCATCATCACGCTAAAGCTGCCGCAATCTGTCAGCTGAAGGCCCAGCTGTGTCACCACCCTCCTGGAAATAAAATTGTGGGTGGCCTCACTGTCGATCAGCACCGTCATCTCCTGGTCTCCGACCTCTCCCCTCAGCTTCATGGTATGATTCGGTGTGAACCCTACCACGAAATTGAGGGACACCTCCGCTACGTCTAACTGCTGGCCCTCAAGCTCATCCTCTCCGCAGTGGTCTCTTCCTCGATATCAGACTCGCCCTCGTCGTCCTCCAGTAGGATCACCTGGAGTTTGTGCCCTGCGCATCTATGGCCTGGTGAGAATCTTTCATCGCACCGGAAGCATAAGCCCTTCTGTCTCTTGTCCCTCATCTCTGCGTCCGTCATGCGTCTGAACTGCCCCCAGGTAGTGGTGTGCTACTCTTCTCCCCCGCCTTCTCCTTGTTCGCCTGCCCCACCCCTGCCGAGGTGCCAGCTCCTCCAGTCCCAGACGGACCGCCTCTCGCTGTCTGACTACTGAAACTGCTCCGGACACGCCTGTCCTCGGTCTGCGCATCCTCAACCATCTGTGCCATCTCTATGACCTCCGAAAGCCCTTTAGGCTTGTAGGGTCTCACTGCTGCGCGCAGGCTGGGGCGCAACCCTTTCAGAAAGGTTCCCTCCAGTGACTCGTCTGAGACGCCATGCACTCGCCCGGCCAGTGTCTCGAACCTCTCGATGTAATCCTGTACCGACCCCTCCTGCCTGAGGGCGTAAAGCTGCTCGTGCAAGTTTCCCAGCCGGGGTCTCTAAACTTCTCCAGCACCATATCCTTCAGCTCCTCCCAGCTCCTCACCGGCTGTCGCCTCTCCCTCCACTGGAACCATCCCAAAGCACGCCCCTCCATGCAGATCGCTGCCGCCTCCAGCTTCTGGGCCTCGGTCATGTGGTGGGCCGTGAAGTATCTCTCTGCGGTAAATAACCAGGCGTGTGGGTCCTCTCCGGAAAATAGCGGCATCTTCAGCTTCCGGACGCGACAATCTCCTCCAAAACGACCCTGCTCGGGTCTCCCCTCCTGTCTGGGCGGCGGACGGTAGTGCTGACGCCTCTCCTCCAGTGTCTCGTAGTGCCGGGGTGGCCCGCCTCCGTGACTCCCGTAGTCTCCATGGTGACCTCCGCGACGCCCCTCAAAGTCATCCCATCCGGCGTCATCGCCGAACTCTGCCTCATATCCACTCCTTCCGTCGGAGTAATAGCCTCTCCCGCGTCCATGGCCGTAGAAAGGATCATCAAGTGCTGGTCGGTGCCCTGGAGGGTCACAAAAGTCTCCCGAAATCTGTCCGCGGCCTCCCGTCGTCTTGGTCCGCTGCTCGGGGGCTCAAAAACCCCCCTATCCTGCTGTCTGAAGCCCCCGCCCCCCTCCTGCGGCTGCCAGGAGGGGTTTCTGCCCTGTCGCGGACCCACAGGGGCCTGCCGGCCTTTGGCCAGGCTCGGCGGGCCCCTGGGCCCTCCCTGGAAGGTCGGCGGACCCTGCCGGCCTTCCGGCAGGGTCGCCGGAGCCTGGCGGGCCCAGGCAGGGTCCCGCCGCCCCTGCCTGAGCCCGCAGGTGGCGGCGGGGTGACCCGGGTCCCCTTCCGCAGCTGGTCGACCCCCCCACGTGCCGTGGGGGGCTGATCTTCCTTCTCCCATGCCGTGAGTCCCCCTTGTCGCGCGGCTAGGTCCTCCGGCCTCTCTTTGGCTTTGTACCGCCCTCCGCCGCACCTCCTCGCGGTAGTCGTCCCTCCATGGCTCCTCGGCGTCGTCCTCGTCCAACTCCTCCACGAAGTAGGGTTGATTTTGGGAAAAAATCTCTTCTTTCTCCTTCTCCTTCTTCAAAGGTGCCGCCTTTGGTGATGGGTTAGGGTTTCCTTCGCCTTTAGGGTTTGTTGCTAATTGATTCAAGGCACCCATCAATTACGCGAATTGGTCGTCGTGTTTTGCTTGATTTGATGCCAATTGGGAGATGGAAGTAGTCAACTTGGCCATGGATTCGTCGTTCCCCGCCAACAACTTTTTGATCGCCTCGATCTCGCCCGTGAATTTTGCCTCCAACGCCTCAAATTTGTCTTGCGATCTTGTGGAAGCCGCCATGAATCGTCACGTGCTCTGATACCAAATTGTTAGGAACTAACAAAGATGGAATTTTTATTAGAAAATAACAAGCGAAATAAAAAGATAATTGGACACAAAAGAGGTGTGCCCTCCTCCCAAGACGCCTAGAGGACGTCCGCACTCGTCTACTCCTAATGGATGCTCAATAGAAATATTCCAATATTAAGCATGAGAAAATAAGAGAAGGCTACCCCCTATTTATAATAGAAACCATGACAATCCTAAACCAAGTAGGACTAGGCCGGCTAATCCTACTCCAAGGAGGACTCGGGGCGGGAGGGGGAATCCTACTCCAAGAAGGACTCGGCTAGGGCAAGTACAAAAAAGAGGGTGTGGCAAGAGGTCGGCTAGAGGGGGGGTGTGGCGGCTGGCCTGGGCTGGCGGGTGTAAACCCGCATGGGTTTGGGCCCAGGCCCATCATAATCATTCATGACCAAGTTATTGCTCATATCTCCCCATTGGAAAGAGTTCTGGAACAGAAGCATTAGCACATTTTTTTCATGTATTATACAGCCAACTTCCTCCCGTTCCTTTCCTGTATAATTCTTATGTTCGTTCAGTTTTGCAATAAAATTCTTTGCAAACTGATTACTCAATTCATGAAGAGAACATTATGCTTATTCACATGTTTTTGTGATATGCCACTTGCTTTTCAATATTATGAATATTTGAGCTTGTAGCAGAACAGAATGTTTGTCAAGTGGGAACTAGAGTCATCAATTCGTGGTCCAGAATTTTCAGGTTCGACCTTATACATATAATTCACTAATAATTCTCATCAACAATTATATGTGCCATTGGAGGTGCAGTATCATCCTTGTGATTCAACTCTGCTGTCATCTCACAATTCAATTTCAATCACCGAAATGGCCCCATACTCTTAGTTTACATGTTTCCCTTAGCATAAATGCTCACCATTACAATATTATTATTGATTAGTGCTTAATCATGCACATTCTATATTGTAATTCGTCACCTTGCCTTATCTTCCTAACTGCAGTAATATATTTTATGCCATATTGTAAGCCTAGCTTATGGAACTTGGGACATGATCTCAGATCGGTTTCTCTGATAGGTTTGGACCCCATATTGACTCGAAAGGATCAATCTCTACTTGAGCAGTGAGTTTCTGCTTATTTAATCATTTGCCTATCTAATGTTTCACACAGTGTGGGAGTAGCCCACTTTGTGTCGTTTTCCATACCATGACTTTAGCCACTTGGAAGGATGCAAGTCAATAAATCCAAACAAACCTCCACCTTGGCCACATCCAAGTTACATGAACTCTCATCATTGTCCAATATTCTGGGACTATTAATATTATGAGTGATCATCAGTCCATAATCCACGTCATGAAGTTCCATAGGTGCACATCAATATCACACCACCTAGAAAGCACAGGTGTGTTTAATTTTCCTTGTCATAATCTCATTAGATACATATATTTATTGATTCTTATGCTTTCTAGATTAGTTCCTAGCTAACGCAAATAATCACATACTGAAAGCACTGGCATATGCTTTCACAGGAGTCCCACGTGCAAAAACCGGCCAGAATTTTGTATTTGAGATTTTTTAAATGGTGCACAAATAGATTTTGGGATGATCCTCAGGTAACATGGCCTCAAAATTTTAGCAAAAGCCGCCTACCCTAAGATGGGAAGAAAGAGATATGGAATCTTGTATTTCTATCATCTCTTCGGTCCACTTGCCAAACTTTCCCTCCAAGTTGGAGTGGTGTGGATGATTTGTGCATGTTGCATTGCACACCTTCCTGGGAGCTTCATCGACATGCCAATGCCCATAGTTTGTGGTGTAGCATTTGATGCATGTTCTCCCAAATCGTCCCATTGACCTCCTTGCTATCACATGTTGAAATTCGCAGTGCAACCGAACCTTCATACACATATCTTGGAATTTTCTATTGTCCACAATCGCCATCGTCTTCTGATGTTATTGTCAGTTATGCAATAGGTTTTAGTGACAGTTGCGGCCGTACTAATGGAGGTCTTAATTTTTTGTCTCAGTTTGAGTGACCAATGGATTTTATTTGATTCCAAATCTAAATTGTTCTTATAATCTCACATATCTCTATCACATCTAAAGGCCCTTGATTCCTTCCTTCTTCAGTTGCATAGCAATTGTCAAAAGAGAAGGGATAAGAACTGAGACGCTAATCTAAATAGGCTACAATATAGCTTCTAGAAACATTCCTAGAAAGTCGTGATGAGAATATAAAAACTTAGAAGGACCTCTTTTAGAAGGAATGTAGAAATTTTTTTAGTTTTTCTCAAGTGCATGTAGCCATTGTTTATTGATTTCCATGCTTTGCCAGAAATATTTTAACTCTCAACACCTTGCAGGGGACTGATTCTCTGTATAGCAGTCAACATTCATCCCCACTGGACGTTGATCAACTAATCCATGTAAAAGGTTCAATTAGTGACATTGTACTTCGCTAAGAACAATGGGTTAAAAGGTGAGCACGCATGTAAGTGGACACAAATCTTTTGCTGTAAAATGTGGAAAGCTTGCTGCAAAGATGCGAAACGAGTGAAGGATGAGAATGAATCTATCTATCACATTTTCTAATCATATTACAACTGTGTGCATTTTAGAATAAAGGTTAGCGTGATATGGCCATTTCTCATTGGTCATTGACTAGTAGAGCCATTACAAGGTTATTGTGGGTTCTCAAGTTATTCCATGATTTCGATTTTCGCTTGCTTGGATTGGCCTTTCAAATATGGGTTGGGTGGAATTTTTACGATGCTTAATTAATTTAATAATTTTGCTTTTGCAGGGCTATTTCATATTCGTGCAGTCTCAATCTCATGAGGAATTGAGTCCAGTGTGGGTTGTTGAGTCAAGATAGTCATGCTGGTGGTTTGTTGTCTAGGTGTTCATGACAAAGAGGTACTGATGGCGGACGGAAGTTGGTCTCCACTCGAATTAGCCTATCCATTTATGGTTCACTGCATGAGCAGCAAAACAGAGAACAATTCTGGTGAGACCCAACTGAACGTCCATCAACTTTGCATATGATTATGATAGCTCGAATGCCATATGTCATTCTTTCCTTGTTTCACTGGAGGTGCACTTAATCATTACTTTATATAGATGAGCATCATTGGCGTTTTATGCCCACAGTGGAATAGAAATTTTCAAAGAATCGTTACTTTTATCACATCCAAAATATACTTTGCCATTTGTAACTTAAAGTAGTTGCAAATTCAATATGCAGACCTACTAGAGAAGATGTCTCCTTATTTAGCTAAAAGTAGGAAATTTTACATTTATTTGTTGCATAATTCTGTGATTTCCTTTAAAAATTATTCATTAGCCCATCAGGGTTCCTTACGTACCGTCTACTTGAACTGGAAATCAGTAGTGCAGTATTTGACACATATCCGTGCCACAAATTGAAAGCCGCCAATCCTGTGTTTGTGGGTTGGATCGGATTGTAATGGGTTAGTGGATCAGGCCCACTTCTGCTAGTTGCATATCCAGATGGTCATGACCTCATTTAACGAAAAAAAAATCTTTTCAAATTTCTGCTTCATTTATTTCCTTTTGTTGTTCTAATTTTGATTATGACTAAGTACCTGATTAATATTTGGGTTAGTTTAAGTTTGTTAGGCTGATATAAGGTAATCTGTTTTTTAATTTCGAGCGCAGGTTTTATACTCTTAAATTATTTAAAGTTTTTTAGTATTAAATATAGTCTTTTCAGCCTTAACAATAAATAAGCCAAACAAATAGAATTCATCGTTTAGATTTTCTAGATATTTATCAAACAATTTCATTTTTAGTAGCAATATAACCTTGTTATTCTCGATTGTGATTGTGTCTCCAAACATTATCACTCCTCTGTGAGCAGATTGGATATTAGGCTTCGTACACATGTAGTACCAAGTTATTTTCTTCTTGTAGGGCTTTTCGAGTAGAAAGTCATAGTGGAGTAGCATTTTCAAAACCCATGATCGCATTTTGTTTCTATGGACTTCGGTGTCTCCAAAGTGATAAACGTTTCTGTACTTGGGATTCTTTGTAGGTACATGCATCTTTCCAAGCTTTGTTTCATATCTTTCGGGCGGTTTGCTGTTGCATATTCTCTACAGCAGCTGAGACTTCACGAGTTGAAGATAATGGATCGAAGAGAAGATTGAAGAAGCTTGGACAGAGTATATTTCTCTTCAATTTTCTCTTGATTTTATCTTACCTGATCACGTCTCTTTGTTCGCATCCCTTTGAAGCTAATTAAACCAAAAGTTGGTGTAACTTGTGATATGATTTGTGTTCAAAATGGTTACCAAAATTTCTTTTAAAATGGCACTTGCAAGAATCATGTTACAAACTGTCAGACCAAATGGCTCGATGGAAAGAGATTATTCATAGGGGAAAAGGGCAATGCACCCTTTTCGTTTCTCTTTGAAAAAGGACTCCAATTACTTGACATTGCATTAATTAGTACAAAAGCCATAAGTTTAAAATTGGGCAGTAATTTGTGTTATTCACAATTGATACATGTAGGAAAAAAAATTGAGGAAATAAATACATAGTGTACAATTGGGCCAACAGACGGGTTTTATGCAATATATTCCCAAAAAAACTGTCTTTTTGTGTATTACAATCCTTGAAGTTCTTTTACGATTTAAATTTATTTTGATCATATGCAGAACTATGACAAGTTTGCAAGATTTCTGCTGCTGCTGCTTCATGTGAATCAAAACAGCAGTTACTTCAAATTGATGGGCGTAAACTTTCTAAACATGAATTTATGAGAAAACTGGGAATTTTGGGCCAAAGAGTTACAGTATATTCTGTGCTACTAAAAGATGTGAACAAAGCAGAAATTCAAGCTACCATTAGAGACCGGGTTGCCAGCCACATCAATGATGATTTCCTGGATCAGGTATTATATATCAATCATATTCTCAAGTTACACAAAGCTGCAAAATTTTACAATCCTGTCATCTCAAAATGAAAAAAATGGACTCTGGAGCTTCTTTAATGCATGTTTGTTCTCAAGAAATCGCCACGTTAGATTTCTGGCATAAGCTTTGCAATGTATCAAAACTGACGCATGAAAACATAGGTAGGGTTGCTGGGATACTATATGAAGACTGATATTCGTTTTTTGTCATATAAACATGCAATATGTTCGCTGAACGCTGCTTTGGTATGTTGTGTGCTTTGGTATGTTGTGTGGGATCACTAATAATCAGCAGGTCCACTTCATATCCATATCTGGCCACACTTGTATCGTATATGAGTGGACGCTGCTCATTGATTCCAGCCATTGATAATCAAATTTCTAAATTTCTCTTTGAACAACAGATGACAACGGAACCCAAATGTCAAGTAGTAATCCTTCTCCTGATTGGGCTCAGGCTCATAGTATGAGGGTCACCTCTGATGCACCAAAGGGGTTAACATTCCTTCATGAGGAGAATGTCGGGCATCAAAACATCAAATCTAGCAATATGTTCTTATTTGATGTCTTTAAAGCAAAACTTGGCTTCAACATCAGTGACCAATCTCCTCATCTTAATCCTACGCGAGTCCTGGGAACCTTTGGTTACAATGCACCAGAGTAATGACATAAAAACTTGGGAACTCTATGCAATTAGTACATATTTCAAATATCTTTCATATTATTTGCTGATAGTTGGCATATTTGATTGTTTTCCTTGGTATATATTTGCCTTCATTTAATCTGCGTATTATAAATTATCCGTGCATTTGTGCATGGGACCAAAACCCCCCACAAAATCAGGACGCGAGACCCAAATCGGATCAAATGATAAGTGTGGGTGTGAGTGTGTGTATCGTCTTGGGGTTTTTGAGTTTTATGCATGGGGACCCACAAAACTCCCACAAAATCAGGATGCGAGACCTAAACTGGATCAAATGATGTGTGTGTTTGGGTTTTGGGGGGCACCCCATGTGGAACCATGCGAGGGGTGATGTCGCACCCCTCTCTTGATGTCACACAAGACACATGATGCAACATGGGACAAACACTGCCACATAGGACAAAGTCCTCAATTGTATAATAGACTAGAAATAACACGTGCGCATCGTGCACGAGGACCGAAGAAAAAACCAATACACAGAATTCGGGGCTCATGCGC
The DNA here is from genome assembly GCA_030789695.1 of Scilla litardierei. Lineage (NCBI taxonomy): Eukaryota > Viridiplantae > Streptophyta > Magnoliopsida > Asparagales > Asparagaceae > Scilla > Scilla litardierei. The sequence goes on from CM061133.1 coordinate 164,555,152, forward strand.
AAATGAGAAAGAGAGAGAAGTGTGTGGGGTGTGTGTATCGTCTGGGGGGATAAAGGGGGAAATCATGTGCTAATGTGCAAAAAACGATTGGGGCAAAGTGAAAGAACACCAATGGCAAGCATGTATATAGGTGGAAGATGGTGCCTTAATGGTCAATGGCAAGCATGTAAAATAAGTGGAATATGGGCCCTTAATGGTCAATGGCAAGCATGTAAAATAGGTGGAAGATGGGCCCTTAATGGTCAATGGCTAGCATATAAATAATGGGATGATGTGGCCTTTTCTTTGGGGGTTCCACAAAACTCCCAATATCACACCCAAACCATCACCCACACCCCATTGGGACCCCCCATGATGAGGTGTGGCCAAATATGGGCTACCACTCTATCCATCATTTTGTCCTAGTAGGACAACCATCTCATCAACATCATGCAAATGTATAAAGGGTTGTTAGTAGATGTATCGATATACTGGGTATATTGAATTATAAGAATGCTTATTTCTTTCTTGTGACTACAAATGCGACTCTTGACATGCAACATAAGTGGTGGAATTTTGTGGTTGTTTGGGCCACACTTTTTGGAGATGCCCAATGGATTTCCTAATTCAACAACAGGAAAAATCTATGGACCAACAAAATTATTTCTTCCAGTGAAATTGGAATGATGAGCATGGAAGGCAGTGAAATTGGAATGATGAGCATGGAAGGCAGGAATGTGTCTATATTTGTATGTTGCCCAGGAGACATCAGCTGTTGGGAGATATACCCCGTTACATTTCAGCAAATTAGATCTGTATTGCACATCTTCCCTTGGTTTCTGCTTGAGATAAGCTTGAAAAGGCCAAAATCTTGAGTGTCAACCCAGTCTCAGTGTGTGGTTGCCTAGAGAGTAATTGGGTTTATGGCGAGGGCTTCTGAAAGGAGACATAGCAAGTCAAATGGATTTGAGTACATGTCGTTATAGGGTAGTACGTATGTTGTTTGGGCTCTCTATGTTGTTTGGGCTAGGAGAGCCGATTTTTGATCGGTAAGCTAATCTTCTGATCACATGCAATACATCCTTCAACAAAACAATTTTAACATCTATAAATGCCTCTGACGAGGAGGAGGCGAGTGGAGGGAATGCAACGAGAGCAACTTGTGATGCTGTCGCCGGGGGGGGTGTGTGTGTGTGTTGGTGGGTTGGCGGGTTGGCGTGGGTGGGTGGTGGTTGGTGGGATTCAAAGAGAAAGAGAAAGAGAGAAGAATGGTAGATTGATGCTAAGGGTGTGTGTAAAGCAAAAAATGATTTTTCTAAAATCTTAGTTGTGTGTAATGTGATGTGTGCCAAGCAAAAATGGTTCTGCATATATAAGTAACCCCCAAAAAACCCTTCGGGCATCATCCGTCGTCTCCTCAATCCATGTCCAACATGTTGTTTTTTGTGATTCAAATCCCATGTGGAAGGTTTCCCAAGCAACTCGGTCGAGTAGCAAGCTACTCGACCGAGCTGCAGGTGCAGAGCAGAAGCAACAGAAAACGGAGAGTTGTGGGGTGTTTTTCCTACGACTCAGGGGACCTCCTACTTGCTCCATTAGGGGGCTACTCGGTCGAGCCGCTTGCTACTCGGTCGAGCTACGGAAGGATTTTGAAGATCTCAGAAACCCGAGAGTTTGCTGTTTGAAGAGAGCTCTGCAGGGAATACCGACTCAGGTCGAGTAGCTATGCTACTCGATCGAGTCGACTCGACTCCACCCAGCGGATGAAGCAGCACAAGTCAGCTCGATCGAGCAGCTCGGGCTGACGACCGACTCAGGCTGAGTCAGCGCGCGCCCAGACGAGAAATCCAGCGGCCAGATCTTGTTTTCTCAGGTTTTGGGGATCCTATTTAAACCTAACTATTGTTTTAGCCTAGGTTAAGGACTCTATTGGATTATGAGAGTTTTGGAGAGCCTCTAGCCACACCCTTGGAGATTTGTAGGGTTTTGAAGTTCTTGAGAGAAGGAGAGTTTATTCTTCTCTATTCCTCCATTGATTTCTTCTTCCTTGAGTGATTATTCTTCTCTATACCTCCATTGATTTCTTCTTCCTTGAGTGAGATTGTGAGGGCTTGTGCAATTTGACACGTTATTACTCAAAGCAAGATTGTAACCCCAGTTGTTTGATCTCTCTGATAGTGGAATCGTCTCGGAATGCTGGATGTAGATTGTTTACAACCGAACCATGGTAAATTCTCTTGTGTGTGCGTTTGATTTATTGTTGCTGTGATTCGTTTGCTTCTTTCTATTGCAAGGTCAAATGGGAATTTTGTTGGGTGAATTGGGGTCATTGCTAGCCCTAGATTTCTGATCAATTTTTAGTGTTGCTATTTTTCCGCGTGGATTCTAAGGGCATCCGCTTGCGCTGGTGGTTTATTTCCCAACAAGTGGTATCAGAGCTTGTGGTTCGTTTGCAAAGGAAGTTAGTGGCGAAGGAAAGATGGTGTCTTTGGCAACTTTGAACATTGAGAAGTTCACCGGCAGGAATGATTTTCGGATCTCGCAGACGATGGTGAAGAATGTCCTTATGCAGACGGGATGTTATCAGATCGTATTCGATGTATCGAATATCGATAAGGAGGTGAAGGAATCCGCTAAGGCGGAGATGGAGAGGAAGGCATACAGCGCGATTCGGTTGTCGTTATCAGATAATATTCTGAGAGAAGTCTCCGATGAGGCTACGACATCTGATATGTGGAAGAAGCTTGAGGGACTATATATGAAGATATCCTTCACGAGTCGCCTATATTTGCTTCAGCAACTGTATACTCTCAAGATGAAGTCTGGATCCGCAGTGAAGGATCACATGGATGAATTGAACCGGATTGTGCTGGAGTTGCATGGTATGGATGTGAAGATTGAGGATAAACAACAAGCGGTTATCTTGTTGTGTTCATTGCATGAGGAGTATAATCAGTTTGTTCGGTCGATGATTTATAACCGAACTACTTTCACCGTGGAAGAGGTGAAGACGGCGCTTCACACAGAGAGCAACTATGTGGCAAGGTTCAAGGTAGAGATCATGTTAGTAACCGCGAGGAGGCATTGCATGTGAGGGGTCGACATGAAATGAGAGGATGCTTCAAGAAGAACAATGAACGCTCCAAGTCGAGACATTCACAGGATAGATGTGCGAACATCACATGTTACAATTGCCAGAAGTAGGGTCATTATTCGAGCCATTGCCCTAACAAGGTTAGGAAGAAAGGCAAGGGAACCAAGAAGGATTCGGGTTCGGCATCTTTAGGGATTGATGGTGAGCAGGTCTGTGATGAAGGTAGAGTTACCGAGATGTTTGCCGCAGGTATTGCAAGAGAAGCAAATTTGGCATGGATTATGGACAGTGGATGCTCGTACCATATAACTCTTCATAGGAGTTGGTTCTCGACATACCGTTCCAAGGAGGATGTGGGTTCAATCCTCATGGGGAACAATGCAGTGTGTAAAACTGCCGATATTGGAACCGTTCGAATAAAGATGTATGATGGCATAATGCGTACACGTGCCGATGTAAGGCATGTCCCAGATCTGCGGAAGAGCCTAATCTCCATATGCGTATTGGACAATGCCGGATGTAAGTTGGTCTTTGAAAAGGACCAACTTCGAGTTTCAAAAGGAAGGAGCCATGGTTGTGATGAAGGGAAAGAAGGTGGGAAACCTATATGCCCTTCAAGTTGAAGGTGAAGCAGACGTAAGCATTATGAGCGCAGTTCCCGGAAATTCGGCCAAATTATGGTATTTTCTCTTGGGTCATCCATGTGACAAGACTCTCGATGTACTCCGAAGAAGAAAGTTGATTGAAGGCTCAAATGGAAGTGTAGAATTCTGCGAATCCTGTGTGTACGGAAAGAAGACAAATGTGCAGTTTAACACGGGGAAGCACATTAGCGGAGGACCACTTAACTATGTACACATCGATGTGTGGGGTCCGTGCCCAGAGCCGTCAAGAGGGGGGAGCTAGGTATTTTGTCTTGTTCATTGATGACTACTCTCGCAAAGTCAGGATGTACTTAATGAAGTCGAAGGATCAGACTTTTGATATGTTTCGAGAGTGGAAGACCATGGTGGAGAAGTAAACCGGAAGGCACGTGAAGGTGCTTAGATATGACAATGGAGGTGAGTTTACCTCGAGGGAGTTTAGAAATTTCTGCAAACTCCATGGGATCCGCAGACATTTTAGCACACCCGGAGATCCGCAGTCGAATGGGGTGGTGGAGCGGATGAATCATACATTGTTGGAGAGAGTGCGGTGTTTGAGGCACTCAACCGGTTTGGGAAAGGAATTCTGGGGTGAGATACTCCCGACTGTTGTGTACATTTTGAACAGAGTTCCTTCAGTAGCGATTGGCTACAAGATCCCTCAGGAGATGTGGAGTGGTGAAGCTGGAGATTATTCGTACTTGCGCATTGTGGGTTGCCCGGCATATGTGCACGAGAGGGGCGATAAGTTGGATCCAAGAGCAAAGAAGTGTATCTTTCTTGGATATGGCCACATCGTCAAGGGTTATCGTTTGTGGGATCCAGAGGGTCAGAAAGCGATAGTGAGCCGACATGTCACTTTTGCTGAGGATGCAATGCTCAGGGCGGAGCATTCTCATTCAAAAGAGGACACGTCCGCAGAGTTGATTTCGATGGAGAGGGTCAATCTTCCGGTCCAGCCCACTGAACGACCATGCAAAGAGTTGATGGTCGATGCTCCAGTTGAGGGAGATGATGAGGTCCATGCTGAGGACCAAGTGCAGACACCCGGTCCATCTCAGGTACGCGTTGACACCTATGCAGGTGATGATGGAACACGGAGATCGAAGAGGGTGAAGAAAGCGCCAGAAAGATTTGGAGCATGGGATTATGCAGGATATTCTTTCAATGATATGTCAGCTTATGCACTCAACCTAGAGCACAAGGAGGCATAGACATATGGTGGATCCGTAGTCTCAGGAGATGCCGCTCATTGGCAATGAGCTATGGAGGAGGAGATGGAGTCTCTTTACCCGAACGACACTTAGGATTTGGTGCCGTTACCTAGCGAGAAGTGTGCCATTAGTTGTCGTTGGATATACAAGGTCAAGGAAAGTTCAACTCAAGATGGGAACAGTGTCAGGTACAAGGTAAGGTTGGTAGCCAAGGAATTTGCACAAAGGAAGGGAGAAGACTACCACGAGATATTCTCGCCGGTTGTGCGACAAACATTGATTCGTGTGTTGTTGGCGTTAGTTGCTAGCATGAACATGGAGTTAGAACAACTCGATGTGAAGACCGCCTTTCTGTATGGAGACCTTGATGAGGAAATCTATATGCAGCAGCCTGAGGGGTTCAGAGTTGAAGGGAAACGGAATTTGGTGTGCAGGTTGAAGAAATCGTTGTACGGGTTGAAGCAGTCACCCAGGCAGTGGTACAAACGATTTGATAGTTTCATGATTGGAGTAGGCTTTGAGAGGAGCATCAAGGATCAACGTGTGTATGTCCGCACACTTGAGAATGGCTTGAAGATTTATTTGTTGCTCTATGTGGACGACATGCTAATTGCTTCTAATAGCATGTCTGAGGTGAAGAAGCTGAAGGAGAAGCTAGGGCAAGCGGTCGACATGAAAGACTTGGGGCCCGCAAAGAAGATTCTCGGTAGGGAGATTTTCCGAGATCGAAAAAAGCATGAGCTTAGATTGTCACAGAAGGGGTATAGTCAGAAGGTGCAAGCCCGGTTTGGGATGGATAGTGCGAAGCCCGTGACAACACCTTTGGGAGCTCATTTTCAGCTGTCGGCGAGTCAATCGCTAAGCACAGATGAGGAGAAGACTTACATGTCTCAGGTGCCATATGAGAGTGCAATAGGAAGTTTAATATACGAGATGGTTTTCACGCGTCCAGATATTGCACATGCCGTGGGAGTGGTTAGCAAGTATATGGCTAATCCTGGCAAGGAGCATTGGCAGGTCGTCCAATGGATTCTGAGATATCTGTGAGGCACGGCGAGTGTCGAGATCCTCTATGGGAGAGGAGACGGTAAGGTGCTGACAGGGTACTGCGATAGCGATTATGTAGGTGACAGAGACATGCAATGATCTACCACGGGGTATGTGTTCAGTTTGGGCATTGCCGCAGTATCGTGGAGGTCGGTCTTACAGTCTGTGGTTGCGCTATCTACCACAGATGTCGAGTTGATTGCAACAATGGAAGAAGCTATGAAGGAGGCCAAGTATTTGAGAAGTCTGCTAAGAGATTTGGGGGTGCCACAGAGTTCGTCACATGTGCATTATGATAGCCAGAGTGCCATTCATCTGGAAAAGCACCAGGCATACAGTTCGAGGACGAAGCATATTGAGGTGCGTGATTCCTTCCTGGATTTGGAGAAGAAGGATATAGAGCTTCAGAAGATCCCGCCTGATTTGAACCCTGCAGACATGTTTAACAAGCCAGTTTCCGTCGTCAAGCTCCAGGTTTGTATGGAGCTGATTTCCTTGTTGCCTTAGGTGGCGCCGGAGGGCGCATGTTCCGTGACGATCGTGATAATCAGAGAGAGGGTCATGGTGTGCATCGTGGAGCAGCAGGAGTCAATGGTAATGAGATTTGAATCAAGGTAGAGTGTTGTTTTTTGTGATTCAAATCCCATGTGGAAGGTTTCCCAGGCGTCTCAGTCGAGTAGCAGGCTACTCGACCGAGCTGCAGGTGCAGAGCAGAAGCAGCAGAAAACAGAGAGTTGTGGGGTGGTTTTCCCACGACTCGGGCGACCTCCTACTCGGTCGAGTAGGGGGCTACTCGGTCGAGTAGCTTGCTACTCGGGCGAGCTACTGAAGGATTTTGAAGATATCAGAAACCCGAGAGTTTGTTGTTTGAAGAGAGCTCTGTAGGGAATACCGACTCGGGCCGAGTAGCTATGCTACTCGACCGAGTCGACTCGACTCCACCCAGCGGTTGAAGCAGCGCAAGTCAGCTCGGTCGAGTATCTCGGGCTGACGACCGACTCGGGCCGAGTCAGCGCGGGCCCAGCCAAGAAATCCAGCGGCCAGATCTTGTTTTCTCCGATTTTTGGGGATCCTATTTAAACCTAACTATTGTTTTAGCCTGGGTTAAGGACTCTATTGGATTATGAGTGTTTTGGAGAGCATCTAGCCACCCACTTGGAGATTTGTTGGGTTTTGGAGTTCTTGAGAGAAGGTGAGTTTATTCTTCTCCATTCCTCCATTGATTTCTTCTTCCTTGAGTGGGATTGTGAGGGCTTGTGTGTTTTGACAAGTTATTACTCACGTGAGTGGAAGCAAGATTGTAACCCCAGTTGTTTGATCTCTCTGATAGTGGAATCGTCTAGGAATGCTGGATGTAGGTTGTTTGCAACCGAACCAGGGTAAATTCTCTTGTGTCTGCGTTTGATTTATTGTTGCTGTAATTCGTTTGCTACTATCTATTGCAAGGTCAATTGGGAATTTTGTTGGGTGAACTGGGGTCATTGCTAGCCCTAGATTTCTGATCAATTTTTAGGGTTGCTATTTTTCCGCGTGGATCCCAAGGGCGTCCGCTTGCGTCGGTGGTTTATTTCCCAACACAACCATTGTCGCTTTCTATCATTAATAGATTCATCAATGTCTGCACTGTTAATATTTGCTAATTTTTCTATAAATTTTGCCAACTTGGAAATTGCCTTTACCAAAATAAAATCAATCGGTGTAAGGTTATGTGAAATCTTACAAGAAAGTAGACTTGTATTGTTAATAATCTCAGCTTTTTTCTCATTCCATATGCCACAATAAATCATTGTCACACATGTATCCCATACTATCCTTTTATCTAAATATACTCTTTTGTCTCTTCAATATAACTAAAGATAGACGATTGAGGATGGAAGCCTCAGATAGAAATATCTTTAGAAAGGACCTCATAACTATTGACTTTATGCATTATAGAGAATGAAGTGATTGAAGGTCTCTTTGGCTGTAAGACAGAAGGCAATAGTCAGGACCTTATTTCCTCATAATCGCTTAATCTACTAAGAAAGCAACTTTAATGGTTAAGGCTCTACAAAGGCCTTCCAACCACCTAATTTGGGATGCTAAATATCATGTTGCTATTAACGAAATTTTTTATCAATTTAACAAGAAGTCGCTATTGTCACCTGGATTCTTGCTTGTCACTAAGTGCCTGTTTCTTTTCGGAGACTTTGGGGGTGGAAAGTGTTTTTTGACACTATTTACGCGTCACTTCGTCACGGTTCACTCATTTTCCTCTATCGCTTTTCGCTCGTCTGTTTCTTTCGACGACTCCGCTGCAAAACTTCGAGGCCGCCGTGGTTCCGACGTGGAGAGGCCAAAATCTTCGTTTGAAATCCCCCGAAATCGCGGGGATTTTGCTGAGATTCCTAGATCTCGGGCCCACACGGTCAGAAAACCTCTCCCCTCACCTTCGTTCGCGCGGGATTCAGTTGGTGGCGAAAAAAACCTTAGCTCTTCTTGAGGTTTCCGAGGGTTTTGGTTGCCTCCTTTGCTACCTAGGGCTGATCTGAGGGTTGCTGGCTTTGATTTCTTGGTAGGCTCTGAAGGGGGTGTGCCTAGCTTGGTCGGTTCGTCGGTGAAGCTCAGAGCAAACCCCTACCTTCGGTCGTCGGGATCTCTATCTAATTTTGTGATTTTATCGCAGAGGTATAATCTCTTAGGCTCTATCTAAAATTTAGCTTTGTTGTGATGAAGCAATGGTTTCATATGGGAGCACAGTGTTGATGCCAATTTGCTGGGCTTGTGTGCTTGCGACTATTTCTTATGATTGATCTGTTGAGATGATCTGATTGCGTAGGCTATCGTATTTTATGGATGAATGAAAAGAATTGTGCAATCTAAAATATGCCCAATGATGGAAAAAAATGAGGAACGAATGAAGGGATTTTTTATTACATACGTACACGTAGGATGGCTTACTACGATGGTTCCCTTTAATCCCCATTTTGATGTTTACAATGTTGGGGCATGTCTCCTAGATGCAGTTTGGGTTTTTGGTGTAGAAGATGTTTGGCTCATTTTAAAAAAATTTGGGGCATGGCACCTAGCTTCTTGTAGCTGTTTTGTTATGTTATGGTCATGGAAAATTGTTTCAGATTTTGTTGTGCATGGCTCATGGTTGCATTTTGGGTTTTTTTGATGCTCTTATAGGTTCAGTGTATCAAATTATTGGGGCATGTCTCCTTGTTGGTTTTTGGGTTTTTGTCTAGCTCCTTGGTGCTGTTTGGTTTGTTATGATCATGTAGATTTGTATCAGATTTTATAGGTCATGGCTCATTGTTTCATTTTTTTTGTTTTTTTGGTGTTCTGTTTAGGGGCAGTGTAGCAGGTTTTGGGGGCATGTCACACTGTTGCAGTTTGAGTTTTTGTTGTTCTGATTGGCTCATTTTATAAATTTTTGGGGCTTGCCTCCTTGTTGCATTTATGGGGTGAAAAGGCAGGAACAACGGCAAAGCAACCACGTGTGTGCCTATGATTACACATTATATCTGAGGGCCAATGATTTGGATATGCACAATTTTATCTGAAAGGTGTTACTCATATGAAGTATGTTAGTTATATAATTAACATTAAATATATGTGTTATTCAATTAAGGGTGACATGGATACACAAGGAGACCATTCGGGTTGTGAGTTATGTACCGCTGCCGCATCTGCAATAACGTTTGTCGTATTAGCCTTACAACTTCACAATTCCGTAGGCCCGATCCTATACCCAGAGAGCCATCAGCTATGCGTGATCTGCATAAAAAATCCCACATGTGGAGAATTCTGTGGGGGTCTGAAAGTAGCTGTTTGCACTACCTACGAATGCGTATACATGCTTTCATGAATCTTGCAGCATTAATGCGTCAGCGTGATCTTCTCAAGGACACTATTCATGTATCCGTAGAGGAGCACGTGGCCATGTACTTGCATATGGTAGGGCACAATTCAAAGAATAGAGTCATGCAAGTGGATTTCATAAGGGGCGGGGGGACACTTAGCCGTTATTTTAACAAAGTGATGGCGGGACTGTGTGCACTACGAGATATGTTCGTGAAGCAAGCTCCTAATGAGACGCCTCCGGAGATAGTCAATAATCCAAATTGGTTCCCATATTTTAAGGTATGTGTGATTATATGTATATGTGTCAGTATAATAAGGATCGCTTTTGGGATTGCACATTGGTCTCATTTAATATGTTGTAGGACTGCATCGGGCTCATTGATGGGACGCACATAGATGCCATGCTACCAGCAAGGCTCGCACCCCGCTTTAGAAGGCGAAAGGGGGTTACGCAAAATGTGCTTGCAGCTATTACCCCAAATAAAAGATTCACATACGTACTGGCCGGGTGGGAAGGATCCGCAAATGATTTTACGGTCCTAAAAGATGCGTGGTCTTTACCCCTCAATGGGGCTTCGAGTGTATGAAGGTAATATGCAAAAATTTACTTATAAATTATAATTACGTATCTCAAAAAGCGTTTGAACATAAAATTGGTTTATTTGTTTAAGTGTAGGTAAATATTACCTTTGCGATGCTGGGTATACTACAATGCCAGGATTCATATCTTCATACAGGGGAGTTAGATACCATTTGAAGGACCATACTGATCGTGTTCCTTGGAATCGACGAGAGCTATTCAACCTACGCCATTCGACATTAAGATCAAAGATCGATTCCACATTTGGTATCTTAAAGAACAAGTTTAAAATATTGACGTCCAAACTTCACTACCCATTCAAGAGCCAGGTCGCTACCGTACTATCATACACTGTTTTGCATAATTACATCCAAATTGCAGATTCTCATGACCCCCATCTAACTGAAGAAGGTGATTAGTTTGAGGAGGATGTAGAGGGCGTTGATGAGAGGGATGACGATGTTATTGATCTATCCCAACAGGCGACCGTTCGTGAACAAACCGAACAACGGGATCGATGGAAAATGCGCAGGGAGCAGATAGCTTGGGATATGTGGGTGGACTACTGTAACATAAATAATTACGGGAACACAGTAGAGCATGGCCTATGTGGGGGTCGTAATATTTGCTTACTAAGTCTGAACAATTTTCCATTGTACCTTGCTTATTGCATTATGTTTGGTGTGTTCAGTATGACAATATTTTCATGATATGGCTTATCCTTTCAATGATGTACAATTCTGTATTTTTATACACCATTCGGTATCATTTCAATGATGTTTACTGTAAAATTATGCATTTTCATTATCATAATATTGATATTGTAGGGATGGAAGGATCTAAAAAATCAGGGCATGGGGGCGATCCATATCCGGATGGGAGTGATCCAATGCATCAATTATATGAAAATGTATATGGGACACAACGGGGAGAAGCAGAAAGGAGGGTGGATCCCCTTCTCAACCGTCCAATTCCCATGAGGATGCCTCCTAACCCCTACCAAATGCATGGATTCCAAGCTGGTGGGCATGGAATGACATATCAACAATATGGCAATTTCAACTTGCCAATGCAAATGCCCATGTCTTTTCCAATGCAAATGCCAATGTCAATGCCATCGCATAGTGGCCGTGCAGGATATAGCAAGTAATGTGAAAGAGGTCGCGGATGCAATACGGAGTGCACACTCCCACTGGACCAAAAATCTTGCTCTGCGTGTGTACGAGTTTACGGAGTATCCTCCTCCCTCTTGTTGAAGTTGTTCAAAGACCTAAGCATGAATGAGCTGGCGGGGCGACAATTTTTGGCCATGCCACAATCGGGTCGGAAGCTTATTCTTGAGGATTTAGTTGATGAGATGGAAAGGGACTTGCGAGACGTAGGTTATGAAACAGAATATGGCTGCGGAAAGATATGAGGATGGGTGGGCCCTGTGGAATTTAGGTTGTTTGGGGATGAGTGGTGGTTGGGTTGGGGATGTGTTGTATGGGTTTAGTGTGAAACATATTGACATGTCTCATTGGTGCAGCTTTTGGGGCATGTCTCCTTGATGATTTTTGTGTGTTAATGTGATACATATGGGCAAGGCTACTTGGTGCAGGGTTTGGGGCATGGCTCCTTGATGCTGGGTGTGATAATATGAAACATATGTGCATTGCTCTTTGGTTCAATTTTTTGGTGCATGTCTCATTGTTGATTTTTTTGGTTTATGTGATACATATGGGCATGGCCTATTGGTGAAGGTTTTGGGGCATTACTCCTTGTTGATGTGTTTGATTTTCTGAAACATAATTGCATGGCTGCTTGGTTCAGATTTTGGGTTATTTTCTCCATGTTTGTGCTTATGTGATACATTTGGGGCATGGCCTCTTGGTGCAGGTTTTGGGGCATGTCTCCTTGTTGCTGTGTATGATTTTCTGAAACATATTTGCAAGGCTGCTTGGTTCAGATTTTGGGTTCTTTTCTCCATGTTGATTTTTGTGGATATGTGACACATATGGGCATGACCTCTTGGTGCAGGTTTTGGGGCATGTCTCCTTGTTGCTGGGTGTGATAATATGAAACATATGGGCATGGGTCCTATTTTCAGTTTTGGTTTATGGCTCCTTGTAGCTGGTTCCCTATAGCCCAATGATGAAGATAATTATATGATCCCATTGTCCCTTGGATATGCAAAAATAGGTGGATATAGGCTTGATGGTTCCACTACCTATGCGGGTGTGATATGTGATGGAGCAACTGCTTATGTCCACCATAATTTATTGATAAATTATCTTTCTTCCTGAGGGCTTATGTAACACATAAACACAAACAACAACAATGAGCCATGCCCCAAAAACTGAACCAAGGAGCCATGTACATATGTTTCAGCCCTATGATGATGAAAATATATTGATCAATTTGTCTCTCGGTAATGCAGAAAAAGTGGTATTTGGCGAGAAGGTTCATTCATAATGAGCAAACGCCTAATACATACTTATTGCTTAAAAACGTGTTGACTTGAGGGCTTATGTATATCAAAAAACACAAGCATCAACAATGAGACATGTATCAAAACCTGAACCAAGGAGTAATGCACATATGTTTCAGCCCTATGATGATGAACATATAATGATCAATTTGTCCCTCGGTTATGAAGAAAAAGTGGTATTTGGTGAGAAGGTTCATTCATGATGAGCAACCGCCTAATACGTCCTTCATGCTAAATAACATGTTTACCTAAGTACTGGAATTTTGTAATATTGTAAATATCTATTGGGATCATTTTTTGGGGGCATGACTCAATGTTGCTGCATGTGTTTTATTACAGCAATTTTGTGCATGGCTCCTTGTTTCATTTTTTGGGTCATGCCTCAATGTTTCTGCTTGCGTTTTATTACAGCAAATATGTGCATTGCTCCTAGTTTCATTTTTTGGGGCATGACTCAATACTGCTGCTTGTGTTTTTCTCAAACAAATGTGCATTGCTCCTTGTTGCTGCTTTTGGGGCATGACTCAATGTTGCTGATTGTGTTTTTTACACAAATTTTGGGGCATGGCTCCTTGTTTCATTTTTTGGAAATTGACTCAATGCTGCTGCTTGTGTTTTTTTAAACAAATGTGCATAACTCCTTGTATCAGAGTTTGGGGCATGCCTACATGTTGCTGCTTGTGTTTTTTCAAAGATATGTCCATTGCTCCTTGTATAAGATTTTGGGGCAGTACTCAATGTTGCTGCTTGTGTTTTTTACAGCACATATGTGCATGGCTCATTGTTTCATTTTTTGTGTCATGACTCACTGCTGCTGCTTGTGTTTTTGTCAAAGTTATGTGCATTTCTCCTTGTTTCATTTTTGGGACATGACTCAATGCTGCTGCTTGTGTTTTTCTCAAACAAATGTGCATTGCTCCTTGTTGCTGCTTTTGGGACATGACTCAATGTTGCTGATTGTGTTTTTTTACACAAATTTTGGGGCATGGCTCCTTGTTTCATTTTTTGGTGCATGACTCAATGCTGCTGCTTGTGTTTTTTAAACAAATGTGCATTGCTCCTTGTATCAGAGTTTGGGGCATGACTACATCTTGCTGCTTATGTTTTTTTCAAAGATATGTCCATTGCTCCTTTTATCAGAATTTGGGGCAGTACTCAATGTTGCTGCTTGTGTTTTTTTAAGCACATATGTGCATGGCTCATTGTTTCATTTTTTGTGTCATGACTCACTGCTGCTGCTTGTGCTTTTTTCAAAGTTATGTGCATTGCTCCTTGTTTCATTTTTGGGGCATGACTCAATGCTGCTGCTTGTGTTTTTCTCAAACAAATGTGCATTGCTCCTTGTTGCTGCTTTTGGGGTATGACTCAATGTTGCTGATTGTGTTTTTACACAAATTTTGGGTCATGTCTCCTTGTTTCATTTTTTGGTGCATGACTCAATGCTGCTGCTTGTGTTTTTTTTAAACAAATGTGCATTGCTTCTTGTATCAGAGTTTGGGGCATGACTACATGTTGCTGCTTATGTTTTTTTGAAAGATATGTTCATTGCTCATTGTATCAGATTTTGGGGCAGTACTCAATGTTGCTGCTTGTGTTTTTTTACAGCACATATGTGCATGGCTCATTGTTTCATTTTTTGTGTCATGACTCACTGCTGCTGCTTGTGCTTTTTTCAAAGTTATGTGCATTGCTCCTTGTTTCATTTTTGGGGCATGACTCAATGCTGCTGCTTGTGTTTTTTTAAACAAATGTGCATTGCTCCTTGTTGATGCTTTTGGGGGATGACTCACTGGCATTTCTCAAACAAATGTGCTGCTCCTTGTTGCTACATGAAAATTTTTTGGGGCATGACTCACTGCTGCTGGTAGTGGTAGTGGTATTTTTTGACATGTGCATGGCTCCATGGTGCAGGTTTTAGGGGCATGTATCAATGTTGATGCTTGTGTGTTTTTGAAGCATTTGTGCATCAGTTTTTGTTTATGGCTTCTTGTAGCTGGTGCCCTATAGCCCAATGATGAAGATAATTATTTGATCCATTTGTCCCTTGGATATGCAAAAATAGGTGGATTTAGGCTTCATGGTTCCACTACCTATGCGGGGGTGATATGCGATGGAGCAATTGCGTATGTCCATATGATTTATTGATAAATTACCTTTTTTCCTGAGGGCTTATGTATCATATAAACACAGACAACAACAATGAGACATGCCCCAAAAACTGAACCTATGAGCCATGCACAAATGTTTCAGCCCTATGATGATGAACATATATATACTGATCAATTTGTCCCTCGGTAATGAAGAAAAAAGTGGTATTTGGGGAGAAGGTTCTTTCATAATGAGCAACCGCCTAATACATAACTTATGGCTAAAAGCCATGTTACCTGAGGGCTTTAATTTAGTAAAATTTTATTTGTCTCTTCTTTATTCTTGCTTTTTATTTGATTCGTTTGGGGTTTTGTGTTGTCTCTGTTACGATATTTCCTTTTATCTTTTACTTTTGATTTAAGCCAGATGATGTCATCTTTCGCGGGTTTTGTAACTGTTCATAGGTACGCTTCTTCACCCATTTGTCATCTATTTATTACATCTACTTAAATCAGTATTCATTCTAATATTTTTTGTTTTATGCAAGGTTCTAATGAGTACCGGTTCTAGCTCTTCTATTCAATCCAGACCCAGATTTACTGCAGGCAGTGAGTTGGCATCTGCTGATGATGACTACAAGTTTTGCTACTGTGGGCTGAGGGTTGCCAAGCGGACATCATGGACCCAGAAGAGGTCACCACACTCGGACTGGTCCACCTATGTGATACTGCAGTTGCTGGATGAGATTGAAAGAGGCCCCACCAATGATCCCTTTCCACTATTTTCTCTGATCGGCGGCTTTTAGAGATAGAGGGTCGGTTGGCCACGCTCGTGGGGCGATTTGAGCGGACCACAGTGAGAATGGATACCGTGAAGTTGGTTTTGTTTACACTCCTAGGTTTGATGTTAGTTTTGTTATTGTTGATTATACACAAGAGTGTATGATGTTAGGTTGGGTACAATGTAACTTTTATAACTGGTTGTTTGTTATGCATAATGAGATTGTGTTATGGATACTATAAGTATTTTGTATATGCTGGACTAATGTGTTCTGTTAAATAGGAATGTGAGTTCGGTTGCATGCGTTCTCTGCCTTTCATTTGTTCTTTTTATAATCTATGAATGTTGGAAATACAATAGTCTAAGTTGTTCTGGTGCTTGCTTTGCCGGGATTGGCTTTGTTTATATTTAATAGCCCAATAATGAAATTAATTAATTCTTTTTATTATTAAATTCGGTATTTTAATATTTATTTTTGATAAGTGGGATTTAATTATGCGTATTTATTAGATATTTATTTAATAGTTAATATTTAGTTAACTAATAGTTATTAGTTTAGTTAATTAAATGATTTTTCTACTTCATATGTCCATAGGGGGTTATTCTCACCTCATAACACCATAACCAACTACCAACAATCCTCATCCAACATCCCAAACACACTTTAACCCAAAGAAACACAAAACTTTGGTGTGAGACCCACAAACAAATCCCAACCCAACTTTCCAACCCACTTTCGTAAAAAAGAAACACAAAACTCTACTTCTCTCTCCTCAGGAATCCAACATGGATTTACAATTCACAACAGTAAATCCCAACCCAAAGTCACCAAAAGAAACCGGCATGTTTCTTTTGGTGACTTTGGGTTGGGATTTACTGTTGTGAATAGTAAATCCATGTTGGATTCATGAGGAGAGAGAAGTAGAGTTTTGTGTTTCTTTTGGAGGAAAGTGGGTTGGAACGTTGGGTTGGGATTTGTTTGTGGGTCCCACACCAAAGTTTTGTGTTTCTTTGGGTTAAAGTGAGATTGAGATTGTTGGAGGACAAAAGTTGGAAGTTGGTTATGGTGTTATGAGGTGAGATTACCCCCCATTAACTTATGATGTAGAAAATTATGAAACTAATGATTTAATTAAATATTAGATAACTAACTAATAACTATTAAATACGCATAATTAAATCCCCAACGCAAAAATAAATATTAAAATACCAAATTTAATAATAAATTGTATTTTACCTATTAAATATAAACGAAGGCAAACCAGGAAACGCAAGCAAAAGAACAAGGTAGACCATTTCATATCCAATATTCATAAATTATTAAAATATTAAATGCAAGGCATAGAACGCATGCAACCGATATCTCAGTCCAATTTAACATACCACATTAATCCAGCATTTACAAAATACATATAGTATCCATAATACAACCTCATTATGCATAACCAACATACAATAATAAAGTGTTACATTGTAGCCAACCTAACATCAAACACTCTTGTTTATAATCAACAATAACAATACTAACATCAAACATAGCAGCGTAAACAAAACCAACTTCATGCTGTCCATTTTCACCGTGGTCCGCTCAAATCGCCCCATGAGCGTGGCCAACCACCCCTCTATCTCTAAAAGCCACCGATCAAAGAACGCTATAGAAGAGGAAGCATTGGTGGGGCCTCTTTCAATCTCATCCAGCAACTGTAGTATCACATATGTGGACCATTCCTAGTGTGGTGGATCCTTCCATTCGTAGAATTTGCATTTATTCACGCGCGATGGATAGATCCAAAAGCACCGGCCGGGATTTTTCGGGTCTATGATGTCCTCCTGGCAACCCTCAGCCCACAGTTACAAATGTAAGGATCGCCTTATCCTTGCAATACTAACAACACACACTAGAGGGGGTGAATAGTGTAATGGCAATAAAATTGTCTACTTAAAATTTAACTTGCAAATGCGGAATTATAAATGCAAGAGGAATTAAAAGGCACAATCAATCCAAACGCAAACACACAGTTTTACCCTGGTTCCCCAAACTTGGGTACATCCAGCCACACCAATATTCACTATATTCCCATACAGAGAAGTGAATACAAATCTCACAAGGAGATACCCTACAAAAAGGATTTATGTCCTACACAAGGACCCAACCAATCCTACATGAGGATCAAGACTCCCACACAGAGAATCACTAACTCCCACTCAGAGAATTAGGGTTAGCCATACACTAGGACACTAAACTCCCACATAGAGAGTTACTCCCACAAAGAGAGTTATTTCCACAAAGATAATATCCTAAGTCCCACAAAGAGACAACCTCCCACAAAGAGAGAAAGTTCTAATTACCACAAAGAGAATTAGAGACACAAATTACACCAAGTTAAGTAAATATTCTTACCTATGCCTTGAGATGCTTACTCATGAATGGATGCAAGGCATGGAAGAGGATCTCCAAGTGTTGAGATATGATTGAAAGCACTTGGATGAATTCCCTTGAGCTGGACTTCAATGCATGAAGAAGAATGAGAGCTCTAGAGAGGGAATTGATGGAGCTTGAGAGTTGATTGTAGATCTCTTGAGATTTTCAATAGCATCAAGAGTAATCAAGAATTAATCAAGAAGTTTAAGAGATGGCAGCACACTCATATATATAGGAACCCCAAATCAAGCCCCAAAACCCAAGGAAACCGCCAAAGAAAGAATTCTGCAACGGCTAGAAACTGGGCGAAAACGACAGGAACAGTCGACTGATGATCAAAAGACAATCGACTGATCAACGTCTAGAAAATATCCAACGGCTATATTCTGAGCCAGGATAGTCGACTGATGAAGTCGATACAGTTGACTGAAAACAGGACAGGCGCCTGTTAATCCTTCAGCAGACAACTGCTGCAGGGGATGGATCGAAACAGAGAGCTGCACTCTTTCTCCAGTTAAGCACATAGGCGACTGATGTCAATAATACAGTCGACTGTCTATTAGTCAGGCGACTGTAAAACCTTATTCAGTCGTCTGCTGTATAAGATGGAGAAACAACAGAGAGATGCAGAGAATGCACTTACGCTATACAGGCGACTGATGACCAATCTCCAGGCGACTGTAAGAATACATGAGAATGTAAACTGATCGACAGACGACTGTGCGTAAAGCTCAAGTTTGAGTCAATTGAAATGTTGACTTGAGCTGTGCATGTCAGGCGACTGTAGAAGGATCTACAGGCGACTGGAAATCACCCAGGCGACTGTGTTTCCTTCAGCAGGCGACTGACGGAAAGCCAGAGACTCCAAATGATTCTTTGGACACAGTGAACCTATTGGGTTGGATTCTATGATAATCCTAAGGCTCACTAAGATGGTTAGATGCATATGCATGAATGAGTAAACCATCTAACAAGGCATTACATTAATCCTAGACTCAAAAGTGAGAGAAAGCAATAAAGTAAATTACATGGATTATAATGCTTTCCTTAGAGTCTAAGTCTTCAATCTTGATGCCTTGATTGCTCTCCATCATCTCCAAGCTTTGGCACTCCTTGAGTCCAAGCTTTGGCTCTTCTCTACTTGATGTCCATCCTTGCACCAAGTGATTAGTCTCCAAGAAAGATAATCTTGAAATAAAACTAAGAGACTAAAACATGAGAGTCATTAGCAACAACATAATGTTGTGATCATCATCAAAATAAGATTGGTATGAAACACCAATACTCAACAATCTATCCCTTTTTGATGACGACACACATTATGTAAAATACAAAGTATTAAAGCACAAAGATAATGATCTCCCACTACTTATATGCACCAAAAAAAACAATGAGCTACACAAAGGTAAATACTCATAATACCAACTGAAATCAAGGTGACATATAATAGGCATGGGTTACATAAACCAATTGTAAACCAATTGTAAAAGACAATTATCATGCAAACATGCAAGGTTAGAATTATCATGCAAGCATGCAAGGTTTATCTAATCCCATATATCTCTCCCCATAGATATATCTATCCCCATATACATATGAATATATCTCCCCATATATATTTACATAATGCATATATCTCTCCCCCTTGACATCGTCAAAAAGGTGGACATCAAAAATATCCCCCTTTGTCATCTTAACCAAGATGAAAGAACGATATGTATGATACCAAATTGAAAATTTTAGTGGGTATCAATTCACTATCCCATGCTCCCCCTAGATCATAGAAATGGTCAACTTTTGACTTCTAGGATCTAATACCAATTATACAAATAATGGAGCCATGGGCCGGACATGTATCAAAGCAATAGATATGGAAAAATCAAGCTTTATTGATACACAAAGAATATTGCCATAACAAATATAACATAAAGCATGTTGGCAATAAACAAGAGGTTTGGTTTGAGATCAAAAAACAACCAAATGTGAATAATGATCTCAAATAACCTCCGAAATGAGAGTTAAAATATATCTTAAAATACTTAAAACATATAACATATTAACTCCCCCATTGACATACACATGGATCAACAATGCATGCATGTCAATAAACCCTAAGGTCCTCATTTTCATGAAAGAAACGTTCGTAAATATTTTCAAAATCATGAAACACACAAAAACAATTGGTATGCTAAAAATAAACATTCAAGCACAATACCCATGCAATATGCAAATGTGTGAGGAACCTAAACATTAGGCAACCAAACTCAAGAAGAGTTTGATTTCCTAATGTAATCACATGAGGTGATCACATCCCTAACTAGAGAGTTGATGTAGCTATCCTTCTCTTGCACACTAAACTTAGTGGGAATCCATAATCTCAAGGATTTCCTAGGCAAGGGTTTTGCCTTTGCAAGAGGGATGAATGTGGCATGCTTAGGTGTAGAAACGAATTTCTTGGCATGCAAAGAATGAGGATTTTGCTTCTTAGCAAAAAATGAAGATTTTTCATTCTTCCTCATTACCTCGTGATCTACATGCTTCTTGTTGATGTTATTGTTGTACAAGAAAGCATGGTGATTCTTCTTATGTGCTTTAGTAAAATTTCGTGTATTTGCACCATAAGAGGAATTAGAGGTGGGTTTGGATACCACATTTTGAATATAACCCAAACCTCCTCTATGATTTGCCGGATGTTGTTTTTCCAACAAATCGTGGAGTGAATCCCTAGAATACACAAAGCTTATGAGCTTACGGGATTCCTCTTCACATTTCAACGTAAGTTATTGAATGTAAGACTCTAAGCTAAGGTTTTGAGATACAAGTTTTTCATTTGTAAGGCTCAATTCCTTAACTTGAGAGAGAAGTGTGTCTCTCTCACTAGTGTCATAAGCATGCCTTTCATCATGAATTACATTAGTAATATCTAGTTCATGCAATCTACTCTTAGCAATCTTATATTTTTCTTTTAATCTATTGTAAGAGTTGATGCACTTACTAGCCTTTTCAGAGACTAAGTCGAAATTGATCTTGAGCTCCTCATATGCGATCTTTTCTTCCTCGATCTCAATCTCATCATCATCCTTGCTAGAGCTTGATGATGACTTCTCCTCCATAGCCATGAGGCACGAATCCTCATAGGAGTTGTAGGCGTCGAGCCAAACATCCAACTCTTCTTCATTTAAACCGGAGGGGATTGGAGTAGGACCATCAATAGCTACAAAGCATGCGTGAGCATCCTCCTTTGCATCCTCTTCTTCGTTACTCGAAGTGTCCTCACTCGAATCATCAAAGGTCCCGACAAGTCCCTTCTTATGATTTTTGGACTTGGAGTTTCCTTTCCAATGCTTCTTTCCTTTGCCCTTGTAAGTTTCTTTGTTGGGTTTGGAAGGGCATTTGGTGGACAAGTGACCTTTTCCACTGCAAGTGTAACAACTAGGAACCTTTTTAGAATTGGAGGCAAACTTTGACAAAGACTTACCTTGCTTGCATTTGAGGAATGCTTTGAATTGCTTCTCCACTTGCATCTTCTTGCTCATCTTCTTCACTAGGAGCTTCTCGATGGAATTTCCTCCTCCACTTGATTGGCTCCTCCTTGGCATGGAATGCAACCCCCTTTTGCTTCTCCGGCTTCTCGGGCTTCGATGGTTGAATCTCCTTCTTGTGTTGAAGCTTTACTTCATACGCCATGAGATTACAAATGCACTCCTCAATGGTGTATTTGGACGTGTCATAAGACTCCAAAATTCCGTTGGCCTTTGACTCCCAACGAGGTGAGAGAGAGTCAAGGATCTTCTCTCCACGATCCTCTTGGAAAATCATCTTTCCGAGTCCCTCCAAGGCATTCACGATATCAGTGAACCTTGTGAACATCTCTGAAATGCTTTCGCCTTCCTGCATCTTAAACATTTCATATTTAGATCTAAACACAGTTTGTTTAGATTTCTTTACCTTCGTAGTCCCTTCATGACAAATCTCCAAGGTATGCCAAATATCATTGGCCGTTTTGCACATGGAGATGCGGTTGAACTCATTTGCTGAGAGAGCGCAATGTAATCCGTTCATAGCCCTCGCATTGAACTTGATCGAGTCCTTCTCCGCCTTTGTCCTAGAAGCCGCAGGAGTAGTGGGCTTCTCAAATGGCACCTCCGTAATGTCCCATAGGTCTTGACCCTCCATGTAGATCATCATTCTGATCTTCCAACTTGGGTAGTTGGTTCCGTTGAAGAGCGGGGGTCGAACGGTTAAGTGACCTTCTTCATGGCACACGGATGTAGCATTGAATGTCATCGTTGCAGTATGCTATAACTCGCTCCGATACCAATTGTAAGGATCGCCTTACCCTTGCAATACTAACAACACACACTAGAGGGGGGTGAATAGTGTAATGGCAATAAAATTGTCCAATTAAAATTTAACTTTCAAATGCGGAATTATAAATGCAAGAGGAATTAAAAGGCACAACCAATCCAAACGCAAACACACAGTTTTACCCTGGTTCCCCAAACTTGGGTACATCCAGCCACACCAGTATTCACTATATTCCAACACAAAGAAGTGAATACAAATCTCACAAGGAGATACCCCACAAAGAGGATTTATGCCCTACACAAGGATCCCACCAATCCTACACGACAGAGAATCACTAACTCCCACTCAGAGAATTAGGGTTAGCCCTACACTAGGACACTAAACTCCCACAAAGAGAGTTACTCTCACAAAGAGAGTTATTCCCACAAAGAGAATATCCTAAGTCCCACAAAGAGACAACCTCCCACAAAGAGAGAAAGTTCTAATTCCCACAAAGAGAATTAGAGACACAAATTACACCAAGTAAAGTAAATACTCTTACCTATGCCTTGAGATGCTTACTCATGAATGGATGCAAGGCATGGAAGAGGATCTCCAAGTGGTGAGATATGCTTGAAAGCACTTGGATGAATTCCCTTGAGCTGGACTTCAATGCATGAAGAAGAATGAGAGCACTAGAGAGGGAATTGAGGGACCTTGAGAGTTGCTTATAGATCTCTTGAGATTTTCAATAGCATCAAGAGTAATCAAGAATCAATTAAGAAGTTTAAGAGATGGCATCATACTAATATATATATGAACCCCAAATCAAGCCCCAAAACCCAAGGAAACAGCCAAAGAAAGAATTTTGCAACGGGTAGAAACTGGGCGAAAATGACAGGAACATTCGACTGATGATCAAAAGACAGTCGACTGATCAACGTCTAGAAAATATCCAACGGCTATATTCTGAGCCAGGACAGTCGACTGATGAAGTCGATACAGTCGACTGAAAACAGGACAGGCACCTGTTAATCCTTCAGCAGACGAATGCTACAGGGGATGGATTGAAACAGAGAGCTGCACTCTTTCTCCAGTTAAGCACACATGTGACTGATGTCAATAATATAGTCGACTCTCTATTAGTCAGGCGATTGTAAAACCTTAATCAGTCGTCTGCTGTATAAGATGGAGAAACAACAGAGAGATGCAGAGAATGCACTTACGCTATACAAGCGACTGATGACCAATCTCCAGGCGACTGTAAGAATACAGGCGACTGTAAACTGATCGATAGACGACTGTGCGTAAAGCTCAAGTTTGAGTCAATTGAAATGTTGACTTAAGCTGTGCATGTCAGGCGACTGTAGAAGGATCTACAGGCGACTGGAAATCACCCATGCGACCGTGTTTCCTTCTGCAGGCGACTGACGGAAAGCTAAAGACTCCAAATGAGTCTTTGGACAGAGTGAACCTATTGGGTTGGATTCTATGATAATCCTAAGGCTCACTAAGATGGTTAGATGCATATGCATGAATGAGTAAACCATCTAATAAGGCAGTACATTAATCCTAGACTCAAAAGAGAGAGAAAGCAATAAAGTAAATTGCATGGATTACAATGCTTTCCTTAGAGTCTAAGTCTTCAATCTTGATGCCTTGATTGCTCTCAATCATCTCCAAGCTTTGGCACTCCTTGAGTCAAGCTTTGGCTCTTCTCCACTTGATGTCCATCCTTGCACCAAGTGATTAGTCTCCAAGAAAGATATTCTTGAAATAAAACTGAGAGACTAAAACATGAGAGTCATTAGCAACAACATAATGTTGTGATCATCATCAAAATAAGATTGGTATGAAACACCAATACTCAACAGCAAAAACCTTCTGTCAGCTTCATCTGCATCTAACTCACCACCTGCAGCAACTCTGGGTCTGGATTGAATAGACGAGCTGGACCCGGTGCTCATTTGTACCTAGCCATTAAAAGAAGTAAAAAGTAATATGAAACAGAGACATACCCAAAGCCAAGGAAATAATGTTAGAAGTCACATAAAAAAATTGAAACTAGCGAGCAAGAAACATTATATCTAAAAAAAGTTAAGAGCCCTCAGGTAAACATGTTTTTTATCATTAAACAAAGTAGGTAATAGGGAGTTGCTCATTAAGAATGAACCTTCAAGCCAATTAATACCTATAGGAAACAATGAAACTGATTGCTCATTAAATGTTCATCATCATAGGGTTATAGGGACAAATTGCTCATTATGTGTTCTTCATCATTGGGTTAGAGAGAACACTGAAACTGATACCTCCCCAAAGTCCACAAACTGAACATGAAACATATGATGAGGTCACAAATCAAATACACAAACATACCCAGGACCATACACAAGGACCCAAAAAAACAACTCAAATTGATCCAGCCAAACAGACCCCATACTGAAACTGCCCCATTTCTTGGTTGTCCAAAACATAGCCGTCATGTACAAATGCCATGTTACCAAAACAAATCATGAAACACCAACATATCAGGATACTAATGCCAAGTTCCCAAAACACATCCAAATAAACCCCCAAATGCTCAAGGCCCCAAAAAACTTCAACTTCAAATGATACATCCAAACAACCCCCATAAATAAACTGCAAGCAAAAAAGGGGACATAAACAAAGCCCAAAAATTTCCAGTCCCCCTGTTAATCAACAAAAAATCAAATGGGATTATCCTAATTTTCCAAGTCCAGAAACTAAACATGAAACATAAGCTGACTTCCCAAATCAAATATACAAACATACCCAAGACCATACACAAGGACCCAAAGAAAAACAACTCAAACTGATCTAGCCAAACAAACCCCATACTGAAACTGCCCCATTTCTTGGTTGTCCAAAACATAGCCCTCAGGTACAAATGCCAAGTTACCAAAACAAATCATGAAACACCAACATATCCGGATACTAATGCCAAGTTCCCAAAACACATCCAAATAAACCCCCAAATGCTCAAGGCCCCAAAAAACTTCAACTGCAACTGATACATCCAAACAGCCCCCCATAAATAAACTGCAAGCAAACAAAAGGTAACAAAACCAAAGCCCAAAAGTTTCCAGTCCCCCTGTTAGTCAACAAAAATCAAATGGGATTAACAAAGGGGCAAAAAACAAGGCCACAAAAATTTCCAGTCCACAAATGCACCAAGACACAACAAATGAAATTGCTCCATACATACAGTCCCCTTACTGAAACTGCAACAAGGCTAATTGGTCCACCACAAAGGGAAAGAAAAAATATTGGATAGCTCTCACATACACATCTATTTTATCCTGAAATTTAGAAGACAGTGGCAGTTGCTCAGTATTGATGAACCTTCAGGCCACTAACCCCCTATTTCTTCATAAAAAGGGACAAATTTCTAAGTTGATGTTCATTATCATTGGGCTTGGTGCATGGATTTGTTTTGGAAACTAAGCATATGTAACAGTTTCAGTATGGGGACTGTTGGGATGTATCAGTTTCAGTTATTGGTGCTTGGGTCATAGTGTGTATATCAGCATGCACATATTGGATGCAAGATTCAAGAAAAAGCAAATATTCATCATAGGGCTAAGTTGTAATGCTAAGATGACAAACGTTATTGCCGCCGCTGCAGAGGTACATACCTTAAAAGCTGAATGGTCTCCTTGTATATCCATGTCCCCCTTATTTGCATCATACAATATTTAACGCATAAGAGATGACTGACATATGATATTACCTTATAGGCTGGCAAGGAAAAAATATACATGTCTCTTCCCATTATCATATATAACTTATGTCACTCTTAAAACATAAACCACTTGATATTCCCAATAAATTAAATACGTAGCATAAAAATATATGAAACACACAATTAATTTACACTTGTGCATATCCAAAACAGTAGCCCTCAGAATTAATGTATAATCATAGTCATACATGCGGTTGCTTAGCCGTTGCTCTTGCCATTTCACCCCATAAATACACAAACATTATATCAAGTTAAAATACACACATCAGAAAAATTTCCCTATCATCAATTGGACTTAATTAAACATTTTGTAAACTGAAAAAATACATGATAAATTCTAATATTTTGAAACTTTAAATTTAAATATACTTGATTTAAAACATATAAAAACATTCACTTTCAGTTGAAATGTGTATTCATGAATGTAAAAATCATATTGGGGATGAAATGGTTCAAGCTAGCAAGCCATCCACCGTGTACGTACGTAATCAAATCCATTCCAACATTCCTCATTTTTCATCATTGGGCTATTTGGAAGAATGCACAATTCTTTGCATTCATCATACAAAGAATTCATGCACCCATCCCTACCAACATCACGCAATAAGATCCGCATAGGGCCTAAACCAATGAAATTTGATATCCTAGCCGCATGCACACTAGAACAGTACGGTATAATAGCAATAACACTTGGCCGCAAAGATCAACGACGACTGGAACCTATGGAAGCATCAAAGCAAAGCAAAATTCATAGGAGAGCCGAAGAAATTATACCTCGTCGATAATATCGCAGATAAATTATAGGTTAGCTCACTGATCCTGCCGATCTCCCCAGTAGACTAGGGTTTTGCTCTGAGCTTCGACGGCAAGGAGATCCGCCCAAGCTAGGCAAACTCGCGTCAGATCCGACCTAAGCATAACATGAGGCAACCAAATCCAACCGAAAACCCCCGGAGGCTAGGGTATTTTGCCGCACCAACTGAAACTAGCGAAAACGAAGGAGAGAGGAGGGGTGTTCTGACCAAGTGGGCCCCAAATCGAGGAATCCAAGCAAAATCCCTGTGAATTCAGGGGATTTCAGAACGAGGAGTTGGCCGCTCCACGTCGAAGAGAGAGATTCGCCAGAGGTGAGCAGAGCAGCGGAGCGAAAGAAACACGGGCAAAGAAAGGAGCGCGATAAAATGGATGAATAGTAGAGAAAGTGATGCGTAACGGTGCACTTAAGGCACTTTCTCACCCCAAAGTCACACAAAGAAACAGGCTCTAAGGCCACCACATATTTATGGCCATAAGATGAAGCATAAAGTTGTCTTTGTCCTTGATCTTAGTTTAGCGATGTGACTATTTTTGGGGGTTTCAATTCTTTTGACTTCCTTCAATCTGGTTCCTTCCATATACAATCTATTTTCCCTTTAAGGATTTACTATTTTAAGTCCTTCAAAATTTTGTATATATAAAATGGTTCTACCTTCATTATTCATTAACAAAGAGAAATTTTCCCCTAATTTAATGTATTTACATGGCATAAGAGCCATCATTCTAGATCATAAATGCTTTGTCTTCCTTCAATCTTTTTATGGCATCGTGGTCATCAGGACAACCTCGATCCCTTAACAGTCTTGCTTGGTGGATATGGCATGTGGCTAGTGATTAGATTCTCTCCAATGCTCACGTACTACATGTGGCCGGCCTGATTTGCATGTTACATGTGGCCAAAACCTATTCTATACTTGTGTTCCACATGTGATAGGTAATTAGTGACCAAATTTAGTAACTGTGTGTATTAGGTGATAAGTGAGATCCTATTTTATACATGCATACTATACGTGACGGATGATTAGTGTCATGTATCTTCTAAACTCTCAATGTTTCATCTATCGTGAGTTTGCGAAGAGTCTTAAAGAATGCAACTTAGTTGGAAGTTTCTAAGTAGTATTTTACATATTTTTATTATTAAAATAATTTCAAATGATTTCAAATACGTTTGAAAATAGTTTATGTATATACGATATATATATATATATATATATATATATATATATATATATATATATATATATATATATATATATATATATAAAATCAAAAATGGTTTTTCAAAAATTATATAATATAATTCTTTACTTTTAAGTATCATCAAAACAATTATAAATAATTTATATGATTTTTTTAAATATTTTTCTTTACCAATATCATTGAAATAGTTTTACTAATTATTTTTTTATATAAATGTTATCAAAATAGTTTTAAATTGTTATATATATGATTGGTCAAATCGACCAAGAACTCGCAAACCCACAACATACGACTGATTAAAAATTTTAGCCCAAAACTTATATTTTCATAGTTCAAAATATAAAATGGGCATCATTTTCATAATCCTCGCAGCGATACAAACCTGTGACAATTTTCTGGAATTTTTCAGTGTCAGACATGAAAAATGATATTTTAATATTAAAATAATAATATTTAATTATTTACATTAACTTAATTACATTTTACATTTACTAAATACTTAATTATCTAACCTAATTAACCATACCATGTCGGCATCCGCAACGTGTAACATGGCTTCCTTGCTTCTACGTTTAGTCATCAACTACCAACCCAATATTAATTATACACATTACTTACACACTTATATTATATTATATATTACTTCTATATAATTAACCACTTAACCCTCTCATCTCACAGCCTCACCCTCACCCTCTCTCTTGTACACCGACGGCCAACCGCTATCGCTCTTCTCACTACCTCCCTGAGCCTGTCGGCCTTTCCCCCCCACAGCCACCGAGCAGCTCCGACCGCCGGTGACACCCCCCAGCACAAGCTCCCCCATCTCATCTCCATATCCGATACCACCAACCCCTCTTCCCCGTTGTTCGTCGAGCCCCGAACGACCCCCACCGTCGCCGGAGACCGAAGGTCGCAGCCCAAGCCTCGTCGACGTCTCCCCTAACCCACGCTCACACCGCCGACCACCGCAGTCGACGGCCGCATCGCCGGCGACACCCTGAAGCCCAGCCCGAGCGCCCCACTTCCTGCAGTGCTTCCTGCCGCCGCCGCGCTTCCGCCGTCACCACTGCTTCCGCCGCCGCCAACCGACCGCTTCCCTCCGGTACGACGCTGCCTTGCCTAGAACCACCGCTAGCGTCTCCCTGCTCAGACGAGCCCTACAACAACCCCGCGCTGACCCTTTCTACCTCCATGCTGCCCTGCTGGCGCTTCCCGTCGTCACGGTTTCCGCATCGACGTGGCGGCGGTCCGCCCGACCCCTACTGCACCACCATCGTGCCGCTGTCGCCGTCCTAGCGCGTGCACGAGAACAAAGCAGAGCAAAGCAGAGGAAGGAGAGAAAAGAAAAGAGAATATGTATATATACATATATACGTATATCTCTAGTATATATACATATATAATATATATATTATAAGAGAGTAAAGAGATAAAAATTCATAGTAAATTATATAAGCATCCGAAAAATAAACGGAGACCACCAGAAAATCCAGTGCGTCGTCTCGAACGCGTATGCACATGTCTCATACACTAAAGGCATGTATTTATTACATAATAAAATTTTGCAATTTATTGTTAATTATATCAATTTCGCTAAATAAATTATTTTAATCAATTTTCACGTAAACTTAGATATACAAAAATTACACATGAATCCACTAGTTAAGATAATTAATTTGAAATTTTGTGCATAAAGTTCTGATGTATATTTTTCTTTAAATAAATTATGATGCAACTTTAGAAATTCAAAAATTAGTGTTTAGCCATTTAAAATTAAGAAAATACTTATTAATTGCTTAAAAAATATGAAAAATGCATGTTAATCTTAGAAAAATATTTCCTACTCAGTTGTGCTTATGTGCCATGTTTTAAATATTTCTGCATGTATTTTCTTTTATGTAACTGCCTAATTTAATAATGATAAAAATTGAAAAAATGGTTATATATTGAGTTGGCTACTTTTCACTCACCATGGAAATTATATTGAACTGATGAATGAACTCATGAGACACTATGGACTGGTTAAATGCATCTGATATGATGCAACTATACAGAAATGATCATATGAATGATTGAATTATATGGTGATGCATATTATTAATCAATAGAACACGTAGACTTGGCACTTGACTTGAACTGACTTGTGGGTATTGGGGTAGTTTATGGTCACAGATAATACATGAGTATCTGGATCCGCTCTATGGCTACCTCCAACACACAAGGAAAGCAACTTGACCGTTGCCCAAGATATGTGGTCGGTAAGTAGCGTCACGAGTAGCTCCCGTGACGGGGCACATTTTAGCCACATAGCATACTCTTGGACATAGACTTAGCACTAGAGCTGATGATTATGAAATATTGATGCATTCTTTACATATCATTCTTTTCATGCTCATACTATGCTCATTTTCAGTCTTTACATATTATGCTCATACTATGCCGTTCCAAGCTCTTTTAAATACTCTTTATAATCATGTTATGTTCACATTATGCTCATGTTATATATTCTACCACATCATGTTCCTAATGCTCTTACTATGTTCATAGTGTGCCCATACCATGATCATATTATGCCACTATGCTTATATTATACTCACACCATACTCTTATCATGGTTGTCACTATGTTTATACGTTTTCATACCATGCTACCATATATTATACTCATATGCTCACATCATGTTTTATAATTAACTCTTTTGTATAACTCTTATTTTATACCATGCTCATACCATGTTTTTCGTTATAACTCTTTTATATATACTCATTCTTTCTATTATAGAGAAATCTTGTCGAGTAACCCTCGTTGACGGGCATTTCATTTTGTTTTATCTTATGAAATGTCCGCAAGGTCATGATAGTGAGTTTGTTGAGGATCTTATTGCTGAGATCGAGCCATTGGTCGAGGATTACGTGGAGTTCCAGCCTACTGAAGACTAGAGCGACCATTACCTTTGCGTCAGCGCTTTTAATTCTTAATAATGTAATTTGTGTGTGATGTTGATTTTTGCCTTGCTAGGCCTATGTTGTATTTTATTTCTGGACTCTTTGGTTTGCAATAACTTTATTTATGTTGTTTCTTAAGTAAGCATGCAAGAACCTGCAAGTTTTAATCACAGACGCTTAGTGTGTTTAAACCAAGGAGAAAGAATGTGTGTGTGTGTGTGTGCGCGCGCGCGCGGACTAGGATTCATTCGGATGGATCAAACATGCAGATCCATCCAAATGGAATTTAAAATTGGGCAACCTAAATGGATAATCTGCTCCATTGGATGTGATCTAACGTGTCTAAACTACCTACAAACAAAATTTCAAGCGATTTGGACGTGTTTTGCCCATCTATCAAGTCGTTGCAAAATCAATTTTTTTGAATAGTCATAAGATCGACGAATTTTTCAACCACTTGATGGATAGGAAAAACATGTCCAAATCACTTGAAATTTTGTTTGTGTGTGGTTTAGACATGTTAGATCACATCCAACAGAGCGGATTTTCCATTTAGGTTGCCAATTTTAAATTCCACTTGGATGGATCCGTGTGTTTGATCCATCCGAATGGATCCTAGTCAACATACACACACACACACACACACACACACACACACACACACACACACACACACTATTCATAACCCGTGCCCGCGGGCACGGTTCATTTAATATTTTCCCCGCGAAATCTTTGTTCCCGGGTGCCTTCGGCGCGGAACAAAAAATTCGGAGCAGAACAACAAATTAGCGTAAAAACTCGTGCACGATGGCACGGTTCATTTAAGATTTTACACCGTGAAATCTTTGTTCACCCAAAAATTATTAAAAGTTAAAAGAATAACAAATAGCGTAAAAATATTTAGCAATACGGGCGCCTTTGGCGCGGAACAACAAATTCGCGTAGAACAACAAATTCGACGTGGAACAACGAATTAGCGTTAAAAAATTGGCGAGCGCCTTCGGAGCGGCACAGGTTTAGCGCTTATTCCCCGGAATAACAAATTCGATGCCAAAAAAAGAAACCAACAAATTAGATTCTGTGAAATTTGAAAAATAAATTCCGTGGACATAAACCAACATGTTGTGGGAGCAACAAAAAAATAGATTCTTTGGAATTTGAAAAATACGTCAAAAAAGAAACATGTAAGTTTATGACAATTTAATTTATTTTTGCTAACGAAAGTACATTTAAATTTTGGAAAGAGAGAGATGGTGCGGTTTTCAAAAGTTTTGGATTTCCCAACAAATTTCCCCCAAAAGGTATGATTACATCTCCTCAAAATCTTGACCCATGCTTTTTTCCATAAAAATTTCAAAATTTTGATTTTTCCAACCAAATTGATTCTCCCAAGACTTTCTCAAACTAATCTCAACCTTTCATTCTTCAAGAACAAATTCTAGCCACTCTTTATCTTGTCCTAGTCGACCCTAAAATTCAAAAACAGTTGTGTTTATATATATATATATTTTTTTTTGATTTTTTTTTTGAAAACCCAGAAAAATCCCCAACCCCCTCCCCCTGCCTTCGGCTTTTTTTGGGAGGGTAAGGCGAGAGCCCGGTCGAGACTATGCAAACTGGGGGGTGACCGCCGTGTTGTGATCTGATTCCCCGGATTTGGTTTTGGATGATGAGCAAACATAAATAATGTATACTAACTTATTTGTGAGCGCAGTTATGGAGATCGTCGCCAAAATACCACGTTCATCAAAAGCGACTTCTCAAGACTTCTCAATACGCGTGATCGTGTGCCTGGAGCTTCGTTGAAGCTCAAGGAGCAATATGGAAGTCAAGAGGAATGAAGATTGAAGCTTTGAAGACGGCTCGTAAGGTTTATTTTATAGTCTTCTAGCTTCATAGATTAGAATGTTAAGCCTTGAGTAGGACTTACTTTATAATCTTCATTTCACTCATATCTTAGAGCTAGGATATTCATAGAAGCCATTAGAAACTTTCCCGAAGCCTATCGCTTCTTCCATCGGCTTCGAGTGCATGTTAGTTGGTTCAAGAAGAGTCACCAACCGACTAGATGACGATCTAGTCGGTCGGCAACTCTACATGAACCGACTAGTTTGCCTTCTCTATATTCAGCTCTTTCCTTGTCTACAGTTAGTCGGTCAAAGAAGAGTCACCGACCGACGAGATGACGATCTAGTCGGTCAGGAGTCCTTCTCAGACCGACTAGTTGTGTACAGTCATTTTCGGCCTGAGCTACTGTTTCGAGTTAGTCGGTCAAAGAACGTTTACTGACCGACTAGTTGAGAAACTAGTCGGTCAGCATCTGTTCTTAAACCGACTAAGTCAACTTGAAGTCCACCTATTCTATTTCGACGTTAGTCGGTCAAAGATCATTCACCGACCGACTAGTTGTGAAACTAGTCGGTCGGCAAGTCTTCTTAGACCGACTAGTTGTCTTTGCCTGTACTTCGACTTCTTGGCTGTTCTACCGTTAGTCGGTCTACGTTGTATCACCGACCGACTAGTTGATGAACTAGTCGGTCAGTGATCCTTCTTTGACCGACTAGTCTGGTTCAGAATAGAGCCGTTGGAGCTTTTCTTGAAACGTTTTTCACTCCCTCTCTCCTCTATCCTATATATAGTTGGAGGGGCTCTTTCATAAGATCCAAGGCTGCCATTTTAGAGATTTGAAGAAACCTAAGAGAAGCTATTCAACTCCATTCTAAAGCTTTCTCTTCCTCACAAGAATCTCTCCCTCAACTCTTTGAGCCATTTCCTCAAGAGAGATTCTCTCCATTGTGAGCCTTCCAAGCCTAGAGCTTGATCCAAAGTCACCATCCTCCATCCTAGCCTTCGATCGCTGATCTTATTGGTGGAGATTCGGTTTGGTGACATTCTCTCCTCAAAATCCATCATTGCCCTAATTTGGTAAGTATACTCAAGGCATAGGATTTTGTAAGGTAAGAGTTTATTTCATTTCATTTCATTGAATTGTTGTACACTCTCGGTTGTGAGAGTTTGAGTGATCCCGGGTTGTGGGATTCACCGGAATCGATTGTAGGTCGATTGCACTTGTGGAGTTTCCGCAAGTGGGTTTAGTGGAAATCTTGAGTTAAGGTTGCTAACTCAAGTATCCGGAGGGGATCCGGGTGGTTGGGACGTAGGATCACCGGGAACAAGTCGGGGAGACTTGGGTGGATCCGAACCCAGTAATATTGTTTGTTTGCGTATGTTTTAATTCTTGTTGATAGTTGTTTAATTCCGCATTGTCGTTTGTTTCTTGCACAATAATTAGGAATAACTATCTTGATTATTTTAAGTACTATTCACCCCCCCTTTAGTACGTGTGCAGTAGCTACCACAGGGCACTACACGCCGTGCCCTCAACGGCCCCCGGGTTAGTCCGAGAGGGGAGATGTAGCCCCAGGGTAAATAATTCCACAACAAATTCCACAATAATTACCAAGTCACGGCGGCCATAGGCCTCGAACCCCGCACCCCTTGGCTTTGGAGCAGAATGACTTACCACTAGGACACCCTCTCGTGGGCATAAGTTGTGTTTATATATATATATATATATATATATATATATATATATATATATATATATATATATATATATATATATATAAAACAGGGATGTTATCATGGGTTATTGGATAAGAGTGTTTGGATAAGAGATGAGAAATTGGTATAAAATCTATATCTATATTACATTTGAGGGTATAAATCTATGTTATCATGGGTTTTTGGATAAGAGATATTGGATAAGAGAAATTGGATAAGAGTTTGAATTGTATTTGGGGTATACAAATGAGAGACTATCATGGGTTTTTGGATAAGATAAATTGGATAAGATAAATTGGATAAGTTTGGGGGGAAAACTTGGATGGTTTGAAAATTGAAATTTGATTTTAAAGCTTCAAATTTTGAAATTTGTTTTTCACAACAAAAGGGGGGAAATCTCTCCTCGGGCAGCCCCAAACACATTGGGCCTCCCCAAATCTCTCTCCCCCCTTCTCTGCCTCCATGGCACCAGAAAACCTCGCATGATGATGTGAAGCATGCGGTGAGCCTGACGAAGAGGAAATCGAGGCAGGAATAGCCGGAGCCAGAGGTTGACGATGGAAAGACAAAGGTCACCATCCTCTTCGGCACGCAAATGGGGACTTCCGAGGGGTTTGCTAAGGTTCATGCTGCTTTGGTATTTTGTTTGAATTAAGGGATTTTTTGAAGGGAAAAAAATAAATTTTGACTTTTGATTTAGGCGTTGATGGAAGAGGCCAAGGTTAGATACGGTATGCAATCTGAAACTGTATGAAATCTGAATCGAGAATCCAAATACAGTTGACTGGTATGAAATCTGTTGAGGCATGTATTCGCTCGCGACAAGGATTTCGAAACTCCCCAAGACTGGTATGAAATTGTTTAAGAACTAAGGAAATTGTGTTTGTGATTTTTTATCCTGAAGACTTGCATAATTTGAGATTTTAATTTTAATGTTTTTTGCACAAATGTATAGATCGAGACGTAATGCTGAGAAATTTGAAGATCTTGAGTTGAGGCTTGCTCCCTCATTTCCGTCAAAAGAAAGTCACTGTCATTTTTAAGAGGTCCTCCTAAGGTCATAAAGAGGAGCATGATCAAGCATATGCAACGAACTCTTCAACAGAGGTATAAGAGTCTAAAACCATATTTGAGAGAATGTTGGGGGGAAATTGAATTTTGTTGCGAGGAAATAAATGGGCTTTGATTTATTTTTTGGGGGAAAATTGAAACTTTGAAAACTATTGGCTTCGGAACCGATAGACATAAAACCTCTCTCTTATAATTTACAATTTGGTGTCTTTCTTTCTGGGCAATTTTTTTGGCTTTTCCAACCGATTTATTTTTTTTGTTTTTTCTTTTCAGGTATTACAGGGACTGGAGAAGTGAGATTAAGTCCCGGGTTGTAGAGGAAGAATAGAGTAGCTAAGGTTGTTTCAATAAGAGCTTCCGCAGACCCAAGCTGTCCATGGATGATGGTGAGCGTACTTTCCTTCTAGATGTAATGCTTCAACAATCTCAGATTCAATAATATGTAACTGTAAAGATTTCCTTCTAGGCTGTACAAATTTCTAGGCTGTACAAATTTTCTTTCCTTCTAGGCTGTACATTGATTAGAATTTTCTTTACTAGGCTGTACATTGATAGTATATGAATTTTCTTTTCATGTACTACATTGATTGTATATGAACTAGTCATAACCCGTGCCCGTAGGGCACGACGAAGGTCGTCGCCTGGGTACGAAACCGAGAAGGACGGCTTGTTAACGGGTGAAATGGCGACAGGTAGTTGTCTCCCAGGCACAAGAATAACGTGGAAGTCGTCTCCAAGAGGCAATATTGACGGCGGAAAAAAAACCTGGGTCAACAACAGAAAAAGAAAATAAGAAACCGAAAAATGAAAACCGAAAATTTTGAGATGGGCAACGGATTCCAACAATGGAAATCACCAACCAACCATGAGGGAGATCTCCTCAAACCAGAAATCACCAACCAAGCATGAGGGAGATCTCCTCAAACTAGTGATCGCTTCCCCTCTCTCAAAACAAAAGTATGAAAAAAAGAACAAAATTATTACAGATCTATGACAAAGAAAAAGGAATTAAAAGATCTCTCACACCCAGAATCCAGCCAGAGGAAATTAAAAGCCCCAAGAACCAGTAAGCAAATACATGAAAGAGATCTTAATTCACCGAATCTGATCATCAAATCAAAATAAACAAAAAGAGAGGCCCTCTCCCTTCCGAGATCAACCAAATCAGGATCAAATTATGTGATCTAACAGAGAAAAAAGCACATAAACGGATAGAAATATGCAAAGGAAAGGTGGGTTGTTTCTCTACATACCGAAAACCATCAATGCTGCAATCAGAGACGCAGGCAACACTTAACTTCTTCTCAGAGAGAGAGAGAGAGAGAGAGAGAGAGAGAGAGAGAGAGAGAAGAGAGGCTCAAGAGGAAGACTTGTTTTAAAAAATGGCTTGGGATTAAAGAACCGAGAACCGTGATAGAAGTTATAACTCTGATAAAAAATAAACCCCTTCGGACGTCCAACCAGTAGTCGAGTGCGGAAGTGCGGAAGTCTTAAAAAATAAACCCCTCGCAAACGTCTTTAGTAGAAAGTGCGGAAGCAGTTTTTTAAAACTGTTTGTTTTCAAATCTCAGTTTTGAAGAACGTTTGTAAAATTAGATTGTGCAACCCCACGTGGTGTCCCAGTCAGCAACAAAAAATATGACTGGGACAAAACTGCCACGTGGGACAAAACTGCCACGTAGGACAAATGCGTGAAATGTATAATATATTTTCTTTACTAGGCTGTATAAATTTATAGAAGGAAATAAAAGATTCTTAGGGGAAAAGATGGTCTTGGGTGATGTATCCTAGAGGAAGCTAACTGACATAATGATATTCTCATATAGAAGGGTATCACAGAAACATCCTGATATATAAATGAATCCAAATCCAAACATCAAGATGTCGATTGTTGTTCATGCCACATTTCAATGTTCTTATCGACATCCATGGATAAGAAAATAAATTGAGACAAATGGTAATGATCAGATTCCATACCGGGGCTTCATGGAGTTTATAATGAAACTCCAAAATTGTGTCATTCACAACCATTTTTATGGCCAGCTACTACTTATATTAAATCTAGGTTTCTGATTTGGTCATCAAATAGAGGGTGCCAGAAGTGAAAACGTTATTTGGTAATACTGTTAAACAACTGAAATTTGTGAAAGACAAAAATGAAATATCAAAAAGGGTTATTATTGCATACATTTTTGGGTTCCACATAAAGAAAATAGTGCATTATAGAGGTATTCTCGGGATATGAAGGTGTTGATGAAAACAATCTAACCAAACATTGCCAACTGATAGAAATAATTATAACTCAGAGATGAAAATGAGTGATCGAGGTCAAATGAGGATTCTATGATTCAGAAATTACATATTTGGCCTTCAAGTGAGTTTGTGTTAGTTTGCACAGAGAACGGGTTATAAAAGGTATGTGCATAATGATAATTAACTTTATAATGAAAACAAACTGAAGTTGAACTGATTGATTAAGATATTTTCTTTCATGAAGACAACCTACAAGTGAGTTACAAAAAAAATGTGGAGAGCATTCTGGATGTTTGAGACAATCTAAAATAGATGAAGCACAGGTTGAGGATGAAGTTATATGCCAAACCAAAAGTCAGGCTTTGATACATCCAATACATATCATCAATATGGCCGATACATCTGATAATGAAACCACATTGTTCAAGTTCATCAACCATACATGTGAAGGAGTCATAGTAGTCATTTAAACTCTCATCTCTGTTCATTATGGTATGACATAAGCTCTCAGCATCCATACACTAAAAAATGTCCTGGTAGACAAACGCCTATCATCACGTTTATTGATATGTTAGGGGCTTTTGCAGATATTACGTCAGAGGCGCTATGTCAAGTAAGCTTAGTATATAATTATAACATTTAGTTCATAA
The DNA here is from genome assembly GCA_030789695.1 of Scilla litardierei. NCBI lineage: Eukaryota > Viridiplantae > Streptophyta > Magnoliopsida > Asparagales > Asparagaceae > Scilla > Scilla litardierei. The sequence continues at coordinate 164,593,871 of CM061133.1, forward strand.
ATTTGTGGAATACTTGCAGCCATAATATTAACTTTTCACATTGTGCTGATGTGCACTTTGTGTCATTACAAGGAGAGGTCATAACCTTCACGTTGAGGACGATGTTTGGTCTGAAAGTTCCAATTGTTACGATCGTCATTGGAGCATGTGGATCTGGTGGTGCACTCTTAATTGGATGTGCCAAACTACTAATATTGGAAAATGATATCGTTTATGTTGCCATGTGATTTTGTAATAATCAAAGAAATTGTCTCGGCATTCGTTAATTGCTACCTTTTTAGATGTTAGAGTTTTTTACTTGGAATTTTTTTAAAAGAAACATTACTTTCCCACTGTAATTAGCATAGGTACAAGCATATGTGTGCATTATTTTAAATTACCTTTTTGAGAGTATGTATGTGGTTGGCAGTTTACTTGATATGTTTTGTCATTCACATTTAGTTTTAGTGCTTTTTGGATATATGTTTTTATTTTCCTTTACTTTTTTATTCTTTTTACAGGATGGCTGATGATGCTTCTATAGTGGGCATAAGTTCATACCAAGTTACTGGTGAAAGTTCAGCGTCTACTATAGAGATCAATATCAGAACTCTGAATTCTAAGATCTACACTTTCGGGTGAACAAAGATGTATGCTATTCCTAATTGTCAAGTTGGCATAAAGTTGATAATATTATGATGTCATATCTTCTAAAATCTTTGTTCTTTATATTTATGTCCATAAAATCTGTATATTTGATGGGCCCTCACTTGATTTTTAGCCTAATTTATATTAAAAATATTTCACATCCATCACTTCTCAAATAGCCATGGATATTTTATTTATTTAAATGGGAACATTGATCATTCCCATTATGCTCAGCTAGCTTTAATGGTGCATTTTAATACTTTTACCCTATTCTTTGGCTAAATTAGTGAGATTGTGCATGTGGGTGTTATTCAAGTTTGCAATTTTAAAGGTGCAGTTTTAATGGCTAAATCAGTGAGATTTAATGGTGCAATTTTAAGTGTTTTTATCATGTTCTTCGACTGTAATGTATGCATCTTCTTTGCAATTGAAAAGAGTATGATGGTTATGCATCCCATACTTTCATGTTAGTGTCTCCATGTTCGTATCATATTGTTTAAGGATTTACTGTGTCTCCATATTTGTGTAGCATCATATGTATGTGCAGTTTATGCTTCTTAGCCGTTGATATCAATTTGTTGAAAAATATGCTCTAACATTCATAGTTTAATTTGTATTTACCCGTTGATGTTCACAGTTCAGCAACGGTAGCATGAGAGGTATGATGTTGTCATATAAGAATGTATAAATCTTGCAAACATGCTGTGAGCATTATCATCCTTTGATGTGCAATAGCCATTACTACTGGGAGATGGCTGCATGAGAGATCGTCACAGAAAAGGATTATGTCCCATGTAGTAGATGCACTTCAATCATAAAGTGTGATTTAAACATCATGTGCAGGATATGCATGGCATACAAACATATCATGTGTACTTTTAAGAATTTGATCAATCTCAGCATATCATGTCCTTTCCTATGTAGCAGTGCCCTTGCAACATAGATTATGTCTTAGTCTCATAATACTGTAATGCAATTATGAGTATATATTGTCACGGATTTCAATCTTGGTAATTTAGAGCTAGGCTGATGTAATGTTTTGGCAATTATGGCACAATCTTTATCAAACTCATAAAACTTCCCATCATTAATACATGTTTTTTAAAACTTTAGAAAATCTTTTCCTCAGAAATTCAGATCATAGAATAAAACATCACACTACCACGTTGTAATCAGAAAAAGGTACAATGTAAAACCATATGCCCCATCTTTTTTTTGGTAAATTTGCACACGATCCTACATATATTTGGATGTCAGGCATGTAATGTAACAGTCTTCATGATGTGATTGACATTGATAATGGATGTAGTATTTCAGACCTTTAACTTTATGCATCAAGATTAGCAAAAATTAAGCATAAAAGGGCGGCTAACACAAATACAGACACCGAATTTATGAGAGAGGATTGAATCAAATTGCATGTTCTCAAAATAAATTTTAATTTTTTTAAAAAAATGAAGGAGATACAGAACCATTAGTCTTAAGAGTACATGACCAAATTCCTAAAAATGATGGAATTAACTGCATGCCACATTTAATTAAGTCAAAAAACAATTAAACAACCATGAAATCAGGATGCATGAAAAACACAGGAAAAACAGGAACTAAATTTTGGGAGGAAACTTTAAAATTTTGGAGGGGAACTAAATTTTGGGGAAATAAACTTTTGTGGAAACTAAAACTTTAAACATAAACTCGATTCTATGGTGAAACTAGATTGTGGATGGAACTGAATCTGGAGGGAATTAAATTTTTGGGGCACTAAAATCTTAAGGATGAACTAAATAACAATTATTGCAATTTAATTATTGCCGCTCGTTTATCATTAGGATCTTAAATGGGATCCAACATTTTGATGGTGGAATATTTTAAATGAATGGGGGACCTAAATTTTGGGAGGATTAAAATTTTTGGGGAACTAAATAACAATTATTACACTTTAATTATTGTTATTCATTTAAAATTACGGGATCCAAGATTTTGTAGGGGGTAATATTTTAATTATTAAATGAGTTTAAATCTTGATCGAACTAAATTTTAGGGGGGAACTAAAATTTTTGGGAGAACTAAAATTTTTTATGGGAACTAAAATTTGAGTGGACCTAAAAATTTTGAGAAAACAAAATAACAATTATTGCGCTTTACTTAATGTTGTTAGTTTAAAATTAGATGAGCTAAGATTTTGAGAGGGAATACTTTAAATGAACCGTGCCCTTAGGGCACGAGTATTGACTAGTATATATATAAAATAATGAGTATCATACGCCATATGAGGGAGGGCCTCATATGCCCTCTCGCATAAAGCAACCAAGTACAAGCCCACATGTGCTTGTACTTGGTTGTACATGGTTGCTTTATGTGAGAGGGCATATGAGGCCATCTCTCATATGGCGTATGATACCCATTATTCTCATATATGTATGTTTTTATGTGTATATATATATATATGTATGTATATGTATGTATGTATGTATGTATGTATGTATATATCTATATCTATATATGTATGTATATTTTTTTGAAAGGTAAGTGTATTAAGAATAGAAAGGAAATTAGCCGGGCCAGACAACCACTATACAGACTTGGGAAAGGATCTTAGAAGCAGTCCCCAAGCACCAGGATAGGGGAGACGGACCCAATAGTACAAACATACACAGAAAGGAGGAAGAAAACTAGCCTAGGGGAAAAGGGGGTTGGCAAGGCCAACACCCAAAAACCTAGACCTGAAGCCTCCAATCAACATCCAACAATGCCCCCAACCAGAGAAGACACAACACAACCAGGCCAAAGAAAACACTCTAGCCGAGACCCATACTAACAGTCAATGGATGGTACTCTGCATGATCCGAAGGCTCCGCCGACAGGGCCGACGAGCGTAGCGCTGGACAGACATCGGGACATTGGGGAGGAGGGCACTGAGATGCTCCACCTCCGTAATCCATTCATCACGCTCGTTAATATGGTTGAGGTCATTAATGACAGGCTCCTCATCAGTAATGTCATCCAAATCATCATCCAACGACAGACCATCATCCGGGTCAATAGAGACGCTAGAGTCTCCAACTTTGGCGGCAGCTATAGGGAGGGAAATGTCGACTGCAGCAGGAAGAGAAGCAGGCGCAACAACATCGGTGGGAAGGCCAGAATGTGCCTCACAGGGCTCGCCAATCAGTGCAACAACCTTAACATCATCATCGGAGTCAAGGAGATCATTGCCATCAGGGGATGGCAAGAACGCCCCCATGCCATTTGCAAGGGGAGGGAGGGAGGGAGGAACAACAAGGGGCAAAGAAGGCTGTAGAGGTTGCAGAGGGGAGCGCGACGAAGCGGCACACTGACTGATATCATGGCTGAAGCACCGGTAATGGGAGCATAGCGGAGGGATGTGCTCATACTCCACCGTCACAGGGATAACAGAGCCATCGATAAGGCGAGCAGAGACAGAAGAATCGAACGAGGAGGTGGCGTCGACTTCGACGAAACAGCGGACGAAAGAGAGGCAGGAGGCATTGGCCGTGGCCGCATCAGTGAAGAGAGGCCGCCCCACCACGCTCGCCAATTTGCCGAGGATCATTGAGGACCAGAACTGAAGGGGGAGTTGAGGAAAGCGCATCCATAAAGGCACAGACGAGAGGAGGTCACGGTCTAAGCCAATGTGGGGCGCCCATCGCCAGAGGACCAGAAGACAACCATCCCGGAGCCAAGGGCCTCCATGGAGCACCTCGCCGTAATCGGCCTCCGAGTCAAACTTGAAGAAGAAGAACCCATTCTCCTTGGAATGGAGATGAACCTTGGATTTGGTATTCCACGTCCGTGACATCCAAGCCTTGAGGTGGCCATAGTAGGGGCGGGGGCCCACGAAGTAACCGACGAGAGTATGCACCCACCGCTCCGATGCCTGAGCAATGTCAGAAGGGAGGATGTCGATGAAGACCCCATCTCCATCCAGGGAAAGGGGGAGGGAGAATACGAGGCTGAAGCTGGGGGTTGCTGGACCCCTGGGGGCACATATAGCACTGAAGGTGGTTGAAGCGATGTACGAGGAACGAGTGACAGGGGGAGGCGCCGATGCAGGCGATTTACCCAACATGCGATGAGCACGCGAACCCCCAGAAGAAGAAGAAGACGGGGGGGGGGGGGGGGGGGGGGGGGGGGGGGGGGGCGAGAGCTGCCCACCACACTCGGGGGAACAAACGAAGGGAAACGACCCCCGCCACCCCCCGGACCAGAAGTCCAGCCTCTGCCACGGCCCGAGAGCCTGCCCCCAACAGCCAGTGGACAAAGGGGCCCAGGATGGAGCCAGAGGGAGGGCGGCGCCGATTCAGAACAGGAAGCCAAGGCAGGTCCGCAACGCCACTGCCAGAAGGGAGAGTCGGATCAACATAATCGATCACCGTCTGCAGAGGGGGCCGGCATCGCTCAGAGATGTTGATGGAAGAAGGGGCCCTGAGCTGGACGAGGCCATACAGCAAGGGGAAAGAGAGATCGGTAAGGGGGAAACCCAGATCAGAGGAGGCAGACGAAACACCTGCAAAAAAGAACCCAAATCGCCCAGATCCAATCGGAGCACCGGGAGACTCGAGGAGAACCCAAATCGAGCAGATGACTCAAAGAGAACCCAAATCGAGCAAACCAAATTCGAGCCGCCTAGGTCCAAAACGAACAGATCGAACCAGAGCCGGAGCGATCAACGAAGCACCGGCTAACGGCAGCCCAGAAGGACATGTGACAGATCAGATGGCAGATTTGTAGCCCCCAAGCTGGCAGTTCTGAAGCCGGCAACAGCTCAGCGAGAGGATCAACACACTCGCCGGAGAACACGCCAGAGGAGACACCATTGAAGTCAGCAGGGGGACCCCACCGCGGCAACGCAGGCCGGCCTGCCGGAGCACCAGCAGCAAGGAACCCAATCACACAGATCTCCCTAAACTACAACATAAAATTAAGCGATTATATATGTTAGATATATGTACTAGTCATAACCTGTGCCCGCGGGCACGGTTCATCTAAGATTTTCCCTCGCAAAATCTTTGTTCCCCAAAAAATTATTTTCACAGCCAAAATTTAAAAGAACGACAAATTAGCGTAAAAATATTTAGGGTCACCAGCGCCTTCGGTGCATAACAACAATTTCGGCACATGCACCTTTGACACAGAACAACAAATTCGGTGCAGGCACCTTCGGTATGGAACAATAATTTCGACGTAGAACAACAATTTTGGCGCGGGCGCCTTTGGCGCGGAACAACAAATTAGCGTAAAAACGGCTTCGACGTGCCAAAAAATTATTAAAGTTATGATGACATAAAAACGAACAAAAAAGTGATGTCTAAACTTTGTATTAAATTTTTATCCAAAAAAAGTTATGTCAGGATTAATGAGAAGATATGTCTTGCCGTAACAAAAACGTATGAACTTTGTATGTTATGTCATCATACAAACGAACAAAAGCTAAATTTTTATTAAAGTTATGTCTAAACTTTGTATGTTAATCCAAATTAATGTTGGTTTGGTTCTTGTTGGGTCCTAACATGTGACCCACTTAAGGTGCGATTATGATCTGGTTTGGTTCGGCTCCAACTGACTTAAATCCCCAACATTTTCCCCTGCCATTGGATGCTGCATTTTTCCATAATTACAAATGTCATTCGATAATGCGTAAGGTGCCATGGGATGTTCCTCCCAAATTTAGTTCCTCAAAAATGTAGTTTTCCTCCAAAAAAAATGTAGTTTTACATGATTACAAATTTAGTTCCTCCCAAATAATTTAGTTCCGCCAAAAAATGTAGTTTTCCTTTAGATTTAGTTCCCTACGAAATTCTAGTAGATTTTCCCCCAAAATTTAGTTTTCCCAAAAATTTCACAAACCCTCATCCTACCCATTGATTTCTCAAGATTCAATCATAACCGTTTTTCTACATATCCTTTTGTCCTAGTCAGCAATCGCATTCAAAAACATCTCTTAATTGTATAATAGATTGGAGTCTAGTCTGAAACACTATTTCTAGGACATCAATGTGCAATTAGCAAGGATTGTGCATGTTGTATATTCTTTTATTATTATTATTTGTTGATACATCGGAAAGCTAGTTAAAGGTGCACGTGTATTCCGCATCGACCATGGATCGATCCCTGGTGGCCACACTGGAAAGCGGAGGTAAATGCCGCTGGACCATATGCATTTGGCTATTCATATATTATTAGAGACTCATTAAACACATAATTATTATTGTCTGCTTTAATTTTTAGAAAAGCATCAGATACATGCAATTTAGTTATTTTCTAAATAGATGGTATTGCTTAAGAGTTTCCAAATTGAATATGAATGCGGTTCCAACAAACGAAAAGTGCACATATTAAAAGCCACACTTGTAATTTTCTGCACAGAGCATAGCGTTAGCATCATCATTCCATGATTCTTGACACAAAATGAGCACCTGGCTCCCATATCTCATAACATATATTAAAATCTATAAGAATTTTACAAAACAAAAAAACACTAAATAAAAGCAATTGCCCTGAAGACATAATTAAAGCTTTCACATAATACTAATTGCAAACAAAATCTGACTAAAATACTTGATATATAACATAAATTGTAATCAAACAATGTCCACAAAATTAGTTGCTATAAAATTAAACTAACAACCACATAGCAAAAACAATTGAAGCCACAGTGATCAACCCATATCAGAATGAATCATAATACAAACCTTTAGAAATAAATCATAAACCCTAAAAATGGAGGAACCGTAACAGTGGACACAACCAGGCCCAACTCCATGTTAGCCATTGCTGCATTGCTCAACTTCGGGGAAGCAGCTGGAGGGCCTGAACTACCGCCGCTGGTGCATGATTCTCTTTTACATTCGCTGGGGGAACTGGTGTTGATGACAAAAAGCCAACGAAGAAGTGGAAGGGACTGCAGAGAATCCCTTTGTGAGGGCCATGACTATCAGCTTCTGCCTAAGGGTGTAGTGGCATGGGAATCTACAGAGGAAGCATATGCATTCCCCACAAACAGGAACCTTGTGCACGAAGCAATAAATCTTGGTTGCCTGAAATTTATTAAAAAATGCGCTAATTACAAAAAACATTAACCCAAAAAAACAAAAAAAACAAAAAAGAACTGCATTATATAGAGGCAATTATCTCCACTGCTGCTTTAATCTAGGTCAATTCAAATTTAGCGATTCAAAACCACAAATACATCAATATGTATATAAGATAAGCTTTGTAGGTTGTATCTGGGGAGTGCTCCGTGCAGTTGATCTTGCCACATATGTCCAGCCAACAAACTGCGTGGAGCAATGCCACTTCAGCAAACCTAATACCAGAAGATAAGTTTCAAGCTTTATAAAAGCCTACGTAGACATATTGCAAGGGAATGGAATATAACTGCACATGATAATAATAGGTGCCAATTAAAATGCATGATCTGTCAATTGATCAGAATGATATTAAACGCATGGTAACCTGCAATGCATGTATATTCTGTTGAAGGATACATTATCCATATTGGTTACATGTCCAGTATCAATATTTTACACCATACATACATTCATATTGACAACCAGAAAATTTCTGGATCATGTATGTATGTGCATCATCTCAGCCCCCATTTATGAGATCAATTATTAAATCACATACACACCATTTTACAATATAAATTTGCCCAAATTTTTATGAGTAAAAAACGAAGAAAAGATGTCTACATCAGATACAAAAGATGTCGACAGCAGATACACCCCGTTTCTTCGGTTTCAATCTAGCTAGTAAAGAAAAGATGTCCAAAGGGAGCAGCATACCGATTGGGCATTTTCCTCTTCATCAGAATCTGAATCCTCCATCCCTCTTCCACGGAATTCTTCATCCATGTCATCATCCATATCATTCATTTCATAATCATCTACCATTTTGTCAATGTCTTCGGCCCAGATGTGAGACGTGTTCCAGTGTACAGACATGCCATAATTAGTTTCGGTAACCATAACAGCATGAACAAAGTAAAATGAAGGTAATTGAATACTCAGAAAAAAGTGCCCGACTGAGATTAATTAGAAGATAAATGTGGAGAATAATGACATTACGATATGAGAAAAGAAAAAAAAATCAATATTTCAGTAGTATATTAACAAATAAAAGGTTCAAAAATTAAGCCATCATCATGAGCAAATATCAATCACCATATAATGGGAAATCCAATAAATGTATGTGCATCATCTCAGCGCCCGTTTATGGAATCAATTATCCAATCCCATACACCCCGTTTTACAATATAAAGATGCCCAAATAACACAGACACTTAAAAGAAAGAAGAAATAAGTAAAGCAGCTCTCTAACCTTTGGCCGAGCGATATCAGTCCCTTGGACTATAATCTTTATGAGCTATAGAATCACCCCTTCCTTAATAATGACTTCTTTGTTTCTGTAACGGTCAAACTGACAGAGTGTTAGGAAGGCTCCACATGCTTTTTGGGTTGGCTTAAGCAGTCCTCAAGTGATTCTACCACTGCAAGCACTCTACTGGGATTTGAAGTCAGCAACGTGTGTAATTCTTCAAAGGCCAGAAGCGATTCTAAGAGAGCCATGCATTTCTCCACGGTTCACCCAATTCCAAAAAATCATTCAAAAACATTCAAAAACAATACATGATATGCTTTTGTTCGAAAACATTACATACGGCTTAATTTAGAGATGAGGTCTTTAGGAATACAGGATATGCATATATGCATAATGCAGATGAGTTTAGAGTCATCTAAACTGACTTTCAAGAAGTAAAATTCACCTCACAATTGGAATTGCATGAACTTGACAGACTTTGAAAACAATAGCCACTCCATAATATAATTAGCCAGGTAACGTTGAACACATTCTACTCGTAATTAAATGAGTAAAATTAGATGAAAACAAAAATCAATCATCAAAATTAGATAATGTTACTAAAAATTAACTGATACCCATTAATCAAAATCCAATCTTTTAGAGAAAGAGCAAACTTGGAATATAACAAAAGATCACCCACCAAAGATCTTGAATGCATATATCCCAAGAATATCTTTAGCCAAATTTCTTCCGGTTCAATTCTATTGACATATACAATGGATGATGATATTTTTTCTTTTTAGTATGTGGCCAACACACATTTAGCTAAATTTCTTCCAGTTCCATTCAATTGAAGAAATATATCTTTGCCTTAAAAGGGGGAAATAAGCTATAAAATTAACATATATTATTGAATAATGATATATCAATATGATTATAATAAGTTAACCATCCCCTGTATGTAACATGAATGTCCTCATTCTTCAGTTTTTTTCCATATTTTGAGCATTGTAATTTCTATTTCTTGCTGGACAACATAAAATTATAATAGAAGACTAAAGGATTGCTTTAAAATGTTGAAAAAACATTAAGGAAACCAAATAAATGGAAAGAACTCAATGTTTATACCAAGATAGGCCGTTATTCATCTTATTTGAGGGGGAGTAGCTTACCAATAATAACTTCCAGGCTTGGAACACTTAATTTCACATTCTCATCATTTACCAAGAGGCATCACAGTTAGTTGAAGCTCCTAAGAGTTTTATCATTCAGCTATTAGGATATAAAGTTTAGAAACATTGATGGATAGCGAATGCCCGTGCCCAAGGGCACGGTTCAGTTAAAATTTCTCCCCTCAAAATCTTGGATTCCTTAATTTTAAATGAATAACAATAATTAAAGCACAACAATTATTAGGTACCCCTCAAAATCTTAATGCTGACAAAATTTAGTTCTCAGAAAATTTAGTTCCCCTTAAAAATTTAAAATTTTTAGCTCACCTCGAAATTTAGTTTTCCCCAGAACATTTTGTTCCCCTCATTGTTTATTTAGTTCCACACAAAATTTTTAGCATAATAATTGTTATTTAGTCATAACACGTGCCCAAGGTATTGTCATAACACGTGCCCGTAGGGCACCATTCATTTAAGATACTCACCTCTCAAAGTCTTAGTCTGCCCAAAATTAAAACATAATAATTGTTATTTAGTTCCCATAAAAAATTTAGTGCCACCAAAATTTACTTTCCCCTGGGAATTTAGTTCCCCGAAAATATTTAGTTCTCTCCAAATTTATTTTCTTCCCGATTAAACATGTGCCCTAAGGGCACGGTTAATTTAAAGCATTCCCCCTCAAAAAATTGAATCCAATAATTTTAAACGAACATCAATAATTATAATTATATCATTGGAATTTGGAACAATAACAATATATTTATAGTTATATATCATTATAAAAAAATTGATATTTAAATTTATAATTATTGGTCTCTCAAAATTTTTAGTTAGTTAAATTTAAGATCAAAAGATTCTAATTTGATTTACTGCTAACTCCTTTGACCGTATTTGTCTAAGTTTTGGAACATGTTATTTGCAAATCAAATTTCCAAGTTCTGTATTTGTAATTTGACTTCCAAGTTTGATTTCCTGCTAATTCATCTATTTGCATGTATGTAGATTGTGAAATAGACTATAATGATGGAACAATAGTGTAGCACTCAAGGACTGCCAGCACTTTATATCAATAGTGTAGCACTAAACATTAGTGTGCAACAACAGGAACTTGAAGCCAAACTTTATATCAACAAAAAAACTTTATATCAACTTGAATATTAACACCAAAAGAATCAACAGAAAAAACAAACTTTATACCAAGAGTAGCACTCAAGGACTAAAGATTGATGGTAACACCAAAACGTGAAGCTATAATCAAAACTTTATATTAAGACTGCCATATATATGGGGATTGCCTTATATAGTTATCTGTAAAGACTTTATATCATGACTGGAATATATAATTCTATTAGTCCTTAAATATATATTTAAAGACTGCCATATATACTTACCATATATTCTTATCTTTAAAGACTTCCATATCCTTTTTAGTGTTACCTTTTTTGGTGATAATTTTATATCAGGCTAACATAACTCAAAATTGTATCAGGACTGTCATATATATCAGGATAATTTAATATCAGGTCTGCCATATGTATCAGGAAATTTTATATCAGGACTGCCATATATAGTCTTGATATAATGGCATATACAGTCTTTAAAGATATGGCTAACAATATGACTAATGGCATAAATAAAATTGCTATATATAGTCATATAATGGCATAATTCTGTAAAAAGTTTAGTAACCTGATATAATCTTCTTTGGCAGAAAACCTACTTTTGGCATAGTAGTCATATAATATTAACAAAAAAAATAAAATATGTTGTGAATGGGTATTTACTGGGTTGATGAGTTATTGGGCCAACCTAAGTGGTTGGGCCCATACCCACTTGTATTCTCCCCTTTGGCTATAAATATAGACTTGAGGGCTCTCCCCTCAGTAGTTGATTTATAACACGTTATCAGCACGAGTCTCTAAAAATTTTTTCCCACAAATTTTTCCGTTCGTTGCGAAGGCGAAGGCGAAGGCGAGACGGTAGATCCACGAGCGCGGTGCAAGGCTTCCTCCATCAAGGGTCGTCATCCGCGTAGGGCTTCGAGCAACCGTCGCTATATCCGGAGGACGGATATAGAGGTAAAAACTCTAAAAACAAGATTTTTAATCATACGTATGATTACCCCTCCCCTAGATCTCACAAGATCGTCATGGGGATTCATCGTCGCCTTGAAAACGACGGATTTTTCATCCCAAAAACCCAATTTTTAGGGTAAAAACTCAATTTTTAGGGTTAAAACCCTAATTTTGAACCCTCCGGCGGCTACCCGTCACCGGACCCCCCCAAAACCCTCCCCTCGCCGGAAAAACCCCCCCACCACCATGGCCGCCTCCCCCTGCAGGGGGGGCGGCCCCCGCCGCCGCCCCTGCAGGGGGCGGCGGCCCCCATGTCCGCCTCCCCCTGCAGGGGGGGCGGCCCCCTTGGCCGCCTCCCCCTGCAGGGGGGGCGGCCCCCCGCCGCCCCTCCTGCAGGGGGCGGCGGCCCCCGAGGCCGCGCCCCCCTGCAGGGGGGCGGCCTTGGCCGCTCCCCCCTGCAGGGGGGGGCGGCCTCCGCGGCCGCGCCCCCCTGCGGGGGGCGGCCCCCGCCGCCCCCCCGCAGGGGGCGGCGGCGGCGCCGGCCGCGCCCCCACCCGCAGGGGGCGGCGGCGGCGCCCGCCCCCCCAGAAACCCTAGAAACAAAAAAAAAAAAAATTACCAGATCTGTGGGCCTGAAGCCCACAGCAGATCTGTGGGCTTCAGGCCCACAGAATTCAAAAAAAAAAAAAAAATTCCAGATCTGTGGGCCTGAAGCCCACAGCAGATCTGTGGGCTTCAGGCCCACAGATTTCAAAAAAAAAGGAAAGAAGAGAAAGAAAAAAAAAAGCCTATGGGCCCGAAGCCCACAGGTCGACTGCGGGCTTCAGACCCGCATGTTGTTTTATCTGAAAAAAAAAGGGGGAGGCAAAGGGCTATAAATTTGCCTCAAAAGGCAATTTATTAGCCTAAAAATTAATTTAAAATGGGGATTTAAGGGCAAAATATTCGTGAAAAATCACGGTAAATTACGGGACAAATACCGGGCAGGCGAGGACTTTTTGGGGATTCTTGGAGGGGGCTTTTGGGATGATGAGGAAAACTTTTTCCTCTGACAAAGAAAATGTTTATTTTGGGCTCTTAATCAATTTAATTGATTAAACCCATTCAATTTACAACCTTTGCATTGTAATGATTTTTTTTCTGCAAAAATCATATTTACATGCTTTGCATCTCTGGTATATTCTGTTGGATATTATATGCGTGGTTGTGCATTGTATTTAAAACTTAATAATTAGAAAGATCCTGCGACCGCTCTGCCGTTAGTAACCTAACGGTGTATGACGTTGCCCAGTGGTCCAATAATTATTAAGTGTTTAAATTATCTATCCATCTCTGCGAATATTAAATGCCTGTGATGCCTGTGATGAAAATGTCTGATGAAAATGTTGATGAGCACAATATTTCTGCATGAATTGCTAAATGTGGTTTTTGGATCGGCCGTTTAGTCCCACAGTTTATTTCCCGCACTTTTCTTTTATTTTTGAGAGAAATTGTAGTGAGGAATTTATGTAAATGTCAAAGAAAGAAGACCAACTTCCACGAAGACGGAGGCCACGCTTGAAGATGGAGATATCATATGGGACCCACGGGGTTTCCAAAGTTGTATTTTCATTTTCTTTAAGCTGCAAATTTGTATAATTTGGACTGTGGACTTTTTTGGACTCTTTCTTGTGGGACTGGCCGATCCACACATTTAGCTTTTCGTTAAATATTGCCTCCACATGAAAATGTTTTCTCTGAATTAATTATTAATTCATGCATAATTGTGCTCTACTAGATAAATGGCTAATATTGCAAGCGTTAATTTCGAAGTACTGGAAGCATCAGAGAGAAACTATCTAAGCTGGAAGCTAGATGTAAAGTTTCACCTGCGGGCAAAGTCCCTCATCGCTGCTGTGACTGAAAAAGAAAATGTTAGCAATATAGAGAAGGCGCAAGCCATCACCTATACTCGCCGCCATGTGGACAAGACCTTAAAGGCTGAATACCTTACGGTCGAAGATCCATTTGAGCTATGGACTGCCCTTGAGGACAGGTATAAACATCAGAAAGATGTTATACTCCCAAGGGCACGATATGAGTGGGAGAACATGAGACTACAGGACTTTAAGTCCATTGCTGAGTACAACTCAGCACTTTTTAGCACCACCGCACGCCTGAAGTTGTGTGGTGAAAAAGTCTCAGAAAATCGCATGCTGGAAAAGACGTATACGTCCTTCCATGAAAAAGATGCGATACTCATGCAGCAATACCGTGAACGCAAGTTCACCAAGTATTCCGAGCTGCTGTCATGTTTACTCATGGCCGAGCAAAACAGAGAGCTTCTTCTCTCCACTCACAATATACGCTCTCCGGCACTGCCCCCCACCAGAAGCTCACTATTCCTCTTCCTTCAAAAAGAAGTGAGATAATAAAAGAAAAGAAAGACCACAAAAGGGGGGTCAACAGAAAAATGTCAAGGGTCATGTACAGCAGCAGCGAAATAATGAAAGTAAGCGGAAGTTCACGAGGCACAAAAAAATAGAAATGATATCCCCCCACCCAAGAGGGAATGGGAAGACCAGTGCCAAAATTGTGGCATGAAAGGCCACTGGTCCAGACTGTGCCGAACTCCGCATCTTCTCCAGGATTTGTATAAAGAGAACAAGAAAAATAAAGCTGAAACAAACCTGATGACATCTGATGCTCCAGTTAAGTTTTTCAGCTGACGACTTCGAAAATAATGGCATGCTTAACTAGCCTTTTACTTTTATCTTAGCAAATTGTTATGAGAGCTTTTTGTATTACGCAATCTGTTTTGATTGAAAAATTTTAGTAGACAATAAATGAAAATGTTTATCTAAATATGCATGTGCCGATACGTTTCATCTTTTGAAACTGCTGTCATAAATGCTTAGTAGACAATAAACACGTACGATTTCTATCAATACAAAGCCCAATATCAGGGCTATATTGAAGATCCAGGGAATGCAACACAGTTGCCCCCAAACGACACAAAAATAATGGATGCACTAATCCCTCCGAATTCCAAAAAGAAACTTTCTAAGTTTCAAGGACATCCGTTTCAACGGATCCCATTTGGAAACAGCAAATGTAAAAGAAAAATTACCGTATGCAACGTCTCAAGAAAAAGGAGTAAAATCCACACTTGAACGTTTTGAGAGCCTTATAGGCCTCTATCATACGAAGATTCGGAGAAAGGAAGCAGAATTAAACGGAGCACCTGAAGTGCCCTACATCAGCCAAGTTTTCACTCTGGCATGTTGGACTTGGCCACCCTGGATTTGTGATGCACAGCATCTTATCCTATGGGTATGACTTGAAGAACCAGAAGATTCTTCAGAAGGGAAAATTCCCTCGCATCCCTTACTATAAGGGAAGACTAATTGCAAGGCCATCTCCACAATAAGTTGAAAAAGAATCTCCACGCTTCCTCAAAAAAGAATACAAGGAGACAGATGTGGATAAAATCCACCACCCCTAGTGGGCTATTTTGGTACTTCATTGTACTAATAAATGCATCCTCAGAATATTCATACGTATGTCTACTACAAGACCCGCAACTTAGCTTTTCCAAAGCTATTGGCACAAGAATAAAAATGTTGCGGGCACATTTCCCAGACAATAAAATGTTGTAAATAAGTCTGGTTAATGTTGGGAAATATACCTCCCAGTCTTTTCAAGAGTATTGCCAATCAACGGGAATTGAAAATGAACATACAAGTGCCGCATGTTCATACCCAAAATGGGTCGGCAGAGTCACTGAAAAGTAGACTCCAATGGACTGAACGTCCATTAAATCCCGATTGCCTATGGATGCATGGGGACATGCAAACTCTGCATGCTGCATCGTAAATGAAAATAAGACCCTCTGGAGGTCAGAGTCTCCAATGCAACTTGCATATGGAATGCCACCGAACATTTCTCATCTGAGAATCTTCGGTCGCGCAGTCTTAAATCCCCATTGCACCACCAAAGAGGACCAAATCGGTACTCAGCGTCGCCTAGGTATCCATGCAGGGTTTGACTCACCCTCACTTATAAGATACCTAGAACCCCAAACGGGGGACGCATTTAAGGCACATCTTGAAGACTGTGATCTCGATGAGACGAGTTTTCCCAAAAATAGGCCCAGATACTGGAAAATCTGGCGCGAAGAAAATTATAACGTGGGATACAAACAGCTTGACCCACTATGATCCGGTAACAATACAATGTGTAGATGAGATCCAGAAGATCTTCCACACACAGAACACTGTTCACCAATTACCGGAATCATTTATTGACAACCAGAAGATTGTCAGATCACACATCCCTGCTGCAAAAACTCCAGCTAGGATTGACATCCCCGAGAATGGATGCAATCCACCAGCAGCAGAAGTGGCTGATCCTCAACAGAAAAGAGGCAGACCACCAGGCTCCAAGGACAGAAACTCCTGGAGACCTTAAGACAATACTACCACAGGACAATGAGCTCCTGTCCACACCATCACCCTTCCCGGAATCCACTGCAGAGGAATTACCGGGAAAAAGTGAAATTAAGTAAATGTTGTACGTACTGGGGAGGTGTTGGACAGATAGAACATAAATTGTCGACAATATATTCACGTATTATATTGCCATATACATCGCAATGGCGATGATGTTTGTAAATTATCGTTCCACACTCCGTTGCTAGAAGGAAAACGTAGAGATTGGCCAAAATGTGGAACGTGGCAATAGAAGATGAGCTGGACTCACTTATGAAACGAGAAATGTTCGGACCTGAAGTCCAGACACCAAAAGGTGTCAAACCTGTGGATAAAACAAAGTATTGCAAACATAAGAAAAATAGATACAAAATCGTATGCTATACGGTACAACCTATAGCCCAAGGAAAATTTCGCTGAAACTAGGGATCGAACAAATTCAAATGATCATGTCTCATAAATGATGCATCAGTCTCCCTAAGTTATCAAAAGCGGATACCTTACGATTTGGCGAAGGAAAATTTTGGATATGCTGTTATTGGATGTTGTGACGGCCTACCTTCGTGGATATCTTGTAAAGATAATTTCCACATTTCCTTAAAATGCCTGAATAGACTTCGGGACGTCTATTCAAATGAAGAAATATAAGTATAACAAATAAATGTACAACCAAGAGAATCACTTGAGAAGTCAATGATTCCTACTGAAGGTTGTTTTTGCATCTATGCAAAGAACAGGATTAGAGATCTTAGTTGTAGACAACTAACATCTCATCGGATCTCCTGAAGAGAAAACCGAAATAAATGTACTAGCCTGACTTTTAAACATGAAATAAAAAAGACCTAGGCAAATATAAAGTCATGGCTCATAGAATCCTGTTACAAACGCCCAGAAGTGCGTTGGAGATATTAACAGGACCATTGTCATCCAAAGTACACCTACGGTGGTACACTTACTGGATGAACAAAAAGAACCCTTCCGATCGCTGGAAGAGGGGGAGGATATAACTGGTCCTAAAGTCCCTTATCTTAGTGCAATCATGCACTCCTGGCTAACTGCATCTGTCCCGGTATAACAATTGCAGTAAACTCATTAGCCAGAGATAGTTGGCACCTAAAAAGGGCCATTAGACCTGAGTTAAGCCTTCTGCGCTTACTCCAAGGGTCGAAATATTCGGACTTACAAAATGTAGTAGCATCCTCCAATGTTTATGCAAATGCAGGTTTCAGGTCCAGTCCCTATGCTGAGAAATCACAGAACGGGTACCCACAGTGGGATGGCCATCCCCTGCAGATCTGCAAAGCAACTTATGAAGGCAACATCATCCTATCATTCCGAGATCCTCACCATTCCAGAATCACACCAATGGTGTATTTGAGGGCGCCTGGTGGTACATCACATCCCAGTGACGACTGGGATAGAGGCTGGTTCTGTGGAGCTAACCATATAGTCTGAAGACCACATCAGAGGCGACAAAACTTAGCAACCTCCTCAGAGTCCCTGGATTCAGCAGCTGCTTGATGGTGACAAAATTTGTAATTTGTGTACATTTTCGGAATATTGTAAATAGGAGTGATGAGATAAGCCTAAGAGATCTGAAAGCCTAAGAGCTTTTACAGATCAGGGGGAGTTGAGGGAATTTGTACTCTTTTCCCTTAGCTATGGTTTTTCCCACTGGGTTTTCCATAGCCAAAGGTTTTAACGAGGCAAATCAAATCAACTCTGGATCCCGAAGTATCCACCCCTCTGTGACGCTCAGAATCCAGAAGTATTCATGAGCAGAGTCACTTGTACAAATCAGGGGGAGTTAAAGAGCGTTTGCACTCTTTTTCCTTAACTATGGTTTTTCCCACTGGGTTTTCCATAGCCAAAGGTTTTAACGAGGCAAATCTCACCAACTCAGGATCCTGAAGTATCCACCCCATGTGAGACCCAAACAGGCTCAGAATCCTGAAGTATTCATGAGCGGGGTCCACAACCATGGCTGGATAAGGGGGAGTGTTGTGAATGGGTATTTACTGGGTTGATGAGTTATTGGGCCAACCTAAGTGGTTGGGCCCATACCCACTTGTATTCTCCCCTTTGGCTATAAATATAGACTTGAGGGCTCTCCCCTCAGTAGTTGATTTATAACAAAATAGTAGTTTAGGTAGAACTATGCCATATAATATTAACATGATATCAGGACTATGCGATATAACATAATCCACATCGCTAATATCAACATCACTAATATCAGGACTAAAAACTAAAATAATCCACATCACTAATATCAGGACTAATATCAGTTATATCAGGGTTAATATTATATGACTACTTTTATAGTAGTTCTGCAATTGAATGTTATATGCAATAGTCCTGCCAAAAGTTTTTCTGTTAATATTAACATGAACTTTATATTAACTATATATGGCATGTTGATATAAAGTTTCAAAAAGTTTATATGGTAGACCTGAACTTGAATATCAACTTGATATTAACCTGATATATTAACATGATATTAGCAGAAAAACTTTATATCAACTTGAATGCTATATTAACCTGATATTAACATGACTTTATATTAACTTTAATATCAACTTGAATAATAACATGAACTATATATCAATTTGAGCTTGCATAAATTTGTTGGTGATATCAACACCAAACACACGCAATTTTTGCATAAAACCATTTTATTGCTAAATACTCTTAGGAACACACACCAAACATGTTAAATTAACAAAACACCAAACCAGTGAAATTAAAAAAACACCAAACATGTTAAATTTAAATCACATGTGATTTTGTATAAAGTATTTCAGAATTCGAAAAAAGTGTGTCGACATTTTTTCAAAAAAAAGGATGGGGTCTCAAACTCCAGCCCACTTCCTGCTTTGCATTCATATGATAAATTGTTACAGAATTACACACTACTCACATTCTCCCAACTAAAAGGTGTGATCATAATCTTAGAACCATACATATATTACATATGAAGCTACTAAAAATCCTAGACCCACATATTTAGTTCATGCAAAAATAATATGCCGCACACATGTCACACAATCGAAAACGATAGCACGGTTGTTGGACAGAACAACACATTCAGTAAAAAATGAAGATGATTAGCTCAAAATCATTCGAAGTCTGTGCATGAAATGACTGAATCTGCAAGGCCTACTTCAAACCTCCTCGTTGCTCCTATAAATAACGTTGCCAATATTGCCAATGGTATCTCGTTGTCAGGATCATTTGATTCTGCTCCATCCTCTTTGCTAACATCGTATGTAGCAGAAAGAGTAGAAAATGTCTTCCTCCTTGCAGCACCCCAAGGTCATCGTCCACGTTAGAGCTTCAGCCATGGGTGCAAGTTACCTAAACCAATATAAGATGCGGATTTGAACCCCTACATAAACCAATCAAAGATGGTAGTCAGTGATTTCAAATAATATGGCAATAATGAGACAAATATTATGGCAATTAGTGATTTCAAATAATATGGCAACAATGGAAATTCGTGATGTAGATTTGAACCCCCTCCATAAACCAATCAAAGATGGCAATCAATAATTTCAAATAATATGGCAATAATGAGACAAATAATATGGCAATTAGGGATTTCAAATAATATGGCAACAATGGAAAGTAGTGATGTGGATTTGAACCCCCCACATAAACAAATTAAAGAAGGAACTCAATGATTTCAAATAATATGGAAATTTCTAATATGGCAATAGTGAGACAATAATATGGCAATTGATGATTTCAAATAATATGGCAATCAGTGATGTGGATGTGGACTTTCCATATATATATCAGGACTACCATCAAATATCAAGTAAACCAATCAATGTAAAGACACATGGCCAGATTTCAAAAATTTCTATAGCATGT
This sequence comes from Scilla litardierei, assembly GCA_030789695.1. Lineage (NCBI taxonomy): Eukaryota > Viridiplantae > Streptophyta > Magnoliopsida > Asparagales > Asparagaceae > Scilla > Scilla litardierei. The sequence goes on from CM061133.1 coordinate 164,614,415, forward strand.
GGCTACATACTTCAAAGATTTCAGAAATTAAAAGATTTAAGGCTAGATATTTGATATTTGATTGGTTTACAAATTTGCCTCAGTTTCAAATTTTGCCATATACTCTTATTCTGCACAACCTTCTCATTCTAGCCAGGGATGTTCCAAATGTCACTTGTTGCATGGCAATAAATGCATCTTTAAATCTTTTGATATGTTTGTTCTGGTAATTATACCTTGACACTGAGACATAATGTACATAATGTGAAAGATTTTCAAAAGTTCAAATGGCTAGTTGTTTTATAACAATGTGATTGCGCTAGCATCTATATCCTATCTTTTCTGTTTTACAACTAATTATATTTCTTGTTTTTTGTGATTATGTGTAAAGATTGTATTTGCATGGGGTTTGGGCATAAAATTATTTAATTATATGTTTTAAAAATTGAATTTACAACAAAATTCTGAGCTTAAAATTCTGAGCATAAAATCCTTACTACCTCACAGATCAAGGAAATTGGAACATGGTTGCAATTTTAGAATGCAAACATGAAAAAGAGTAAGACCCAACACACAAAATTTTAGGCTAAACATATATAGGTTTTTTCACTCAGGTCTAATTCAATTTGCTCAATTTTGAGATCAATAGTGCAATTATAACTAATTACACAGAATTCAATTCTAAAATTCAATTCTGAAATGTTTGTTCATGTACATCTAATTTGCAAATTAACTAATTTACTCAGAATTTTAATTTAATTCAATTATGAAATTCTAAACAAATTGCTCAGATACTTCTCTTATTTTGAAATGTTTTGTTCATGTACATCTTTATAATGTTTCTCTTATGTTAAAATATTTGCAAGTCAAGTGAATCCAACATATTGAACATTAGTTTGAAATGTACATGAACAGAGATGTACTTCAACAGAACATTATTTCAAAACATTTCAACATGTACAACCCATTTCAGAACATTATAAATATTCCGCAAATTTCTCAGAATCCAAGAGAATCAATCTCTATTCATGTACATCTCACAAGGAGCAAGCAAAACATTTCAGTTAACTAATTGGTCGTTAATAAAAGAAGAACAGAACCTTTGAGCATTTGTACAAACAGTCGGTGTGCAGAAATCTTGGAGGCTTTGTACAAACCTTTAACATAGAATCCAAATTCCTTGCTGCAAAAAATTAAAAACATTTAAAAAGAATCAGTCGAGCTGCGAAAAATTAATGGCAGGATAAATCGAATTTCTTTCTACAAACAAATTAATGGGGGAAGAACCATTTGAGTAGCTTCCACTTCTATGAAGGATATGAGGAGCAATTTTGTTTCTTTCTACAAACAAAATTTTATGCGAAACATATATAGGTTTTTTTCACTCAGGTGTAATTCAATTTGCTCAATTTTGAGATCAATAGTGCAATTATAACTAATTGCACAGAATTCAATTCTAAAATTCAATTCTGAAATGTTTGTTCATGTACATCTAATTTGCAAATTAACTAATTTGCTCAGAATTTTATTTTAATTCAATTCTGAAATTCTAAACAAATTGCTCAAATACTTCTCTTATTTTGAAATGTTCTGTTCATGTACATCTTTATAATGTTTCTCTTATGATAAAATATTTGCAAGTCAAGTGAATCCAACATATTGAACATTAGTTTGAAATGTACATGAACAGAGATGTTCTTCAACAAAACATTATTTCAAAATATGGATTCATAACATGTACAGAACATTTCAACATGTACAAACCATTTCAGAACATTATAAATATTCAGCAAATTTCTCAGAATCCAAGAGAATCAATCTCTATTCATGTACATCTCCCAAGGAGCAAGCAAAACATTTCAGTTAACTAATTGGTCGTTAATAAAAGAAGAATAGAACCTTTGAGCATTTGTATAAACAGTTGGTGTGCAGAAATCCTGGAGGCTTTGTACAAACCTTTAACATAGAATCCAAATTCCTTGCTGCAAAAAAATCAAAAACATTTAAAAAGAATTAGTCTAGCTGCGAAAATTAATGGTGGGATGAATCGAATTTCTTTCTACAAACAAATTAATGGGGGAAGAACCATTTGAATAGCTTCCACTTCTATGAAGGATAGGAGGAGCCGACCGTTGCTGTTACCAGCTCCCTTCGCTTCGCTGCATCGTGCTAGATGTCTTTGCTGGGTCTGAGGCTCTGAGCCTTTGAGATGTCGGCAGGATCGGCTTCCCTCTGCTTCCCTCTACTTGATGGCAAAGGATGAGACTTCAAAGCAGCAGATTTTAGTTTTGGGCAGCTGATTTTCTTTGGATGAGTTTTTTCCCCCAAAAAACTTTTGGTTTCCCTCCAAAAAATTTCTTGCGTTGCGTATGAGAGTGTTTTTCCCTAGCGTAAGGGCACAGAATGCCAGACATAATTCAAATTCAAATGGTTTCAAACTCCAAAATTTCTCAGTCCTTCAGCGTAAAAAAGCATAGCTAGCACATTATTTGAGACACAATTCAAAATTCAAACCCGAAACCCACACAAAAATTTGTCCTAGTCACCCAAAATCCTTATCAAATTTCTCATATCTTATCCAATTTCTCATATCTTATTCAATTTCTCTTAACAATATCCCTCATATATACATAATTTCTCATCTCTTATCAAAAACTCTTATCCAAAATCTCTTGATAAGATCCCTGTTTTATAGAATAGATGTATGTATGTATATATATGTATGTATGTATGTATATACGTATATATGTATTATATATATCTATATTACATTTGACAACCTTTTTTTGAATTTTAGGGCTGATTAGGACAAGATAAAGAGTGGCTGAGATTTGATCTTGTGAAATGAAAGGTTATTATGAAGCTTTGACATCATGAATGAAGCTTTGAAATTTGGTCCAACTTTGAAATTTGGTCCAACTTTGAAATGAAGGGAGCTTTGAAACCATGAATGTGAGCTTTGAAATTTGGTCCAGCTTTGAAATTTGGTCCAACTTTGAAATGAATGGAGATTTGAAACCATGAATGTGAGCTTTGAAATTTGGTCCAGCTTTGAAATTTGGTCCAACTTTGAAATGAATGGAGCTTTGAAACCATGAATGTGAGCTTTGAAATTTGGTTCAGCTTTGAAATGAAGGGAGATTTAAAACCATGAATGTGAGCTTTGAAATTTGGTCCTGCTTTGAAATTTGGTCCAACTTTAAAACCATGAATGTGAGCTTTTGAAAGGAGCCAGTGAACCTGTTTCAAGATGGGGCGCCCGCTAAATTTTTTTACGTTGATTTGTTGTTCCGCACCGAAGGTGTCCGCACCGAATTTGTTCTTCCATGTCGAAGGCGCCTGCGCCAAATTTGTTGTTCCGTGCGAAAGGCGCCCGCGTCCTTAAATATTTTCACTCTAATTTATTGTGTTTTTAAATTTTAATTATTTTTAAATTTTAAATGTACTGTGTCCACGGACATGGGTCTTTTAGCGCTAATTTGTTCCGCGCCGAAGGCACCCGCTAAATTTTTGTTCGTGTAAATTTTGGAGGAGGGAATAATTCTTGGGGAGAACAACGATTTGAGTGGATATCTTAAATGAACCGTGCCCGAGGGCACCCGCGCTGAAACTACATTTTTGTTCGTTTAAATTTTGGAGGGAGAAATAATTTTTGGGGAGAATAAATATTTTGAGGGAAAATCTTAAATGAACAGTGCCCATATGTGTGTGTGTGTGTGTGTGTGTGACTTTTCTATTAAGGCCGGACCTCGCCAAGCACTTGGTGCAGTCCAACTCAAAATCCCAAATTTTATTCATTTTTAAAAAAATTTGTCCCGTTGGATTTGTTGTACTCATTCTAAAACCCCAAAATACAGAATTTGGGGTGAACCTTAGAAGATTTGACCCTTGATCAAGCCATTGCAAAAGTTCTATAGTTCTAAAACCTTATGTATATATTGCAATGGCTTGATCCAGGATCAAAGGAAATCTGATTTGTTTGAAATTTTGTACATTGATGTTTTAGAACACATAGATCACATCTAGTGGGAAAAAATTTCAAAAAAAAGTTTTCTTATAAACTTTTTGAGGTGGACCGCACCAAGTGCTTGGTGAGGTCCGGTCTCAATAGAATATATATATATATATATATATATATATATATATGACTAATAATGTTTTTTCGTTTCTCTCCCTATATCTTTTGAGAGAGAAGCTTTGAGGCAATTTGAGAAGCGATCATTCGCCGGTGGCGGCAGCCACTACGGCGGGCTCTGGCGCTGCGCTGAAGAGTTGTTGGAGTGACTGAGAGCATGATTTCGCCTCTTTGATCCTTGTGCTCAAGCTTGCTCGAGTTGGACGGATCAAGATCTCAATCAGAGATCTTGATCCGGCGGTGAGTCCATCGGATTTGATTCTTAATGCTATTTTGATATTTAAATTCTATTTGAATCATTCATGTTTCTTAAGGTTGTTGTTAATCATCGATTCGAATCAGATCCTTGCTGGGAGGAAGCTGGAATTTGAATCAGTGACGAATGAGAGCGCTGATTTTCTAATCTGCTCGAATTTGGACGGATCAAGATCTTGATAAGAGATCTTGATCCAGCGGTGAGTCCTTCGATTTGATTCTTGATTCTGAATTCCCTTGGGGATCCCGTTCTTCGAATTTTTTTTGAATTCTCTTGATCTTGATTCCTGAGGTTTGCTTGCTGGATCTGGAGGCGGCTAACTGACACAAGCTTGATCTTGAACCTGGCTTTATTGAGAGGATCAAGACCTCGATTTGAGGTCTTGATCCGATGATGAGTAGCTTTACCTCCTCTTCACTTGAAGCTTGATCACCTCTGATATTAATTGGGATTTGCTTTGCTATATTGCTTGGTGACTGTGTCTTTGGTTGATCGGTGAGATTTATGGCGACTGGATCTGGTACTAGAGTTATGCGAATGGAGATAGGTGATGTCAACTCCAACTCATCGAATGGATGGACATTGGTTAATCGAAAGAATTCCAAGCATACGGTGGTGGATAAAGGCAAATCGACAGAGACTACTTCTACTAAGCCCATTCGAAATGTTAGGTCATCGCAAGGACAAAAGCCTGAGGCGACCAGACTGGGGAAGGGGACGGACAGGAGAGCGATGCATCCTGCTTCTACAATCATGATCAATCCTGATGCAAACAAGTTTTCTTGGCTCGATGTCTGTACCAATAGAAGGAAGGTGGCGACAACTCTGGGGATGACCTCTATTGGATCAGGAACTTGGACCTATGGCAAGAGTTACTGGAGACCTACTCGGGGAAGCTGCCGAAAACTGGAGCAACACCCTAATGGGATACATCCTTGGAGTCGTGCCTTTCTACAGCCAGATGAACGCCTGGGCAATGCGAAGTTGGAAGACAAAGCAGAGAATTCAAATCTTCACAAGAGATAACTGATTCTTCTACTTTAAATTCGGTGACAAAGAAGAATGCGATAGGGTGTTGTGTGGAGGTCCATGGATGTTTGATGGGAGATTGGTGGTGCTGCAGAGATGGAGTACTAAGCTTGGATATGATCGCGACACACTCACCTCCATTCACATTTGGATTCGTCTCACAACCTCTAATCCACATGTGGTCCTTAAATATACTCAACGCCATTATGAGTGCGTTCGGTAATCCCATAAGCATGGATCGTGCAACGGCTTCTCTAAAGGGACTTGTGTATGCCCGCTGCTTGGTGGATGTGGATGCTGCGAGGGAATTGGCCCGATGCGTGAATGTGCTGCTTGATGACGGACCGAACTTCAAAGTTGATGTGCAATACGAAGGAGAACCTCTGAGATGTGAAACATGCAAATGCTTTGGGCACTCGATCGCTCAGTGTACTGCAACTACGACGAATAGGAGGCCTACAGGGATCGAGAAATCGAAGGGACCTTTTCCTACAGTTGGGGAGTCAAGCATCGATGCTACTCTAGTCGCTACGGAAATGAAGAACCATGTAAGTAATGATCATGTGAATAATAAGTGTGGTAATGTTAGTAGGGAGAGTGGGATCCCAGAGCTGTTAGGGATGGCCAGAGAAAACGTTGAGAATGGGAGTGATATTGCTACAGGGCATTGTAATCTCCCGTTGATGCAAAATGTTGGATATGAGGCCAACAGTGCTGCTGTGCAGACTGTTGGGGAATGAAATGTAATCCTGTCATAAATTCCGAAGCTGATGTTGAGGATATCAGCGAAGATGTTGTCGCTGATCCAGTCACCGGAAGCCTAGGGGGATCAGCTAATGGGGGGAATAGGATTGGGACAAATGGTGATATAATAGGTGCTGATGGTCAGACTGCTGAGGTGTTTGTTGTAGTCGACAGTGAGGCTGCTGAGCAGATCACTGATGATGCTCGATGTAATGCCAGTATAGAGAATGAGATTCGAGTGACTGATGATGCAGCGGGGGACGAGAATGTAGAGGGTGGGATGCTGCAGGATGGAGCGGGCTTTCTTAAACAACGGAATGGCATGCTGCGGGAACAATGCTTGGATGACGCTAAACTGGGCGAGAAACAATGCTTGGACGACGCGACAGAGATATTGGAAGCTATTACAAACAGTTGGGGGGATAAGCCTATTGTATCTCTCAGGCCTAACACTAGCAAGGGGAGGGGCGGTTGTAATGAGCTGGTTGTGCCCAGACTGATGGCTGAGAATGTAAGAGATGAGAGAAACCCCAGTATACCTGAGACCAAACTGAGGGTGTATGTAGATACCTATAATTGTAATAAGGGAGGGGGGATCTGGTAGTGCCACTGGGGGAGGGTGGGGATCTGAGCTTATCTTGGGCAAACTCTCACCACACAGAGATAATGCTGAACCGTAATCCCCGCAAGGCAAAACACATAAGCCTAAACCTAACAATCCTTCGAGCTATAAGGAGCATGACACTAATCTGAACGATCAAAAATACACTTCAGCGAGCAATCACAAGAGCCTCCATATGAATCGCAATACAAACTCTTTTGAAGCTCTTAATATAGATAATCATCATAACCATGAGAGGGCATCCTTACTTGAAGACAGCGAGTACCCCTCCGATGAACCGAGTGAATTAACAATTGTCAATGAAGCATAGCATATAGAGCAGGACATGTTGAGCAAAAAAAAAGCGGAGAACGCAAAAAAGAGCACAAAAACCTATAGTTGATGTGTTAAAAGGCCCTCGGAAAAGCAATGGATTAGGGGGGTGGGTTGGTTCCCACTTCAAACTCTAAATCTAATTGATGGTTGTGCTCATTTGGAATACTCGAGGCCTTAACAATGCTGTTGGGAGGAATGAGCTTAAAGCTCATATTTGCAAATATGGGCCTTCTCTTGTAGGGTTGCTTGAGACTAAAGTAGTTATGGAGAACTCGAGTAGAATTCTCAAGTGCTTTCCTAAGAAGTGGCTATCGGTGGATAACCGTAGTTATCATCGGAATGGGCGCATTGTAGTGATGTATAACCTGAATATTTGGGGTTGTGTGGTGGATAATGGGTTGGCCCAACACCTTACCACACTTTGGTCTAATGTTGCGGGGTTTAGCATAGTGGTGACGTTTGTTTATGCTTTCAATAGTGCTCGTAATCAAATGACCCTTGGGATTCTATTGTGAACACTGCATCCAGCTACAAAAATACACCGAGGTTGATTAGAGGCGACTTTAACTGTGTCAGATATTCTCTGGATAAAGTAGGAGGAAGGCTGATTGATGCGCATATGGTTGACGAATTTAACAGTTGCATTGACTCTAGTGCGCTTATTGAGCTCAAAACTATTGGTAATCCCATGAGCTGGACCAATCGTAGTATCGGTGCTCGACGAATTAATGCTACGCTTGACCGTTCATTTTGCAACGGTGTTGAGTATTGGACTTCTCCCTACTTGGTGTTAAAGATGAGCAAACATAAATACTTGTGACTAATCCCCTATTTGCAGTTAATCCATTGCCTAAGCATATCATGAAGATCAATTCACAACTAATGTCAGTCAAAGATCAATGAAAGCAAGAAAAGTGGATTGGATGATCAAAGATGGTGATTGAAGCTCCTAGAAGAATTCACGCTCATACTTTGGTTAGAAGAGAGAGTTCTACATAATGTAATCTTCTTTTTCTCTTCTAGTATGTAGTTTAGAAGTAGAGTTATGTTGGAGCACACACATCTCTTCATTTCAGTCCTAGGAAATCATTAGATCACTTTTCCTTATACTCAAATTCATATTTCTCAAGGATGTGCATGTTGTGATTTCAACAGGCGACTGCTGAACGATTTACAGTCGCCTGTCTAAAAACAGTCGACTGTGATTTATTCTACAATCACTTGTTATGCACATACTTTACCAATTGATTATTGGGCTTTCTAAACTTTAACTCTTTCAGGCGATTGATGTACATTTCACAGGCGCCTGCCAAGAGACAGTCGACGAAGATTTGTTAATCAGTCGACTGTCTATCTTCAGCCCAAAGATCATTTTCCTTTTCATCTGGCCAGTCGACTGATGTTGTATTTACAGTCACCTGTCCAAGGCACAGTCGGCTGTAAATGCTTCAACAGTCGCTTGTCCATGATTCCTCTGCAGGATCTGCTCTCTGGAATATTTCAAGTTTTAGTGCCAGTCGACTGATGTTGTATTTACAATCGCATGTCCATGGAATAGTCGACTGTCAATGCTTCAACAGTTGTCTGTATAAAAACTTCTTTGTAGGCTCTGCTCTCTGGAATATGTCAGGTTTTGTGACAGTCGACTGATGTCAGTTTCACAGTCACCTGCCCATGGCACAGGCGCATGTGTGTTCCACATCAGTGCATGTCCTTTCATCCCAAAACTTTCTGAGAATTTCTTAGTTTACCCATATTGCGGCCAGTCGCCTGTAGAAGGATTTACAGTCTCTTGTTGGATTTACAGGTGCCTGTCTTCTCTTCATCAGTCAACTGTCCACGTGGTAAGTTATCATTTGAATTCTCACATACCCTCTGACACAGTGCAACAGTCGACTGTGTTTTGTTCAACAGTCGACATTCGACAGTATAAATTCTATGCATTGGCTTTTTCTCCACAGATTTCACATGGGGTTTTGGGGATTTAGTTTGAGGGGTTTGAGAAACCTATAAAGGCAGCCTCTACTGTTCCATTGAGAGGTTACTCACTCATCTATTGAAACCCTAAGCTTTCAATCTCAAGCTCTCAAATCCTAAAGCCCTAGAATTCTAATCTTTTAGTCTCTTGTTCTCTAACCTAGAATCAAAGAGATATCTTCTAGGCAATTGGCGGTGACTAGAGAAAGGGCTTTCCTCTCTTCTAAGAGAGACATCAACACACAACACACTTGCTCCTTCAAGTTCTACTTCAAGGCAGATGTGATTGTAAGTGTTGTCATTTCAATATTTCATAACTTTCGTTATTTGATTAACTCTCGGTTTGAGAGCGGTTTGCTTGCTCCCAAGTTGTGGGAGCCAAGGACATCGAGTGTACTTCGATTTCACTTGTAGGGTTTCTACAATGTTTAAAGAAAACCTCAAGTTAGGGTTCTAACTTGAGTATCTGGTGGTATCCGGGTGGAAGGGACGTAGGATTACCGACAACAAGTCGGGAGTTGACTTGGGTAATCCGAACCCTTGAAACATCCTTGTGTTTGCATTGTTTCATTTTAGGGTTTATTTTCATTCCATATTAATTGTTGGTTAGGAATTTAATTTGGTGTAATTATCATTTTAAATTGTATAAACATTATTCAACCCCCTTCTAGTGTTTTCCTCATAGCCAGGGACCTTGTAATTGATATTAGAGCGTTGGTTTATAGATATGGCATACAACAGCAACAACAACGTTCCTCCACCGACTACATACAATAATTACGATCGTGATGGTGTTTCCACCGTCTTCAAAGGACAATCAACGGTTGGTCCTCCGCGTTTCAATGGCATGGATTTCAGCTATTGAAAATATCGGATGGAGACGTTTCTGAGGAGTGGTTCTCTTTGGAGAACCCTCCACAAGGAATACGTCGAACCCTCCAAAGAGGATTTTGACAAATGGACGCAAACCATCCATGCCATGCAATTGGATACTAGTGTTAGCAAACCATAAATGATACTTAGAAAATAATTCTTCGTTAGCAATACGAAGTTCATCCGTTGTTGATACTAGTGTATACATAATTTGGGGTCCTAAGAACACTAGCATAAATGATAGGAATGCTTATGTTGATTCCTATTTTAATGATGTAATAAATAGTGGTAATTACGTTGGGAAGCAAAAGTCCACTCGGACTTCGCTTCCAAAGGGCTAATCCCCTTGGACCCAACACAAATTGGATACCATGAGCTTATGGTATATTATGTAGGTACCCAAGAAAAAGAAAGAAAGCAATAAAAGTCATATTGGCTCTAAAAGGAAAAGATGTATACTCGATAGTGGTTTCTCCAAACACATGACGGGAGATCCCTCATTGCTCTCCGAATTGATTAGGATCAAGGATGGTGCAACGGTCACTTTTGGAGGTAATCAGCAGGGAACCATCATTGGAGTATGCAAAGTTGGTAATCTTTCCAAACCACTTGTTACAAATGTTTATTTAGTTAGTGGTTTATGTCATAACCTTATCTCCATTAGTCAACTTTGTGACAAGGGTTACAAGGTAACCTTTGGAGAGTGTATGTGTCAATTTATAGATTTTGATTCACATGTTTTATTTACCGGTATTAGACGTAAAAATATTTATTATTTGAGCTTGCCTAAAACCATAGAACATTGCTTAGTTGCTAATACAAATGAACAACTATTATGGCATCGCCGTTTTGGTCATGTTCATTTTAAGCACTTATATAAGTTAGCAAAACATGATCTAGTTACATGTTTTCCGAAAATTGCTTTTAGTAAGAAAAACTTCTGTGATTCATGTCAAAGAGTTAAACTTTGTAAATCATCTTTCAAACTTAAAGAAGGTATAACTTCTAAGAGATCCCTAGAATTACTTCATCTAGATTTATTTGGGCCAACTAGAACCGCCTCTTTAGGTAATGCTCACTATGGATTAGTTGTCGTTGACGACTTCTCTAGAATTACTTGGGTTTTATTTTTAATCAATAAGAATGAGGCTTTTGAAGAGTTTACCATATTTGCAAAGAAGATTCAAAATTTCTTAGGATCCACCATTATCACTATTCGTAGATCATGGAGGAGAATTTGAGAATAAGTCTTTCACAAAGTTTTGTGATGGCAACGGGATTACTCACAAATTTTCTTTTCCTCGCACACCACCACAAAATGGTGTTGTAGAGAGAAAGAATAGGACCCTAATTGAGTGTGCCCGTACCATGCTCCATGATAGTCATCTTGGACTACAATTTTGAGCAGAGGCGGTGCATACGACATGTTATGTGCTTAATAGGATCCTAGTGAGACCCTGAACGAACAAAACTTGTTTTGAGTTATTTTATGAAAAAAGCCACAAGTTAAATATTTTCGTGTTTTTGGTTCAAAATGTTTTATAAAGAACACTTTTGGTAACTTAGATAAATTTGAGCCAAGATCCGATGAAGGAATTTTTGTTGGATAATGCACACGTAGCAAAGCCTATCGTATATACAACAAAACCTTTTCAACGATCGAGGAATCACTGCACATATTATTTTATGAAGATTTTGATTTTCCTCATGTTGTTGATGATAGTGTAGCTGTTTTATGTGATTCCCTTAGTAATGTTAAAATCAATGGTTCTATTATTGAGACTAACAATACTAATGAATTTTTTGAAGATGTTCCAAGTGATGCAACGATTCCCAAAGCTTACCCAACCGTTCGTAATTACCACCATTACCAAATTATTGGAGATATTGGTGTGGGTGTTCGAATGAGGTCAAGAATTGATGAATTCTCTCGTTGCGCATTTGTCTCTACCATTGAGCCAAAGAACATCCAAGAAGCGTGTGAAAATAGCTCTTGGATAATTGCAATGGAAGAAGAACTCATGCAATTAGAGAGAAATGAAGTTTGGGAGCTTGTTCCTCTTCCAAGTGGTCACCAAGTGATTGTGACCAAGTGGATTTTCAAGAACAAGACCGATGAGAACGAGGTTATCACAAGGAACAAAGCAAGGTTAGTAGCTCAAGGCTATTGGCAAGGAGAAGGTATTGAGTTCGAAGAATCTTTTGCCCCCGTAGCTAGATTAGATGCTATTAGATTGCTTTTATCTTTTGCATCCCATAAAAATTTTAAGTTATTTCAAATGGATGTTAAAAGTGCATTTTTAAATGGTATTGTTAATGAAGAAGTTTATGTTTCTCAACCACCCGGCTTCATTCATGAAAAATTTCCCAATCATGTTTTCAAACTTAAGAAAGCGTTATATGGGTTGAGACAAGCTCCTAGAGCTTGGTATAATCGACTCAAAACCTTTCTTTTGGATTTAGGTGTTAAAATGGGTGAAGTTGATTCAACTCTTTTCATTAAAGATTATGAAAATGACATCCTTTTAATTCAAGTTTATGTAGACGATATAATATTTGGTTCTACTAACTTTAATCTTTGCCAAGAATTTTCTAAGTCTATGAAGGATGAATTCGAAATGAGCCATATTGGTGAGATCAACTATTTTCTTGGATTACAAATTCGGCAAATGAAGGATGTGACTGTCATACATCAAACAAAGTACACCTGGGAGCTAATCAAGCGATTCGGGATGGAATCGTCTTCAAGCAAAAGAACTTCCATGAGTACGACAACCCATCTACACAAGGATGAGAACGGAAAAGATGTAGACGTTCGTCTATATCGAGGTATGATCGGTAGCTTACTTTACTTAACCGCTAGTAGACCCGATATCATGTTTACCGTATGTCTTTGTGCTAGATATCAAGCTAGACATAAAGAGTCACACTTGATTGCGGTCAAACAAATTTTTCGTTACCACAATCATTCACTAGATTATGTGTTACTTTACCCTAAGTCTAGCATATATGAGTTAATCTCATATAGTGATGCCGACTTTGCGGATGCAAATCCGATAGGAAGAATACTAGTGGCACTTACCATTTTCTAGAAAATTCCCTAGTTTCTTGTTTTTCCAAGAAACCGAACTCGGTATCATTGTCCACGATTGAAGCTGAATATATTGTCGCGGGTCTTGCATGTGCATACGTTCTTTGGATGAGACACACACTTAAAGACTATGGTGTCAATTGTGATACTTGCCCTATCATGGTTAATAACCAAAGTGCAATTTGTCTTTCCAAGAATCCGATACATCACTCCCGTATCAAACACATATATGTGAGACACCACTTTATTAATGATCATGTAGCTAAGAAGGATACCATCTTAGAGTACATTGAAACCCAAAACAAATTGCCGACATCTTCACTAAACCTCTTAAAGAAGATTCATTTGTGAGGTTGCGTGGAGTATTAGGGATTATGGGTCAATCTGAATTGTAGGAGTTCATACTTTCATGTTATATCATACTTGAACTCATATCATCATTTTTACCGCTCTTATTTTGATAAATTATATGTTTCACATATATTTGTTTTAAGAGATGTATTTGAGATTTTGATGATTTCGATTGCTTTGATTGATTTACGAGTTTTTGTACGTTAATCTATATTATTTTGATATTGATTTCTTGATTAGATTTGTGTTAGAGTATAGGTCCTAGGGTGAGTTGTCTTTATCCTCTGGTTTTTAGCCTCACTGTACATTTTTGGACTAGGACAGACGATTCTCATTCCTTCGACAATCGACTGACCAACTCTATAGTCTCATACAGCAGACTGTATTTTTTCGCACAGGCGACTGATGAACATTTTTCAGTCGAATGTCCCTGCGACAGGCGACTGCAATTTGGTCATCTGGCACCTGTCCAAATCTTCAGTGGTCTCTGTTTTTATCAATACATTTTTTAATTCTCTGTTAACTGACTGTTGTGAATGTGACAGTCGACTGTCTCTCCGACAGGCGACTGTGAATTACTGAACAGTTGACTGTTTGTCAACCCAAGTTAATCTCTATCTTTTCTACCAGTTGACTGATGATTGTTCATCAGTCTACTGTCAACTTCTGTGGCGGTTCGTTAACTTGATCCGAGCCTTCGATTTTTCGATCCAACGGCCCAGATTCTTTGGACCCCTTCTTATAATTTCGAGGGCAGTCGATTTGTTCAGATTGTTTCTCTCTCATCGGACGCAACTTCCCTCGTCTCCCTCCTTCGAATTCCACTGTTGCCGTCGAGTTCTCGTCGATTCGAAGCTCCAGTCTTCGATCACTCCTTCCGATCTTTCGATTGCAAGTTCAACTATCTCCTTCTCCGACGATATTCTCGGATTAGGTATCATTTTCATTTGTCGATTCATTCGTGTGTTCTTTCGTATCGTTTGATTTATGCAATGGCTCCCAAGACCAAAGGGAAGGTTGTTGCTCCTAGATGACCTAGGAACCCTAAGCCTACTACTGCTAAATCCAAGATACCCCCACAAAGCCTGCACCAAGCACCCTGATCCTCCCTTCGACGTTTCGGGTTCATATTCCCCTTCTTCTTCCTCCGAAGAAGAAGCGTACACTGAGCCTCTTGTGAAGCGTCTATGTAAGACCATTAGTGTTAGCATTAATGAGCCTATCGCTGAGGCTGAACCTACTCGGGTGGCTGTTGATACCCACCCCGAGTCTATTCCCGTGTCTACCCAAGGCCAAAATCCTCCTGTGACTCCTCCTGCTGATCCTTTAGTTCCCATTTGCCGAGATGATGCTTGTCTAGCAAAGTTCCATGCCATGCTAGGGATCAAGCTCATTCGTGAGCGATTTATTGTATTTCAGGCCTTCACTACTGAGATACTCTCAGAGATTCTCACGTCGACCCATTTGGGTGATCTCTTTCGATACTCTCATGTCAACTCCCCTTGTGCATATCCCTTCCTTGTCAAACTGTTTTATGCCAACCGCATTCGCGATAAGTATGTTGACACGGGGGAGATTGACACAGTTGTTCAGGGGACCCGTATCCGGCTTGACCCTACTCTCCTAGGAACCATTCTTAGGATTCCCTCCACCGGCTCCCTTCCCGCTGACATCTCCCTCTCATATGTTGATGATCAAGATCAGTCTCTCCTTTAGGACATGTTCACTGTGATCCCTTCCTACCTTTCTTCTGGAGTTAGGGCCTCCAAGTTCTCGGCTAGAGGTTGGGCTGTTCACCTAGTGGTGAAGTCCAACATCTTGCTGAAATATCGCTCTTCCGATCAGCCCTCTCAGTAGATCCTCCGATGTATGTATGCTATTTTCTCGGGTATGTCAGTGAACTAGGCCGGAGTCATCCTTGATCGGATGGACAAGGTCGAGTCACTATTGCCTCCTCTCACTTCCCTTATGGAGGTCTCCTCACCTTAGTCTTTCGTCACTTTGGGATTGATTTGACTCCTTATGAGCCTATGCCCCTTGGCCCTCTTCTCGATGCTTTTATGAAGTCGAAGTCCTCTTCGGCTCTGCAGTCGGCATCCAAGAAGAGGCAATCTACTTTAGCTCCGTCGTCATCCACCATTCCACCATCTGATCAGCCATCTTCCTCAGCTGCACCCTCTCGTGACCTGTCGGACGAGAAGGTTTCTGGTTTATATGAGTTATTTCATCGATGTTCCAGCTTCAGGGAATTCCTTTCCCTGATCATCTCAGATCTTTTGTACCTCCTCAGCCTTCTTAGCCTCTTCCACCTGTCATCACTGAGATTTTGGAGCATCCTGGTGTTACTGCTCCTGAGCCGGTTGCTTCTCCGGCTACTCAGGATGTCTCATCTGCTGCTGCTGCTCCTCCTCCCGAGGATTCTTCGGTTGATCCAGAGGCACATGTTTTCCATATTGTGTTGGCTACCTCCTCTGTTGCTGATATGGATTGACACTCCGTGGAGATCACTCACCCTTAGGCCTAGATTTTTTTTGCTAGGGTTAAGAGTTTGAGTGTCTATTTGTATTTTGATTCATTTTTGTGTTCTGATGTATGATAATGTTTGTATGGTGATCACACTTTTGTTGATGTACATGGAGTTGTAGCTTTATTTTGTACTCCTGTATCTAGTGTGTGTGTATATATATATATATATATATATTTGAAAGTTAAAGATGATAATATTAACAAAACAAAAGTAGTTTACAAGGTACAGCGGGACATATGTAATGTTAGAGGAAGGAGAGGGCACAAGCGCCGTCACTTCCTACTAACAGAGACATATTCCCCAGATACAAAAGCAAGTAACAAAGCATGTGAAATAGATAACCAAAAAAAGAGTGGTCCTATCCATTGTCACGGAATTCCCAGTTTGACAATGCGTCAGTCGCCGTTCCATCCGTTCTATCAAGCTCATGTAAAGCAATTCTGATATCAGAGGCGATATCCTCAAATAGTAATGTTTTACTCTTCCTGCTCCCTTCAAAGATACGTCTGTTTCTCTCCTTCCATGTATGCCAGACAATTGCACCAAGGGTTACTTTAGCCAAAAAACTCAGACTAGTCTTGTTACCAAGATTATTTAAATAATAGGAACCAATGTCAACTAGGTTCGGAGCAATAGTAGCAGTAATACCAAGTTTGAGAAGACTTCGTCGAATCAGGTAACTTGAAAAGTCACATTCAAAAAATAAGTGTTTAGATGACTCCTCCATCCTGCCATCACAGAGAACACAGCCACCTGGCACACTAACGCCCCATTTGTTCAATATATCATTGGTGAGCATTTTCCCCTTAAAGGCCCTAAGCAGCGCAATAGACCATTTAGGTACACTGTGCCTGTGCCAGACCAAGCTGCAAAAATTGAAGTTAAGCCCATTTACCCGGGTTTCATTCCAGGCTTCAGCTAGCCTGAAGTCATTTACCTTTGAACTAGAAGAAGAGCTTGCGGCAGCTGCAAAATACCCTCCAGCAACACCCGCATTAGGCAAGGCCTTCCCCTTCCAGCGCCATATGTCTGCACCCGCACTTAGTTTATGCTGTTCAAGGGATTTTCTAAGTTGCGGATTGTCCCCTAGAGTGCCAGCGACCCAATGATCCCCAGCCCAGTAATCCGCCACCACCTTATTGGACTCGCCCTGTGGAATAGGAAGATGGTGTTTGATAGGACCCCCATGTAGCCAGTGATCATGCCAGAACAATGTAGTTTTCCCGTCCCTAACATCCTTTATAATAAGCTTTTCCGAGATGTTTCTACACTGCAACATGTATTTCCAGGTGCCCGATTGTGTTACTTTTCCTTTAGCAATATAGAAAGTGTTTGGATCCCCATAGGTATTTACCATATAATCCGACCAAGCCCCTCTCTTTGTAAGATAGCGCCAAACGAGCCGAACTCCATATGCTTTATTAATATCAGACAGCAGCCGCAGTCCCACGCCTCCTTCAGACTTTGGTGTGCACATTTCTCTCCAAGACCATAGGCCCGTTTTACCCCAAATAAATCGCCTGCAAGCGAAAGAGATGGTACGGATAACAGAAAGTGGTAGGCGAAAAGCTTGCATCCAGAATGAGACCATACCATAGATTACTGATCTCACCAACTCAATACGGCCCGAGATAGATAAGGTGGAGGAAGTCCAACCCAATAACCTCTTTTTGCATTTATCAACCAACCTGCTGAACATTGGTGCTTTGGGATATTTTGAAGATAGAGGGAGCCCTAGGTAAATAGTAATGGTAGAAGCCACTCTAATCCCAAGATAGCCTGCCAAGCTCCCCGGGTTTTTGGTACCCTTGCTGAAGATACCCGAGCTCTTATCCCAGTTAATATGCAACCCTGATTGGAGACTGAAATCTTCCAGAAGTGTTTTGAGACCTTGGAAAGAATGAGTATTTGCTCTACAAAAGACAAGTAAATCGTCAGCAAATAGCAGGTGAGATATGGAACCAGACCGCCGCATAGGTAACATAGCACGAGTTGCAATAGCCTTGGCAACCATGAGAGAGAACGCTTCCATTACAACAACGAAGAGGTAAGGGGACAAGGGGTCACCCTGGCGAAGTCCTCTATTCCCACCAAAGAATCCTGCAGGGGAGCCATTAATCAAGACAGAGAAGGACGGTGTACCGATACATTCCCTAATCCAATTGATGAAAGTGTGATTAAAACCCAGTAGATGCAACATGTAGTAGACAAATTCCCTGTTCACACTGTCGAAAGCCTTCCGAAGGTCCAATTTTAGGCAAGCCCTAGACCCCATGGGGTTGCTGAAATCTCTGATCTGTTCATGGGCTAGAAGGGAACAATCAGATAGCAACCTGCCTTTGAGAAAAGCAGCCTGGTTAGGTGAGATGAGTTCATTGATGACTTCCTTTAGACGGTTGCATAAAACTTTACTGATGATTTTATATAGCACATTGCAGCAAGCTATAGGTCTGTAATCACCTAACCCAGAAGCATTTGAATTCTTCGGAACCAGAGATAAAAAAGTGTGATTAATCTGCCGAACCATAACCCCTGTCTCGAAGAAATACATTACAGCATTAGTAACCTCCTCTCCGATCAACCCCCAGTTACGCTGAAAAAAGAACCCGTTGAAGCCATCTGGCCCAGGGGATTTGTCAGGGCCAATTTGGAAGGTTGCATTCTTAATCTCCTCTTTGGAAATACTTCTTTCTAGCCAAGAATTAGCTTCAGGGGAGACCTTCTTTTTAGGTACCAATCTCTGGAAAATTTGCCAATATGAGTCCTGGTTGAATAAATCACTGTAGAAAATAGGCGCATCAACCTTTAGGTCAACATTAGCATTGCTTTGCTTCCCGCTAGCATCAATCAGGTGACTCAGGCTATTATGGGCATGTCTAGCTTTAGTACTTGCATAAAAAAACTTAGTGTTTTTGTCTCCTAGACACAACCACTCTTGCCTGCTTTTTTGGCGATACATCTCTTCTTCCATCCCAAGAAGTTTAGATAACTCTAAAGACAAGTTATGCTCTTTAATTTGCAGATCTAGAGACGAATTGATATGCAGATTTCTGATACCTTCCAATTCCTTCCGACATTTTACAATAGCATTAGAATCATAATAATCTTTAGCCCAAGTGCGCAATTTAAATTTAAGCCTGCTGAGCTTCTGAGTAACAATGAATATAGGATTCCCATGGATAGGAGAGCTCCAGCTAGACTCCAAAAGCTCAGAGAAACCAGGGATACGCATCCAGTGATTAAAAAATTTGAAAGGCTTAGGAAGAGGAGGTACCTTAGAATGCAAATAAACTACCATTGCAGAATGGTCACTAGTGCATGGGTCCACATATTCCAAGAAAGAATCTGGGAGCTGCGTGTTCCATTCGAAATTGCTGAAGACACGATCAATTTGCGCGGCAATACGACCACTACCTCGCCGCTTATTGCACCAGCTAAGACGATTACCTGTCGATTTGAGTTCCTTAAGAGCACAGTCGCTAATGCAATTCTGGAAATCATCAGTCAGATTCCCGAGTACTTTACGCCCACCAACTTTGTCTTTAGCATACAAGACACAGTTGAAGTCACCACCAATCAACCAAGCATCAGAAGTTAAATGACCGGCATCCTTTCTCAAGCTATTCCAGAGATCCCTCCTTCCATTTAATGTATTAAGCCCATAAATTGCGGACAGTACCAACGAAAAACCACCAGTGTTTAGGAATCTTACAGTGATGTGTTGCGGTGACTTGGAGACTGGATCATGCTTCCAGACTACAGGATCGTAACCAAGTAAGATACGACCCCCTCTAGTACTATCAAAGTTATCCACAGAACTCCAATTCTTTGGACGACACTTCTGCTTATTTGCTGAATCAACCTTCAGCTTAGTCTCCAGCAGGACTACAATTGTTGGGTTATATTTGCGAAGCCTATCCTTCAAGTCTCTGCGCCTCACAGAACTGTTGAGGCCCCTTGTATTCCAGAGGAAGACCGTCATTGAGGTGTAATATGTTGACGGCCTAGACCTGCTTCCTTCAGTCTAGAGCTCTTTCTTATTGTACATTCAGAATTGGTGTCAACTTCAGTTTTGCGACCTTTCAGAGTATTTTGCTTTTGGGTGGGAATCCAACTACCTTCCTCCGCTGACCACTCAGGATTATCAATGGTGAGCCTCTCCGGAATCATGTCGGAAGAGTTTTTGAGTTGTGATGTACCTCTGCTGACCGATGTCACTGCTGGGGAACTATCATATAACCTCTCAGGATTAATGAGCCTCTCAGAAATCATCTCAGCAGACTGAAGATGGGGATCCTCCTGAGGCACCAGCGAAGTATCAATTTGTGGAGATATTAAAGGATTTGATTTGCCAAGTATGCTAGGAACAGAAGCCATACAATTTACTGGACGTAGGAAGGGTGGGGTAGGGGAAATAGCAGGGCATCCATCTTCGGGTAATCCACCTTCAATTAATGTGCAACTCCCAGGCTCAATAGGGGCAACTGTTGTAATCAGGTCAACAACTGAAGAAGGCATTGCAGTACCATTGATGACTCTCTCAAAATCCATATTCGTAGTCTTTGTTGCATCAGAAATGGGAGAGGGAATGGAAATAGTCTCATGTAGACCATTCTGGGCAGTTTGGCCTGAAGTAGGGAAATCGCCTGAGACATCAAGCTTGGGAGCACTAGCCTCGATTGAGCATGAACCTACCTCAAGAACATTATTGATATCTACTTCAGAATCCACTCCCCTCGAAACATTCACAAGCTTTTCCTTACCCTTATTATTTGCTGAAATCTTCGGCAGGCTGTCACTGTCTTGGATTGAAGGTAGCTCAACAACAGGACATTGAGATGTGGAGTGGCCGAAGCAAACGCAATTAGTGCATCTTGGGGGATCCCCCTCTATTTTAACATCAATAGAGATGGATGTGCCATCCTCAATCTCCACACTAACAGTTTTGGGAATTGGTTTCTTGGCATCAATCTCAATAAGACATCTGGCATATGAGATCCTTTCTAATTTGGCCGTCAATTTATCAAGGCAGATTGGAACGCCGATCGCCGAAGATATAGCATTAAGAATTTCTAGAGTCCACATCCAAAGAGGAGCACCATGGATCTGAACCCACATAGGCACAGAGGAAAGAATGTCACGCTCGTGCTTCAAAGAAATGCTCCAATTCTGAAGTACCACAAGTTTGCCATCAAACATCCATGGACCTCCATGTAGTATTCTTTCTCGTTCCGCTCGATCCTCAAACTTGAAGTAGAAGAAGCCATTTTCCCGGGTAAAGATTTTAATTCTTTTCTTCAAATTCCATAGCCTATCCACCCAGGCGCAAATCTGTCCATAGAAGGGGACGTCACCCAAGACATAACCCACAAGGGTGTTTTCCCAACGTTCCGCTCCCCTAGCCATCTGAGTGTTTGCAATACGAACAACCTCGGTGCCATCCTCCTTAATCGACGGGGCCACATAGGTCATCACAACTTCAGCTCCGTAGTTCCTCCTATTAGTACAAATCTCAGACCATGAAAGTCTATCACCAGAGGATTTCAATTGGACATCCGTTCTAATAAGCTTAATACCAAACAGTTGGTGGGCACGACCTTGGGGCTTAGGTGCTTTACGCTCCCCACCAACGGAAGGCCCCCTGATCCACGGTCTACCCCTACCAGCGAGACCGTTGCTACCACGATCGAATTGATGATTTCCAGAGCTTCCACCCCCTTTCATCCCGATGCCACCCAATCTGCCTCCCTGCCGTCGCCGTGAGACAGTGGTCCAGACCCCTTGCTCCTCCGCAGTAGGGCTTCCAGCCGTCTGAGAAACCGAGGTTTTAGAAACCCCGAGTAGATCAGCCACTCCACCTCCGATGCCAGAGCCCACATCCGCAAAAGTAACCCTGGCTTTGTCGCCAGAGCCCCCATCCCTCATCTCTGGAATATATATATATATATATATATATATATATATATATATATATATATATATATATATATATATATATATATATATGAAAATGTTTTTACTTCATATTCTGTTTCACACATTGTCTCATTCTTTATGTTAATTGTGTGAAAATTGTGAAATTGTCTCTTTGTATGCTATATCATGTATATGATGTGATGTGAGACGTTTTTCTCATTTGGATTGAAATGTTGATATTGGATTCTCGTTCCTTTAGTCAACAAATATTTCTTGTGTTTTATGAATTTTTGGTATGTATATCTTAGAGATGCCCCTTTGTGATTAGCTTTTCTCCGAATATTTGTTGGCTGTTGGCATCACATTTGATATACATTCTATCTTTAGACTCTCATGAATTTTTTTAGTACTTATTTAACACTATTGTTGTTGTTATTCCACTCCCACCTTTTGGATAATGCCATAGGGGAGAGAAATAAACATATCATAATATAAGATTGAAGTTTCCTTAGATTCAGAGGGAGTAAGATATACTGAAGTTGGATTATAAAATCCTAAATTTCAAGATATCAAGAAAATCATTTCATTCATTCATATCTTATATACTTGCTTCAATTGATCCATAGATGCCCTTATATTCATTGATTAACTTGATTGGTATCTATGTAGGGGATTAAGTTTTCTTTAAGCACAATTATTTATCATTTTGTTTATGTTTGTTTGTCATCATCAAAAAGGAGGAGAATGTTGAGTATTGGACGTCTCCCTACTTGGTGTTAATAATGAGCAAACATAAATACTTGTGACTAATCCCTTATTCGCAGTTAATCCATTGCCTACACATATCATGAAGATCAATTAGCAATGGATGTCTCTCAAAAGATCAATGAAAGCAAGAAAAGTGTATTGGATGATCAAAGATGGTGATTGAAGCTCCTAGAGGACTTCAAGCTCATACTTTGGTTAGAAGAGAGAGTTCTACATAATGTAATCTTCTTTTTCTCCTCTCGTATATAGCTTAGAAGTAGAACTATGTTGGAGCACACATACATCTTCATTTCAGTCCTAGGAAATCATTAGATCACTTTTCCTTAGACTCCAATTCATATTTCTCAAGGATGTGCATGTTATGATTTCAACAGGCAATTACTGAACGATTTACAGTCGCATGTATAAAAACAGTCGACTGTGATTTTTTCTACATTCGCTTGTTATACACATACTTAACCAATTGATTTTTGGGCATTCTAAACTTTAACTCTTTCAGGCAACTGCTATACATTTCACAGGCGCCTGTCCAAGAGACAGTCGACGGAGATTTGTTAATCAGTCGCATGTCTATCTTCAGGCCAAAGATCATTTTAATCTTCATCTGGCCAGTCGACTGATGTTGTATTTATTGTAGCTTGTCCAAGGCACACTCGATTGTAAATGCATCAACAGTCGCCTGTCTATGATTCCTCTGCATGATCTGCTCTCTGGAATATTTCAAGTTTTAGTGCCAGTCGACTAATGTTATATTTACAGTCGCCTGTTCATGGAACAGTCGACTATCAATGCTTTAACATTCATCTGTATAAAAACTTTTCTATAGATTCTACTCTGTGGACTATGTCAGATCTTGTGACAGTCGACTGATGTTGGTTTCATAGGCGCCTGTCCATAGCACAGGCGCCTGTGTGTTCCACATCAGTCGTCGGACATGTCATCCCAAAACTTTCTGAGATTTTTTAGCGTACCTGACGTGCGTTTATATTTCATATATTCACGCACGTTTTCTTTTGTGTTTCTTCGTATTTTCCGCCGTCTTTTATTCGTTTTCTCGTATTTTCTCGTTTTCTTTCACTTTTCTTTGTTTCTCCATGTTTGCAGGAGATTGCCCGCGTAGGGGACGTTTAACGACGATATCTCAAGTCCCCGGAGCAACGGGACGAGTCACGCGTGATCCAGGGGGCCAAACGACGAAGATTTCAACTTTCAGCCCCTCACCCGGTCGGTTGGTCATCTCCAACCGATCGGGTGATGCACGCGTGCACCACCCGGTCTCAGCCGGAGCTCAAGTGGAAGTCACCCGACCGGTTCAACGGGGGCCAACTCTCTGTCTTCTCGAGCCAAATTCCAACCGATCGGGTGACTCTCACCCGATCGGTTCATCTGTAGCTGATGCTGAGGATCCGGAGACACGGACACCCAACCGATCCCTTCACCCGATGGCGCCAAGATCCAACCGGTCACTCCAAGAACTCACCCGACCGGTTCATATGACCGGGTGAAAGTTCGCCATTTTCTGTTATTATCTGTAACGGATCACCCGATCGGTTGACTTGTCAACCGATCGGGTGATACGAGATCCTATAAATAGGACTCCTAGGGTTCCAGAAACGGGGAGCTGCTAGTTTTTATTGTTTTCTCCTATTTGTGACGGCTGTAATTATTGTTCTATTGTAAGTTTTCGGATCTTTCTTAAACTTTAGTATTATCTTAATTGCTCTATTACTTCCGCATTCCAATCGTCTGATTATGATTTCAATGGTTTATTTTCATTTAGATCGCTTTTTAATGAATATTTGTGAGTAGTTCCCAAATCTGGGATTTTGGCGGAAACCCCTTTAGGGGCTCTTCCCGATGCATCCATAGGGTTAGGAAATCGATAGGGATTAGGAATCTAACGGTTACGCGGGGCGTTTCATTGTCATCGGCGGGAAAAAGACCGCCTTTGACCGTTGGGCCAAGGGGAAATAAACTTGGCGGTTGACTCCCTAGCCATAGCTCACGCCCTTAGCGTAGACGCCGAATCCTAGCGCACGGGAGCGGCAGGATGACACGTTGGGAGTTATCGTTGAGAGCTTAGTGCTCCCGGAATCGATCAGTGTTAATGGACACGGGAGTGCCCACTGATCGAATCCGGGAAGTCCGGTGTATCATCCTGGGCACCGACCGGAATATCGGGCCCATGGGATGCCGGTACCACTTCCAGAGGCAACGTCTCACCATTAGACCCTAATTCCGATCGCCATCCTACCCGTAGGCCGCATCGGCGAGAGTCGTTCGTTGGAGTGGAAACCAATGTCCCGGGTTTATTTTCTTATTGTTCATACCTTGCATTCCTTTCCGTGACAACCCATCAACCGATTCGGGCTAGCTCGCCCACGGGGTGATTTTGGTCCTCCTTGACACAAGCACATCCTAGCCTCCCTGTGTTCGACCCCTAAGCCACACTACAACACCGTGCGCTTGCGGTTACAAATATCTAAACCCCTGCCACGCGGGTCACCGCCAGTGTGGCACACGTCAAGTTTATGGCGCTGTTGCCGGGGACGCAACGTGCTTGTTATTTTTGGATCTCTTGAACCCTAGTGTCTAGCTCTTATCCTTATCTCGCGATAATTTTCGCATTCTCCTTTTTCCTTTTTATTTTATTTTTTTTCTTTTATTTTTTTTATTTCTTATCTTATCTGTTTCTTTCCCACTTGTCGCTTCACGGGTGTTTGTTGTTTTTCATGCGCAGGAGTTCAAGAAGTCTCGACGACTTGATCCCCGTTGATCCAGAGATTAACGCCACCTTTAGGTGTTTGGCCGCCAAGAAGCAAAGAAGAGAGGATCCCGAATCCATGGAGGAGAACACCCCACCTCACAAGTCCCTGTTGGAGTACTCGATGCCATCTATCGAGTCCACTTCCGCCATCCGTTCTCCAGCTATTGCTGCCCAAAGCTTTGAGCTAAAGCCGTCTTTGGTGACATGGATCCAGCAGGACCAGTTTTCGGGTGCACCCATGGAGAGCCCGATCGAGCATCTAGACTCCTTCTTGGAGAAATGTGACACTTCCGGATTAATGGTGTCACGACTGAGGCGATCCGTCTGAAGCTGTTCCCCTTCTCATTGCGAGACAAAGCCAAGCAATGGCTTAGGGGGAAGGACCCCAACACTTTCAATACCTGGGAGAAGCTCTCCAACGCTTTTCTGACGAAGTTCTTTCCTCCGGGGAAGACCATGAAGTTGAGGAGTGAGATCTCCTCCTTCTCCCAGGTCAGCCACGAGTCCTTGCATGAAGCTTGGACGAGATACAAGGAGATGCAGAGAAGATGCCCTCACCATGAGCTTCCGAAGTGGCAGATTATTAATCTGTTCTACAATGGGCTGCGGGATGACCTGAAATCTTCTATGGACGCCGCGGCTGGGGGTTCCTTCATGTCAAGGAGAGAGGAAGATGCCGGACATATTCTGGAAAATACGGCATCCAACAATAAGCGGTGGTTTGACGAGAGAGCCACACCCAGGTCTGGGGGTATACACAGAGTCGAGGACGTCGACAAACTTTCAAGCAAGTTCGACTTGCTTTCGACCCAGATCTCTGCACTAATGGTAGGAGCCGGTGGGGCCGGTACACAACAGATTTCAGCGGTAGAATCCGAATTCTTTGGGGAATTCGACGGTGGTGACGTCTCGCCACCGTTGGATCAGGCGAGCGCACTATTTTACAACCCCACGGAAAATGCGCCGTATCCGCCAAGAACCAATTCCAACCCGGCCTACTCTCCAAACAACCGGAACCACCCTAACTTCGGTTACCGGCCACCATTCCAGCCCTCGCCGCCTCAGCAGCCGCAGCAACAAACATATCAGCTGACTAGGCCACAGCAGAGTCAGATTCAGCAGCACCAATATCAGCAGCAGCCTCAACAACAATTTTACGTCCCCAGGAATCAGCAGCCAATCCAGCAGCAGCAGCAGTATGGCCAACAGAGGGCCGTCTCTCCGGTTGAGTCTCTTTTGACTCAATATATAACCAACCAGGAGAAGATCAATCAAAAGCTGGAAATGGGTCAACGGGCCCTCACGGACCAAGTAACCCAGCTGGGGTTACAAGTTGCGAACCTTTCAAGGTCACAAAACCAATTGCCGCCACAACCGGAGGTGAACCCGAGGGGAGCAACCCAAACGTCGGCACTCGTGCACGAGCACGCAAATGTGTCCGCTATCGTTCTGAGAAGCGGGACACAAATCCCTACTAGAGTGCCCCCTAACAGACCGGAAGCACAGTTGGTCGTCGAGCGACCGATCGAAAAATCAAACGATGCCGGTGCTTCGTCATCAAATCCTACGACTCCAGAGGGAGTCTCTGAAGAAGAGAAGAAGAAGAACGAGGAAGGGAGCCCGAAAGTGTTCAAACCCGTTGTGCCTTTTCCACAACGGTTAGCTCAGGCCAAAATCGACGAGAAATATGGCAAGTTCTTCGCCATGGTCAAGGACCTGAGCTTGCAAATCCCCTTCCTGGAAGCAATCGAAACAATCCCCCCTATGCAAAATTCCTGAAGGATTTGGTGACTAGAGGGTCTAGAAAGGAGAAAGTAGTGTTGACGGTGGAGTGTAGCGCTCTCATCCAGAGGACAAATCCACTGAAACTTAAAGACCCGGGAGCTTCTCAATCCCTTGCACGATCGGGGCAGTAAAGATTCATCGTGCACTCGTCGATCTCGGAGCGAGTGTCAGTTTGATGCCCTTATCGATGTATAAAAGGATAGGAATGGGTGATTTGGAACCCACCGGTATGACCCTAAAACTTGCTGACCGGTCGGTCAAATATCCGGTGGGGATTGTGGATGACCTCCCCGTCAATGTAAAAGGGGTGCATGTGCCAGTGGACTTCGTTGTCATGGACATGCCTGAAGACGCACACACTCCCATCATCCTGGGACGGCCTTTCATGGCCACTGCTGACGTTTTGATTGATGTGAAGAATGGAAAACTTGCGCTAAACGTCAGCGGGGAAAAGGTTGAATTTGATCTGGGGTTGTCCATGAAGTACCCCGATCCCCCAGATGACCCTCGATGTAATTTGCTGGAGGTGGAGGAAGATAAAGCTGCTGAAGAGAGCTCCTGGGAGATTCTCTTAAGAAACCCCCCCGATGACTTGGGGGACTCAGAAGACCAAGACGGCCCTAAGAACAATGATGCTGCTGGGAAAGAGAGTGCAGCACGTACAACCCCTCCCGGGTTCCCCAAGGCTCCTCCTGCGAGGAGAACGGGGAAAGAACCCATGGGCCTCACCAAAGACGAGGTCCGGATCCTTAAGAAGATGGCGGTAAGCGCCAATACGAAAGAGAAGCCCCCGGATCCTAAAAACAAGGAGAGGGTAGTCGAGCAAATCTTTCTCCAGCCGCTGACTACTCCAAAGGCCGTAAGCTCCAATGAAGAAGAGATGCCAAACTTCGGGCATCACCCGTATCAACCATCGTGAACATCACTTGCGGGCGTCGAGCCAACGACGTTAAACAAGTGCGCTTCATGGGAGGCAACCCATGCTCTAAAATTTTGCCCCGCTTTTTAGTGTTATTTTTTACTTTATTTTATCTATTTTTATAAATAAAATCAGCCGCGAGAACATCCGTTCAGGGACTTAGACAATCTGTTGGTTTTTGCAGGAAACAAAGCCCCAACCGATCGGTTGATAACTCAACCGATCGGTTGGGATGTATCAGATACAAGCAGCAACTGTCCCCAAAGGAACCGGTCGGTTGAAGAATAGAGAGACCAGGTGACAGACCGGGTGATCTGGGGAGAATTCTCGGGAAATTTTTGGGGAATATCAACCGATCGGTTGAGTTTGAGCACGATCGGTTGAGGCGACCGGGTGAGCAACCCTCAATTCTCGGGAAAATGAGTGGAGCGGCCAACAGATCGGTTGATAAGTCAACCGACCGGTTCGCCTGTAGCACTTCTTCGGCAAGAATTTTCGACCTAACAGTCAACCGATCGGGTGACAAGTCACCCGATCGGTTCGACTTAAAACACTATAAATACCCCCGACCGCCCGTTCGTTCCGCACTCGCCATTTTCGAATCCCAAATCGATGTTTCGCCTCCTCCTCTTGCGCCTGACCTCTTTCTTCCCTAAAATCAACCTCGATCGGCTCCCCCCATCTCCCTATCCTTCCCACCATCGATTTCTCTCCATTCTCCTCGATTCCACCCACACGCAAAACCCTAACCTTCACCCGTTTTCCCCAATTTCGAAACTTGCTGAAGAAATCACCGCGGCTTCACAGCATGCTCCTATCGAGTAGCATCGGGGCGTCTACGAGCAACGATCTCTATCCCATTTGGGTAAACTCGCTCCCTAACTCAATTTTAATTTTGCCCTAAAATTTTCCATTTGCTCATTGGTCGTGTTTGTGTTTATTCATTGTATTTTTAGATACTCACGCACACACACGACACCTGCACAATGCCTCCCCGCCGTGTTAAGCCCACCGACACCAGCTCTTCGAACCCTAGGCCCACCCGTCGTACTCGTCGCACACAGCCCCCCGCTCAACCCACCACCTCCAACCCATCTACCCCCGCTCAATTCCAAGCCGACGACCAAGCTGACCGATTCATGGCCATGATCCTCCTAGCTGGACAGGGTGGTCGGATAACCGAGGAGTCCGTCGACCGAGACCTCCCCTTTCTTCAAAGCTTCATTCGCCACATCCGTGAAGACCCACCCGATGTCTCCGAGCTCTACATTCCACCCCCCACGACTCCTGGACGCCTGCGCAGGCCCCCATCACCACCCCCAGAGGGTGGTGCCCCTGCTTGATTTTTTCTTTCCCGCTTTTGCCCACCCCCCGTATTTGTGCCCATCTGTCTTTTCGGGGCCCTGCTTTTTCTCTGTCAGGGGGGACCGATTCACGTGTCGCATCACTTCCTTTTTATTTTTTATTTTTTATTTTTTTATTTGATTGCACTTTGTTTGTTTTTTTTGACTCCCCCTTGCATATTTCTGCATCACATTGATCATTTTATTTGCTAACACTGTCATGTCTAGCTTAGGGGACGTCTATTTTGGTGTGTTGTCGTGTTTTGTTGTTTTTCTCATTTTTGTGTGTGTGCTTGTTTTTCCCCTTTTGAGTGTCATGTCGTGTGGTTTTATTTCTATTTTCGTGTCGTTTGATTTTGATCTTGATCTTTCTTTATTTTCAGTTTCATCTCTGTGTTTTTCTCGTTTTCATTTCTTTTTGTGTCGATGTGTATTCCCCCCATCGTCATTGCCCTCCCGTACTCACTCATATTGCATTGAGGGCAATGCAAACTTCAGCTTGGGGGAGTCGCGCTGTGTGCGTCATTTGAGTCTTTCTTTTTCGTTTTTGTGTCATTTTCATCGTGTTTTTTATTTTTTATTTTTTTCTCTTCTCTTCTTTTTAGCTCTTTCTCCTAGAGATGAACCCTATGATGAATCGCCACAAAATCACACACACCTAGCATGGCATCGATAATCACACTCACTGACCCTAGGATTTCGAGTCCTCTTGCATTTCACGCATGTCCACTTAGCTTTTTGTGATTCGTGCATCGTGCCTAGCTATTGGGTGTGCTTCTACTTTGTGATTCTACTTTATATACCAGTCCAGGAATGACCCCTAGATTATCATGCTTCGATTTGAATATGCGGTATTTATTTTCCCTGTCTGCTTCTGCTTGCTATATTTTTTTTGGAAATTTAGCGAGAATTTTATTTAGGAAATATACAATTATAGATACAACAATAGCACATCCAGGCCTATGTTATTTACAGAGAGAGGATAGGGCACAAGCGCCGTCACTCTCCACTGTAAATACCACATCCTAAGTGTAACTATTAAAATCAAAATACAAGCTAGCTCAATTCTCAACCCATGTCCCTGAATTCCCAGTTGGAAAAAGCTATGATTTCATCATTGGTTGTCGGCTCTTGGACATGCAACACGACCCTGATATCAGCGGCAATCTCATCGAAGATAATGGTCCTGCTTGTCTTCACATTTTCAAATATACGCCGATTCCTTTCTCTCCAAATATGCCAAACCGAAGCAGCTAGGGCAGTCTTAGCCAAATTGTCTATAGGCCTTTTCCCAGCAAACCGGGAAAGGTAGAAGTCTCCAACATCTCTTAAACTTGTTACATTTGTAGTAGCACCAAGCTTCAATAGGGATCTGCTCAAGATATAATTTGAAAAATCACACTCGAAAAACACATGATCGATGCTTTCCCCTTTGTTATCGTCGCATAAGACGCAATGGGTAGGGATGTTGAGTCCCCATCTGCCTATCGCCTCTTTAGTGAGTAATTTGCCCTGAAAAGAACGAAGTAGAGTGATTGACATTTTAGGAGAGTGATGATTATACCATATCAACTTGTGGAAGGGGAACAGGTTGCCACGCCGCCGAACACCTTCCCAAGCCTGTTTAAAAGAGAATTGGCCTCCAGGAACCCATGTCCATTCATCTGTGCCCGGCCTTAAAGAGTAATGCTGCAGCTTAGAACGGAAAGGGTCAAGTGCTGTGTCAGGCGACCAAGAGTTATTGATCCAATAGTCTCTCACGGTTTTGTGCTCAGACCCTGGCGGAACATTAAAAGTCAAGCACAGTGGCCCTCCATCCATCCACGGGTCTTGCCAGAATGACGTTGCACAGCCATCTCTCACACCCCGAAGAATGAGGTTATGAGAAATAGCTCGGCTTTTAAGGAGCCTTTTCCAAGTGCCTGAGTCCGTTACTTGCCCCTTAGCTGCAAAGAATCCAGTTTTAGGCCGGTATCTCATCCCCATGTGATTGGCCCAAATGCTATCAGAAGTGAGGTACCTCCAGGTAAGTTTCAGGCTAGCTGCTTCATTTAATTCCTCCAAGAGTCTAATACCAACTCCGCCCTCCTTCTTTGGTTTGCAGAGGTCTTCCCATGACCATGCTCTAGATGTTCCCAGAATAAAGCGCCGACACATGGCGGAAATTGTCCTGAGGATGCTTGCTATATATATATATATATATATATATATATATATATATATATATATATATATATATATATATATATATATATATATAGGGCAATCTTCCATTGCGAAAAAGGGGCTTTTCGCACCGTGCGAAAAGAATTTTATCTTTTTTTTGAAATTTTTTTTTTCAAAAATTCTTTTTTTGATGTTTAATCCATACAATTATATACCCCAGGGAAAAAAATGGGTGAACCCGTTGGGGATTAGAGCACCCATCCACCCGTTACAAATTTAACGGTCTCAAAACGTGCGAATTTGATGAAATGCCTTGATCGAAGGCCAAATGACATTATTTCTCAACCATTATTTTTTCAGGGGGGTATAACAACATATAATGAGGGTGAAAAAAAGAATTTTTGAAAAAGAAAATTTCAAAAAAAAGATAAAAACATTTTCGCACCGTGCGAAATGTTCTCATTTGAAAATTTTCCTATATATATATATATATATCGGGTACTTCATTTCGCATGTGTCGGGATTCCACAATTAAGGACTAGGACAACCCATTTAGCCTATACTCTATTTAGCGAGAATAGTTTCCTTTGCCCAAGTGTTTAGATTTCGACTTCTTTTTTGTTTTACTTGGTGCAAATCCCCTCGTCGTGTACCGTTCTCCCACTTGGGAGAGTACACATGTGTATAGCCAAAAACCCAAAAATCCAAAAAAAAAGAGAAAAGAAAAGAAAAGCCCAAAAAGAAAAGAAAAGAAAAATTTTGTATAGCCAAAAATCCAAAAAAAATACAAATACCCAAAACCCAAAAAAATTTCAAGTGTGAATATTTATCCTATCTACCGAGAATAAAGGGAAGGCGAGAATTTGCACCGAGCATTCTACTCCACATCATCTCAACCCCCATCGTTTTCGAAAACACTTGGCTTAGAAACTTTTTAGCTAGTATCTAGGCTATAGTGGCGTGATTTCCTTAACCCTAGTTGTGGAATCCCCGATGCATGATACGCTTCTATTCTTATACTCTTCTCATGCATGCTTGAACTAATATTCACCGCAATTTCAAATTCGAATCGGTATTTGGGTCGTTTCCTGGGTCTGTGTATATCGAGCTTTATTGCACATCGTAGATAGCGACACCGACTGCTAGCGCACGACCACACTCACTCGCGCTTCACCGCGTGGGCCCACGACACTTATTTGGACTCGTTTTCCTAGGTTTAGTGATGTGATTTGATGTTTGCTTGCTTGGTGTGTCGTTTTTGATTTTGTTGGCTCTGACGGACGATCTAGGATATAGAGTTTTCTTTTTCTCTCTTTCTCTCTATTTTTCCCCTCCGAGCTCCTACTCTCACTCGTCTTCCTCGAGGACGAGGAAGAGTTCAGCTTGGGGGATTTTGATGTGCGTTTATATTTCATATATTCACGCACGTTTTCTTTTGTGTTTCTCCGTATTTGCCGCCGTCGTTTGTTCGTTTTCTCGTATTTTCTCGTTTTCTTTCACTTTTCTTTGTTTCTCCATGTTTACAGGAGATTGCCCGTGTAGGGGACGTTTAACGACGATATCTCAAGTCCCCGGAGCAGCGGGAGGAGTCACGCGTGATCCAGGGGGCCAAACGACGAAGATTTCATGTTTCAGCCCCTCACCCGGTCGGTTGGTCATCTCCAACCGATCGGGTGATGCACGCGTGCACCACCCGGTCTCAGCCGGAGCTCAAGTGGAAGTCACCCGACCGGTTCACAGGCCGGTTCAACGGGGGCCAACTCTCTGTCTTCTCGAGCCAAATTCCAACCGATCGGGTGACTCTCACCCGATCGGTTCATCTGTAGCTGATGCTGAGGAGCCGGAGACACGGACACCCAACCGATCCCTTCACCCGATGGCGCCAAGATCCAACCGGTCACTCCAAGAACTCACCCGACCGGTTCATATGACCGGGTGAAAGTTCGCCGTTTTCTGTTATTATCTGTAACGGATCACCCGATCGGTTGACTTGTCAACCGATCGGGTGATACGAGATCCTATAAATAGGACCCCTAGGGTTTCAGAAACGGGGAGCTGCTAGTTTTTATTGTTTTCTCCTATTTGTGACGGCTGTAATTATTGTTCTATTGTAAGTTTTCGGATCTTTCTTAAACTTTAGTATTATCTTAATTGCTCTATTACTTCTGCATTCCAATCGTCTGATTATGATTTCAACGGTTTATTTTCGTTTAGATCGCTTTTTAATGAATATTTGTGAGTAGTTCCCAAATCTGGGATTTTGGCGGAAACCCCTTCGGGGGCTCTTCCCGATGCATCCATAGGGTTAGGAAATCTATAGGGATTAGGAATCTAACGGTTACGCGGGGCGTTTCATTGTCATCGGCGGGAAAAAGACCGCCTTTGACCGTTGGGCCAAAGGGGAATAAACTTGGCGGTTGACTCCCTAGCCATAGCTCACGCCCTTAGCGTAGACGCCGAATCCTAGCGCGCGGGAGCGGCAGGATGAGACGTTGGGAGTAATCGTTGCGAGCTTAGTGCTCCCGGAATCGATCAGTGTTAATGGACACGGGAGTGCCCACTGATCGAATCCGGGTAGTCCGGTGTATCATCCTGGGCACCGACCGGAATATCGGGCCCATGGGATGCCGGTACCACTTCCAGAGGCAACGTCTCACCATTAGACCCTAATTCCGATCGCCATCCTACCCGTAGGCCGCATCGGCGAGAGTCGCTCGTTGGAGTGGAAACCAATGTCCTGGGTTTATTTTCTTATTGTTCATACCTTGCATTCCTTTCCGTGACAACCCATCAACCGATTCAGGCTAGCTCGCCCACGGGGTGATTTTGGTCCTCCTTAACACAAGCACATCTTAGCCTCACTGTGTTTGACCCCCAAGCCACACTACAACACCGTGCGCTTGCGGTTACAAATATCTAAACCCCTGCCACGCGGGTCACCGCCAGCGTGGCACACGTCAGTACCCATATTGCGACCAGCCGCCTGTAGAAGGATTTACAGGCGCCTGTTGGATTTACAGGCGCCTGTTGGATTTACAGTCGTCTGTCTTCTCTTTATCAGTCGAATGACCACATGGTAACTTACCGTTTGAATTCTCACCTACCCTCTGACACAGTGCAACAGTGGACTGTGTTTTGTTCAACAGTCGACTGTCAACTGTGTAAATTCTATCCGTTGGCTTTTTCTTCACGGATTTCAAAGGGGGTTTTGGGAATTTAGTTTGAGGGGTTTGAGAAACCTATAAAGGCAGCCTCTTTCCATTGAGAGGTTACTCACTCATCTATTGAAACCCTAAGCTTTCAATCTGAAGCTCTCAAATCCTAAAGCCCTAGAATTCTAATCTTTTACTATCTTGCTCTCCAACCTAGAATCAAAGAGATATCTTCTAGGAAATTGGTGGTGACAAGAGAAAGGGTTTTTCTCTCTTCCTAGACAGACATCTACACACAACACACTTGCTCCTTCAAGTTCTACTTCAAGGAATATGTGATTGTAAGTGTTGTCATTTCAATATTTCATAACTTTCGTTATTAGATTAACTCTCGGTTTGTAAGAGTGGTTTGCTTGCTCCCATGTTATGGGAGTCAAGGACATCGAGTGTACTTCTATTTCACTTGTAGGGTTGCTGCAAGTCGGTTTAAAGGAAACCTCAAGTTAGGGTTTTAATTTGAGTATCCGGTGGTATCCGGGTGGAAGGGACGTAGGATTACTGGGAATAACTTAGGAGTTGACTTGGGTAATCCAAATCCTTGCAACATCCTTATGCTGGCATTGATTCATTTTAGGGTTTATTTTCATTCTGCATTAATTGTTGGTTAGGAAGTTAATTTGGTGTAATTATCATTTTAAATTGTATAAAAACTATTCAACCATACTTCCAGTATTTTCCTCATAGCCAGGGACCTTACAAACTGCACTTGGGTTGAAAAACTCACTTTGTCCTATTGCGAATATGTTGCGGATGGCTCTAATGATCAATCCTCCCTCGTTATTCATCTCCATCCTATTGTGGGTGATGATCCTAAACCATTCAAATTTTTCAATACTTGGGTCCAAGCTCCTGAGTACAACAATGTCTTGATAGAAAAGTGGTATAGTAATGTTGTGGGTTGCCCGATGATTCAGCTTGTTGCCAAACTTAAAAATCTCAAGTTTGGGTTGAAAAGATTGGGGGCAAATATTTGGGATGCTAATGATGTCTCCAAATGTCCTGCTGAGCTTGCATATATTCAAAATGATCCTGAGTTGGGTATTTGTGCTTAAAAACAAAGGAGAGAACGCACCCTTACCAATCAATTGGCCAATGATCTAGACAAT
Organism: Scilla litardierei; assembly: GCA_030789695.1. Lineage (NCBI taxonomy): Eukaryota > Viridiplantae > Streptophyta > Magnoliopsida > Asparagales > Asparagaceae > Scilla > Scilla litardierei. The sequence goes on from CM061133.1 coordinate 164,650,296, forward strand.
GAGGAGGCTAACCTTAGGCAAAAAAAGTAGGCAAGATTGGCTGCAGCTTGGGGACCGTAATACTCGTTTCTTCTATACCGCTATGAAAGCCAGGCAAAGCCATAACAGCCTGGGGCACCTTATATCTGTTGATAGGGCTTGCGATGACACCATTAGTAGGATTAAAATTGATGGTCCCAATATTTATGCTAAACTCTATAACCGTGATTATTATTGGAGGGTTTTCCATTGCCTCATTACTAATAGTGTTCTAACTGCTGATGCTGCTCTTGGGTTGAACGTCCTGTTCTTGAAGAAGAAGTTAAAAATGCGGGCTTTCAGATTGGCGTTGATAAATCCCCTGGGGTTGATGGGTTTAATGGGTTTTTCTACCAGCATTCTTGGCACTTTATTGGCAGGGACGTTACTAAGGCTGTTCTTAATTTTTTCATCAGGTTAATCATACATTTTGACCCTCATCCCTAAGGGTCCCACTGCCTCTAAACTTGGAGATTACAGACCTATTACCTGTTGTAACGTCTTGTATAAGATCATTAGCAAAGTTCTGTGTAATAGGCTGAAAAGAGCCATACTGAGCTCATATCCCCAAATTAGATTGCTTTTCTCAAAGGTCGATTACTCACTGATTGTGGCCTACTTGCTCATGAACATGTTCGGGGTTTTAATAACCCTATGGGTGCCAGAGCATGTCTTAAACTGGATCTTCGAAAAGCCTTCGATAGTGTGAATAGTGAATTTATATACTTCATGCTTCATCAGATGGGATTTAAACACAAATTTTTTGGATGGATCTGTGAGTGCATATCTACCCCCTTCTTCTATGTTATGGTCAACAGATCTCCATTTGGTATGTTTTAGTCTAATAGGGGGTTGAGGCAGGGCGATCCTCTCTCTCCCTATCTGTTTGTTGTTGTTATGGAGGCTTTCTCTCTATTGATGGCTAGAGCCAATACTACTCGCAGCATCCTTCCCATGAATAGATTGGGGGTGGTTACACATCTTCTATTTGGTGATGATTTACTTGTATTCTGCCGTGCTAATGCTAAGTCATTTGAGGGCCTGAGAGATCTTCTCTGCACCTTTAAATGCTTCACTGGGTTTGAGGTTAATTAGAGCAAATGTGCTGGTATTTTTAGCGAAGGAACCAAAGAGCTTGGTATTCTTGCAGAAATATTGGCGGCGGGTGCAATCTCTTTCCACTTATTTGGGTCTACCACTCTCTGCTAAATATCCTAAAGCCTCGATGTATGCTCGATTGATTGACAGATGCAGGAACAGGTTGCAGGGGTGGTCTTTGTCTCTATTATCTGTTGTAGGACGCATTTAACTTGTTAGATCTGTCATTTATGGCATGATGGCTTATTGGATGCAGGGCTTTTTGCATCCCTAAGTCTGTTCTGAGTACCCTTAACGCCATTTGCAGGAAGTTTATTTGGGAGAAATCTTGTGTATGGGCCTGGGATGACCTTTCTGCTCCCAAGGGAGGTGTGGTGCTTAAATGTTTTTCAGAATTAAATACTGCATAGAGTGTTAAATTGACTTGGCATATGCTCACTTATGATGGCATTTGGGCTAAATATATGAGATGTCAGTATATGACCTGTACGGGGTTTTACTTGGCTAATGCTAATCCTATGCAATCTGGGACATGGAAATTTATTCTTCAATGCCGTAAATTCACCAAGAAGCTCACTAAACGCGTTGTCAGAGATGGGTCCACTACTCTCTTCTGGTATGATAATTGGCTTCCTTGTGGTTCGCTTTATGACACTTATGAGGTGTCAGTTAGTGAAGAAAGAAAAATGGTTTGTGATTACTGGTCGCTGGAGGGATGGGTTAACAATCTTGTTCTCTTATCTATTAGATTTGCTATAGCTTCGGTCTCTCTACTCACTGGTGAGGACTCTTGGAGTTGGTGTGTTATGTACCCCACTCTGCATGATGCCTGGGCTGGATCTCACGCTGTTAAGCCCATATTCCCCTACTACAAGGTTATTTGGTACCAGGGACATATCCCAAAAATGGTTATTACGCTGCTGCGTGCATTTCATAAGATGTAATGCCCAATTTTGAACTATACGTGTATTCTACTATATACACGTGGTATTTCTACCTACGATGCATACGTAGGCATGAAATAATTGTGGATATTGATGTATGAGACATAGTGAAAGGGGGATTGGGCCGTAATACGTGGCTAAGGGAAGAGAATGCGAAATGTGAACGCAGGAGAAGTGCAAATGACGTCGTGTGTATTATATAACGCGTATGTATTAGATGTGTGTGTGTAATGCATGTATGCATGCATGGATGTGCATGGATGTGTGTAGGGAGAGCCATGCTAGTGTGAAAAGGGGTTAGGGGTTAATGGCTAATGGCATCCCCGTAAATTTTTAGAAAAGGGAGGGGCAAAATGGTCATTTGGACTAAAAGAGGATGCATGTGTATAGTAAAAAGGTCTGTGCATAAAGTAATGGCAAACTTGTAATTACCTATAAGATGTGGGGGTATTTTGGTCATTTTCCACATGGAATATTCCTGGAATATTCCATTCTTGGAAGAGAATAAAGGAATAAGAAGATAGAAGAAAAGATCTCTCTCTTTCTCTCATTTTCATTCTCTTTTCTCCTTTACCCTTTTTCTCCCATGCTAGGGCCGGCCACCCCCTCTCACATTTTCCTATTCTTCTTTAATTGGAAACCCTAATTACTCACTCCAAAAATCAAGTATATCAAGTAGCTTGCAAGTGGAAAGAAGGTGGAGAAGAAAGAAGGAGAAGGAGAAGGAGAGGAGGAAACCAAGCTTTTTGAGGTATGGATCATCTTGGATTTGGAATCCTAATAATTGGTTCTTGCTATCAAGTTTTTATGGCATGTTTTACTCAATATGTGATAAGGATAGTTAAATTTATATGCTATGGCTCAATTTCACAAATTTCCCCTTGAAATTCCAAGCAAAACCATCCCTTTAGAAATTCTGAAATTCTGGGTTTTGTTGTTGCTTCAATTACTGTTACTGTAGCTTGAATTATGTTTCGAAAAAATTATATACTTGTATATCTTGAAGTTACACCCCAAAATCAAATAAAATTTGACATATGTTCAATTCAGAAATTATGAGTAAAAATTCCATCTTTACAACATGTTAGTTTGATTTTTAGTCTTGACACAGTTTAATAAAATGGACATTAGTACCTGCACACACAATGAAAGTTTATGTTCTTGGTCTCGTTGTAAAATTAACAAGTTTTCCTACAATGTTATCACAGTGCATATGTTTCAAAATTCGGATAGAAACATGCTCAAAAACATCAATCTTTACAGACCCTGAAATCTGTCTGAAAAACAGACTGAACAGGTTTCACCAAAAGATTCACCATAAATCACATACTTAATAGTTTTGGATGAAATTTTATCTGTGAATTCCAGGACTAATATATCTACAACTTTCATTTAGGACACTTTGTCAAATTCTCAATAAAAACTGATGATATGTGGCCATGTATTGTCATTTTCTGCAAATTCCAGCAAGCTGAAACATCAAAGTGGTGTTATAAATTGTGTATTATTGCTAATTCACTCTCTGTAATGCATGATTATTGTTGTTACATGAAAGATAGACTCTTGGTAGGTGTTCCTAATGGATTTGCTAATGTGCTCATGGACATGCATGTCACGCCCATCACGTGTTTGTGAAAATACCCCAATGAAATAGAAATTGAGAAATATGAGAAGTGTGCTTCCATGAACCATGTTATAGATTTGTGACGTTGCGAGAAATGTGTGGCATGATTTCATAAGTGCTGTACCAATGAGTTGTGATGGATGGCATGTCACTTTAGTGCATGACCCATGTTGATATGTGATGTGGTTATGATAGAGGGCATGACACTTAGGTGCATGACCCAGATCGATGTAAATGCGAAACGTTGACATTGTGAAACCATGCCATGATGACTCTTGTGAGATGTCTTATGATGTTTAATTGATGATTTAGAATTTCTCAGTCCTCTCTAATGAGGGTGAGTTAGCAAAACCCGGGTTTAGGGTGGAAATCGAGTAAATTGTGGATATGAGGCCTGAACTGAGAAGTTGGGGGAAAAGATATGTGGTATGTGATATTTATTCCCACTTGCCTTTACTGGGAGTGGATGGGACATACAGAGGTTGTGTTATTATGGGAGGCCTCACTCCTACCAGTGACGGGGAGCTGAGAGGCCCGGCGTACAGTGCCCGTGTCCACTACGTCGTGTGCTATATTCACCACAAATTTGGGGTGAGGTCCAGGTCCTTGCATCACATAGTTTACCCAAGTTTCCAATTAATTCAATTACAAAATAAGAGTTTTACATGTTACTTCTTCTGCTTGCAGCACTTCCTTTGTCCTTATCTGCTATGCTTGTGATGATGTATATTGAGTTACACTTTTGGCACTAATACCTTCCTTTTAGATCATGTTGGTGTGAACACTTGCTTTATTACTCGTGCTAACCCTTTTCTTGCAGTAGCTCGACATTGGACCGCAGGTATGATCCTCTCTTTTGGCTATTTACTTTTCGCTATATTACTTAGTTTACATGTCTTATGTCTCTTGCCTTGCATTGTCTATTGATAACCTTAACACGGTGTTCCAAATCCAAGTTGGTTCATACTGGGGGCATACATTGACATGCTTCTCTCTATTTTTCCAGGTAGCAGGGGTAGCATGGTTAGTGGTGACTTGGAGTTGGGTTCAAGGGTAGCATTTGGTGTGTGGTGTAGCTTGTATTATGACATGGTTGTCTTTGGAGGTGGAGAGTGGCTGTATATATGTATTGATACACCTGGACTATGTATGTGAATGAAACATGTTATATATAAAATGTTGTTGTTGTTCATGGGGTTATCTGATATTATAGTGTAGCTTCACTTGTACTATCGCAACATGTGCGCAGTGGCCTGCATATTCAGTTTCTCCTTTCTCTCTCTTTCCTCTCATCACCCTCACTCTTCAGAATACTAAAAAAAGAGAAATTCCAGGTATTTTGGGGAGTAGGGTTTTACATAAGAAGTTGCTCACTCAAGACAAACTCATTCATTGGGGAGTGCATTCTTCCCCCTTTTGTGTCATATGCTCTGATGATGCACATGAAAGTGTGGATCATATCTTTTTTGAATGCAGTTTTACTAACTATCTCCTTTGCAGGAGTTTCCTCAAGTTAGGGATCACTACAACTCCACCTTCCTCCCTTGCAGGTGTGGGCGACTTGTTTCTCTCTTATTAATATAAGAAGAATAGCATGGGCATGCTGGCCAAGACTGTTTTGGCCGCGATGACATGGCACATTTGGAGAGAAAGAAATAAGAGGATTTTCGAGGGAGTAAGCCAGATTCAGACTATACTCTTTGAGGACATAGACGTTGATGTCAGAATTGCTTTGAGATACATAGAGTGGGAGCAGGATGCTGAGAGTGCCCCCCTTTCAAATTGGGGGTTATTAGTGTAAAGGAATTTTCCTTCTGTACTTTTTGTTTTTAGGTTCTTTAGTTAGAGAAAGGTGTTAAGTATTGGAGGGTTACGGCGCATGTGCCCTATCCCCACCGTACTAACATCCTTCCTCCATACCTAGAACCTTGTACATTCTTTGAGATTCAATAAAGATACACGCATATTCCCCCCCACACACACCTCCTTATTTTAAGCACATCGCGGGCCTGCTCGCATTTTCACTCCCAGTATAATGGGGATCGGGGCATGACAGGTTTCTGTGGTGGCCCACATGGACGAAGCTACTAAGGGTCGGGAAAGGGGGTTGCAGCTCCCCGTCAAATTCGAAAAATTTACTGAGTGACCCCTCCCCTCAAGTGCAGCCCACCAAGCCTAGGTCCAAGGCCCACCCCGATGATTCCCAACAAAAATTTAATAAAACCGCAAAAAACCCTATCAGGCTATCATGTTCATGCCGCGCTACCACCTTCTTTTCTTTGCCCATGCCTCCTTCTTCTTCAACCTTCCACGTCTCTGGCTCGCCAATTTCAATCTCCTCCTCCTCTCCTTCGGCTCTGGCCCCCTCTCCCCCTCTCGGCCTCGTTCCCTTCATCTGATTGTGTTTCTTTTGCAAAAAAAACACTGGCGTCGAGATTGATGGAGAATCTTTGGAGCACGAAGTGAAGCCCAACTGCACAGTCTACACATGGAGAACGGTAATGAATAATGAATAATTGCTATTTTTAGTGGGTTGTCAGATAAATTTGGAGATTGCAAGTGAGATGCTAGGTCTAGGACCAATGGACCATCAGCTATCACACCATATGCAAACAAAATTTGATTCTTTTGTAATCCATTGGAGACATTGGGTTTTATCCTATAGGTAATGAATAATTGCTATTATACAGTTGTCGCCTTTAAGTTTGACTCTTTAAGTTTGTGTGTACGCCATCATAATGTTGTGTACATACTACTGAATTGAAGCTGCTTTGAGGTACTGCCCTTGTGTTTGTGGATCATAGACGGTCACCATTTTTTGAATTTACTAATCTACATATTGAAGAGTTTTTTAGTGCGTGTCTTAATTAACAATCATGTATATATAATATAAGGGAAAGAACAAATTGCACTTGCATCATAGGTACACCTTAATTTGGAATGCTTGAAATTAAATTATCAAAGAGTATTAAATATAGCTAGCAGAAGTAAGAACTTGATTGAAAGTGGAATCAAATTTCGGTTCTACGCATCTATTTCCACATGCTTCATATATTATTTTTGGTCATTTGAGACTAATTATTTTAATATATATATAAATATATGTAATTTTGTTCCTGTAAATACTATATGCAACCATCAATTGTTTTGAATACTATGTGCAAATTAATATGTTATTATCATTTGAAATCTTTTGCAAATGAAATATGGCATATCGTGATCATATGTGCTTTTCCGAAATTTTTGATCGCTGATCAGTCTCGGCATCTCGCAGGTCTCTCGAATTGATCGAATCTCTCACTTACATTCTCTCAAATCAGTGACTTGAAGTCCAGAATCGAGACAATTTGCAGGTCTTTTTTCTAACTTTAATATACACAATAGTTTTATTGTTTGATTGTTTGATTTCATTACAATTTAATAGCAGCTATTATTTGATTCTTTAATTGTTTTATTTGTTGGGCATGTTATTTTAATATGCTAGGAGCCTAGGACATGTTATATTAAAACTGTTACTTGTTTATTTTTAGTAAAAACTAATTATCCACCGAATTGTCTAATGTCTTCCAGTAATGGATAAATTTGTCATCAGACGAAAGCTGACAATCTTAGAAATAAACACTGTAGACGAAGTACAACCCGACCAAAGATAAGTCGCATAGATGGCGTAGCTAATTTTGAATCAGATCATGGACTCCGAGCTCAAATATCTGATTATCATCCGAATGATCAAGATATAGTTCGTAGGGTATATCTACAAAATGGTCCTTTTCAACCAAGGAATTTCAAATTTCCACAACGAAAGTTCGGGAAAATGTTGCGTTGTTTTAATGAGAATTGGTTTACTAAGTATGGAAACTGGTTGGAGTGTAGCATAGCAAAAGATGTTGCATTTTTCCTATATTGCTATCTATTTAAATCTCTAGGAGGCAGTGACGATGCTTTTACAGTTGAAGGTTTTACAAATTGGAAGAAACTTGAAAAATTGCAAGCATATGTTGGAGGGGTTAATAGTTCTCACAATCAAGCTTATAGAAAGAGTGAAGCCTTGTTGAAGCAAGAGTGTCATATTCAATCATTTTTTGAAAGACATACCGAGCAGGAGAAAACGAAGTATAAGATTCGCTTAATCGAAACTATTGATTGTATACGATTCCTTTTATGCCAGGGATTAGCTTTCCGCGGTCATGATGAATCACAAGGGTCATACAATAAAGAAATATTTCTTGAACTTTTGGAACACACTGACAGGCAGAATGAAGCTATTAAAAGTGTTGTTCTTCACAATGATCCAAACAACCTTAAGTTGACTTCACCTGATATTCAAAAAGATAAAGATGAAGTAGCAGCTGCTGAGACCATAAATGTAATTCTTGAAGATATTGGAGTTGCATTATTTGCCGTGTTGATTGATGAATCTCGTGATATCTCAATTAAAGAACAAATTGCAGTTGTTTTGTGTTATGTGGACAAGAGAGGATGTGTGATTGAGAGATTTGTAGGGGTAATACATGTTCTTGAAATGACATCAATTTCATTGAAGATGACATTTGAAGCATTATTCTCAAAGTTGGGATTTAATATTATGAGGTTGAGACGGCAAGGATACAATGGGGCAAGCAATACACAAGGTGCATGTAATGGACTGAAGACACTCATTTTGAAGGAGAATCGGTCTGCCTACTATATTCATTGCATTGCACACTAACTTCTGTTAACACTTGTTCATGTTGCTAAAACACAACCAAATTGATTTACTTTTCAATATGGTTTTTAGTGTTTTCAATATTGTTGGAGCATCGTACAAACGTCAAGATGCACTTCGAATAAAGCAAATGTCTAGAATCATTGAGCTCGTGGAAAGTGGTAAACTTTTAAGTGGTAAAGGATTAAATCAAGAGACTAGCACGAAACGACCATGTGACACACGTTGGGGATCACATTATGGGACAATTGTAAATTTGATTATCATGTTCCCATCTGTTATTGATGTGCTTGAACTTGTGGCAGCAGATGGTCAAAATCAAGAGTCAATGGTGAAGCATTTGCCTTATGAGGCTCGTTGCAAAATTTTGATTTTGTCTTGGGTTTACATTTGATGAAGAATATAATGGGAAATACAAATGAATTGGCAAAAGCTTTGCAGCAAAAAGATCAAGACATAATGAGTGCAATCAACCTAGTCAAGATATCCAAGCAACAATTACAGACGATGAGAGATACTGGGTGGAAGCTACTTCTTCAAAAAGTTTCATTGTTTTGTGAAAAATTCGATATCACCATGCCTCAAATGGATATTGCATTTGTAGCTCGAGGACGAGCACGACGTAATGCAGAAGAAATGACAAATCTTCATCAATATCGGAATAAGTTGTTTTACACGGTCATTGATCTACAACTTTCTGTGCTTAACGATCGATTTGATGAAGTAAACAACGAGTTTCCTCTTTGCATGTCATGTTTAAACCCAAGAAATTCATCCGTAGCCTTTAACAAAGAGAGTTTAGTTCATCTTGCCCAATTTTATCCAGTTGATTTCTCAGAGTTGGATCTTATGATGCTCTCCGATCAGTTAGAGACTTATATTCTTAATGTGCGTGGCAGTGATGACTTCTTGGAAATGAATGGTGGTTGCAATCTTAGAAAGAAAATGGTGGAGACAAAGAGAGATGTAGTATATCCGCTTGTTTATTTACTGATAACATTATCCTTATTCTTGCCAGTTGCAACAGATACACTTGAGCGAGCATTTTCTGCTATGCATATAGTGAAGAATCTCTTACTAAACCGAATGGAGATGAATGGATGAATAATTGCTTGATTGCATACATTGAAAGGGACATTTTTGGTAGCATCAGCAATGACATGATTATCAAGCGATTTCATGGCATGGAAACACGTCGTGGACAATGCTAGTGGAAGAAGCAGATAGATGAATTTTTGGGATCATTTTTTTGTGAAGGCACAAACTACAAGCACATATATTACTTCATGAAAATCATTATTCAATGAAATTTCTATAGATCTTTTGTAAATTATTTATTTTATTATTTAATTTTTGTGAGGTTAAATACTTTGCCCCCTTCACTAAATTCCTGGCTCCGCCATTGGTAGCCCATGCAGGTAGTGCTCACGCGAATAGTTCAATAAATGGTTTGGACGACAGTAATATCAAAGTTGTCTCGCTATGAGACTTCCTAACCTAATAATCATCGCGGTTTGTTTTGAAGTATGGCAAATCGACCCAACACGACTCGTTCATCGTCCCTTAGTTCTAAAAGATTCCGAGGACTAAATTTTCTTGAGGGTAGAATGTGACGACCTATATATGTCAATATGCATCTTTTCGTATTTTATGTATTTTTATTATTAAAATAATTTCAAATGATTTCAAATACGTTTGAAAATAGTTTATGCATATATGATATATATGTGTATATATATAATCAAAAATGGTTTCTCATGGCCGTATAGAAAAACCTCGAATTCTTGTCTCCCAGAGTAAGCCAGTTCTGTCTGCTTTTTTGGCGCATCATGTCTTCCTCCATTCCAATTATAGCTTTCAGTTTTTTGGCCAAGTTTCGTTCATGAAGCTGAAGGTTGATATCAGAGTGCAAAGTAGATAAGCTTCTAACCTCATGAAGCTCCGCAGAACAAGTTTTAAGACCCCCTCCAAATGCATTAAGCTGCGCCCAGTTACGCAGAACCAATTTCAGATTCCTAAGCCTCATGTAAAATATATGCATGGGAGTGCCATCAACATGAAACTTCCAAGCCGAAGCCATCAGATCTTGGTATTCTTGGTGCTTTGTCCAGGCGTTGAAGAATCGGAAAGGCTTAGGATGTGAAACCATTTCCGGGAGTAGTTTAAGTAACATAGGAGCATGGTCACTCGTGTTATAGCCCAAATACTCCACAAATGCATCCAGTAGCACATGAAGACAACACGGATTACATAATACCCGGTCTAAGCGAGCTGCAATTCTCCCCATACCAAGCCGTTGATTGCACCAATTTGGGCCATCAAAGCTCGACAGAGTCATAACAATTTGGGCCATCAAATTAATGTTAGTGGAAGTCACAACAACACATATGAGAATATAAGAAATGATGCCCCCAAATTCTTTAAAGATCTCTACACGCAAAGCACTTACTGGAATGTTTTCCCCAGACTGGTTACAAAGAGAATTGTGGCTCCTAATACGGTGATTTGGCTAGAGCGGAAAGTATCAGATGATGAGATCAAGGAAGAGGTTTTCCAAATAGGGGTGGATAAATCCCCTGGGCCTGATGGATATAATGGGTACTTCTTCCAGCATGGGTGGAGCATTGTAGGTAATGATTTAACTCATGCTGTCCATTCTTTTTTCCGCTCGGGTAGGATTATGCATCCCCTAAATCACACTAATCTTACCCTTGTGCTAAAGAACTCTAACGCTTCTAGTCTTGCGGACTACAGACCCATAGCTTGTTGCAATGTCATTTATAAAGTTATTAGCAAGATCATTTGTAACAGGCTTAAAATGGTTATCCATGATCTTATATCCCCGAACCAATCCGCTTTTTTAAAGGGAAGACTGCTTTCTGATTGTGCCCTGTTAGCACATGAACAAATAAGAGACTTCAGCAATCCTATGGGTTCCAGAGCTTGCATAAAACTGGATTTGCGGAAAGCATTCGATAGTGTGAACCGAGGGTTCATATTATATATACTTCACAGAATGGGATTTGGCAGGAGGTTTATATCTTGGATACAGGAGTGTATTTCTACCCCTACTTTCTCTGTTATGGTTAATGGATCCCCAACTGGTTATTTTGAGGGGAACCGGGGTATTAGACAAGGAGACCCGCTATCACCTTATCTTTTTGTTATTTGCATGGAAGCATTTTCTCTGCTCATTGAAAAGGCTATGTATGCGGGAACTATTCATCCCATGAGGCGAACTGGGGCTGTTTCCCACCTTCTATTTGCAGATGACTTGCTGTTGTTCTGTCGAGCTAACAAGCATTCATTTAATGGGCTACTTCTGCTACTGGAGGAATTCAACCATTTTACTGGTCTGGAAATTAATTGGGATAAAAGTACCGCAATTTTCAGTAAAGGAACAAGGCACCCAATGGAATTGGCTAATCTACTTGGTATTAAGCTCGGGACTTCTCTTACTACCTATCTTGGTCTGCCATTATCTACTAAATATCCAAAACCCTCTATGTATAGCAGGCTGGTTGACAAGTGCAAAAAATGTTTGACAGGATGGACTTCTTCTTTGTTATCAATCTCGGGACGCATTGAATTAGTCCGAACTGTTATCTATGGCATGCTATCTTTTTGGATGCAAGTGTATCGCATTCCAAAAACAATTCTCTCCAATATCACTTCAGCTTGCAGGAAATTTATCTGGGGGACTTCGCATACTTGGGCCTGGAGGGATATATGTAAACCAAAAGATGAAGGAGGAGTGGGCTTAAGACTGCTACCAGATTTGAATTTGGCTGCTGGTGTTAAATTAACATGGCGTATGTTATCGGAAGATGGACTATGGGCTAGTTTCATGAAACGCAGTTACAGGGACTCATCTCGCTTCTTTGTGGCGAAGGCTAAAGCAGACCAATCGGGCACTTGGAAATTCATGTTGTACTGCAGGAGATTCACAAAACATTTGATCAGGAGGCGAGTTCGAGATGGAACATCCACCCTATTTTTGGCACGATAATTGGTTACCGTGCGGCCCCCTCAGTGACTCATATGCTGTGCCTGATGGTGCAAATGAAAAAAAGGTGGCTGATTACTGGACGGGAGCATCCTGGAGCCAAGATGCGGCTATTGAGGTCTTAAGGCCTATGCTTCAACATAGAAGCCTAGAACTCGGCGCAGATGGTTGGGAGCTGCAGGCCGGGTGTGACCTCAGGCTTGGGGCGGCTTGGGATGTTGTCAGACATAAGTGGCTGAAATTCCCATACTGTAAATTGATCTGGTTTACTAATAGCGTGCCTAAATATTCTATTACCACCTTGAGAGCATTCCTGGGCAAGCTACTCACAAAGGCTGAGCTCGCTAAATGGTGCAACAGTGTTGATGTTAGCTGCGGCTTATGTGACTCGGGCCTAAGTGAAGATATTAATCATCTTTATTTTGAGTGCGAATACAGCAGCTACATACTCAAAAGGAGCCTACTGAAATTGGGTATTACTTCCGCTATCGAATATCAGATCGACAAGGTGGGTGATTATTTCTTAGCTAATTTCTCCAAAAAAGATTCACTAGGCATTCTATCAAAAACAGTACTCTCTGCAATAGTATGGCATATTTGGAAGGAAAGGAATAGGCGTATTTTTGAACACACATGCAAGTCTAAGATTACTCTCTTCGAAGAGATTGCAGAGGATGTCCGAACTATACTGGAAAACATGGAGTCTGATTCTCATGAGAGTAAAATAGCAATGGAGCGCTGGGAATTCCGGGACATGGGTTGATGTTTAAGTGTGTAGATATTTTCATGATGGTTGGATTACCTAGTTGAGGGTGACGGCGCCTGTGCCCTATCCCCTCTCTTGTTTTCTTTTCCATTAGATGTATCTACTTTCTGTACATGTAACCTTTTTGTATCTCAATAAAGATAACATACTAACTCTCCAAAAAAATGGTTTCTCAAAAATTATATAATATAGTTCTATACTTTTAAGTATCATCACAACGATTATAAATAATTTATATTATTTTTAAAATATTTTCTTTATCAATATCATTGAAATAGTTTTACTAATTATTTTTCTATATAAATGTTTTCAAAATAGTTTTAAATTGTTATATATATGATCATATGGTCTTTAAGTATTCTCAATAATTTTTACGTATTTGTACGAGGTCAACTCGACCAAGAACCCGTGCAAACCCACAACATACGACTGAATAAACATTTTAGCCCAAAACTTATATTTTCATAGTTCAAAATATAAAATGGGCATCATTTTCATAATCTTCGCGATGATACGAACATGTGACATTTTTCTGGAATTTTTCAGAGTCAGACATGAAAAATGATATTTTAATATTAAAATAATAATATTTTACTATTTACATTAACTTAATTATGTTTTACGTTTTAAATTTACTATTACTTAATTATCTAACCTAATTAACCATACCATGTCGGCATCCCCAACATGTAACATAGCTTCATTGCTTCTACGTTTTGTCATTAACTACTAACCCAATATTAATTACACACATTAATTACACACTTATATTATATTATATATTACTTCCATATAATTAACCCCTTAACCCTCTCATCTCATAGCCTCATCCTCACCCTCTCTCTTGTCCATCGATGACCAACCGCCGTCCATCTTCCATCTACTGCCCGAGCACATCGGCCTTTCCCCCACAGCTATCGAGCAGCTCCGATCGTTGGCGACACCCCATAGCACAAGCTCCCTCATCTCCTCGCCGCAGCCGATACCACCAACCCATCTTTGCCGTCGTTTACCGTGCACCGAACAATCCCCATAGTCGCAGGAGACCTAAGGCCGTAGCCCGAGCCCCGCCGTCATCTCCTCTAGCCCACGCTCACGCTGCCGACCATCGCAGTCGACGGCCGCGTTGCCGGCAACACCCCGAAGCCCAACCTGAGCGCTCCACATCAAGCAGCGCGTCCTGCCGCCGGCACTACTGCCGGTGCTTCTGCTGTCCCCGCCACTTCCATCGAGCCGCCGCTAACCGACCGCTTCCCTCTGGCGCTCCGCTGCCTTGCCCAGAGCTGCCGACGGTGTCTCCCCGCTCATCCGAGCCCAACAGCACCCCACGCTGCCCCTATCTGCCTCCACGCCGCCCCATCGGCTCTTCCCGATGTCGCGAACGCCACATCGCCGCCGTCGGTCTGACCCCGATCACACCACCTCTTTGCCGCGTCGTCGCTGCTGCTGTCCTAGCGTGTGAACGAGATCAAAATAGAGTAGATCAGAGGAAGGAGAGAAAAGAAAAGAGAATATGTATTTATACGTATTTATGTATATCTCTAATATATATACATATAATATATATATACTAATCATAACCCGTGCCCGTGGGCACGATTACTTTATGATTTTCCCCCGCAAAATCTTTGTTCCCCAAAAATTTATTTGCACAGCCAAAATTGCATGAAAAAACAAATTAGCGTAAAGATATTTAGCGGCACAGAACAACAAATTCGACGCGAAACAACAAATTCGGTGCAGACGCCTTCGACGTGGGCACCTTATCATGTTGTTTGATGTGTCGAAGAGACTGTGTGCCCCGCGTCGAGGGAGAGATCATTCGATCTGCAGCAGCATTCGATCTGCAGCATCATTCAATCTGTAGCATTAAGTGCAAATTAAAGTTTCTTTCCCAAATATATTAATTGCATGCACTCTGCTATTCCCAAGAAATTTTCATTCTCCAATAAATTTCATTCCCCCAGAAACTTTCATTTCCCCAAAAATATTGTTCCGTCCAAAACTTTCTACAAAATCTCATCTCAACCATTCATTCCTTAAGATTAAATCTCAGTTGTTCTTCTATCAACCCTTTTGTCTTAGTCAGCTTGTCCAAGTCAGCCCTAGAATTCAAATACAGTCATTAATTGTAATATAGATATTATAAGAGAGTAAATAGATCAAAATTCATAGTAAATTATATAAGCATCCGAAAAATAATCGGAGACCACCTGAAGTTCCAGCGCGTCGTCCTGAATGCATACATGCATGTCTCGTACACTGAAGGCAACTATTTCTTACATAATAAAAATTTGACGTTTATTGTTAATTATGTCAATTTCACTTCAATCAATTTTCATGTAAACTTAGATGTAAAAAAATTACACATGAATCTACTAGTTAAGACAATTAATTTGACATTTTGTGCATAAAGTTCTGATGTATAGTTTTCTCTAAATAAATTGTGAAGCAACTTTAGAAATTCATTTTTAAATACAAAAATTAGTTTTTGGCCATTTAAAATTAAGAAAAATGCGTATTAAATGTTTAAAAATTATGAAAAATGCCAGTTAGACTTCGAAAAATATTTCATACTCAGATGTACTTATGTGCCAAGTTTTAAATATTTTTGCATGTATTTTCTTTCAGTAACTGCCTAATTTAGTAATCGCAAAATCGCAAAATGGTTATATATTGAGTTGGCGACTTATCACTCATCATGAAAATTATATTGAATTGATGAATGAACTCATAAGACACCGTGGAATGGTTAGATGCATCTGATATGATGTAACTATACAGAAATGATCATATGAATGATGGAATTATATGGTGGTGCATACTATTAATCGATAGAACACGTGGACCTGGCACTTGACCTGACCTGTGGGTATTGGGGTAGTTTATGGTCACATATGATACAGGAGTGTCTGGATCCGCTCTATGGCTACCTCCAATGCACGAGGCAAGCAACTTGACCATCGCCAAAGATATGTGGTCAGTAAGTAGCGTCACGTGTAGCTCCCGTGACGGGGCACATTTTAGTCACATATCATACTCTTGGACATAGATTTAGCACTAGAACTGATGATTATGACATATTGTCGTTCTTTTCATGCTCATACTATGCTCATTTTCAGTCTTTACATATCATGCTCATACTATGTCGTTCCATGCTCTTTTTAATACTCTGTATAATCATGTTATGTTCACATCATGATCATGTTATATGCTACCACATCATGTTCGTAATGCTCTTACTATGTTCCTATTGTGCCCATACCATGATCATATTATGCTACTATGCTCATATTATGCTCACACCATACTCTTATCATGGTTATCACTATGTTTATACATTTTCATACCATACTACCATATATTATACTCATATGCTCACATAATTAACTCTTTTGTATAACTCTTACTTTATACCATGTTCATACCATGTTTTTCGTTATAACTCTTTTATATATACTCATTCTTTCTATTATAGAGAAATTTGTCGAGTAACCCTCGCTGACGAGTATTTCATTTTGTTTTATCTTATGAAATGTCCGTCAAGTCTTGATAGCGAGTTTGCTAATGATCTTATTGCTGAGATAGAGCCAATGCTAGAGGATTACGTGGAGTTCCAGCCTACTGAAGACTAGAGAGACCATTACCTTCGCGTCAGCGCTTTTAAATCGTAATAATGTAATTTGTGTGTGATGTTGATTTTTGCTTTGCTAGGCCTATGTTGCATTTTATTTCTGGACGCTTTGGTTTGCAATAATGTTATCTATGCTGTTTCTTAAGTAAGCAGGCAAGAACCTGAAAGTTTTAATCACATACGCTTAGTGTGGTTAAATCAAGGAGAAAGAAAGAAAGAGTATATATATACATGTATACTCATCCTTGTTTTAAGCACATTGCGGGTCCGCTCGCGACTCGCTCGCGGTATAATGGAAAGCGGGGCATGACATTTTTAGTGCAATTCCCTTTATTTGACTAATTTTTTTTTGGTTTTCACATCGTGTACCATGTACAATCTTTTTCTCTTAATTGGACTTAAAATTTTAGGTCCTTCATAGCTTGTATATATAAGAAAGGGTTCTAGCCACGTTATTCATCAATGCAGAGTAGACATTCTTCAAAATTTTCTAATCATTACATGGTATCAAAGCCAGTGGTCAGGATCCTAACTTCTTTTTCTTCCGTTATTATTTTAGTGCCATCATAGTCATCACACCAACCATAGGTCTATGTTAGGTTGTGCTGTTATAAAGCATGCTCATCATTTGGACCATGGTTTGAAGGAACCAACGCTCAATCCATGAAGATTACTGTCTATTTGCATGTTCATGCACATGACCCAATTTAGCCATCTGATCTACTCACCCATGTATACATTGCCAACTTCTTTCTTGATGATGATTCTTGTACTCAATCATTGCATGTTCGCATCCATCCCTCAACCTACATCCAGTTTGAGAGTTTGGAAACTCACAATGGATAAAACATTGAGAATTTGGAAGATGCATATGTAGTCATGAATCATATATCACATGCAATATGCGCATCTAGAAGAGGATAAGGTCGCTAATCACATTTCCTATGCAACGCACAATTTGATCGCACATGTGCTGCATGTGAGTTTGGAAAAGTATCTAGTCACCGAATGCTTGGCATGCGCGATCCATGAATTTGGTCACAAGTCGCCTGTCATGTGCAATACATGAGTTTGGAACTTGATCTAGTCACTAATTACTTGAAATGTGTAGTACACGAATCTGGTCGTTAATCAACAGTTACTTACAGATGTAAGTCACTGGGATTTCTAATCTTAGTAGGAAACATGGAAGTAGTAGAAAACAAAAACTTCGTGGCTTAAATTAAAACTACTATGATATATCTGTTATGAATAGGCCCATTGGGCCAATTGGGTATCCAACCCACTATTGAAAGATATAAATACACGGGTAGGGGGCTCTTAACCCCTTACACCTATTTCTCCCTAAATTCCCTTCACAACACGTTATCAGCACGATCACGCTCGTTGGAGGAGACGGCGGCTCGCGGAAAAGGAGATCCACAAATCGCTCAGAAAAAGAAGATCGTAATCTTCTCAACGGGGAGCGAAAAGGGCATCCTTCACCAACCGTCGCCTAGATTCCTCGTCGAATCTAGTAGGTAAAAATCCAAACTTTTAGATCTAAACGTGCTTTTTATCACTAGATCTGCATGTTTTAGGATCAAAAAGTTGATAAACGCGGTTAAATTCAACATTTTTAATAAGATCTGCATGTTTAAAACAATAAAAACTTGTTTTTTAGCGATCAAAACTGTTGAAAACCCCGATTTTTACCCTCCTGCCTTCGATCCAAATTTTCCGTACGCCCGTAGGGCGAAACGGCGGCGCGAAGGTCGCGCCGCCGGAGGAAACAAACGCCGCGGCCCCAGGCCGCGGCGGCCGCGGCCTGACGCCGCGGCCAGCAGCCGCGGCCTCAGGCCGCGGACTGCAGCCGCGGCCTCAGGCCGCGGCAGCCGCGGCCTCAGGCCGCGGCAGCCGCGGCCTGAAGCCGCGGCGCTGTGCCGCGGCCTGCAGGCCGCGGCCAGTCGCCGCAGCCTGCAGGCCGCGGCCAAGCGCCGCGGCCTCAGGCCGCGGCCCTGCGCCGCGGCCTGAAGCCGCGGCCAACTGCCGCGGCCTGAAGCCGCGGCCAACTGCCGCGGCCTGAAGCCGCGGCGGCCGCGGCCTGCAGGCCGCGGCCCGCCGCAGCGGCGGCCGCGGCCCGCAGCCGCGGCCTGTCGCCGCCACGACGGCCGCGCCCTACGCGGCCAGCCGTCGCGGCGACACGCCGCGGGCCCCCCCTAGGGTTTCCAGAAACCCTAACCCTAACGGGCTATTTTTCGGGGGAGGCCCAATATTAACCCTAATGGGTTGTTTTCATGGCCCAAAAGGCCAGAAAATTAGCCCATCCACAGAAATTATTTTATTTATTTTTGGCCCTAAAAAGCCCAAAATAGTTAAAAGAAATTTTTAAAAAGGGTTGAAAGCGGTAAAAATAAAACATTATATTATGGATCAAAAAGGCAAAAAGTTTTCAAATATATATATATTCTTGCACGTCGCACACAATCTTAAATTATGCCTGTGTTTCGATTATCTGCGTGGTTGTACGTTGCAAAAAATATTATCTGCGTGGATGTGCAAATTTTAGGCTATGTTTTTAGGGATCAGCCAGGTTTCCGACACCGTTTTAAATTCCCGCAATTTTTCTTTTCTTTTGAGAGAAACTTTGTATGTGAGGATGAAAATGTAAAAAGAAGACCGAAGGACACCAAAAAGAAGCTGAAGGCGTTTCGCTCAAAGA
This sequence comes from Scilla litardierei, assembly GCA_030789695.1. Taxonomy (NCBI): domain Eukaryota; kingdom Viridiplantae; phylum Streptophyta; class Magnoliopsida; order Asparagales; family Asparagaceae; genus Scilla; species Scilla litardierei. Next base: position 164,669,792 of record CM061133.1, read on the forward strand.
AGATAGGGGCTTCTCTCTGAAGTTCCCGAGTTGTAATTTATTTTCATGCTTTTTATTTTTGATGTAACTTCGGACTGGACTTTTTATTTATTTTTCGGTGTCGGCTGGCTGATCCCCATAGCCTAAGGTCATTATTTCTGTTTTTCATTGTTCTTGCATTAAACTGCGTGGTTGATTAAATTAGCTTTTTAATACCATGTTTTAATGTCACAATGAAAACCATCAAACAGCATGCGTGATTGTTAATTTTTAGTAATTAATTATTCACATTACCTGAAAAAGCATGTATGTTAAAACCACAGTAATTTAAATTCATGAAAATGACTACATGCGTGGATGTCTGTCTCTTTTCAGTTTTTATTGATACATGCTATTTTTTGTACATGCTAGATCATAAAATGGCCAGACTCGCAAATGTAGACTTCTCAGTCCTGAAGGCTGATGGGTCAAACTACCTGAGTTGGCAGTTGGACCTGAAGTTCCATCTGCGCTCTCATGGTTTCAGTCTCACACAGACTGAAAAGGCAACAACTAGTACTGCCCCAGCTAACAAGGAGGCTTCAGTGGAAGCACCTCATACAGAGGAAGTTTCCGATATATTAAAGGCGAAAGCCATTATATATATCAGGAAACACTTAGACTCGACCTTAAAGGACGAGTACCTCACTGTAGAGGACCCTTACGAGCTGTGGGATGCACTCGAGGAGAGATACCGACATCAGAGGGATGTCATACTCCCCCGTGCACAGTACGAGTGGACTCACCTCCGCATACAGGATTTCAAATCCGTAGCGGAGTACAACTCAGCTCTTTTCCGCATCACCTCACGCCTGAAGTTGTGTGGTGAACCAGTGACGGAGAAAATGTTGCTGGAAAAGACGTTTACGTCTTTCCATGAAAAGGACATGATCCTTATGCAACAATATAGAGAGAGGAAGTTCACAAAGTACTCTGACCTTCTTTCATGCCTGCTCATGGCTGAACAGAACAGAGACCTGTTGGTTGCCACCCACAACCTGCGCCCTCCTGGCTCCGCTCCATTGCCACCTCCTGCAGAGGCCCACTTCCAGTCTTCCCAGAAGAAGAAGACGGACAAAAAGGCAAAATTCCAGAAATGGAAAGAACAGAAGCAGCGGAAGAAAGCCACTCCCCCAGCTCCTCCCCAGAACCAGAAGTTCGTGGACAAGAAGCAGAAGAGGATTCCCAACAAAGGAGGCACTCCCAAGAAAGACTGGGAGGACAAATGCTCCAAATGCGGGATGACGGGCCACTGGTCCAGAATCTGCCGCACAGCAAAACACCTCCAGGACCTCTACCAGGCAAGCCTCAAGCCTCGAGCTGAGACAAACCTGATGGAGAGCGCAGCGTTGGGAGAGACCTCATGGACTCCTGAAGATTTCATGGGAGACGACACTCTCTAGATCTGGACCACTTTTTATGCAAAATTAGCAATGTATCTTCTTTTTATGCATCGTATCTAGTTCTATTTTCCATGTCAAACAATATCTTTTTTTTAGCATTTATTTATGAAAGTGAATCTTTTATCTATATTTATTGCTTGAATGTCTTTCCCCAATTTTTTAGATATGGAACTTATCTGCCTAGTGGACAGTGCATCGACGCACTCGATCCTTCAAAACATAGACTATTTCACGAGCGTAAGTAGTTATTCTGGCCCACTGAGAACAATCTCAGGGCCAGCAAATATAATCGAAGGATCAGGGGAAGCAATTATATTGCTCCCCGGCAACACACAAATAACACTTAAAAATGCGTTATACTCCCCAAAATCCATCCGAAACCTCCTAAGTTTTAAAGACATCCGTTTAAACGGATATCACTTAGAGACGGTCGAGGAGGATAAAAGGGAATACTTGCTTGTAACGGCTCTTACAAATGGTTCAAAAACCATTGTGGAACGTTTCAAGGGACTCCCCTCGGGACTCTACCAAACAAGTATACAAACTCCAGAAACATCCATGGTGGAGCACCTGCAGTGCCCCCAGACACCAGAATTCCAACTCTGGCACAGTCGACTGGGACACCCTGGTTCGGTTATGATGTACAGCATCATAAAGAACTCTAGGGGCATTGACCTGAAGAACCTGAAGATTCTTCAAAAAGGCAAATTCCCATGTCCACCCTGTTACAAGGGTAAACTGATCACCCGACCCTCTCCACTGAAAGTGGATGTGGAGTCTCCCAGCTTTCTGGAAAGAATCCACGGAGACATTTGTGGGCCGATACACCCATCAAGTGGTCCGTTCAGGTACTTTATGGTCCTGATAGACGCATCAACTAAGTGGTCACATGTGTGCCTACTGTCCACCCGTAACCTAGCACTATCTAAGCTTTTAGCTCAGATAATAAAGTTACGGGCCCACTTCCCCGACCACCAGATAAAGAAACTTCGTCTGGACAATGCGGGGGAGTTTACGTCACAAGTCTTTCTAGACTATTGCCAAGCTCAGGGAATTGAAGTCGAACATCCTGTAGCGCATGTTCACACCCAAAATGGGTTAGCAGAATCTCTAATTAAGAGACTGCAATGGATCGCTCGTCCATTATTACTTCAATCCCAGATGCCAGTGAATGCGTGGGGTCATGCAATTCTGCATGCTGCATCTTTAATAAAATTAAGACCCTCTGGAGGTCAGTCATCTTCTCCAATGCAACTAGCACTTGGAGCCCCACCAATTGTCTCACACTTGAGAATATTTGGTTGTGCAGTATACGTCCCCATAGCACCACCACAAAGGACAAAGATGGGTCCACAACGTCGCCTAGGCATTTATGTTGGGTTTGACACCCCCTCCATAATTAGATTCCTAGAACCCCTTACGGGGGACGTCTTTAAGGCACGTCTAGAAGACTGTGAATTCGATGAAACATCGTTTCCAAGACTAGGCTCACAGACAAAGAAGCCCGAAGCTTCAGAAAGTATCACTTGGGATACAAAAACTTTATGTCACTTTGATCCGCCAACAAGCCAGTGTGAGGAGGAGGTCCTGAAGATTCTCCACATCCAAAACACTGTCCATCTCTTGCCGGACAAATTTACTGACAACCAGAAGATTGTCAAATCACACGTCCCTGCTGCTAACACTCCAGCTAGGATTGACATACCGCAAAATGGATGCAATCCGCCTGCAGCAGAAATGGTTGGACCCCTCAAAAAGAGAGGACGACCACCGGGATCCAAGGACCAAGTCCCTCGAAAGAGTAGGACCCTTGGCAATGGTAAACAAATACCACCACAGGATGCTAATTTAAGCCCTGCTACCCCATCTCTCCCAAACTCTCATGAAGAGGAAAAACCGGGAGAAAATGAAGTATCGATACACTACGTACGAACTGGGGAGTATTGGGACAGAAAAAGCACAACAATAGATGACACATTTGCGTGTAATATTGCCATCAACGTCGCGTACTGCGACGATGATATTGAACCACGCTCTCTGACAGAATGTCAAAGCAGAGATGATTGGCCAAAGTGGAAAGCGGCAATAGGAGTGGAGTTGGATTCACTCACAAAGCGCAAGGTCTTCGGACCAATAGTCCAGACACCAAAAGGTGTAAAACCTGTGGGTTATAAATGGGTATTTGTTAGAAAACGAAATGAACAGAATGAGATCGTACGCTACAAAGCAAGGCTTGTAGCGCAGGGTTTTACCCAACGTCCTGGGGTGGATTTTGAAGCCACATACTCCCCAGTCATGGACGCGATCACCTTCCGATTCCTCATTGGCATAACAGCACAAGAGGGTTTAGATATGCAACTCATGGACGTGGTCACTGCATACCTATATGGCAACCTAGACCGAGACATCTATATGAGATTGCCTGACGGTTATTCTTTGCCTGCAGCACTAAAAGAGAGAGACCGTGACATCTACTCAGTGAAACTGCAAAGATCATTATATGGTCTAAAACAATCTGGAAGGATGTGGTATAACAGACTGAGCGATTTCCTTGCACAGCAAGGATTTAAAAATGACCCAGTCTGTCCTTGCATCTTTATAAGAGCAAAGGCAACAGGATTTGTAATAATAGCCGTCTATGTAGACGACTTAAACCTCATCGGATCTCCTGAAGAGATCGCAAAGATTTCTAGAAGCCTGACAGAAACTTTCGAGATGAAAGACCTCGGAAAATCAAAATTCTGTTTAGGCCTTCAGATAGAGCATCTTAAAGATGGGATCCTGTTACACCAGTCAACTTACACATCGAACTTACTGAAAAAGTTTCAGATGGATAAGTGCCACCCCCTCAGCACTCCGATGGTCGTCAGATCATTGGATGTTCACAAAGACCCCTTCCGGCCGCTGGAAGAGGGGGAGGAAGTACTAGGCCCCGAAGTGCCTTATTTAAGTGCTATCGGTGCACTCCTTTACCTGGCTAACTGCACTCGCCCTGACATAGCGTTTGCAGTAAACTTACTAGCCAGATATAGTGCTGCACCTACACAACGGCACTGGGCCGGAGTTAAGCATCTTCTGCGCTACCTCCAAGGGTCCATAGACTTAGGTCTATTCTACAGGAAAGGGGCATCAACTGGTTTAGTTGGTTATGCTGACGCAGGTTACAGATCCGATCCTCACACAGAGAAGTCTCAGACCGGATACATGTTCACATATGGCGGTACTGCCATATCCTGGAGATCTGTGAAGCAGACCATGACGACCGTCTCATCCACCCACTCAGAGCTACTTGCGATCTTCGAAGCAAGCAAGGAATGCTTCTGGCTACGCTCAGTGATCCAGCACATACTCACCTCCACCGGCCTTACGACCGGCGTACTTGCACCCACTCCACTCCATGAAGACAATGCAGCATGTATAGCCCAGCTACAGGACGGCTACATCAAAGGTGACAAGACGAAGCATATCTCCCCCAAGTTCTTCTGGACGCACGACCTTCAGAAGCAAAAGCAGATTGAGGTACAGAAGATCCAATCATGTAATAACTTGGCGGATTTGCTTACCAAATCCCTGCCTACTAGTATCTTTGAGAAACTTGTATATGGGATTGGGATGAGGAGAGTGAGTAAATGTAAACTGGGTCAGGATGAGAGAACTATGAACTCATAGATACATAGGAGACTGATGTATAGATTCATAGGAAATCTGCAAGCCTGAAGCTTGGTCAGATAAGGGGGAGTCAACTGCAGAGTTGTACTCTTTTCCCTTGGCTACAGGTTTTTTCCCACTGGGTTTTCCGTAGTCAAGGTTTTGACGAGGCAACCTCGTTGACTCTGGATCCTGAAGTATCCACCCCTTGACACATCCCCAAAACAGGGGAAGTTATGGGTTAACTGCTCTTTCTTTAACAAGACAGTTACCCTAACTCGGATCCTGAAGAATCCACCTCTTATTTCAATGTTGATTGGATAAGGGGAAGTGTTATGAATAGGCCCATTGGGCCAATTGGGTATCCAACCCACTATTGAAAGATATAAATACACGGGTAGGGGGCTCTTAACCCCTTACACCTATTTCTCCCTAAATTCCCTTCACAACAATATCTGCATATTATAATTAATTAATCAATGCCAAAAAAATAAAACATATAAATAAAGTCATATCTTTGTGCAGATATACTTAAGAAATACCTACAATCCTAATTTGATGAAGAATACTAGTAGCTCCTCACCAGCTCACGCAACTACAGTTTTACCTTGATGATAACCCCACCACGGTTCATGAGCTCAACCGCCTCGAAGCCGGTCCCAAGTGTTGCAAGTGCTTAGGAGAAATAAAAGGAGAAAAACTTTTTCTTTGGGGGAATTGACATTTACCCAATAATGTGGACTCAAGCCCATCATCAACAAAGGCATATCGACCTAGAAGCTAAATCAGGCCCAACACTGCCTAACATAGTGTTGGAGGGCCCATCAACATACTTGACTTACCAAAATGCTCTGGGATAAACTCTATATATATATTCCTCTCATTTGGATGGAGGTGTGATCATTTTCATTATCAATACTCTATTTTTCATTTCTGTTATGAATCAACTAATGGGGGAGGAGCCCCCATCTCTTTATTTATAGGCAATGGGGAGAATACAAGATGAGTTTACAATGATATGGGCCTATCTCTAGGATAGCCCAGAATCTCAACCGACCCGGTTAAATAACCGTTCACAACACTCCCCCTTATCCAGCCATAGTTGTGGACTCTGCTCGTGAATACTTCAGGATTCCGAGCGTAGGAGAGTCTCACATGGGGTGGATACTTCAGGACCCTGAGTTGGTGAGATTTGCCTCATTAAAACCTTTAGCTATGGAAAACCCAGTGGGAAAAACCATAGTTAAGGAAAAAGAGTACAAACTCTGCCAAACTCCCCCTGATCTGTACAAGCCCTCAAGCTTGCAGATCTCTTAGGCGTCTCATTCCAATCCTATGTACAAGCTTCCTAAAAGTGGCAGTAGGAAGGGCTTTAGTGAACAAATCTGCCAAATTGTCACATGATTGCACTTGTCTGATGTCGATCTTGCCATCTCTCTGTAGCTCGTGCGTCCAGAAGAACTTTGGTGAAATGTGCTTCGTTCTGTCACCTTTGATGAAGCCACCTCGTAACTGAGCTATGCAAGCAGCATTGTCCTCGAACATTGTAGTAGGTTCGAGATCTCCAGTCTTCAGTCCGGTGGTGGACAAGATGTGGTGGACAACTGAGCGTAGCCAAACGCATTCTCTGCTTGCTTCATGGATGGAAATGATCTCAGAGTGATTGGATGAGGTTGCCGTCAAGGTTTGCTTGATGGATCTCCAGGAAATGGCTGTCCCTCCGTAGGTAAACACGTACCCAGTCTGTGACTTTGCTTTGTGGGGGATCAGACAAGTAGCCTGCATCAGCATAACCTGCAAGTGTAGATGCTATTCCATTTTTGTAGAAGAGTCCCAAATCTGTAGACCCTTGGAGGTAGCGCAGAAGGTGCTTTACCCCGGTCCAGTGGCGCTGTGTGGGCGCTACACTGTATCTGGCTAGAAAATTTACTGCGAACGCTATGTCGGGACGCGTGCAGTTTGTCAGATATAGTAGTGCTCCGATGGCACTCAGATATGGAACTTCTGGACCAAGTATATCCTCCCCCTCTTCCAGTGGCCGAAAGGGGTCTTTATGTGCATCCAGAGAGCGTACCACCATAGGTGTACTTAGTGGATGACATTGGTCCATATGGAATCTTTGCAACATTTTCTTCGTGTATGTGGTCTAATGTAGGAGGATTCCATCTTTTAGATGTTCAATCTGTAAGCCCAGGCAGAATTTCGTTTTGCCTAGGTCTTTCATTTCAAATTCTTTTGTTAGGCTTACAGATATCTCAGTGATCTCTTCAGGAGATCCTATGAGATTCAGATCGTCTACGTAGACAGCAATTATTACGAATCCTTTTTCCTTTGTTCTTATGAAGATACATGGGCATACTTCATTGTTTGTGAATCCTTGTTGAACAAGGAACTCACGGAGTCTGTTATACCACATTCTTCCTGATTGTTTGAGACCATACAATGATCTTTGTAGCTTAACAGAATAGACGTCCCGAGGTCTATCTTTCAGTTCAGCAGGCATAGAAAAGCAATCAGGAAGTTTCATGTATATCTCCTTGTCGAGATTGCCGTATAGATATGCAGTCACAACATCCATTAGCTGCATATCTAGGCCTTCCTTTACTGTTAAGCTTATCAGGAATCTGAAAGTGATCGCATCGATGACCAGGGAGTATGTTTCATCATAATCAATTCCCGGCCTTTGGGAAAATCCCTACGCTACAAGTCTAGCTTTGTAGCGTGTGATCTCATTATTTTCATTTCTTTTTCTGATGAATACCCATTTATATCCCACAGATTTGACACCAGTAGGTGTCTGGACTATTTGCCCAAAGACTTTTCGTTTCTGAAGCGAGTCCAGCTCGGCTTCTATTGCCTGATTCCACTTTGGCCAGTCATTTCTACGTTTGCATTCAACAACGGAATGTGGTTCATAATCATCGTCGCTTCCGGCGATGTGAATGGCAATGTGAAACGCGAAGTCATCGTCGACGACTGTACTCTTTTTGTCCAATACCTCCCATGTACGTACATAATTCAATGATATTTCAGTTTCTCCCGCCAGTTCCTCTGCAGTGGATTTCGGGAGGGGAGAGGGTATGGACACGAGCTCGTTTCTCTGTGGGGGTATCGTCCCAAGGTCTCCGGATATTTTTCTTTTTCTTGGATTTTTATCCTTGGAGCCTGGTGGTCTGCCTCTTTTCTGTTGAGGTGCAGCCACTTCTGCTGCTGGTGGATTGCATCCATCCTTTCGGATGTCAATCCTAGATGGAGTATTCGCAGAAGGGATGTGTGATATGACAATCTTCTGGTTGTCAGTAAACGAATCCGGTAATCTATGGACTGTGTCCTAGATGTGCAAGATCTTCCGGATCTCATCATCATATTGTTTTGTTACCGGATCGTAGTGGGTCAGACTTTTTGTATCCCACGTTAACATTTGCTTTGTGCTAGACTTTTCAATGTCTAGGCCCATTTTGGGGAAATACGTCTCATCAAAGTCGCAGTCTTCAAGGCGTGCCTTAAAAGCGTCCCCCGTTTGGGGTTCTAGGTATCTTATAATGGAGGGCGAGTCATACCCTACATAGATACCTAGGCGACGTTGAGGGCCCATCTTGGTCCTCTGGGGTGGTGCAATGGGGATATAAACTGCGCAGCCGAAGATTCTCAAGTGAGAGATGTTTGGCGGCGTTCCATATGCAAGTTGCATTGGAGATAGAATCTGACCTCCTGAGGGTCTTATTTTTATTAGTGATGCAGCATGCAAGATTGCATGTCCCCATGCATCCACTGGCAACTGGGATTTCATTAGCAATGGACGTGCAATCCATTGGAGTCTTTTAATTAGCGACTCAGCTAACCCATTCTGGGTGTGAACATGCGGCACTAGATGTTCAATTTCAATTCCCGTTGCCTGGCAATATTCTTGAAATGACTGAGAGGTAAATTTCCCCGCATTGTCCAGACGTATTTTCTTAATTTGGTTGTCTGGAAAATGCGCCCACAACTTTATTATTTGTGCCAAAAGCTTTGGAAAAGTTAAGCTGCGGGTTGAAAGTAGACACACATACGAGTATTTCGAAGATGCATCAATCAGTACCATAAAGTACCGAAAGGGCCCACTAGGGGGGTGGATAGGTCCACATATGTCTCCGTGTATTCTTTAAAGGAAGCTAGGAGACTCGATATCCACTTTAAGTGGTGATGGCCTTGTTATTAATTTTCCCTTAAAACAGGGTACACAAGGGAATTCTCCCTTCTGAAGAATCTTCTGGTTCTTCAGGTTATGCCCGTGGGTTTGTGATATAATGCGGTGCATCATCACAGATCCGGGGTGGCCAAGTCTATCGTGCCAAAGTAAGAATTTGGCCAATGTCGGGAACTTCAGATGCTCCGTCAGGTTTGCTTCCTCTCTTCGAATTTTTGTATGGTAGAGGCCTGATTAGAGGCTCTCAAAACATTCAAGTATGGTTTTAACTCCATTTTCTTGAGACGTTACATACAGTAATTCATTTTCTTTTACATTTGCTGTTTCCAAGTGGAATCCGTTAAGACGGATATTGTAACGACCATTGTCCGGTGGTACGTACTGTAGCGCGTATGTTGTTTGTGTTGCGTATCTTATTACCGATTACGTATCTTCTTTTCGCGTTTAGTTTTATTGTTATTGTTTCGTAGCTCAGACGCATGTCCGGACCCAGCATTCATGACCCTCTCGGAGGCGCGATCACTCTGGTATCTTTTTTTAATTTTTGGAGGTCGGGACACAATTTACAATAACCCATTATTATTATTGTTTATTATCAACATAATATGTGTTTGCTGTTTAAAAAAATGTGTTTTCAAAAAGTTTGAAGTTGCAAACGAATTGGGGAACGAAACTCTTTAAAAAAAACTAATAAAATCTTTTTGAAACAAATTTATAAAATCCTAACCAAACTCAGATTACATGTTCAACCCTCAACCACTCCCCACTTCCCACGTTACCGTACCTCCTCTCGCCACGTTCACCTCTCTCTTCACCCGCATGATGGCTTCCCCTTTTATTCTTTTTATAATAACCCTAATAATAAACCCAAAAGGCAAGTTCACGTGCTGCTCCCCAACTTCCCCACACACAGCCTCTATCAAACTCTTATGGTCATTTTTATTCCTCACCCTACAGCCCAACGCCGCCCGTCATTTCTTCTTCTTCATCTTCTTCTTCGTACCACTCCTGAGCGTCGCACAACAACATCCGCCGGTAGCTCCCTTGTCCATGCTGCACGGCGTCTCCCAAGCGTCGCACGTCGTCCAACACCTCTTCTCCGTCGCGCCCGGGAGCTGCTGCTCCTCCCCTCGTGCAGAGCTCCCCTCCGGCCATACGCCCACACCCGAGCCACCTGCAAGAGGCCGTCGACAAGCCCTTCTCCATACGCCAACGCACGCCACGGTGCCGTCCACCCCGGCCAGAGCCCTTCCTCGTCTCCTCTCTGCCATTCGAAAACCCCTGACGGAGCCGCTGCCACACCGTTCGCGTAAGTGTGCATACATGAGTTTGTGTATTTATATGATGTTAAGTGGAATGCATGTTAATTACTTAGAAATATATATAGTAAGCTTATAATCTCTCAGTTAGTTACCTATATTAGTTTAACCATAAGCTACATGTTTAATTTAGATGTTAATTATTTATTCTCAAGTATGTTTGTTCATCCAGTCCTACCCTATTTTAAAAAAATTTAACAACCACTCTACCGTTAAATACTGAGAGATATACATTATTTACCCAAGGCGCATTCACGTGTTTCCTTTTTGAAACCCAATCAACACAAAATCTAGGCCTGAACACAACCGCCTTCCTCCATCCTCTCGCCCACACCTCGCAACGCAGCAGCCAAGCCCCGCCTCTCTCCTCTCTACAAAACCCAAACACAGACCAGACTCCCCTTCAACCAAAGAGGAATGAGACTTTAAGCCTTCGTCATCTCCTGCCCATTAAACAAATCAACCAAGAATAGAAGAGAGTCTGCCACCTTTAAATTGATTCCATCTGCAACACAACAACCCATCTCAACATGCCCTCTACCTCGACATTTCCGCCATCAACCCGCCAAGCCTCCTGAACTCCGAACAGGATCCCGTCGCCTCGCTTCCCTCGGTGGACTCGCTTCCTTCCGTCATGTGCCCTATCGCAGCCGACCAAACCCAGGCACCCCCTCCGATCTCTGACCTTCTGCCGAATTCGCCGCTACTCCTTTGCCGTCCTCTCAATTACTCCCCTCTCGAGCTCCCCTACAAATGAAAGAAGGATATGACGTTAGAAGTGTCTGATAGATGTGAGGTAAGGGTTTTTTTAAATTATTTTATAAAGTTAGTTTTATTAATAATACTTTATAATACCACTTGCATGCTGATGATAAATATTGCTATGTCAGTGGTTAATGCTAAGTCAGTATGTCAATTCTCGGAGTATGCGACGTCAGTTGTTATAAAGTTTAGTCGTACGGAAATTCTAATATCAGCACCTTAACACTTATAAGTTATCATAATTAAAAGTTACTAGGGATCCTAAGGTTACGCATACCCATTAATGATTTGTTCATATTAAATAGTGAACAGTGCTGTAGTATGTGTACTGAGTAAGATTTGATGTTGATTGAGAACAGCTAGCTTAATAACTCGATTTCAACCTACTCGATTTCAACCTCACAGATAGGCACGCCCCTTGTTGTGTCCGCTCGAACTCCCGATATCGACTATATCAAGCAAGTGTGCATTTTATAACTTTTTAAATATCGTTACATTTAACAGCTATGTCAAGAAATGCTTTGTTTTGATTCATGTCATGTTACACATCATGCTTGCACACTTTTGATTGAATGGTTATTGTAGGAATGTATAATGATGGAATACGTGAAATCGTGAAATTATGAATTCGTGCGCCCAAGAGGCGAAATAGTGAAATCGTGATGTCATGTGAGTTGTCAACTTCGTGCTTGTAATACGACTAGGCTGGCTCGTGTTCCGGCAAACTTTTGCGTGGGGTTAGGGTTGAACGGCCACTAAGCGTATGTAGAGGTCATGTCTTCAAGAACACCACCTATACGGTGGGTTAGTATCAATCACGATTATACCCCCGTGAGAAGAATGACTTACTCATCACGTCTTAAAGGCAGGAACCCTAGGAGTGAATAGAAAACGCGAACATGAAAGTTACAATTTGCCATGCTAATGAAATAAATGTCATCACTTTACCTGCTTAGAACTGCCATGCTAGGAATGTTTAATTTTTTACTTTGCTTTTAAATTCGTCATCATTTAAAATGCTGTTGTGGACACCTTAATTATATGCAAATAACGGTCAATTTTAAATTCATATTATATGCACACCTTGCCTTGGTTTCTGTCCTTGCTTGCAGACCTTGCTGACATACATTCATGTCTCTTTGAATGTATGTCAGATTTTAAGCCGGAGTCGCAGGAGGATCCTTTGGAGACATCTGACCTAGCGAGCCAGGAGTTCGCCGTTGACGCCGAGCCCTTCCCTGCGGAGGACTAGACCTGCCTGTTGCTGTTTCATTAGTTTACTTTCAGTACTTTGCTTATGTACGTTCTGTTCATTGTACTCTGGCCCAGCTGTGGCTTTCGTTTTATTTTCTTGTTGGACACTTTTCTGGATGTGGCTTTACTTTTCGAATGTTTCTTATTATTCTGAAATGCAATTCAAGAACCTGCCTTATGGTTAACACCACGCTTATTGGACTCGAGCGCCACCGCTCCAGTTTAAGCGGACCGCGTAACGTTCTCGCTTCCGGTGTCTTTTGGGAAGCGGGGCGTTACAGGTTTTAGTGGTGGCCCATGCAGGTCCCCGCATTTGCAAAAATTCAGAACAATAAGGACGATATCATAGCCAAACATCTAGAATAATTGTGTACACGAGAATAACTCGAAGTTTTCTTGGCTCAGAATGGCAGGAAGACGTATCACCCGTCCTGGACCCGGAGCTGCTGGAGGCGGAGGAGATGACATCCGCGAGATGCTTGGAGTTATGTGAGAGATGCTTGAGGTTCAGCATCATCTGGTCCAGCAGGGACGCCAGGCTGCGCCAGCTGCGCCAGCTGCGCCAGCCGCACCAGTTGCACCAGCTCCAGGGGCCAAGCAGTTCCGAGAGATGCGTCTGAAGAGCTTCTCCGGACGAGAAGGCCCGCTAGCGGCCGAAGAGTGGCGTCGTAGCACTGAGGACGATTTGGGCCTTGCCCGAATCAATCCTGATGATTGGGTGGGATTAGCCCGGATGCAGCTGACAGATAATGCCCGCAGCTGGTGGGATGCCGAGGAAGCCAGGCTGACCAGGCCGATTTCATGGGATACTTTCTGCAAGAGGTTCGACGCCCAGTATTTTCCGAAGTCTGCGAAGCGACTGATGGAGAGTCGTTTCATCAACATGGAGCAGGTCACTATGACAGTTGACGAGTACGAGGCCGAGTTCACTATGCTGAGCCGATATGCTCCTACTATGGTGGAGGACCCTGAGGATTGTGCACATCGTTTCCTACCGGGCTTGGACCTAGATATCCAGAGTGTTCTGTCCGGGAACACATTCACTACTCATGAGCAAGTCCTGGTAGCTGCGAAGAATCAGGAACAGATAGCTAATCTGAAGAAGGCTCGTCAGGCGGGCAAGCGCCCGATGGAGATGCTGAGGAGTGCACCTAGGCCTGGTGTTCGTCCCGTTCAGACCACCCAGTTCAAGAGGCCAGCTGCACCTGTCCCCAACCGAGCTGAGCAGACTTGCCATTTCTGCGGCAAGCTTGGTCATGTGAAGAAAGACTACCGGAGGATGCTAAATCAATGTTTGATATGTGGATCGTCTGCTCACACTGCTAGAGACCGCCCCCGCATCAGCCGACCTATGCCTGCTGGAGCACCTGGGCCTGCTCAGCGGACAGTACTTGCACCTGGACCCGCTCAGAGACCAGTGCCTGCACCTGGACAGCGAGGACCACCTCTGATACCACAGGAACGAGACTTTCAGCAGGCCAACCCGTCGAAGCGTCGAGCTTTCACCATGACAGCCGTTGAGGCTGAAGCTGCTGATGACGTGATTACAGGTAACCCCTAGACTAGTCTTTCTTTTGTGCATTTATGTTTGATTAGTTAGTTTCCTTGTTTGATATAGTTGCATGTTACCCTTAGGTGTTATCTTAGTTTCCTCTCACCCGACCTTGACCCTGTTCGATTCTGGAGCTTCCATGTGCATATTATCTCGGAAGTTCATAGTTGAACACTCGATACCCACCTACACACTCCCCAAGTGTTGGAACATTACTACTGGGAGCGGTGTAGTGAAGGTTGCATTGGGATGTAGACCGTGCCCGTTGGTGATTAGTGGACACGAATTGTATGCTGATTTCATTGTCCACGATCTACCCAATTTCGATGCAATTCTCGGCATTGACTGGTTAGGAGCTTTTTATGCCACGATCGACTGTCACCGGAAGAAAGTAGTATTTGAGATCCTGACCACCCAGTGTTCGAGTTCGTCAGCAGAGGACGTTCGCTTGGACCTGTAAAGTTCCGGGCCCAGCCGTACAGATTGACCGTTGCATCCATGATAGCAGAACCGGAGAAGCCAGCGGTAGTGAGAGATTTCGAAGACGTCTTTCCGGAAGACATTTCTGGATTGTCGCCCGATCGAGCGTTGGAGTTCGGCATTGATCTCATGCCAGGAGCTCAGCCGATTTCGAAGGCACCATACCGGATGGCTCCTGCAGAGCTAAAGGAGCTGAGGAAGCAGTTGGATGAGCTGCTGCAGAAAGGTTTTATCCATCCCAGCGTGTCTCCCTGGGGTGCACCCGTATTACTGGTGAAGAAGAAGGATGGATCGAGGAGGATGTGTATCGACTATAGGGAGCTGAACCAAATCACTGTGAAGAACAAGTATCCGCTACCCCGTATTGATGATATCTTCGATCAGCTTGGTGGATCGAAGGTGTTTTCAAAGTTAGATCTCCGGAGCAGATATCATCAAGTCAGAGTCAAGAAGGATGATGTGCCCAAGACAGCTTTTTGGACCAAGTACAGGCACTATGAGTTCGTTGTCATGCCGTTCGGTGTGACCAACGCTCCTGCTGTGTTCATGAATCTCATGAACCTCATCTTCTACGACTACCTCGATAAGTTTGTTGTGATCTTCATAGATGACATCCTGGTGTACTCGAAGAGCGAAGAAGAGCATGCCGAGCATTTGAGGATGGTACTAGAGACGCTCCGTCATCATAAACTATATGCCAAGTATAGCAAATGCGAGTTCTGGCTGGACAGAGTTGCATTTCTTGGCCATGTAGTATCAGGAGCTGGCATCTCAGTGGATCCGGAGAAGATCAGAGCAGTCAGTGAATGGCCTACACCGCAATCAGCTTCGGATATCAGGAGTTTCCTTGGGTTGGCTGGATACTACCGTAGATTTATCAAGGATTTCTCGAGGATAGCTGAGCCGATGACGAGATTGACGCGGAAAGATGTTAAGTTCAGTTGGTCAGAATCTTACGAGCAGGCTTTTTCCACTTTGAAGGAGAGACTGACTACTGCACCGGTCTTAGCTATTCCAGACAGAAACAGAGGCTTCGAGATTTTCTGCGACGCATCGGGCAAGGGACTTGGTTGTGTTCTGCACCAACACAATCATGTGGTCGCTTATGCTTCACGACATTTGAAGGTCCATGAAGAACTATCCGACCCACGATTTGGAGCTAGCCGTTGTCGTCTTTGCATTGAAGATTTGGCGACATTTCTTACTGAGTGAGAAAGTGAAAATCTTCACTGATCACAAAAGTTTGAAATATATATTCACTCAGAAGGAGTTGAATATGAGACAGCGCAGATGGTTGGAATTGATGGCAGACTACGACATCGATCTTCAGTATCACCCAGGGAAGGTGAATGTCGTACCGGACGCCTTGAGTCGACTGCCCGAGTTGATGTTTCTCACGGCTCAGTAGAGATTGCAGCAGGATCTGCGAGAGATGGATGTTGAAGCTGTTCTTCCGGGAGTCACTTCGTCGTTGATGAATATGCAGATTCAGTCAACGATTGTTGATCGGATCAAGACTGCTCAGGCTGGAGTACTAAGTTGAAGAAGATCAGAGAGCAAGTTGAAGCCGGACTTCGGATGGATTTTCTGATTCACGAGGATGGATCTTTGAGATATGGCAGTCGGATCTGCGTACCTGCAGGAGATGTCAGAGAAGAGTTGATGAATGAGGCTCACAGTTCGCCTTATTCTATTCATCCTGGAGGTACGAAGATGTACAAAGATCTTCGTCAGAATTTCTGGTGGCACGGAATGAAGCGAAGTGTGGCACTGAGTGTTGCCAAGTGTCTGGTGTGTCAACAAGTGAAGGCCGAGCATCATCGCACTGCCGGACTATTACAGCCTCTGCCGATCCCGGAGTGGAAATGGCAGCACATCACGATGGACTTCGTGACTGGCTTACCTCGGAGCGCCAAGCAGAATGACGCAATCTGGGTCATCGTTGATCGATTGACCAAGTCTGCGCACTTCATACCGTTTCGAGTATGACAATCCACAGAGATACTGGCTAGGAAGTACATAGAGGTAATGATCTGACTCATACCTTATAATTTCTTCCTAACACGAGTTGTGATGTGAAATATGTTGTGTAGGAGATCGTGCGCTTGCATGGAGTCCCTGTGAGCATTGTATCCGATCGTGATACGAGGTTCGCATCTCAGTTCTGGAAGAGTCTACAGACCAATCTGGGTACCGGTCTGAAGTTTATCACTGCATATCACCCGCAGACGGATGGCCAGTCAGAGCGGACAATTCAGATTTTGGAGGATATGCTGAGAGCTTGCATACTAGATTTCAAGGGTTCGTGGGAGGATCATCTACATCTGGTAGAATTCTCCTACAACAATAGCTACCAGGCGAGCATTGGCATGGCTCCATTTGCTGCTCTCTACGGGAGGAAGTGTCGATCGCCACTGAGTTGCGATGACATTGGCGACAGAGAGATTTTGGGACCGGAGATGATTGTCGAAGCAGTGGACGTTGTTCGAGATATCAGGGACAAGCTTCGGATCGCTCAGGACCGTTATAAGCATTGGGCTGATGCTAAACGTCGTCCTCTGGAGTTTCAGCCGGGAGACCACGTATTCCTGAAGATTTCCCCGAATCGTGGAGTGATTCGCTTTGGGAAACGCGGTAAGCTCAGCCCGAGATACATCAGACCCTTCGATGTTCTGGAGAGATTTGGCGAGGTAGCCTACCGCTTAGCCTTGCCACCATCTTTGGAGGGAGTTCACGATGTCTTTCATGTGTCTCAGCTTCGTCGATACATCAGCGACCCATCTCACGCTGTGGACTACTCTGAGATCACCGTCCGTCCGGATCTGACGTATGACCAACAGCCAGGGCAGATTCTTGACAGGCGTCAGAAGACACTTCGGAACAAGACTGTCAATCTTGTTAGAGTGATGTGGCGATATGACTCGCCAGGAGAGTCCACTTGGGAGAGAGAAGAAGAGATGAGAGAGTGTTACCCCTATTTATTTCCCGACCAGTAGGTGTTAGAAATTCCGAGGGCGGAATTTTCTGTAAGGTGTGTAGGATGTAACGACCATTGTCCGGTGGTACGTACTGTAGCGCGTATGTTGTTTGTGTTGCGTATCTTGTTACCGATTACGTATCTTCTTTTCGCGTTTAGTTTTATTGTTATTGTTTCGTAGCTCAGACGCATGTCCGGACCCAGCATTCATGACCCTCTCGGAGGCGCGATCACTCCGGTATCTTTTTTTAATTTTTGGAGGCCGGGACACAATTTACAATAACCCATTATTATTATTGTTTATTATCAACATAATGTGTGTTTGCTGTTAAAAAAAATGTGTTTTCAAAAAGTTTGAAGTTGCAAACGAATTAAGTGGGGAACGAAACTCTTTAAAAAAACTAATAAAATCTTTTTGAAACAAATTTATAAACTCCTAACCAACCTCAGATTACATGTTCAACCCTCAACCACTCCCCACTTCCCACGTTACCGTACCTCCTCTCGCCACGTTCACCTCTCTCTTCACCCGCATGATGGCTTCCCCTTTTATTCTTTTTATAATAACCCTAATAATAAACCCAAGAGGCAAGTTCACGTGCTGCTCCCCAACTTCCCCACACACAGCCTCTATCAAACTCTTATGGTCATTTTTATTCCTCACCCTACAGCCCAACGCCGCCCGTCATTTCTTCTTCTTCATCTTCTTCTTCGTACCACTCCCGAGCGCCGCACAACAACATCCGCCGGCAGCTCCCTTGTCCATGCTGCACGGCGTCTCCCAAGCATCGCACGTCGTCTAACACCTCTTCTCCGCCGCGCCCGGGAGCTGCTGCTCCTCCCCTCGTGCAGAGCTCCCCTCTGGCCATACGCCCACACCCGAGGCACCTGTAAGAGGCCGTCGACAAGCTCTTCTCCATACGCCAACGCACGCCACGGTGCCGTCCACCCCGGCCAGAGCCCTTCCTCGTCTCCTCTCTGCCATTCGAAAACCCCTGACGGAGCCGCTGCCACACCGTTCGCGTAAGTGTGCATACATGAGTTTGTGTATTTATATGATGTTAAGTGGAATGCATGTTAATTACTTAGAAATATATATAGTAAGCTTATAATCTCTCAGTTAGTTACCTATATTAGTTTAACCATAAGCTACATGTTTAATTTAGATGTTAATTATTTATTCTCAAGTATGTTTGTTCATCCAGTCCTACCCTATTTTAAAAAAATTAAACAACCACTCTACCATTAAATACTGAGAGATATACATTATTTCCCTAAGGCGCATTCACGTGTTTCCTTTTTGAAACCCAATCAACACAAAATCTAGGCCTGAACACAACCGCCTTCCTCCATCCTCTCGCCCACACCTCACAACGCAGCTGCCAAGCCCCGCCTCTCTCCTCTCTACAAAACCCAAACACAGACCAGACTCCCCTTCAACCAAAGAGGAATGAGACTTTAAGCCTTCGTCATCTCCTGCCCATTAAACAAATCAACCAAGAATAGAAGAGAGTCTGCCACCTTTAAATTGATTCCATCTGCAACACAACAACCCATCTCAACATGCCCTCTACCTCGACATTTCCGCCATCAACCCGCCAAGCCTCCTGAACTCCGAGCAGGATCCCGTCGCCTCGCTTCCCTCGGTGGACTCGCTTCCTTCCGTTATGTGCCCTACCACCGCCGACCAAACCCAGGCACCCCCTCCGATCTCCGACCTTCCGCCGAATTCGTCGCTGTTCCTTTGCCGTCCTCTCAATTACTCCCCTCTCGAGCTCCCCTGCAAATGAAAGAAGGATATGATGTTAGAAGTGTCAGATAGATGTGAGGTAAGGGTTTTTTTTAAATTATTTTATAAAGTTAGTTTTATTAATAATACTTTATAATACCACTTGCATGCTGATGATAAATATTGCTATGTCAGTGGTTAATGCTAAGTTAGTATGTCAATTCTCGGAGTATGCGACGTCAGTTGTTATAAAGTTTAGTCGTACGGAAATTCTAATATCAGCACCTTAACACTTATAAGTTATCATAATTAAAAGTTACTAGGGATCCTAAGGTTACGCATACCCATTAATGATTTGTTCATATTAAATAGTGAACAGTGCGTGTAGTATGTGTACTGAGTAAGATTTGATGTTGATTGAGAACAGCTAGCTTAATAACTCGATTTCAACCTACTCGATTTCAACCTCGCAGATAGGCACGCCCCTTGTTGTGTCCGCTCGAACTCCCGATATCGACTATATCAGGCAAGTGTGCATTTTATAACTTTTTAAATATCGTTACATTTAACCGCTATGTCAAGAAATGCTTTGTTTTGATTCATGTCATGTTACACATCATGCTTGCACACTTTTGATTGAACGGTTATTGTTGGAATGTATAATGATGGAATACGTGAAATCGTGAAATTATGAATTCGTGCGCCCAAGAGGCGAAATAGTGAAATCGTGATGTCATGTGAGTTGTCAACTTCGTGCTTGTAATACGACTAGGCTGGCTCGTGTTCCGGCAAACTTTTGGGTGGGGTTAGGGTTGAACGGCCACTAAGCGTATGTAGAGGTCATGTCTTCAAGAACACCACCTATACGGTGGGTTAGTATCAATCACGATTATACCCCCGTGAGAAGAATGACTTACTCATCACGTCTTAAAGGCGGGAACCCGAGGAGTGAATAGAAAACGCGAACATGAAAGTTACAATTTTCCATGCTAATGAAATAAATGTCATCACTTTACCTGCTTAGAACTGCCATGCTAGGAATGTTTAATTTTTTACTTTGCTTTTAAATTCGTCATCATTTAAAATGCTGTTGTGGACACCTTAATTATATGCAAATAACAGTCAATTTTAAATTCATATTATATGCACACCTTGCCTTGGTTTCTGACCTTGCTTGCAGACCTTGCTGACATACATTCATGTCTCTTTGAATGTATGTCCAATTTTGAGCCGGAGTCGCAGGAGGATCCTTTGGAGACATCTGACCTAGCGAGCCAGGAGTTTGCCGTTGACGCCGAGCCCTTCCCTGCGGAGGACTAGTCCTGCCTGTTGCTGTTTCATTAGTTTACTTTCAGTACTTTGCTTATGTACGTTCTGTTCGTTGTACTCTGGCCCAGCTGTGGCTTTCGTTTTATTTTCTTGTTCGACACTTTTCTGGATGTGGCTTTACTTTTCGAATGTTTCTTATTATTCTGAAATGCAATGCAAGAACCTGCCTTATTGTTAACACCACGCTTATTGGACTCGAGCGCCACCGCTCCAGTTCAAGCGGACCGCGTAACGTTCTCGCTTCCGGTGTCTTTTGGGAAGCGGGGCGTTACAGATATCTTTGAAACTTAGTAAGTTTCTCTTGGAATTCGGAGAGTAAAGTGCATCTTTAATTTTTATTTCTGTTCCATTGGGGAGCAACAAGGTTGCATTCTCAGAACCTTCAATTATGTACGATGGCCTTGAAATTGTGTTTACAGGGCTCTTATACGGAGTAATGCTATGAAAATAGCATTTGTGCTGAAGGATCGTATGTGTCGACACGCTGTCTATTAAGCAGTCATGAGAGCATCCCATCTAAAAAGATGAGTAAACATTTGCATTCAGAAAAACTAAATTTTATTCAACAGAATTCAAATTACATAAAAGCTCTCATAAAATAGATTGTTCATACAATAAAATGCTACGATAAATGAAAACAGGCTAAACAAGCATATCATCTGACTCGAAGTCTTTGGCTGTGAACTTGACTGCATTGTTCGCAGCCACCAGGTTTGATTCAGTATTCTTTTTCTTGCTTTGTTTATAAAGCTCCTGGATATGCACTGGGGTCCTGCACACTCTGGACCAGTGGCCTTTCATGCCACAGCTGTGGCACTGGTCTTCCCAATCCCTCTTGGGTGGGGTGCATCATTTTTCTTATTATCATTCCTGCGCCAGGTGAACTTGCGCTTCCCTTCATTCTTTCTCTGCTGTGGTGGGCCCTTGGCTCTTTTCTGTTGTTCCCCTTTCTGTGGTCTTTCTTTTCTTTTATTATCCCTCTTCTTTTTGGAGGAAGAGGCATGGTAAGCTTCTGGTAGGGGGGCAGTGCAGGGAGGGCGCATATTGTGAGTGGAGAAAAGAAGCTCTCTGTTTTGCTCGGCCATGAGCAAGTATGACAGCAGCTCTGAATACTTGGTGAACTTACGTTCACGGTATTGCTGCATGAGTATCGCATCCTTTTCATGGAAAGACGTATACGTCTTTTCCAGCATGCGATCTTCTGAGACTTTTTCACCACACAACTTCAGGCGTGAGGTGATGCTAAAAAGTGCTGAGTTGTACTCAGCAATGGACTTAAAGTACTGTAGTCTCAGGTTCTCCCACTCATATCTCGCCCTTGGGAGTATAACATCTTTCTGATGTTTATACCTATCCTTAAGGGCGGTCCATAGCTCAAGTGGATCTTCGACCGTAAGGTACTCGGCCTTTAGGGTTTTGTCCACATGGCAGCGAATATAGATGATGGCTTGCGCCTTCTCTATATCGCTAAGATTTTCTTTTTCTGTAACAGCAGTAATTAGGGACTTAGCCCGCAGGTGAAACTTTACATCTAGCTGCCAGCTTAGATAGTTTCTACCTGATGCATCCAGCACTTCGAAGTCAACGCTGGCAATTTTAGCCATTTATCTAGCAGAGCACAAACATGCATGAATTAATAATTAATCAGAGAAAACATTTTCATGCGGAGGCAATATTTAACGAAAAGCTAAATGTGTGGATCGGCCAGTCCCACAAAAAAAGATAGTCCAAAAGTCCACAGTCCAAATTATACAAATTTGCAGCTTTAAAATGAAAATACAACTTTGGAAACCCCGTGGGTCCCATATGATATCTTCATCTTCAAGTGTGGCCTCCGTCTCCATGGAAGTTGGTCTTCTTTCTTTGACATTTACATAAATTCCTCACTACAATTTCTCTCAAAAATAAAAGAAAAATTGCGGGAAATAAACTGTGGGACTAAACGGCCGATCCAAAAACCACGTTTAGCAATTCATGCAGAAATATTGTGCTCATCAACATTTTCATTCACAGACATCGCAGGCAGTTATATACACATGAGGATAAAAATATTTAATCACTTAATAATTATTGGACCACTGGGCAACGTCATACACCGTTAGGTTAGGTGACTAACGGCAGAGCAGTCGCATGATCTTCCTAATTATTAAGTTTTAAATATGATGCAAAACCACACATATAATATCCACATAATTTGCCAGAGATGTAAAGCATGTAAAAAGAAATTACGATGCATGGGTTGTAAAGTAAATTGGGTTTAATCAATCAAATAGATTAAGAGCCCAAAATAGACATTTTCGTTAAAGAAGAAAAATGGTTTTTCCTTTCGAATCATCCCAAATATCCCCAAAAGGCCCCTGATAAGCCCTTAAAAATCTGATAATTTCCCAATTAGAAACCGTGATATATTTTACGAATTTTAGGCCCTTGAACACCCTTTAAAAGAATTATTTTTTGGCCCAAAAAGTGCCTTTAAAGGCTTATTTATAGCCTTTGCTCCTCCCCCCCTTTTTTGAATAATTTCGGCCTGCGGGCCAAAGCCCGCAGCCGGCCTGCGAGCTTCGGGCCGCAGGCTTTCTCTTTTTTTGATACGGCCTGCGGGCCGAAGCCCGCAGCTGGACTACGGGCTTCGGCCTGCAGTAATGTTTTTTGCGGTCTGCGGGCCGAAGCCCACAGCCGGCCTGCGGGCTTCGGCCCGCAGTAAATTTTTTTTTTGTTTTGCGGTCTGCGGGCCGAAGCCCGCAATCGGCCTGCGGGCTTCGGCCCGCAGTAATTTTTGTTTTGTTAATGGGCTGCGAAAAAGCCCAGTTGGGCTTGGGGGGGGGGCGGCGGCTAGGGTTTTGGCCGCCGCCGCCGTCGCCTTCGTTTTCGGGCGGTATCGCGGGCAGCTCCCCCCGCTTCAGGCGGGGGAGGGGGGAGAGGACGGCCCCCTTGCTGCGGGCGGGGGGAAACGACGGCGGCCCCCCGCTGCATGCGGGGGGCGACGGGGCACGGGCGGACCCCCCCGATGCGAACGGGGGGGGGGAACGTCGGTGGCCACCCCCCGTTGCGGGCGGGGGGGGGGGGCGTCGGGGCACGGGCGCCCCCCCCGCAGCGAGCGGGGGGAAACATCGGCGGCCCCCACTGCGTGGGGGGGGGGGGGGGGGGGGGGGGGGGGGGGGGGGGGGGGGGGGGGGGGGGGGGGGGCGTCGGGGCACGGGTGGCCCCCCGCAGCGGCAGGGGGGGCATGGGGCAGCGGCGGCCCCCCCAGCTGCATGTGTGGGGGGGCCGGCTCCAAGGCACTACATGCACGGCCATCGCCCACTTCTGGGGGGGTGGCAGGAGGGGGGCTTGGCCGGCGGCAAAGCCGCCGGCGGGCAAAATCTAGGGTTTTCAGAAATAAACCCTAAAAATTTTATTATTGGGATGAAAAATTCGTCGTTTTCAAGTCGACAATCGAACCCCATACCGATCTTTTGAGATCAAGGGGTAGCGCAATCATACGTATGATTAAAAACATCGTTTTTAGTGTTTTTTACCTCTATATCCGTCCTCCGGATATAGCGACGGGTGCACGAAGCCCTACGTGGATGACGACGCTCGATTTAGGAAGCCTAGCACCGCGCTCGTGGATCTACCGTCTCGCCTTCACCTTCGCCTTCGCAACGAACGAAAAAAATTTTTTGTGGAAAAGAAAATTTTTAGAGGCTCGTGTTGATAACGTGTTATGAATCAACTAATGGGGGAGGAGCCCCCATATCTTTATTTATAGGCAATGGGGAGAATACAAGATGGGTTTACAATGATATGGGCCTATCTCTAGGATAGCCCAGAATCTCAACCGACCCGGTTAAATAACCGTTCATAACAATTTCGTATATTTTACAATATCTCAATCAATTTTTCATTGGAGCGTAAGAGGAATCGAAGCCGGTGCACCTGCCTGAATTCGACTTGATAACACGCTCAGCTATTGTGGTGTGTTGTAATGGTCTGAAATTTGTCTTATATAAATATTGATTTTATAAAATTTGTAAAAATTTCTTTGTGTTGTGAAAGGAAATACCAGAGTGGTTAGGATTGCGGGTATCTTAGGGATACGCCTATATCTATATATCTTATCTTTTTATTCTTCTATCCAGCCTATAAATAAAGGGCTGGTGGTTCCTCTCACAGTAGTTGATTCATAATACGTTATCAGCACCAGTCTCTAAACAAATTTTCCACACAAAATCGATCGTTGCGAAAGCGAAGAAAGGCGGGAGATCCATGCGTGCGGCATCAAGCTTTATCAAACGAGCATCGTCATCCGCGTAGGCTTCGTTCAACCGTCGCTATATCCAGAGGACGGATATAGTGGTAAATCTAGCTAAAAATGTCGTTTTTATTATACGTATGATAGTATTTTTCCATAGATCTTGCAAGATCGAAGTGGAATCCGGCTAGTCGTCCAAAAATAATGTTTTAATCATGTTTTAAATTCTGAAAATAAAAAAATTATAGGGTCTTTAACCCTATTCTACCCCCGCCGGCGGCCTTGCCGACAGCCGCTCCCCCACCTAACCCCGCTCGTCCCCTCTCATGTATCCGCCCCCCGCCTGAAGCGAGGGGGGTCGCTGCTGGCACCTCATCACAATCGAACCTCCCGAAGGGGGCCGATGCCTCGCCACACTCGAACCCCCCCAAAGGGGGGTGCCCCACAGCAAACGGATCCCCCCAGAAGAGGGGCGGTGCTCTGTCGCCGTCGTTTGGGCCCTCCCCCCCAAAAAAATTCGTTTGGGCCTGAAGCCCACAAAAAATATATATTTTCTTAAGCCTTGCGGGCCTGAAGCCCACGGGCAAACTGTGGGCCTAAGGCCCCGCACGCCTATTATTCAAAAAAAACAAAAAAGGGGGGCTAAAAATAAGCTTTAAGAAGGCTTGCTGGGGGCTAAAAATTAATTAAAAATGGCGTTTGGGGGTATAAAAATTCATAAAACATAACGATAAATTATGGGGCTATAGGGGGACTTTTGGAGATGATTTAAAAAGGAAAATCTCTTCCTTTTATGAAGAACATGTTATATTTTCGGGCTCTTTTTCAATCTTTTTGAATAAACCTAACCAGCACAACCCTTGCATTATATGTACCTTTGTAGGATCATACCTATATGCTTTGCATCATTTCTGGCTTATTCTGTGGATAAACTGTGTTTGGTTGTGCAAATATTAAAACTTAATAATTAAGAAGATCATGCGACTGCTCTGCCGTTAGGCACCTAACCTTACGATGTATGACGTTGTCCAGTGGTCCAATATTTATTAAGTAATTAAATCGTTTATCCTTTCTTTGAATATAAATGCCTGTGATGCCTGCGATGAAAATGTCTGCTGAAAATGTCTGCTGAAAATGTTTGATGAGCACAAATTTTTGCATGGATAGCTAAATTGCGATTTTGGATCGGCTGTTTAAGTCCCACATTTTATTTCCTGCACTTTTCTTTTAATTTTGAGAGAAATTGTAGTAAGAAATTTATGTAAATGTCCAAGACCGAAGATCACTTTCCATGGAGACGGAGGCCACAATTGAAGCTGAAGATCTTATATGGGACCCACGGGGTTTCCAAAGTTGTAATTTCTTTTTAAAAGATTTCATTTGTGTAATATGGACTGTAATGGACTTTGGACTTTTTATTTATGTAGGACTGGCCGATCCACGCAATTAGCTCTTCATAGAAAAATTGCCTTCACATGAAAATGTTTATTGGTTAAATTATTAGTTCATGCAAATTTGTGTTCTGCTAGATAAAATGGCTAAAATCGCAAGTGTAGATTTCGAAGTGCTGGATGCATCAGAAAGAAACTATCTGAGCTCGCAGCTGGATGTGAAGTTTCATCTGCGGGCTAAGTCCCTCATTTCTGCTCTGAGTGATAATGAAAATGTAAGCGATATAGAAAAGGTGCAAGTCATTATCTATATTCGCTGCCATGTGGACAAGACCATAAAGGTTGAATACCTTACTGTCGAAAATCCATTTGAGACGTGGACGGCCCTTGAGGATAGGTATAAACATCAGAAAGATGTTATACTACCAAGGGCATGATATGAGTGGGAGAACCTGAGACTACAGGACTTTAAGTCCATAGCTGTGTACAACTCAGCTCTCTTTAGCATCACCTCACGCGTGAAGTTGTGTGGTGAATAAGTCCCAGAAGATCGCATTCTGAAAAAGACGTACACATCTTTCCATGAGAAAGATGCGATACTAATGCAGCAATATCGTGAACACAAGTTCACCAAGTATTCTGAGCTGCTGTCATGTTTACTCATGGATGAAAAAAATAGAGAGTTTCTCCTCGCCACTCACAACCTGCACCCCCTGGCACTGCCCCCCTCCTAGAAGCTCACAATGCCTCTTCTTCTCGAAAAAGGAGAGATAATAAATGAAAAGAAAGACCACAGAAAGGGGGACAGAACAAAAGGGCTAGGGGCCAAGTTCAATAGCGAAGAAATGAAAGTAAGCGGAAGTTCACCTGGCGTAGAAAATGAAAACAATAGAAATGATGCACCCCCACCCAAGAGGGAATGGGAAGACCAGTGCCATAGCTGTGACATGAAAGGCCACTGGTCCAGAGAGTACCGAACTCTGCAGCATCTCCAGGATTTGTATAAAGAAAACAAGAAAAATAAATCTGAAACAAACCTGGTGACCTCTGATGCTCCAGTCAAGTTTATAGCTGACAACTTCGAACATGATGACATGCTTGATTAGCCTTCTGTTTTTTGGCAAATTGTTTAGAACATTTATGAGAGCTTTCATATTATGAAATTTTTTGAATGAAAATGTTTCTCTGAAAATGTGCATATATAATTCATCTTTTAATAGATGAACTGCTCTCATGACTAATTAGTAGACAATAAAAACATATGATACTCTAATACAAAGCCCAATATCAGTGCCATATTGAAGGTTCTGGGAACGCAACAATGTTGCCCTTAAATGACACAGAAATAAAAATAAAGGATGCACTATTCTCTCCGAATTCCAAAAGAAACTTACTAAGTTTCAAGGACATCAGTTTCGACGGATTTCATTTGGAAACAACAAATGTAAATGAAAAACAAATTACTGTGTGTAACGTCTCAAGAAAAAGGAGTAAAATCCATACTTGAACGTTTTGAGAGCCTTACTGGCCTCTACCATACAAAGATTCGGAGAGAGGAAGCAGATTTCACGGAGCACCTGAAGTGCCCGACATCAGCCAAGTTTTTACTTAGGCATGATAGATTTGGCTACCCTGGATCAGTAATGATGCACCGCATCTTATCCTGTGGGTATGACTTGAAGAACCAGAAGATTCTTCAGAAGGGAGAATTTCCATATGCAAGAAAATAAGTCTGGTTAATGTTGGGGAATATACCTCCCGGTCATTTCAAGAGTGCTGCCAAGCAAGTGGAATAGAAAATGAACATACAGTACTGCATGTTCATACCCAAAATGGGTCGGTAGAGTCACTGATAAGTAGACTCCAATGGATTGAATGTCCATTAAATCCCGATTGCCTATGGATGCATGGGGACATGCAAATTTTGCATGCTGCATCGTAAATGAAAATAAGACCCTCTGGAGGTCAGAGTCTCCAATGCAACTTGCATATGGAATACCACCGAACATTTCTCATCTGAGAATCTTCGGTCACACAGTTTAAATCCCCATCGAACCACCACAGAGGACAAAAATGGGTCCTCAATGTCGCCTAGGTATCTATGTAGGGTTTGACTCACACTCCATTATAAGATTCCTAGAATCGCAAACGGGTGACACATTTAAGGCACATATTGAAGACTGTGATTTCGAGACGAGTTTTCCCAAAATAGGACCAGATACTGAAAAATCTGGCGCGGAGAAAATTATAACGTTGGATACAAAAAGCTTGACCCACTATGATTTGGTAACAAACAAATGTGAATATGCGATCTTGAAGATCCTTCACATACAGAACAATGTTCACCACTTACCGAACTCATTCACTGACAACCCGAAGATTGTCAGATCACACATACCTGCTAAAAAAACTCCAGCTAGGTTTGACATCCCCAAGAATGGATGCAATCCACCAGCAGCGAAGTGGCTGATCCTCAACAAAAAAGAGGCAGACCACTAGGCTCCAAGGACAGAAACTCCGGGAGACCTTAAAGACAATACTAGTATAGGACAATGAGCTCATGTCCACACCCTCACCCTTCTCGAAATCCACTATTGAGGAACTGCCGGGAAAAAATAAAATTGAAAGTAAATGTTGTACGTACTGGGGAGGTGTTGGTCAGATAAAACATAAATTGTCGACAATGTATTCACGTATCATATTGTCATATACATCGCAAAAGCGATTACGTTTATAAAATATTGTTCCATACTCTGTTGCCAAAATGCAAACATAGAGATTGGCCAAATATGGAACGAGACAATAAAAGATGAGCTGGACTCACTTATAAAACGTGAAATGTTCGGACTTGAAGTCCAGACACCAAAAGGTGTCAAACCTGTGGGTAAAATAAGTATTGCACACATAAGAAAAAAATAAATATAAAATCGTATGCTATAAGGTACAACCTATAGCCCAAGGGAAAATTTTGTTGAAACTAGGTATCGAACAAATTAAAATGAGCATGGCTCATAAATGATGTAGCAGTCTCCCTAAGTTATCAAAAGCGAATACCTTACTGTAACGACCCGCTCTCGGGGGCCCGTTACTTATTCGGTTTATTTGCAGGTTCCGCAGTTTACCAGTGAATTCAGCATAGCCACAACGCAGAGATGTACCAACAACACTCAAACCAGCTTACAGACATTATTATAGTCCAAATTAAAGTACAACAACCAACACTCTCTCACACCAATACATGAAAGAAAATACTGAAAGGAAATGCAGAAAAGGAAATACATGGTACAATACACACTCCGACAGAAAAGTAACTAAAACTCTGTGGCCTCCGGGTCGTACGCAGGCTCCTCATACTCTGGAGCAATCTCCTCAACCAGATCTTCGTCTGTCGGTGCCACAAGTGGAACCGAAGGTAAGTCACAAAGATTCTAAACAAAGAAAAGGAGAACTGTACAAGTATGACAAGCAGAAGTAAAGTACGGTGTAGTGTCTGTACAAGTGCAGAAAGTAAAGTGCTACAAGCGCAGAAAGTAAAGTGCATGACTGTAAAGAAGTGACTGTGCAAGCTCCACTAGAGCTACGTGACTCAAGTCGGAGAGTACAATATGTGACCGTTCAGTTCGTCTCTTGCCTGGGTGCTACCCAGACGATTGTCGGAACCCAGGCAGCAGGATGGTTTGCCGAAACGCAGGCAGCTAGACAGGAGGCCGAAACACAGGCATCTTGACATGTAGATCGAACTCTAGTCACTCCCGTACTCTCGCAACTATGAGTTACCCCGAAACCCCGGTGACGTGTCGAGTACAAGTTCTTTACATGCTTGTTCCATGGGACGTTTCTAAGTAAACCGTGCCAAGTACAAAGGACAAAGACAAGTCCAACACAAGAAGGTGCCGTATGCTTCCGTGCTTCGAGCACGTAGTGGTGTGGTGCTACAAGTTCATACAAGCACAAGACTGGATTTCTGTGTTTAGGACCTGTCGTGACTTACCAAAATTAATACCGTTGTAGTAAGCCGGAAGAGGATCTAGGGCTTCCTCAGAAGTTGGAACACCAGAGTCTGTATCTGCAACACAAAATACTTATTTTAGAAAAACACGACTTTTTCCTATTTAATAATTAGGTTAGTTTGATTTTTAAACTCATTAAAATGGTGTCGGAAAATATTTAAAATTTTTATATAAACCTAAAATAATTATTTAGATTTTACTACAAGAGGGGAGAATTTTCAGAAACTTCTGTAATTTTTTATAATTTTTAGAAACTTAGAAATAGCTTAAAAATCCTAAAAACTCAAGGAACTTGTATCTTTCGTAATTTCTTACGGGAGCAATACAAATCGGAATTACATGAATGTGTAGTCAAAATGATCGTCTCGAAGTCTATTGTCACATATAATTTTATCACATATTAGTGTAGGTAAAATCAGCGAGTTACGATTTTTAGAATGAATTAAACCTATTTAATCTTTAGGTTCGAAAAATCATTCCGACAAAAGTAGGCGTCTGGTCAAGGTAAGACCAGCGCCAATGGCTCCGAAATGTCGTTTCTGATTTTCTGGGACTATCCACTCATTTTTCTGGCCCCTGTATAATTAGTTATGGATTTTAACTCATTAAACCCTATTATAAATAATTTAATAAATCGAAAATACGAATTTATTCGTATTTACAAGTTTGCCACTGGGCAAACTTACGCACCGCTCGATCACTGCCGGCGGGGGGGGGGGGGGGGGCTGTGGCGCTTGGCGGCGGAGTCGGAGGCGGGGCTACGGCGAGGGGGCGGCGCGACGTGGAGGCGGAGCGCCGGGGGCGGACGGCGGAGGCGGAGGCGGAGCGGGGAGGCCGGAGGTCGGAGGCGGGGCTCGGGCGCTGGGCGAGTGCGGGCGACGACGTGGGAGGTGGCCGGCGATCGGGCTCGTCGGAGATAAGCGGCGGCGGGCTCCTCCAGAGGCGGGCGGCGATCGGGAGGGGGTGGAGCAGCGTCCTCCGGGCACGGCGACTGAGAGGGAGGGGCGCTGCTTGGTGTTGGGTCGAGCTGCGAGGAGCTCGTCGGCGTTGTGTGCTCCGGCGTCGCCGTGGGCGGAGCTCCGGGCCGTGAGCTCATTGGGTTGGCAGGGGTCGAGAGAGAGAGAGAGAGCGAGACCCGGTGTGTGTATAATTTTGAGTTATACGAAGAAGCTTGGCCTCGGTTTGCTTGGGTTAGGGGCTTGCTGTGCTAAAACGAAGAGAAGATAGGGTGGCTTAAATAAGATTAAGTATATGTTAAAATATTATAAGGGTATTAAATGATATATGTGGAGGGTTTGACTAAGGTTAGAAAAAGGGATTAGGGTTGGTGGGGGTGTGGAAAATTTGGCTAGGCGAGATCCTCGTGGGCTGCTAAGAAGTTTTGTAAATGATTAGGATAGATAACTAAGGTAACACGTAAAATGGTAATTAGTGAAATATTAACGGTAATTAGTAAAATTTGAAATTACGATTTTGTCCTTAGTAGTATACGTGTCCGAAAAATTACAAAAACATACCCACGGGATCGTATCGTCGTGAGGATGACTAATACAAAGTCCGTTTCAGGGTTTGGGCTACGAGAATACTAGTTTTTGGCCAAAACGTTTAGGAAGCGGGTTTGCGGGTTCTCTATTGAAATGATATCAGAAAATTACGAAATTAATGTGGGAGGCCCTAAATGATCATAGGATGCTATTGCAGAAGTTTGAAAACGTTTTGAAGACGGTTGTATAGAAAATAAATTCGTCGAATCAAAACGGTAATTTTGGAAGATGAATTTTAACAGAAATGTTTTGGGTATTTGAGGAAATTGGAAATTGCTGAAATACTTTATAATAAGTCTAGTGTTTCAAAATATTTTTATAAGAATTTTTAAAATCCGTTTAAACTCATGATCAACCATTACAAAACACAATTAAAAATGAAATTACTTCAAATATTTAAATGTTTTGGAAAAATTCAGGTCGTTACATTCTACCCTCCTTAAAATAATTCCTTCCTCGGAATTTAAAAATCTCTGTTGAAAATAATTGGATTTATGAAGAAGCTCAAGCAAATAAATGATAGAAAAAAAATAGTAATCAAGTAAATCAGGTTGTAAATAACACGAAATACAATGTGATATTATAGCATCAAGAAAGCAAGAGATGTTATATGTGAATACATACTATTGACATCATCATAGTTTCCGTAACTATTCCTGAGACCAGTATCATCATAATAGTTACTCTGACTTCTCAAGTAGCCCAACACGAGATAATAATATCATATGAAAATGAGGGCTATTATGATGACAACATATGTTCGAACTTGGAACCTGAGGTGATAAGCCAGTAGCAAGCTATTTAAACCACATAAACCGAAAGACTATAAAGTTTATTCGTGCTACTGGTGACTAACGGGGTCTAGCCACAGATGTTGTTCATAATATAGCATGTATCGACTAATCCACCAACAACATCAATTTCCATAAGGCCCAACCACATGCTAACGTCCAAATCACCGCCCAAAGGTAAGTACAAGGCCAACACTCTAAGTCAGTACTCACTGCTAGCATTCCTTCCGTCAATCTCCATACTATCCCACAATAAGGCAAGATCCAAGCTCTCATCCATAGCCAAGCACAAGGCTTACATCCAACTTCAACTCCCAAGGCTAAAATCATGCCAATAAGCATTGTCATCACTCCTTCCGTAGACCAATACTTGACATTCGCAACACTCAACATCACCCAACAAATGAACAACCAAAAACACGCTTTCCCGCACACCAAAAGGAGTAGACGCAAGAGGAAGCCTAAACGGGACCTCAACCTGGGTGAGACCCAGGGCAGAGAGTTCAAGAGAAGCCCAATGATCACGGCTTCCCAAGATCTCAACCATACGGCTACAGCGAGGGTGGCGACGAGGGTTGTCGCCAAGGCCAAAAATCCCAAAACAGAACGTCGAAGGGCCATTGGTGGTTGCGGGTCCTCGGCGATGAGAGCTGCGGCTGGTTGACGATCCATGGCAGAGACTTCCGATGGAGGGGAGCAGAGGCTGGCGGAGCTAGATGGCGAGCTCGCTTGGGGAAGAGGCCGGGAGGAGTGGGAGTCGATATCTGAGCGAAAAGGGAACCACGGGGTGGCTTGGGGAGGAAGGAGAGGAGGTGGGTTTTAAAAGAAAAGGGGGCACCAAAAGTCATGGGTAGGTAGTATAGGGTAGGCGGAAACGGGGCTCGAGGCAAGGATGAGGACAAAGGCAATAATGAGGGGAGGTGGTAGGCGGGAAGAATTCTAACACGTGGAAAAATTGGGTACAAGATGGGAGCAGGGTTAGAAAAGAAATACGAGTTTCAAAAACATAACAGCCTATACGTGCACGCTACGTTTGGCTCGTCTCAAAATCTCCAGCATCATCCTCGAGTAATTCTGAACGTCCTTCGATCTGCTTCTGCTGAGGAGCTCGAACTTCTAATGATCGAATAATTCGAACGCTACCCTCCTTAGAATAAACGTGGCTAGGGTTCAAGCAAACTAGAGTTAGAAGATTCTAAGAAGGTCAATTGAATGGTCACCAAGATAAAGGAAGGTTGGTAGTGGAGAAGATCGATGACGTCACATAATCATGATTCACGTCCTTGCGGTCCAGCGGACACGGCCAGAGAAGTGACTAAGCCAGGATCACTTATGCCCAGTCTAGCTAGGTTGATCCAACAGACTTTAGCCAAGCACATTGACCGGTATCATGGTCCATTGAAGGACGATTATCATTCATATGAGTGCCACCGATACAGAACGATTTTTTTTATTAACAACTAGTTAATCCTATCAAAATTTAGGTTTTGTTAATGACTTCTTATTAAAGCCGGATAGGTCAACTCCATTGGGGTTCTCTGAAGGGTCTCCATCCGTCCTTCGAGTGTCAAACCTGCATTCATAGAAAAATGTCAGCTTAGTCGAGTATCGTACACGATACACCCTGGTTTTGCTACACTGTTCACGAGGTATTTTGCACGGACCTGCGTGGGCCACCAAACTTGTAACGACCCGCTCTCGGGGGCCCGTTACTTATTCGGTTTATTTGCAGGTTCCGCAGTTTACCAGTGAATTCATCATAGCCACAACGCAGAGATGTACCAACAACACTCAAACCAGCTTACAGACATTATTATAGTCCAAATTAAAGTACAACAACCAACACTCTCTCACACCAATACATGAAAGAAAATACTGAAAGGAAATGCAGAAAAGGAAATACATGGTACAATACACACTCCGACAGAAAAGTAACTAAAACTCTGTGGCCTCCGGGTCGTACGCAGGCTCCTCATACTCTGGAGCAATCTCCTCAACCAGATCTTCGTCTGTCGGTGCCACAAGTGGAACCGAAGGTAAGTCACAAAGATTCTAAACAAAGAAAAGGAGAACTGTACAAGTATGACAAGCAGAAGTAAAGTACGGTGTAGTGTCTGTACAAGTGCAGAAAGTAAAGTGCTACAAGCGCAGAAAGTAAAGTGCATGACTGTAAAGAAGTGACTGTGCAAGCTCCACTAGAACTACGTGACTCAAGTCGGAGGGTACAATATGTGACCGTTCAGTTCGTCTCTTGCCTGGGTGCTACCCAGACGATTGCCGGAACCCAGGCAGCAGGATGGTTTGCCGAAACGCAGGCAGCTAGACAGGAGGCCGAAACACAGGCATCTTGACATGTAGATCGAACTCTAGTCACTCCCGTACTCTCGCAACTATGAGTTACCCCGAAACCCCGGTGACGTGTCGAGTACAAGTTCTTTACATGCTTGTTCCATGGGACGTTTCTAAGTAAACCGTGCCAAGTACAAAGGACAAAGACAAGTCCAACACAAGAAGGTGCCGTATGCTTCCGTGCTTCGAGCACGTAGTGGTGTGGTGCTACAAGTTCATACAAGCACAAGACTGGATTTCTGTGTTTAGGACCTATCGTGACTTACCAAAATTAATACCGTTGTAGTAAGCCGGAAGAGGATCTAGGGCTTCCTCAGAAGTTGGTACACCAGAGTCTGTATCTGCAACACAAAATACTTATTTTAGAAAAACACGACTTTTTCCTATTTAATAATTAGGTTAGTTTGATTTTTAAACTCATTAAAACGGTGTCAAAAAATATTTAAAATTTTTATATAAATCTAAAATAATTATTTAGATTTTACTACAAGAGGGGAGAATTTTCAGAAACTTCTGTAATTTTTTATAATTTTTAGAAACTTAGAAATAGCTTAAAAATCCTAAAAACTCAAGGAACTTGTATCTTCCGTAATTTCTTACGGGAGCAATACAAATCGGAATTACATGAATGTGTAGTCAAAATGATCGTCTCGAAGTCTATTGTCACATATAATTTTATCACATATTAGTGTAGGTAAAATCAGCGAGTTACGATTTTTAGAATGAATTAAACCTATTTATTCTTTAGGTTCGAAAAATCATTCCGACAAAAGTAGGCGTCTGGTCAAGGTAAGACCAGCGCCAATGGCTCCGAAATGTCGTTTCTGATTTTCTGGGACTATCCACTCATTTTTCTGGCCCCTGTATAATTAGTTATGGATTTTAACTCATTAAACCCTATTATAAATAATTTAATAAATCGAAAATACGAATTTCTTCGTATTTACAAGTTTGCCACTGGGCAAACTTACGCACCGCTCGATCACTGCCGGCGGGGGGGGGGGGGGGGGGCTGTGGCGCTTGGCGGCGGAGTCGGAGGCGGGGCTGCGGCGAGGGGGCGGCGCGACGTGGAGGCGGAGGCGGAGCGGGGAGGCCGGAGGTCGGAGGCGGGGCTCGGGCGCTGGGCGAGTGCGGGCGACGACGTGGGAGGTGGCCGGCGATCGGGCTCGTCGGAGATAAGCGGCGGCGGGCTCCTCCAGAGGCGGGCGGCGATCAGGAGGGGGTGGAGCAGCGTCCTCCGGGCACGGCGACTGAGAGGGAGGGGCGCTGCTTGGCGTTGGGTCGAGCTGCGAGGAGCTCGTCGGCGTTGTGTGCTCCGGCGTCGCCGTGGGCGGAGCTCCGGGCCGTGAGCTCATTGGGTTGGCAGGGGGCGAGAGAGAGAGAGAGAGCGAGACCCGGTGTGTGTATAATTTTGAGTTATACGAAGAAGCTTGGCCTCGGTTTGCTTGGGTTAGGGGCTTGCTGTGCTAAAACAAAGAGAAGATAGGGTGGCTTAAATAAGATTAAGTATATGTTAAAATATTATAAGGGTATTAAATGATATATGTGGAGGGTTTGACTAAGGTTAGAAAAAGGGATTAGGGTTGGTGGGGGTGTGGAAAATTTGGCTAGGCGAGATCCTCGTGGGCTGCTAAGAAGTTTTGTAAATGATTAGGATAGATAACTAAGGTAACACGTAAAATGGTAATTAGTGAAATATTAACGGTAATTAGTAAAATTTGAAATTACAATTTTGTCCTTAGTAGTATACGTGTCCGAAAAATTACGAAAACATACCCACGGGATCGTATCGTCGCGAGGATGACTAATACAAAGTCCGTTTCAGGGTTTGGGCTACGAGAATACTAGTTTTTGGCCAAAACGTTTAGGAAGCGGGTTTGCGGGTTCTCTATTGAAATGATATCAGAAAATTACGAAATTAATGTGGGAGGCCCTAAATTATCATAGGATGCTACTGCAGAAGTTTGAAAACGTTTTGAAGACGGTTGTATAGAAAATAAATTCGTCGAATCAAAACGGTAATTTTGGAAGATGAATTTTAATAGAAATGTTTTGGGTATTTGAGGAAATTGGAAATTGCTGAAATACTTTATAATAAGTCTAGTGTTTCAAAATATTTTTATAAGAATTTTTAAAATCCGTTTAAACTCATGATCAACCATTACAAAACACAATTAAAAATGAAATTACTTCAAATATTTAAATGTTTTGGAAAAATTCAGGTCGTTACACTTACAATTTGGCAAAGGAAATTTTGGATATGCTGTTATTGGATGTTGTGATGGCATACCTTTGTGGATATCTTAGTAAAGATAAATTCCACAATTCCTTAAATACCCGAATAGACTTCGGGACGTCTATTCAATTGAAGAAAAACAATAAGAATAATAAATAATGTACAACCAAGAGAATTACTTGACAAATCAATGATTCCCACTGAGGGTTGTCTTTGCATCTAAGCAAAGAACAAGATTTGAGATCATAGTTGTAAACAACTAAAATTTCATCGGATCTCCTAAAGAGAAAACCGAAACATCTGTTCAAGCCTGACCATTAAACATGAAATGAAAGACATAGGCAAATATAAGTCATGGCTCATAGAATCCTGTTACATACGCCTAGAAGTGCGTTGTAAAAATTAAAAGGACCATTGTCATCTAAAGTGCACCTATGGCAGTACACTCTATGGATGTAGAAAATGACCCCTTCCAATCGCTAGAAGAGTGGGAGGATATAACTGGTCCTAAAGTCCTTTATCTAAGTGCAATAAGGCACTCCTGGCTAACTGCACGCGTCCCGATATAGCAATTGCAGTAAACTCATTAGTCAGAGATAGTCGGCACCTAAATAGGGCCATTAGCCTGGAGTTAAGCCTTCTGCGCTTCCTCCAAGGATCAAAAGATTTGGACTTACACTATAAAGTATCATCCTCCAAGTTTTTGCAATGTAGGTTACAGGTCTGATCCTTATACTCAGAAATCACAGACAAGGTACCCACAGTGGGATGGCCATCTACTGCAGATTTGCAAAGCACTTATGAAGGGAACATCATCCTATTATTCCGAGATCCTCACCATTCCAAAATCACACCAATGGTGTATTTGAGGGCGCCTGGTGGTACATCACATCGCATTGACGACTGGGCTAGAGGCTGGTACTGTGGAGCTGACCACAAAGTCTGAAGACCACATCAGAGGCGACGAAACTTAGCACACCTCTCTAGAGTTTTTGGATTCAGCAGCTACTTAATGGTGATAATATTTGTAATCTATGCATATTTTCGAAATGTTGTAAATACATGACATCATCTCTTGTTTTCTTGATACTGTGATTTCACATTATATTTCATGATATTAACAACTTGTTTTCCTATATCGTAGTCGTTCATTAAGCCTTCCTTTCGATCGTTTAAATTGCTTAGGCGATTATCGATCTTCTAAATTCCGAGGACGGAATTATTTTAAGGAGGGTAAGATGTAACGGCCTGTTTTACTAGTCATGTTTGACTGCTGTGTGCATGTATTTTTACTTCGTTAATCCGGTTATTTTCGTCCGAGTATCCTTCGTCCGCATGTCGACGCGAGCACGTCGTTATTTGCAGTTTTTCCTTTAGCGTAATTTTTATCTGTTAAATCGTAATTGTTATTAAATTAAATTACTAATTTCTATAAATGATTTTAATCCCTAATTACCTTTAACTAAAAAGTCAATTACAAGTTAACTTATTATTTTAGCGAATTTATTTTTAATAATCACTTTTCCTAAACTGCCATTATCATACTACATTTACCCTAACCTATTCAATCCCCACCATAATGTAGGTGAGATTAA
The DNA here is from genome assembly GCA_030789695.1 of Scilla litardierei. NCBI lineage: Eukaryota > Viridiplantae > Streptophyta > Magnoliopsida > Asparagales > Asparagaceae > Scilla > Scilla litardierei. Next base: position 164,708,602 of record CM061133.1, read on the forward strand.
ACGTCCAACATCAATCATCCATAATCAGCTACCACCCTCCATCTGTCACCAATACCAACCACGGCAGCAACCCACATCTCAACCACCCTCCACCAACAACCACAACAACCTCCTTCCACCAGGCAACTACAATAAAACTTATTTCACCATCACTCTCTCCCATTCAAACCTGCCTCCATCCTCCAAACAATCCCTATTTCTGAAAACAATCCCAAAAAAATCAACCCCAATTTGGAACCCCTCCTCCGATCAATCGCGCGCCGTTTTCATTCTCAGGCTGCCACCCCCCAGTCCGCCGTCGCCATCCTCAGATCGCCACCTCCGAGCCCGGATCGTCGCCCCGAAGCCGCCTGGAGGCCGCCGTCGCCGCCCCGACCTCGGATCTGCACCGTCGCCAAGTCCAGAAGCCGTCGCCTCCGATCAAACTCGTCACGCACCACCCCAACCTCGTCGTGGAATCGCGTCACCCGCCGCTCGAAATCGCCGCACGCCTCTCTGATCTACGCCGCCCTCGCCTCCGATCCACCACCGGAAGCTCCAAGTCGCCGACCACCCTCCCCGATCGCCCATGTGCAGCAGCAATCGAAACAAAAAAAAAGAAAAAAAGAAAGGGGAAGAACGAAAAGAGACAGAGAGTGAGAGAGAGTAACGAGGGGGGAGTTTAAACGTAAGTGGTTTTATTTATTATTATTATTATTATTATTATTATTATTAAGTTTTTAGTTTGGTTATTAAGTTAAGATTGTTAAGTTATCATACTGTTAATTATTGTTAGTAAGTTAATAAGTATAAGTTAAAGTTATTAACTGTTATTTGTTATTAAGTCTTAGTTAAGTTAAATTAGAAGTTGCTACTTAAGTTATTATATTAACTCATGTTAAGTTAATAGTAAAAGTTCAGTTAAAAAGTTTAAGTTGTTAACAAATTCCGTTAAATAAGTCAGTTAGTTAATAATGTTTAATAAGTTTATTTGATGTCTTATAACTGGTTAATAACCATGGAACTGATATCACCAATCTATTGACGTAGAAAAACGTGCATCACGTCACCACCACCTGGACAACCACACCCATGTCAAGGCAAGTATTTTTAGTAATGAATTGCAAATCTGGCCATTCCAACTTAGTGCTAAATCTGATGTACTTGTCAATTTCTGGTAGCCCATTTAACTTGTTTTCATTTTTGTTGATTTCTAATTTAAATGGACTAGTCATATCAATGTTGATCATTTGGAATGATTTGTCACATGCTTGAAACTTAATTGGACTGCTTTTACAGTTTTACTATCTGCATGTTAACAAGCTAAATTAATTGGGAAAAACAAGTATGTTACAAACACACTTGTGATAACCATCGAATACAGATGGGGTGAAACCATCGAATACAGATGGGGTGAAACCTAGTCGATGACTAGACAGTACACTTTGGGTGGGGTTGGTCCATTGCAGTAGGGTTTATGAGTGTGTCTCAAACACGATTACGGCCCCTCCGGTGGAGGCAGCCATTGTGTGGAGCGTCACGGTAAAACCACCGATGATAAGGTGTATCGAGAACATTTCACCTACCCAGGCATGGACTTATCACGAGCACAAACAATCAAATACTCAACACACAACTGTTTTACTTTACTTTTAACTGCAAAAATATCCATGCACGCTCATACTTTACTTTTCTGCACTTATTATTCATAACTGTGTACTAACGCTCTTTTGTCCTTTATAGTCGTTCTTCGTTCATTACTTTAAATATCTTGTCGAGCTTATTGCTGACATATATTTTAATGTTTTATGAAATATATGTTAGGTTTAGAGACAGTGTACCTTGAGGACCCTACTTTTAAGGATCCCATTGTTGGAATTTCATAATTCCATATTTCTATTCCCATATGGGTTTGATATGACAAACATATTCAGTGTTACTAACTCTATGTATGCAGATACAAATCAATGCTGAGTTCCACACAAATGAGATATCTTCATGCATACTCAGTCAGATATACCATTCAGGAAGCTGGAAAGACAAAGGCACCTAATCCACGACTTGGATATATAATCACTTGATAAGGATCTCATGCAAAGAAGCTTCTCAGATTCAGTTGCAGATGCAGTCCTATCTACGGCTTTATGTAATCTATGTAAAATTTACTTTATTAGAGTCACAAAGGCTTGTGATAATATATCTTAGTCATCTAGGTTCCATAACTCAGAGATCTACACTTCCCAATTTCGAAAATTCGCAACTTTGAAAATTAGCAGCCAATAACCCCATTTTGGTCGACCAATTTTAAACCTTCGAATTTGGTTATGTGATTGCATGTGCAAACTCCCCTAACCGTTTAGATTCTAGGACTGTCTTCCAACGGTCGAAATTCCCTCTCTAAATTTTGGTCGACCAATGTGGTCATTTTGGTCGACCAATTTCAAAACTAGCCGTTTTGATCCCAAATTTTCAGGGACGGTTCTTTCCCGTTTTCCAACGTTAACTACAGTCCCCAACCGTCCCTAAACACTATAAATAGAGGGGTAGACCCTCTCTTTTTCTTCACTCACTTTCCTCTTCTTTACTCTCTTAATTGTTGAAATCAAGTCTTTCATTTTCTAAAGCTTTAGGCCATTAGTTGTTCTTTTCTTATTTGTAAGAAGAAATCATTAGATTTCTTTCTTCGTTTAAGAACGGAAGAACTTGGATTCTCAACATCATTTTGGAAAGTTGTTTTTGTTCATAATTGCAAGAAAAAAATCAATTGATCTCTCTCTTCTTTTATGAACCAGAGAACTTCAAGTGTTGCTCTTCATTTCATATCTTTTACATCTTGAAGTTCATCTTCTAAACACCATCCTTGAATTCATTCTCTAAAATTTATGCCAAGGCTATAGGTGTTTTTCTATTTCTTATTTAACAAATTTAATCTCTGTTTAGAGATTGTACAAAGTTTGGGACACGGGGAGTGTCGCCATTTTTGTAAGTTTGTGCTTGCGGGGCAAGTGATTATAGTGGATTGAAAATCTCTACGGGGTAGAGGACTGGAGTAGGATCACAAGGATCTGAACCAGGATATATCTCTGTGTTTGCGATTGATTTAATTTCAGTACTTGTCTTTTTATTTCTGTGACATCTTTGCAAATATTACTAACATTTTATTTGCGACATTTTTTAATATAACCTATTCACCCCCCCTCTAGTGTATTGATCCTTACAGGCTACAATTACATTTGGTATCAGAGCAAGGTTAAGATGGCAGCAAGTTCATCAGCATCAAACATGAACGTCGTTCCACACAACTACAATCAGCATCCTGAAGGGCACTCTCAATCTCGTCCTCCTCTATTTGATGGTTCAAATTACTCATATTGGAAAATACGAATGGAGATTCATCTCCAAAGTATGCATTATGAGATTTGGGACATCGTAGAGACAGGATACGAAAAGCCAACAGCTCATGTTGCTGATTGGACCGCCAACGACAAAGTTGCAAAAACCAACAACTCAAAGGCCATGAATGCTTTATTTTGTGATATGGATAAACATGAGTTTAATCGAGTATCTCAGGCCAAAAGTGCTAAGGAGATTTGGCATATACTTGAGGTAACTCATGAAGGAACCAGTAAAGTGAGATTTCCATTTTGGTTCACAAATTCGAGTTGTTCAAGATGAAGGACCAAGAGACAATTGGAGAAATGAACACCAGGTTTACTAATATTATAAATTCTTTAAATGCTCTTGGAAAAACTTATACTTCTCTTGAACCGGTTCGCAAAATTCTTAAAGCTTTAACTCCAGTATGGCGTCCAAAGATCACCGCTATTGAGGAAGCCAATGATCTTTCCACATTATCTATGGAAGATCTTATTGGTAACTTAATGGCCCATGAAGTTACACTATAAAATGAGAAAGAAGAATCAAATCAAAAGAAGAAAAAACTTGCCTTCAACACAACATCAGATAATGAAGATTCAGATGATGATATGGCATTTTTTGCCAAAAACTTCAGAAAATTCTTTCAGAAAGGTAAGTATAATAATTTTAAATCTAAGAATACTGATTCTTCTATTTGCTTTAATTGCAATAAGCCAGGACATATGAAGAAAGACTGTCCACTTCTCAAAGCAAAATTCAAAACTTCCAACAATGATCAATCCAGAAGAGAAAGGAGGTTTGACAAAATGAAAAAGGCATTTGCAACAACATGGGATGTTTCTTCAGATGATGAAGATAATGATCTAAATGAAAGTGCCAACATGTGATTTATGGCACAAGATGATGAAAATGAGGTAAGTTCTTTTAATAACGAAGAATTACTTGATGCATTAAAAGATCTCTATTCTCGTTTCAAAAAATTAAATAGTCAACATAAATCATTGAAACAGAATAATGATGATCTTCTTTCTAAATATCAAGAATTATCATCTTCTAAAAACATTGAGAATGTTATATAATAATGAACTCAAGAGAGAGAGAGAGAGAGAGAGAGAGAATTTCATTGCTAAGAATAAGTCACCATAGCTAAGAGCCATGGTGCTCTATTTATATATCTCATATTGGGGAGGCCAAAAGCCTCTAGGAGACCAAGGGTCCCCATTACTCTAAGTAATGGGGGCCTAATGAATGGGTAATGAAGGAGGGGAGGCCAAAGGCCTCCCTCATTCATAACACTCCCCCTTACACGTTCATCACTTCGGTCTCAGCTACTGAGGCAAGGGGTGGATACTTCTGGATCCAGAGTAAGTGTGTTTGCCTCGTTAAAACCTTAGCTGTGGAAAACCCAGTGGGAAAACCCAACATCTTAAGGAAAAAGAGTGCAACCCACATGTTACTCCCCCTGATCCGTACAAGCTTCAGGCTTGCAGGTCTTTCAACTGTCGCATACCAATGTTCTTTACAAGCTTTACAAAAGTACATTTAGGCAATGCCTTAGTAAAAAGATCAGCTAAGTTGTTGCATGACTGGATCTGTCGAACTTCAATCTGCTTGTCGTTCTTCTGCTCGTGCGTCCAGAAAAACTTGGGAGAAATGTGTTTTGTCCTGTCGCCTTTGATGTAGCCCTTCTGAAGCTGAGCAATGCATGCGGCGTTGTCTTCGAATAGGGCAGTAGGCTCCAGATCACTGGTCTTCAGGCCAGTGGATTGGAGGATGTGTTGGACGACGGAGCATAGCCAAAAACATTCTCTGCTCGCCTCATGGATCGCGATGAGCTCTGCATGGTTGGAAGATGTAGCAGTAGTGGTTTTTTTACCGATCTCAAAGAGATAGCAGTACCTCCGTAGGTAAATACAAAACCTGTTTGAGATTTTTCCGTGTGCGGATCAGAGAGATAACCTGCATCAGCATAACCAAACAATTTGGGGGAGGCACCTCTCTGGTAGTAAAGTCCAAGATCAATGGAACCCTGTAGGTATCGCAGAAGATGCTTTACTCCGTTCCAGTGGCGCTTTGTGGGCGCAGCACTGTGTCTGTCTAGTAGATTAACTGTAAACGCTATATTGGGACGCGTACAATTAGCCAGATATAGAAGTGCTCCAATGGCACTGAGGTAGGGTACTTCAGGACCCAGTATCTCCTCCCCCTCTTCCAGTGGCCGGAAGGGGTCCTTATGTACATCTAGTGATCTTACGACCATAGGAGTACCTAAAGGATGACATTTATCCATATGAAACTTGCGTAGAAGTTTCTTTGTATAATTAGATTGGTGTAATAGGATTCCACCTCTTAGGTGTTCTATCTGTAAGCCAAGACAATACTTTGTTTTGCCTAGGTCTTTCATTTCAAAAGTATGTTTAAGGCTTTCAGATATCTCTTTGATCTCTGCAGGAGATCCTATGAGATTTAAGTCATTTACATATACAGCTATGATGACAAATCCTGTTCCCATTCTTTTGATAAAGATACACGGGCAGACTTCGTTATTCGTGAATCATTGCTGTGCAAGAAAATCACTTAGTCTGTTATACCACATCTTGCCCAATTGTTTTAGACCATATAATGATCTATGTAGCCTTATAGAGAATACGTCCCGAGGTATCTCTTTCATCTCTGGGGGTAGATTAAACCCATCAGGAAGTCTCATATAGATATTTCTATCTATATCGCCATATAGATATGTAGTCACAACATCCATGAGCTGCATTTCTAGGCTTTCTAGAGAAGTTAGGCTGATTAAAAATCGGAAGGTGATCGAATCCATGACCGGGGAATACGTATCTTCGTAATCAATCCCCGGTCTTTGGGAAAATCCCTGGGCTACAAGGTGTGCCTTATAGCGAACGATCACATTATTTTCATCTCTTTTTCTTATGAAAACCCACTTATATCCCACAGGTTTTACACCTACTGGTGTTTGGACTACTGGTCCAAAGACTTTGCGTTTCAAGAGTGAGTCCAGCTCTACTCTTATTGCCTCGTCCCACTTTGGCCAATCATCTCTGTGTTTACATTCCGCTAGAGATCGTGGTTCGACGTCATCGTCATATTCAGTGACGTGAACGGCAATATCGAACGCAAAATCGTCGACGACGACTATGCTATTTCTGTCCAGTACTTCTCCAGTACGTACAAAATTTAATGATGTTTCTCCTATTGTTTCCTCTGCTGGGGAAATCAGGAGGGGAGAAGTAGCTGGTCTGAGCTCAGCATCCTGTGGAGGGATAATCCTAGTATCGCCAGGAGTCTTCCTCTTTCGAGGAACTTTATCTTTTGAACCTGGTGGGCGTCCTCTTTTCATTTGAGGTACAACCAATTCTGCTGCCGGTGGGCTGCATCCATCTATGGGGATGTCAATCCTAGCTGGCGTATTGGCAGCAGGGACGTGTGAACGGACAATCTTCTGGTTGTCCGTGAATTTATCCGGTAAAAGATGTACTGTATTCTGGATGTGAAGGATCTTCAGGATCTCATCTTCACACAGTTAGTACGCGGATCATATAGGGACAAAGACAACTGGTCCCAACTAATGGTCTCAGAAGCTTCTGGCTTCTTAGACTGTGTGCCCAGTTTTGGAAAAAATTTCTCATTAAATTCACAGTCTGCAAAACGTGCCTTGAATGCGTCACCCGTCAGGGGTTCAAGGTATCTGATAATAGAGGGCGAATCAAACCCAATATATATACCTAGACGACGCTGAGGACCCATTTTGGTCCTCTGCGGTGGTGCTATTGGGACATATACCGCACAACCAAACACTCTCAAATGAGAGATATCCGGAGGTGCGCCGTATGCTAGTTGCATCGGGGATAAAGTGTGACCTCCAGAGGGTCTTATCCTAATAAGTGATGCGGCATGTAAAATAGCATGCCCCCAAGCATCCACAGGCAACTGGGATTGCATAAGCAATGGACGTGCAATCCATTGGAGTCTCTTTATAAGAGCCTCAGCTAATCCGTTTTGGGTGTGAACATGTGCTACCGGATGTTCAACTTCAATACCCGTTGCCCGGCAATAGTCTTCGAAGACTTGTGAAGTAAATTCTCCCGCATTATCAAGACGTAGTTTCTTGATATGGTTATCGGGGAAATGAGCACGCAACCTTATTATTTGTGCCAATAGCTTTGGAAAAGCTAGGTTGCGGGTGGACAAGAGGCACACATAAGACCATTTGGTTGATGCATCAATCAGTACCATGAAGTACCGAAATGGGCCACTTGCGGGGTGAATAGGCCCGCAAATGTCACCATGAATTCTCTCAAGGAAGCCAGGAGACTCTAATCTCACTTTCAGGAGGGATGGTCTCGTTATTAGTTTTCCCTTAAAACAAGGGAGACATGGAAATTCACCCTTTTGAAGAATCTTCAGGTTCTTCAATTTGTGTCCACGGGATTCAGTGATGATGCGGCGCATCATTGCTGTTCCAGGGTGACCAAGTCTATTGTGTCAGAGTTGGAATTCTGGTAGTGATTGGCACGTCTGGTGTTCAATCATATTGGCTTCTACTGGTTGAATGTATGTTTGGTATAGACCCGACGGGAGTCCCTTGAATCGCTCGCAGATGATCTTCCGGTCATCTTTTTGACGAGTTACAATTAGATATTCAACCTTATTTTTATCCCTGGTCTCTAAGTGATATCCGTTTAAACGGAAATCCTTGAAACTTACGAGATTTCTGTTTGATATAGGAGAGAATAATGCATTATTAATTTGAAGTCTTGTGTTATTTGGGAGCAATATAATTGCTTCACCAGTTCCTTCGATTATTTGGGACAGTCCTGAAATTGTGATAACAGGACCGTCATATTTGTTTAAGCTATTAAAATAGCAATGATCGCGAAGGATTGTGTGCGTCGAGGCACTGTCCACTAGGCACTCAGACATCATCTATATAAGCCAAAAAAAGAAATTTTATTTGAGGGAAAATGTAGACAACATTCATAAATAAAAGTCCGCACTAAAGCAAATAACAGATGAAGATACATCGAATTCTAAATGCATAGATAAATGATGATGCTCAATCTAACAGATCGTCGTTCTCGAAGTCTTTAGCAGTAAAGACTGTTGGCGGCTGTACACCTGCCAAGTTTGTTTCAGGTCGAGACTTCTGGCTCGCCTGGTATAGATCCTGTAGGTGGCGAGGAGTGCGGCAGTTTCTGGACCAATGGCTAGTCATGCCGCATCTATGGCATTTGTCCTCCCAGGTCTTCTTTGGAAGTGACACGTGCTTGGTGTCCTTTCGCTTCCAAGTGAAGTTTCTTTTCCCTTTATTGTTTTTGTTTGTCTGGGGAGCTGCACCTCTTGGTTACTTCATTACCGCTTTCCCTTTAGTATTTTTAGTCTTCCTCTTGTTTTTCCACTTCTGGGGAGAAACGTGGTGGGCTTCAGGGATAGGGGCAGTGCCAGCTGGACGTAAGTTATGAGTTGCTAGCAGTAAATCTCGATTCTGCTCTGCTCTAAGTAGGCATGAGATCAGATCGGAGAATCTCGTGAAGTTGCGTTCACGATACTGCTGCATGAGGATTGCATCTTTCTCGTGAAACGAGGTAAATGTTTTTTCCAACATGCGCTGTTCTGTCACTTCTTCACCGCACAACTTCAGGCATGAGGTGATGTTATGAAGAGCAGAATTATACTCAGCGACGGACTTATAGTCCTGAAGTCTGAGGTTTTCCCACTCATAACTGGCACGGGGTAATATAACATCAATTTGATGTTTATACCGTGCTTCCAGTGCTGTCCACAGGTCCTTCGGGTCCTCAACCGTTAAGTATTCGGCCTTTAAGGTCCGATCTATATGCTTCCTAATGTAGATTATGGCTTTCGCCTTATCTACATCGGATACAGTGGTTGTGGGGCTGCTGCTAGCTGTAGCAGAAGCTTCGGCCGCTGCTGGGGCCGAGGAAGGAGCCAAAATGGACCCAAGGAGGGCCATTGAATGCAAGTGGAACTTCAGGTCCACTCGCCAACTCAGGTAATTTGTCCCTGCAGAATCGAGGACCTCGAAATCGACGCTTGCCAATTTTGCCATTTATCTACGTATTTTAAAATGAGCATGAATTAATTAAAATTCAAAAATTCATGCATAAAGAAATAAACAAGTAAAAATACGGGGATCGGCCAGATACCCAAAATAGTACACAGTCCAAAGTTCGTTTAAAGTCCATAATAGAAAAAAAAATAATACAACTTTGGAAACCCAAACTGAACTGGGTCCCTATATCTCCGTCTTCATATGCTGTTGCATCGAGCTTTGGCTTACACAGTCATGAATCGACTCCTTGCGGTCCAGCGGACGCGGCCAGGGAATTGACTAAGCCAGGACCACTTGTTACCCAGTCAAGCTAGGTTGGTCCAGCAAACTTAGCCAAGCACATTGACCGACATCATGATCCATTGAAGGAGTTTTCATCAATTCTATGTGCTGTTGCATCGAGCTTTGGCTTTAAAATACAAATTTCCTCACTTACAAATTCTCTCAAAAGAAAATAAAAGTGCAAGGAAAGTAAATAGGTATACAATGGCCGATACCGAAAAACACATTTTTACTGATTTAAACATCCACGCAGTTCTAAATATGCTACTGGGATAAAAGTAAACAACCACGCATATATCTCAAGCAAAACATATGGTAAGGGAAACTAGAAAATATAAATATCTTGTAGACCACGTGGAAATGTCATACACCGTTAGGTTAGTTGACTAACGGCAGAGCGTTCTCAGGATCTTTAAGATAATTATATTTTGAAAAATAGAGTCCTAGTAAACCATAGATTATAATATGCAAGAGGGATGTTTAAAACAATTTGTCAACATGGAATATATAAATTATTTTTGATTTTACTTAGGGGAGAGTCCCGTTAAGGAATTGGCATAAGGCCATTATATAGTATGCTAAAATATATACCGTTAGGTAATAGGGGCTGCAGGCCCAATTAAAATATTTGATAGTCACAAATGGGCTGCAGGCCCAACTCTCAATTTTAATTAAATTAAGTCTACTATTGGATTAGGGAATACAAATAATCCTCAAGAACCCTAAATATTGACCATGTACAAGCATGATATCATGTGGTAATTAACCTGTCTGCCTGCTATAAATAATTCTTGCCTTCATGAATAGGGAGACTCGGTTGGGTGACTGTTGTGGATTTAGGGTAATATTAAGAAATTAATGGCTGCAGCCGGCAGGATCCAAATACTTAGCTAAAAGGAGCCGAGTACTATATTTTGTATACTGCATACATGAGATGGGCACTGCATAAATAGTATGACTTAATACATGTATGGCCATATAGCCTGCAAGTTATATGATTGCCCTAGCCACATCTATTGTAGCTTATGAGTGTGCAGTTGATAAATGATTAAAAGTATGAAGAAAAAAGATAGCAGAAAGGAGATGGTAGTTACATGGCTCATACAAGTCATGGCTTCTCAATAAATGGTACCCATGGCCCCCTTCCATACTGAATTTTTTTTTATAAAAATTTTGATATTAAACAAAATAGTGCATATTTATACAAGCCTATAAAAAGAAGCATTGTAAAATCATAGTTTACTATATTTTGTAGGTATCTACGTGATCGAAAAGAAATTACCTCTAGATCAAAGATCTAGGGAAGATCGTAATAATAAAAATCTGTAGATAGTTCCGCTCCCGATACGCTCCAAAGAAAAATTTCCGCAAAGCTTCGCCGCAACAATAGATTCCTTTGCGCGTACGGGTTTAATTTTTGAGGGGAGACGGGATGAAAAGCTCAAAGAATTTTAGAGCAAACGAGCTGATAACGTGTTATATAATAATGAACTCAAGAGAGAGAGAGAGAGAATTTCATTGCTAAGAATAAGTCACCATAGCTAAGAGCCATGGTGCTCTATTTATATATCTCATAGTGGGGAGGCCAAAAGCCTCTAGGAGACCAAGGGTCCCCATTACTCTAAGTAATGGGGGCCTAATGAATGGGTAATGAAGGAGGGGAGGCCAAAGGCCTCCCTCATTCATAACAGAGAATACTTCTTCTCAAGTTTTGGATCTTAGTAAAGAGAATGATATTCTCAAAACTAAGAATTTAGAATTACATACACAAATATCCGAAATGGATAAAAGTATTTCATCACTAAAGATGAAATACGAAGAGATGTCTTCCAATATTAATAAATTTAATAAAGGAAAGACTAATCTTGATGATTTGCTAAAAATACAATATCCAGCAAATTATAGACAAGGTCTGGGATATTCTCATAAGGATGCACCCAAGTCTTGTAGCACTTCTTCTTCTGGTGGAAAAACTACTTTTGTTAGACCTCAAAAGAAGAATCACACATTTATTTACACGAAGAAAGTAAACATTCCTACTTCTTCTTCACAAAGAAATGTTTCAAACATTTCAAAACCATCTTCTAAGGAACCTACTACAATTAGTATATGGGTTCCTAAGGATTCTTGTTTAAAAGATAGAAATGATTATATCTCTCATTATTTACATTCTATTGTTCATTCGAGTAATTACATTAAAAAGCCAAATTCCACTTGGGTTTGGCTTCCAAAAATCTAATCCCAAGGACCCTCAAACAAAGGGTAACAATGCTTAATGTTTTATCTTTCAGATACCTAAAAAGGAAAAATGGATTTTGGACAGCGGATGTTCAAAACTTATGACAGGAAACGTCAACTTGTTTTCAACCATTATATATAAAGATGGAGGCACAATTACCTTTGGTGACAACAAGAAAGGCAAAATAATAGGCACTGGAACAGTTTGCAATACAAATCAGCCTATCATTGAGAACGTTCACCTAGTTGACGGTTTGAAACATAATTTACTTTCCATTACTCAGTTATGCGATAAAAATTACAAAATAGTTTTTGAACAAAATAATTGCATTATTTATGATTCTGATATGTCATCTGTTTTGTTTCGTGGTAAGCGTAAGAATAACATTTATATTTTATGCATGTCTGTTACCACAAATAATCATTGTTTAATGATTACATTTGATGATACACTTTTATGGCATAAACGTTTTGGACACACTAATTTCAAAAATCTAGCACACATTTCAAAACACAAATTAGTAAATGGAATGCCAAATATTTCTTTCAAACACAAACATTTTTGTGATGCTTGTCAACAAGGTAAAATGCACAAATCTTCTTTTAAATCAAAGGATGTTATCTCAACAAAGAGACCATTAGAACTCTTACATTTAGATTTGTTTGGTCCTTCAAGAGTAGCTTCTTTGAATAGAAGTAGATATGCATTTGTCATTGTTGATGATTATTCAAGATATACTTGGGTTATATTCTTACAAAACAAGAATGATGCATTTGAAGAATTTTCAATATTTTGTAAAAAGATACAAAAAAAATCAAATCCTCTAACATTGTCACTATTCGTAGTGATCATGGAGGAGAATTTTAAAATGAATCATTTACCAAGTTTTGTAATGAAAATGGCATTACTCACAATTTTTCTTTTCCTCGTGATCCTCCTCAAAATGGAGTAGTTGAAAGGAAAAATAGAACTTTATAAGAATGTGCAAGAACAATGCTTTGTGATAGTAATTTACCGAAATATTTTTGGGATGAAGCTGTCGCAACTGCATGTTACATTATGAATAAAGTTCTCATAAGACCATTGCTTAATAGAACTTGTTTTGAATTATTCTTTGATCGCATTCCACGTGTATCATATTTTGAAGTGCTTGGATGTAAATGTTTTATTCTTAATACTAAAGATGCACTTGATAAATTTGATTCGAAATCTGATGAAGGTATTTTTGTTGGATACTCAACACGTAGCAAATCCTACAGAGTATATAACAAAAGAACTTCAACAGTTGAAGAATCACTACATGTCACATTTGATGAGAATCCCTCATCTAATTGTCCCATCATTGATGATGAAGAGAATATATTACCTTTATCTAATTCTTTAGATAATATCAAACTTGATGAAATTGATGCTACTAATCATTCTGTTGAGTCTATTTCAGATAATACAGATATTCCCAAGGCTTTTGCACAAGTTCCAAATCATCCATCAGAATTAATCATTGGAGATATCACTGATGGAGTTAGAACTCGTCGTCAACTTGAACAAATGGCACATTGTGCTTTCCTTTCATCCATTGAACCAAAGAACATCAAAGATGCATGTGAAGACAGTTCATGGATTATCGCTATGCAGGAAGAACTCAATCAATTTCAACGAAATGATGTTTGGGAATTAGTTCCCAGACCAACAGATCATTCAATTATTGGTACCAAGTGGGTATTCAAAAATAAATTGGATGAATCTGGTCAGGTAATTAGAAACAAGACACGATTGGTTGCACAATGTTATAATCAAGAAGAAGGTATTGATTATGATGAAACCTATGCACCAGTTGCTCGTTTTGAGTCTATTCGCATGTTGTTATCATTTGCATGTTTTAAAGATTTTAAATTATTTCAAATGGATGTCAAAAGTGCTTTTTTAAATGGTTTTCTCAAAGAGGAAGTTTATGTTGAACAACCTCCTGGTTTTCATCATGAAAATTTTGAAAATCATGTTTTCAAACTAAAGAAAGCTTTATATGGTCTCAAACAAGCACCTCGTGCTTAGTATGAAAGACTTAAAAGCTATCTTTTAAATTCTGGTTATAATATTGGTAAAATAGATTCCACTCTTTTTATTAAAAATATTAAATCTGACATAATCATTATTAAAATATACGTTGATGATATTATTTTTGGTTCTACTAATGAATCTCTTTGTCAAGATTTTTCTAAGATTATGCAGAAAGAATTTGAGATGAGTCACATGGGTGAACTCAACTATTTCCTCGGTCTTCAAATCAAACAATTGAAGGAAGGAATCTTCATTCACCAAAGCAAGTACCCTAAAGAACTCATCAAGCGTTTTGGTTTAGAAAGTTTTGCAGAAAAACGTACTCCAATGAGTACATCTATATCTCTCGACAAAGACTTAAATGGTAAGAGTGTTGATCAATGTCTTTACAGAGGTATGATTGGCTCTCTACTATATTTAACTGCTAGTAGACCAGACGTTATGTTTTCAGTATGTTTATGTGCATGTTTTCAGACATATCCTAAAGTTTCACACTTAACTTCCGTAAAAAGATTATTAGATATGTTAAGCACACTTCTGATTTTGGTTTATTTTATCCCAAGTCAAGCACATTTGATTTATTATCCTATAGTGATGCAGACTTTGCTGGTTGTAAATCAGATCGTAAAAGTACCAGTGGTACTTGCCACTTTTTAGGTCATGCTTTAGTTTCTTGGTTTAGCAAAAAGCAAAACTCTGTTTCATTATCTACAACCGAGGCAGAATATATTGCCGCAGGTTTAGCATGTGCTCAAATCTTATGGATGAAACAAACTATATCTGACTATGATATTGATTGCTCTACTTGTCTTATTATGTGTGATAATACTAGTGCTATTAATTTTTCTAAAAATCCTGTGCATCATTTTCGTACCAAACATATTGATGTACGTCATCATTTTCTAGATGATCATGTTCAGAAAGGAGATATAGTTCTTAAATTTATAGCTACTGAACATCAGACAACTGATATTTTGACCAAACCATTGAAAGAAGATACTTTTATTAAGCTTCGTAGGAATTTAGGAATTATTAGCGAATCGGACTTATGACACAGTCTCATTTTTTTAGAATTTTTTTCAATTTTTTTAGAATTTTTTGGCTATTTTTTAAAATTGGTCGACCAATTCACCAATATTGGTCGCCAATTGTCGAATTTTTTATTATTTTTTAATTTTTCGGTAACTACTTTGTCTTCCCGCTTATTCTCGTTATCCGTTCCCTCCATTTTTGTTTCAGAAACTGAACCCATCCTATCGTTTTCAAATTTTGGTGGGATTCGTTTCTTAAACTTATCTACCGATTGGAATTCTATCCGTTCCAACAACTTCTCTTAACTGATTTTCTTTACTATTTAATTCTTGCCTAGGGAAGTGTTAAGTCTCCAAAATATCTTCAGCCCATTTCTTTTTCTCTTTCCCGAAGCACCCATTCCCCCAAAAACTCCCGCCGGCCTCTCCTCTTCCCAAATCTCCACCTCCCTAAATCAACCGGCGATCTCCCTCTTTCCCGTTGGCGCCCTCCTCAAAAGTCCACCCCGTCAACCGATCTTCCTTCTCCTCTCCTTGCTCGACCGTCCGTCGTCTTCCTCCACCAATTTTGCGAGACCCGACCGCCCGATCCGTCCCAGTTTCGCCGGCGACCATCCTCAACTCGACCCCCCGTCGATCGATTGTTCCTCGCACGGATCCGATTTCCGTCGTTCCGCCGTCTTTCGACTTCGCCCCCGATGGATCTGCATCCGCAGGATTTCATAGCGACCCCGGCACCAGCCTACTTTCGCTCTCTGGCGGCTACGCAACACTTTCGGCTCTTGGAGAACATCCCCTTCCATCCCGAACGACATATTGATTTCAGCGACCATGGGTTCTCCAGGCTTTTGAGCCCCCTTCATTCCGCCGGTTTGGTCGGCCTTTGATCTACTTCCAACCGAACCCCGTACTTCCCTGCTCTGGTTCGAGAATTTTATGCCAATTTAGACTCCTCCCTACATGCTGGTATGCTATCTCTTACCACCATTGTCAATGGGTTCTACTTTCGCTTAACTGGTCCTATGTTATCACGTCTACTGTAACTACCCCAGACCCATGTCCAGTCTCTGCCCACTAATCTCAATGACCCCGCCATTAAGCTTCTGTTGTCCACGGATTTTCGCCCCAAACGTTATGCGGCCACCCTTCATCCCCCTGCCAGTATGATGGTTAAAATCATCTTCACCAATCTCGCTCCCAAAATCGGTTCCCTCAATGTCAGCACCAAGACCGCACGTTGTCTATATGCTTTGATGGGTGAGCTTGCTATATGTTGGGCTTCTGTTTTGCTTGATTCATTGGCCAAACCAGTTAAGTCTCACATTTTCTTGCCTTCCTTGATTACTAGAATTTTGGAAGCCTTTCAGATTCCATTCGCCAATTCTGCCCCTATCTTCAATCCGGTTGATTTCACTTATGCAACCTTAACCCACATGCAACTCGTCCTCTCTGACACTGACGAACCTGATGATGATGATTCAGATGCCCTTGCCTCTGCCCATGACGCATCTCCCACTCCCTCCCGTCCAGTTACTAGATCCATGTCTCGCTCTCCACGCACTCGTACTCGATCTCCGCGACCCCGTCCCACCCCTACCCCCCAACCCACTCCCACTTCCCATACCCCCGGCTCTTCTCGCACTCGTGGCCGTATTCCGGTTCAGAAACGGTATTACCAGTCTGCGGCTTCTCCTACTACTCCCATTACCCCGACATCTGGTCATTATGCTCTCCTTGGTGAGATTCGTGCACTGCGTCATTCCATGACACACAAATTTCAGGATATTCAGGGAGAGATGCACGATGGTTTTCGTGGCATTCAGACCCATTTGAGTTCCGGTGATGCTACGTTGCAGGATCATAACAAACGGATGGATGATCTTACCACTGATGTTGCCTCGTTGGCAAATCACTTTGAGTCGCTCCACTTTCGGGCCACTCGACGTTCGACCGATGCGTCTCCTTCCGGGCCTGGGTCTTCTTCTCGGCCATAGTCATCTTCTGGCTCTGTTTTCTGCTGTTTTTCGTGGGTAGCATGATGGTTATGTTATGGTTGGTTTGGGTACTTTTGGCTACTCTTTTCTGTTGGAATTTCATAATTCCATATTTCTATTCCCATATGATTTTGATGTGACAAACACATTTAGTGTTACTAACTCTATGTATGCAGATACATATCAATGCTGAGTTCCACACAAATGAGATATATCTTCATGCATACTCAATCAAAAATATCAATCATGAAGCTGGAAAGACAAAGGCATCTAATCCACGACTTGGATATAATCACTTGATAAGGATCTCCTGCAAAGAAGCTTCTCAGATTCAGTTGCAGATGCAGTCCTATCTACGGCTTTATGTAATCAATGTAAAATTTACTTTATTAGAGTCACAAAGCCTTGTGATAATATATCTTAGTCATCTAGGTTCCATTCCTCAGAGATCTACACTTCCCAATTTCGAAAATTCGCAACTTTGAAAATTGGCAGCCAATAACCCCATTTTGGTCGACCAATTTTAAACCTTCGAATTTGGTTATGGGATTGCATATGCAAACTCCCCTAACCGTGTAGATTCTAGAAATGTCTTCCAACGGTCAAAATTCCCTCTCTAAATTTTGGTCGACCAATGTGGTCATTTTGGTCGACCAATTTCAAAACTAGCCGTTTTGATCCCAAATTTTCAGGGACGGTTCCTGCCCGTTTTCTAACGTTAACTACAGTCCCCAACCGTCCCTAAACACTATAAATAAAGGGGTAGACCCTCTCTTTTCTTTCACACACTTTCCTCTTTTCTTAATCTCTTATTTGTTGGAATCAAGTCTTCTTTCTAAAAGCTTTAGGCCATTAGTTGTTCTTTTCTTATTTGTAAGAAGAAATCATTAGATTTCCTTCTTCGTTTTAAGAACGGAAGAACTTGGTTTTTCAACATCATTTTGGAAAGTTGTTTGTGTTCATAATTGAAGAAGAAATCGATTGATCTCTCTCTCTTCTTTTATGAACCAGAGAACTTCAAGTGTTGCGCTTCATTACACATCTTTTACATCTTGAAGTTCTTCTTCTAAAACACCATCCTTGAATTCATTCTCTGAAATTTATAACAAGGCTATAGGTGTTTTTCTATTTCATTATTTTACAGGTTTGAATCTATGTTAGAGATTGTACAAAGTTTGGGACACGGGGAGTGTCGCCATTTTTGTAAGTTGGTGCTTGCGGGGCAAGTGATTATAGTGGATTGAAAATCTCTACGGGGTAGAGGACTGGAGTAGGATCACAAGGATCCGAACCAGGATAAATCTCTGTGTTTGCGATTGATTTAATTTCCGCACTTGTCATTTTATTTCTGTGCCATCTTTGCAAATATTACTAACATCTTATTTGCGACAATTTTTTAATATACACTATTCACCCCCCCTCTAGTGTATTGATCCTTACAGGCTAAAATTACATTTGGTATCAGAGCAAGGTTAAGATGGCAGCAAGTTCCTCAAACATGAACGCAGTTCCATTCAACTACAATCAGCATCCTGAAGGGCACTCTCAAACTCGTCCTCCTCTATTTGATGGTTCAAATTACTCATATTGGAAAATACGTATGGAGATTCATCTCCAAAGTATGAATTATGAGATTTGGGACATCGTAGAGTCAGGATACGAAAAGCCAACAACTCCTGTTGCTGATTGGACCGCCAACGACAAAATTGCAAAAACCAACAACTCAAAGGCCATGAATGCTTTATTTTGTGCTATGGATAAACATGAGTTTAATCGAGTATCTCAGGCCAAAAGTGCTCAGGAAATTTGGCATATACTTGAGGTAACTCATGAAGGAACCAGTAAAGTGAAGGAAACCAAGATTTCCGTTTTGGTTCACAAATTTGAGTTGTTCAAGATGAAGGACCAAGAGACAATTGGAGAAATGAACACCAGGTTTACTAATATTATAAATTCTTTAAATGCTCTTGGAAAAACTTACACTTCTCTTGAACAGGTTCGCAAAATTCTTAAAGCTTTAACTCCAGTATGGCGTCCAAAGATCACCGCTATTGAGGAAGCCAATGATCTTTCCACATTATCTATGGAAGATCTTATTGGTAACTTAATGGCACATGAAGTCACACTTCAAGATGAGAAAGAAGAATCAGATCAAAAGAAGAAAGTACTTGCCTTCAATGCAACATCAGATAATGAAGATTCTGATGATGATATGGCATTTTTTGCCAAAAACTTCAGAAAATTCTTTCAGAAAGGTAAGTATAATTTTAAATCTAAAAATACTGATTCTTCTCTTTGCTTTAATTGCAATAAGCCAGGACATATGAAGAAAGACTGTCCACTTCTTAAAGCAAAATTCAAAACTTCCAACAATGATCAATCCAGAAGAGAAAGGAGGGTTGACAAAATGAAAAAGGCATTTGCAGCAACATGGGATGATTCTTCAGATGATGAAGATGATGATCTAAATGAAAGTGCCAACATGTGCTTTATGGCACAAGATGATGAAGATGAGGTAAGTTCTTTTAATAACGAAGAATTACTTGATGCTTTAAAAGATCTCTATTCTCGTTTCAAAAAATTGAATAGTCAACATAAATCATTGAAACAGAATAATGATGATCTTCTTTCTAAATATCAAGAGTTATCTTCTTCTAAAAACATTGAAAATACTTCTTCTCAAGTTTTGGATCTTAGTAAAGAGAATGATATTCTCAAAACTAAGAATTTAGAATTACATACACAAATATCCGAAATGGATAAAAGTATTTCATCACTAAAGATGAAATACGACGAGATGTCATCCAATGTTAATAAATTTAACAAAGGAAAGACTAATCTCGATGATTTGCTTAAAATACAATATTCTGCAAATCATAGAAAAGGTCTGGGATATTCTCATAAGGATGCACCCAAATCTTGTAACACTTCTTCTTCTTGTGGAATAACTACTTTTGTTAAACCTCAAAAGAAGAATCACGCATTTATTTACACAAAGAAAGTAAACATTCCTACTTCTTCTTCACAAAGAAATGTTTCTAACATTTCAAAACCATCTTCTAGGAAACCTACTACAATTAGTATATGGGTTCCTAAGAATTCATGCTTAGAAGATAGAAATGATTATATTTCTCATTATATACATGCTATAGTTCATTCTAATGATTATATTAAAAAGCCAAATTCCACTTGGGTTTGGCTTCCAAAAATCTAATCCCAAGGACCCTCAAGAAGGGGTACCAATGCTTAATGTTTTATCTTTCAGGTACCTAGGAAAGAAAGATGGATTTTGGATAGTGGATGTTCAAAACATATGACAGGAAATGTCAAATTACTTTCAAACGTCAAGTACAAACAAGGAGGCACAGTTACCTTTGGTGACAACAAGAAAGGAAAAATCATAGGCACTGGAACAGTTGGCAATACCAATCAGCCTATCATTGAGAATGTTCACCTGGTTGACGGTTTGAAACATAATCTACTTTCCATTAGTCAATTATGCGATAAAAATTACAAAATAGTTTTTGAACAAAATGATTGCATTATTTATGATTCAGATATGTCATCTATTTTGTTTCGTGGTAAGCGTAAAAATAATATTTATATTTTATGCATGTCTGTTACCACAAATAATCATTGTTTAATAATTACATCTGATGATACACTTTTATGGCATAAACGTTTTGGACACACTAATTTCAAAAATCTTGCACACATTTCAAAACACAAATTAGTAAATGGAATACCAAATATTTCTTTCAAACACAAACATTTTTGTGATGCTTGTCAACAAGGAAAAATGCACAAATCTTCTTTTAAATCAAAGGATATTATCTCAACAAAGAGACCTTTAGAACTCTTACATTTAGATTTGTTTGGTCCTTCTAGAGTAGCCTCTTTAAATAGAAGTAGATATGCATTTGTCATTGTTGATGATTATTCAAGATATACTTGGGTTATATTCTTACAAAACAAGAATGATGCATTTGAAGAATTTTCAATATTTTGTAAAAAGATACAAAAAATCAAATCCTCTAACATTGTCACTATTCGTAGTGATCATGGAGGAGAATTTGAAAATGAATCGTTTACCAAGTTTTGTAATGAAAATGGCATTACTCACAATTTTTCTTTTCCTCGTGCTCCTCCTCAAAATGGAGTAGTTGAAAGGAAAAATAGAACCTTACAAGAATGTGCAAGAACAATGCTTTGTGATAGTAATTTACCGAAATATTTTTGGGCTGAAGCTGTCGCAACTGCATGTTACATTATGAATAAAATTCTTATAAGGCCATTGCTAAATAAAACTTGTTTTGAATTATTCTTTGATCGCATTCCACGTGTATCATATTTTAAAGTGTTTGGATGTAAATGTTTTATTCTTAATACTAAAGATGCACTTGATAAATTTGATTCTAAATCTGATGAAGGTATTTTTGTTGGATACTCAACACGTAGCAAAGCCTACAGAGTATATAACAAAAGAACTTCAACAGTTGAAGAATCACTACATGTCACATTTGATGAGAATCCCTCATCTAAATCTCCCATTGTTGATGATGAAGAAATATTACCTTTATCTAATTCCTTAGATAATATCAAACTTGATGAAATTGATGCTACTAATCATTCTGTTGAGTCTATTTCAGATAATACAGATCTTCCCAAGGCTTTTGCACAAGTTCCAAATCATCCATCAGAATTAATCATTGGAGATATCACAGATGGAGTTAGAACTCGTCGTCAAATTGAACAAATGGCGCATTGTGCTTTCCTTTCATCCATTGAACCAAAGAACATCAAAGATGCATGTGAAGACAGTTCATGGATTATCGCTATGCAGGAAGAACTCAATCAATTTCAACGAAATGATGTTTGGGAATTAGTTCCCAGACCAACAGATCATTCAATTATTGGTACCAAGTGGGTATTCAAAAATAAATTGGATGAATCTGGTCAGGTAATTAGAAACAAGGCACGATTGGTTGCACAAGGTTATAATCAAGAAGAAGGTATTGATTACGATGAAACCTATGCACCAGTTGCTCGTCTTGAGTCTATTCGCATGTTGTTATCATTTGCATGTTTTAAAGATTTTAAATTATTTCAAATGGATGTCAAAAGTGCTTTTTTAAATGGATTTCTTAAGGAGGAAGTTTATGTTGAACAACCTCCTGGTTTTCATCATGAAAATTTTGAAAATCATGTTTTCAAATTAAAGAAAGCTCTTTATGGTCTCAAACAAGCACCTCGTGCTTGGTATGAAAGACTTAAAAGTTATCTTTTAAATTCTGGTTATAATATTGGTAAAATAGATTCCACTCTTTTTATTAAAAATATTAAATCTGACATAATCATTATTCAAATATACGTTGATGATATTATTTTTGGTTCTACTAATGAATCTCTTTGTCAAGATTTTTCTAAGATTATGCTGAAAGAATTTGAGATGAGTCACATGGGTGAACTCAACTATTTCCTCGGTCTTCAAATTAAACAATTGAAGGAAGGAATCTTCATTCACCAAAGCAAGTACTCTAAAGAACTCATCAAGCGTTTTGGTTTAGAAAGTTCTGCAGAAAAACGTACTCCAATGAGTACATCTACATCTCTAGACAAAGACTTAAATGGTAAGAGTGTTGATCAACGTCTTTACAGAGGTATGATTGGCTCTCTACTCTATTTAACTGCTAGTAGACCAAACATTATGTTTTCAGTATGTTTATGTGCACGTTTTCAGGCAGATCCTAAAGTTTCACACTTAACTGCCGTAAAAAGGATTATTAGATATGTTAAGCACACTTCTGATTTTGGTTTATTTTATCCCAAGTCTAGCACATTTGATTTATTATCCTATAGTGATGCAGACTTTGCTGGTTGCAAATCAGATCGTAAAAGTACCAGTGGTACTTGCCACTTTTTGGGTCATGCTTTAGTATCTTGGTTTAGCAAAAAGCAAAACTCCGTTTCATTATCTACAACCAAGGCAGAATATATTACCGCCGGTTTAGCATGTGCTCAAATCTTATGGATGAAACAAACTATATCTGACTATGGTATTGATTGCTCTACTTGCCCTATTATGTGTGATAATACTAGTGCTATTAATCTTTCTAAAAATCCCGTTCATCATTCTCGTACAAAACATATTGATGTACGTCATCATTTTCTAGATGATCATGTTCAGAAAGGAGATATAGTTCTTAAATTTATAGCTACTGAACATCAGACAGCTGATATTTTAACCAAACCATTGAAAGAAGATACTTTTATTAAGCTTCGTAGGAATTTAGGGATTATTAGTGAATCGGACTTATGACACATTCTTATTTTTATTTTTTATAATTTTTCCATATTTTTTCAAATTTTTCTGGGTATTTTTGAAATTGGTCGACCAATTCACCAATATTGGTCGCCAATTTTCAAATTTTTTTTATTATTTTAATTTTTCAGTAACCACTTCGTCTTCCCGCTTATTCTCGTTATACGTTCCCTCCATTTTCAGTTTCCGAAACTGAACCCATCCATTCATTTCGAATTTTGGGTGGGATTCGTTATTTCAACTTCTCTGTCGATTGAAATTTATCCGTTCCCCAACTTCCCATAACTATTTTTTTCTTCTTATTTAAATTCGTGCCTAGGGACTATCAGTTTTCACAAAATATCTCTGACATTTCTCCCAACAACTCCTTTCCATTTCCCCAAATCAATAACCACGAAACCCGCCGGTCTCTTCCCTCTCTCCTCAAATCGCCGGCCTCCACCTCTCAATCCTCCGGCGACTTCCTCCATATCCTCGCTGGTGGCCGATCTTCCACCCGCTCTATCCAATCGATCCCTCGTCGACCTCGTCGCCCGATTGCTCCTCGGTTTCGCCCGATCCGCCGGATCCGCCCAGATTTCGCCGGCGATCGCCTTCACTCGACGGCTCCTCACTTTTTGCTCGGTTCGTCTTCCTTCCTCGCTACCCTCGGATCCCGATGGCTCAGCCCCCTGCGGATTTCGTCGCCACTCCGGCGCCGGCTTACTTTCGTTCTCCGGCGGCTTCTCAGCAATTCCGCCTCCTGGAGCGACTCCCGTTCCATCCAGAGCGCCATGTAGACTTCAATGACCATGGATTTTCTCGGATTTTGGCTCCTCTGCATTCCGCCGGCCTCGTCGGTCTTTGGTCCACGGCCAACCGCACCCCATACTTTCCGGCTCTAGTTCGTGAATTCTACGCCAATTTGGATTCTTCCAAACAGGCTGGTATGCTTTCCATTTCCACCATTGTCAATGGCTTCTTCTTCAGTCTTAATGGTCCTATGTTGTCTTCCTTGTTGCATCTGCCCGCTAACAATGTTCAGCCCCTTCCAACCAATCTCACCGATCCCTCCATTAAACAGCTTCTGGCGACTGATTTTCGTCCAAAACGGTCTGCAGCCACCCTACACCCACCTTCTAGGATGATGGTCAAAATCATTCTTACAAACCTAGCACCTAAGATAGGATCTCTGAACTATGTTAGTAGCAATACTGCCCGTTGTCTCTATGCTTTAATGGGTGAATTACCTGTATGCTGGGGCTCTGTATTCCTTGACACTTTGGCCAAACCGGTTAGATCTCATATCTTTTTGCCTTCCCTAATCACCCGAATTTTAGAGGCCTTTCAGATTCCGTTTGCAAACTCAGTTGCTATTTTCAATCCGGTTGATTTCACTTCTGCAACCCTGACTCACATGCAATTGGTCGTATCTGACACTTCTGGCTCTGATGATGATGCCGATGCCGTTGCCACTGACCCACTTCCTCACGATGCCGATGACGCTGACCTTGACACCTCTCCTGCTTCCTCTCGTCCAATCACTAGGTCCATGTCCCGCTCTCCACGCACACGCACTCGTTCTCCGCGATCTCGTCCCACTCCTCCTTCCCGACCCACTTCCACATCCCACACTCCGGGTCCTTCTCGCACTCGTGGCCGTGTTCCGGTTCGGAAACGGTATTCTCAGTCTGCGGCTTCCCCTTCCACTCCCATTACCCCGACCTCTGGTCATGATGTTCTTCTTGGAGAGATTCGTGCACTCCGTCATTCTGTCACTCGAGGATTTCAGGACATTCAGGGAGAGATGCACGATGGTTTTCATGGGATTCAGACCCACATGAGTTCCGGTGATGTCATCTTACAGGAGCATAATAGGAGGATGGATGATCTTACGACTGTGGTTGCCTCACTGGCCAATCACTTTGAGACCCTACACTTTCGTGCGGTTCGTCGTTCGTCTACTGATCCTCCTCCCGGTCCAGGCTCTTCCTCCAGGCAGTAGTCACTCGTTGGGTCTTTGATAGTTGGTTTGATGTTCCCTACGCACGTTGGTTGGTGATATCTGCTGTTGGTTATTGCTAGTTTTTTTTTGGGACACATTCTGTTGGTTGGCTTTTTGGAACAAATTTGTTAGTTGGCTGATGATGTGGGTTAGCTTGTTGGACCAATTTGGTAGTTGCTAGGCTCTTTGCTTTGTTTAGATTGTTGTCTTTAGGTTGGTTGTTGTATGGTTTGTGTGATATGTGGCTGCTCTATGTCGTATTGTGATTCCAGTTTCATGTACTTTGGACTTGTTATGTCAATGTTTCTATGCTTATTCTGTACCTGGCTGTTTTGTTGTCCCTATATGTTCTGCTGCTCATGATATATGGGTCTTTATATTATTTTGTCCCTCGTTGTTTTGTTCTTCTGTATTTTTTTTCTCTTTCTGATATTTTGTCAATATCTGTTGTTCTCCTCTCTTTTAGCATGGATATATTTTTTTGCTCTACTGTCCATTTGGAATACACCATATTCTGGTTCTTTGTATTGATCATTAGCATCTGCTTTGTTACTTTGGCAATTGACGGCTCCTTTGTACCTTCTGTTCTTATTTTGTGCTTTCATGCTCTATCCTCGTTTTATGCTATAGCCATTTTAATGCCCATTTCCTGTCAAATACCTTACAGGCGCATTCTATTTTGTTTCTGTAGCTTGACTGTAGCTTGCACATATAAATGTTGCTTTTGTTTCTGAAGCTTGCACATATAAATCATTGCTCCATTTAGGCCAATTTCATACATCTATATTTTTTTACAATGGCCTGCTACCTCTTTTGGCTATGTTGATTTTGTTTGTTTTGTTCCTATTTTTTTAATATATCTTTTTCCACAATACTCTGCAAGTACTTTGCTTACTCTTTTCAGGCACCATTCGGCCTATACCTCCTTCTGTCATTTCGGCCTGCCATACTTTATATATATATTTTTTAATGGCCCACTACACACTTGCCTTCCCTTTTTCGGCCTCCACACAAATTTTTTATGATCTGCACCCTTTGTTTTCTCATCCCTCACTGTGGCCTTCTCACTGATATTTTTTAATGCTTTGCCCTTTATTTTTTTTTACTTGGTCTTCACCCTATTCCACTATATTATATTCGGCCTACAAACTATTTTTGGCCTCCACCTCATTTTCCCACACTGGCAACATTCTGTTCAATTTTTCAATAGGATATACACTCTTTCTTTTACAGCCATTTTTTCTTTTGTTACTTATTTTTAACTAACTATTATTTCCCTCTTTTTGAGAATTACAAAGGGGGAGAATATCCTTCATCTACTCAAGGGGAGTTTTCACTAACTCCACATATTCAGGGGGAGTATATCTGATTTTAACTTTATATATTTTTCATGTTTGTCATCATCAAAAAGGGGGAGAATGTTGGAATTTCATAATTCCATATTTCTATTCCCATATGATTTTGATGTGACAAACACATTTAGTGTTACTAACTCTATGTATGCAGATACATATCAATGCTGAGTTCCACACAAATGAGATATATCTTCATGCATACTCAATCAAAAATATCAATCATGAAGCTGGAAAGACAAAGGCATCTAATCCACGACTTGGATATAATCACTTGATAAGGATCTCCTGCAAAGAAGCTTCTCAGATTCAGTTGCAGATGCAGTCCTATCTACGGCTTTATGTAATCAATGTAAAATTTACTTTATTAGAGTTACAAAGCCTTGTGATAATATATCTTAGTCATCTAGGTTCCATTCCTCAGAGATCTACACTTCCCAATTTCGAAAATTCGCAACTTTGAAAATTGGCAGCCAATAACCCCATTTTGGTCGACCAATTTTAAACCTTCGAATTTGGTTATGGGATTGCATATGCAAACTCCCCTAACCGTGTAGATTCTAGAAATGTCTTCCAACGGTCAAAATTCCCTCTCTAAATTTTGGTCGACCAATGTGGTCATTTTGGTCGACCAATTTCAAAACTAGCCGTTTTGATCCCAAATTTTCAGGGACGGTTCCTGCCCGTTTTCTAACGTTAACTACAGTCCCCAACCGTCCCTAAACACTATAAATAAAGGGGTAGACCCTCTCTTTTCTTTCACACACTTTCCTCTTTTCTTAATCTCTTATTTGTTGGAATCAAGTCTTCTTTCTAAAAGCTTCAGGCCATTAGTTGTTCTTTTCTTATTTGTAAGAAGAAATCATTAGATTTCCTTCTTCGTTTAAGAACGGAAGAACTTGGTTTTTCAACATCATTTTGGAAAGTTGTTTGTGTTCATAATTGAAGAAGAAATCGATTGATCTCTCTCTCTTCTTTTATGAACCAGAGAACTTCAAGTGTTGCGCTTCATTACACATCTTTTACATCTTGAAGTTCTTCTTCTAAAACACCATCCTTGAATTCATTCTCTGAAATTTATAACAAGGCTATAGGTGTTTTTCTATTTCATTATTTTACAGGTTTGAATCTATGTTAGAGATTGTACAAAGTTTGGGACACGGGGAGTGTCGCCATTTTTGTAAGTTGGTGCTTGCGGGGCAAGTGATTATAGTGGATTGAAAATCTCTACGGGGTAGAGGACTGGAGTAGGATCACAAGGATCCGAACCAGGATAAATCTCTGTGTTTGCGATTGATTTAATTTCCGCACTTGTCATTTTATTTCTGTGCCATCTTTGCAAATATTACTAACATCTTATTTGCGACAATTTTTTAATATACACTATTCACCCCCCCTCTAGTGTATTGATCCTTACAGGCTAAAATTACATTTTCCATAGGTGTTTGGTGATTTTTCTGGTGATGGTTTCTTGCTTTTGATCTATAGGCACTTTGGGGGTCTGTGGTTCAGTGGTTATGTTGGTTCAGTGGTCATGTTGATTATGTCGTTATGTTGGTATTCAAACAGTTGGGATTGTCATGTTATTTTGTTGTTCAGACTATGTGGTGTTGTTCCCCCTATGTGCTGTATTAGGTACTTGGCTATATATGCTGTCTGTACTTTTCCCTTAGCTATATAGGATATCTGTTTGACGTTGTTTTTCGTTAGATTGCCTGCTGGTCCTTTCATGGTTGGTTTGCGCTCTTTGGATATTCCTTCCTTAAGTGTTTTGGTGCTATTTCTGGTATTGGTTTCTTGATGTTGTTATATAGGCACTTTGGAGATTCTGTGGTTATGTTGGTTATATGGGTTCTGTTGTTATGTTTAACTCTGGGATGTTTGCTATTTTTCTGTTGTTGTGTAGTATCATCCTCCATTCTACTAATTTTTGGGGTCTCTTTGCTTACGCACTTCTGTTTTTGCTATGTTGCTGTTTGCATTTTTTTCTCTGCACCCATTCCTTTTCCTTTATATTTCCTATTGATCATGTAGACATCATATTCTGGTTATAATACGATGTTGTCTTGGCTATTTCTTTTCCTATGTTACATGTTCTAGACAATTTTTTTTTCATGCCCATATAATGCTCATTTTGTCTAACTAACTTTCTTTTTGTACTAGGTTTCATCCATGGCACACATCTTTTTTTATCTCCACTATATTCTCTGTTCATACACACCACCACGTATCTCTGTTGGTCATTTCGCCCCTTGCCACATGACAGATCTCTAGTGTCCTCATTTACATTTTTTTGGACACTCACTTTTTGATCACTCTTTTTCCCACATAGTCACATACATGGATATCAACCTCTGTCCCTATTTTGGTCCACTTTTCCTATGTACATATTATGGTCTGCTCTTAATATTTTTTATTATTATCTACCTGATTCTTCCCTTTTTTGTACTGGCCTGCCCACTCCATATTTCGACCTGCATTAGTATATATTTTTAATGACCTGCCCATTCTTCATTTTAAAGTGGCCTGCCCACTACTTATTTTTCAATGACCTGTCCATTCTTTATTTTTTTAAATGGCCTGCTATTTATTTCGGCCTATATACTATTATTTGGCCTACTACTTAAATTCCCCTACTGACCAATTTGTTTCTACTTTTACGGCAATATACTCATTTTCTTTTATCACCATTTATATTTCCCTCAAAATTTTCTCGCTTATTTTTAGACTAACTCTACTTTGCCTCTTTTTGAGGATTCCAAAGGGGGAGAATTTATTTCATCTACTCAGGGGGAGTATTCACAAACTCCACATATTCAGGGGGAGTATATCTGATATGTTCAATTTTAAACTATATATGTTTTTCATGTTTGTCATCATCAAAAAGGGGGAGAATGTTGGAATTTCATAATTCCATATTTCTATTCCCATATGGTTTTGATATGACAAACATATTCAGTGTTACTAACTCTATGTATGCAGATACAAATCAATGCTGAGTTCCACACAAATGAGATATCTTCATGCATACTCAGTCAGATATACCATTCAGGAAGCTGGAAAGACAAAGGCACCTAATCCACGACTTGGATATATAATCACTTGATAAGGATCTCATGCAAAGAAGCTTCTCAGATTCAGTTGCAGATGCAGTCCTATCTACGGCTTTATGTAATCTATGTAAAATTTACTTTATTAGAGTCACAAAGGCTTGTGATAATATATCTTAGTCATCTAGGTTCCATAACTCAGAGATCTACACTTCCCATTTTCGAAAATTCGTAACTTTGAAAATTAGCAGCCAATAACCCCATTTTGGTCGACCAATTTTAAACCTTCGAATTTGGTTATGTGATTGCATGTGCAAACTCCCCTAACCGTTTAGATTCTAGAACTGTCTTCCAACGGTCGAAATTCTCTCTCTAAATTTTGGTCGACCAATGTGGTCATTTTGGTCGACCAATTTCAAAACTAGCCGTTTTGATCCCAAATTTTTAGGGACGGTTCTTGCCCGTTTTCCAACGTTAACTACAGTCCCCAACCGTCCCTAAACACTATAAATAGAGGGGTAGACCCTCTCTTTTTCTTCACTCACTTTCCTCTTCTTTACTCTCTTAATTGTTGAAATCAAGTCTTTCATTTTCTAAAGCTTTAGGCCATTAGTTGTTCTTTTCTTATTTGTAAGAAGAAATCATTAGATTTCTTTCTTCGTTTAAGAACGGAAGAACTTGGATTTTCAACATCATTTTGGAAAGTTGTTTGTGTTCATAATTGCAAGAAGAAAATCAATTGATCTCTCTCTTCTTTTATGAACTAGAGAACTTCAAGTGTTGCTCTTCATTACATATCTTTTACATCTTGAAGTTCATCTTCTAAACACCATCCTTGAATTCATTCTCTGAAATTTATACCAAGGCTATAGGTGTTTTTCTATTTCTTATTTAACAGGTTTGAATCTCTGTTTAGAGATTGTACAAAGTTTGGGACACGGGGAGTGTCGCCATTTTAGTAAGTTCGTGCTTGCGGGGCAAGTGATTATAGTGGATTGAAAATCTCTACGGGGTAGAGGACTGGAGTAGGATCACAAGGATCCGAACCAGGATAAATCTCTGTGTTTGCGATTGATTTAATTTCAGTACTTGTCTTTTTATTTCTGTGCCATCTTTGCAAATATTACTAACATTTTATTTGTGACATTTTTTAATATACAATATTCACCCCCCTCTAGTGTATTGATCCTTACAGGCTAAAATTACACCCATCTTAGGGGTGGACACTGCTGATCAGGCTTACGAGGACACTGAGATCCTCCTTCCAGAAGGCTATATCGGGACATTTATATTTCAGTTTATTATCTGTATTGTTATTTTCAGGTGTGTTTGTTTTCAACGGATTGTACGGCCATGCTAGGCCTTAATTGTTTGTGTACTTTGCTTTGGACTCTGGTATTGTAATGAATATTTGTGCTGTTTCTGAGATACTCGTGTGCATGGACCTGCCTTTGCTAATTAAACGATTAGTGTGCTTAAGTCAAAGAAGAGAGAAAAAAATAAGTACCTCTTCTTTGCTTTAAGCACATGCGGATCCGCTCGCGTCCTCGCCCCCAAGTATACTGGGAAGCGGGGCGTGACAGATTTTAGTTGTGGCCTACGTAGGTCCTGCTCCTCTCTGCGAAATACTACAGAAGCAGTGCAAATATTATTACTAACCAGATCATTTAGGTAAACTAGTACACAAATATCTACTTTATTTGATTGCAGCATGGCAGATCAACCCAACGCTCGTAATGGAAATGGTGATGCCTACAACGAGATCGTGGGACTCGTAAGAGAAATGATGGAACACCAAACTCGATTACTCTCTGCGCTCAATTGTTTCGCTCCTCATCTGGTCAGGGATCCTGAAGACCAAGCATTCCAGTCCAGTCAAGGTTTAATCTACAACGCACAAGCGCCAATGACATCTACCGATCTAACACCCGAGGAGGAAATACTGGGAGTAGCACGTAACTACGAGGATGTAGATAAACTTCGAGAGACATCCCAAGTTGGAGGGAGTAAGCATCCTGAGGAACCAACAAGAGAAGCTCTTGGACCAATACAAACTGCCCGGTTTAAAAGGCCCGCACCTCCAGTCAACAACCGATATAAGATGAAGTGCCACCATTGTAACCGACAGGGGCATGTCAAGAAGGACTGTCGGGTGTAGCTGAGGCAATGCCTGATATGCAGAGCATCTGAATATGCTACCAGGGACTGCACTCATCGCAACAGCAAGCCAACAACTACTCAGTATGTACCACCTCTGGCTCCACAACAGAAGGTTTTCGCAATGGCGAGGCAGAACCAGCCGAGATGTCAGATCTTCACCATGACAGCCGCAGAGACTGAGTCGGATGGACAATTGATTTCAGGTATTACTTAAACCCTTCTTTTATAGTGCTTATATTATATGCATGGGTTACTTTTTTATCTTTTGATAAGATATTTCCTATGTACTAGGTGTTGTATTGATAGCCTCTCATCTAGTCCTATCCCTTTTGATTCGGGAGCCACTCACTGCTTCATATCCCGAGGATTTGTAGAGAAACATTCTATTCATGTTGACTCTCTACCAAATCGCTTGAGCATCGCTACTGCGAGTGGAGTAGTGAGGACTTCTAGTGGATGTCGATCTTGCCCCATAGTGATTTGTGGACACAAGTTGTTCGCAGATTTTATGGTAGTCGACATGTCGAACTTCGATGCGATCTTTGGCATGTATTGGTTAGGAAATTTCTACGCTACTATCGATTGTCACAAGTGTTTGAAATCACTGATCATCCTGTGTTTGAATTCATGAGCGGAGACCATTCACGTGGGCCTATCAAGTTTCGGGCCAAGCCAAACAAACTAATCATTGCATCGATGCAGGTTGAGCCATGATTATGTAACGCCATCGATCTTCATCACTAGCAACATTTCTTTAGCTAATGATGGCCTTCTGATCATTCTACTAATTCTTATAATTCTTCCTAATCTCGTTTAGTATGCTTGAACTCTAGCTACGTTTATTTTAAGGAGGGTAGCATTCGATTTTCGATCACCAGAAGTTCGAGTTCGACAACGGAAGAAAATCAAAGGATGCTCAGAAGTATTGGAAGATGGTGCTAGAGATTTTGAGACGAGCCAAACCTGACGTACAAGTGTAGGCAGTTTGCGTCTTTTCATCCTTCTTGAGCTCGTATTTCTCTTCTAGCCCCTACTTTTTTTTCCAAGGGTTTGATTTCCTTTCCCACCGACCACCTTCCTCCCCCCTCTTAATTTCCTTTGTCCGGTTCCCCTCCTCGAGTTCCGTTCCCGCCTAACCCTACCCTACCTAACACCGACTTTCGGTGCCCCTCCCCCCTTTTAAAAACCCCTTTTCTTCCTCCCCAAGCCACCCCGTGGCTTCCCCTTCACCCCGGCATCGCCCACTCCTCCTCCCCGCCTCTTCCTCAAGCGAGCTCGACCTGACCATGCATCGTCGCTTCGATCTCCGATCCGTCGGCCTCACCCGAAGATCTGCCATCTCCACCGCTCCACCCATCCTGGAGGCCCCCACCACGTCGAGCAATCGCAGCTCTCACCGCCACAGATCGACAGCCGCCGATGGTCCACCGACGACTTTGGGGATTGTTGGGCTTAGCGACAGCCCTCACCGTCACCCTCGTTATTGCTGTGTGGTTGAGTTCTTGGGAATTCGCCGTTCTTGGTATTCTTTGGAGCTCCTTTTTCTGGTTCTTCCCCCTTGAGCTGCCCCACTTCGATTCCTTCTTAGGACCGCTCCTTCGTGTTTGTGGGTTCGTGAGTTTTTGGTCGTTGAATTGCTTAGAGCTGATGGTGATAACCGTAGATGTCGACCAATGGTGTTGGCAAGGAGTATCATTGGGGATGAGTATCAGCTTGCTTTTGGCCTTAGCTGTTGAAATTGGATGCCAGTCTTGTGCTCGGATTTGGGAGACAGCTATGTTGCTGGCTTATTGTTGGAGGTTCTGGAGATTGCTGGAAGTAATGGTAGCAATGATCTTGATCCTTGAGAGCTGGCCTTATATCTGCTTTCTGGTGTCGATCTGGATATTGGCTTGTAATTTGGTAGCGTGGCAGATGAAGTCCTTTGTGTTCGGCTGGTTAAGTTGTAACAGCGTGGATGCACTAGGTTTAGCCCTTACGTTTATATATGCTATGGCGACGATTTACATGATTAAGACCATGTAGTCGTCATTTATATGAGTTGAAATTTTATACGTTATGCTCTACTTTTTGGTGTGCTTATTACTGACTTATCACCTCAGGTTCCAAGTTCGAACAGATGTCATCATCATAATAGCTCTCATTTTCATGTAATGCCATTATCTTATATTTTGGCTACTTGATAAATCTGAAGTAACTATGGTGATGATACTAGGTTTCGAAACTAGTTTCGGAAGCTATAGTGATGTCAATAGTATGTATTCATAAATGACATCATCTCTTGTTTTCTTGATACTGTGATATCACATTATATTTCATGATATTAACAACTTATTTTCATATATCGTAGTCGTTCATCAAGCCTTCCTTTCGATCGTTTAAATCTCTTAGGCGATTATCGATCTTCTAAATTCCGAGGACGGAATTATTTTAAAGAGGGTAGGATGTAACAGCCTGTTTTACTAGTCGTGTTTGACTACTGTGTGCGTGTATTTTTACTTCGTTAATCCGGTTATTTTCGTTTGAGTATCCTTCGTCCGCACGTTGACACGAGCACGTCGTTATTTGTAGTTTTTCCATAGCATAATTTTTATCTGTTAAATCGTAATTTTTATTAAATTAAATTACTAATTGCTATAAATGATTTTAATCCCTAATTACCTTTAACTAAAAAGTCAATTACAAGTTAACTTATTATTTTAACCAATTTATTTTTACTAATCACTTTTCCTAAGCTGCCATTACCATACTACATTTACCCTAACATATTCAATCCCCACGTAATGTAGGTGAGATCAAACGTCCAACATCAATCAGCCACAATCAGCTACCACCCTCCATCTGCCACCAACACCAACCACGACAGCAACCTACATCTCAACCACCCTCCACCAACAACCACAACAACCTCCTTCCACCAGGCAACTACAATAAAACTTATTTCAACTTCACTCTCTCCCATTCAAGCCTGCCTCCATCCTCCAAACAATCCCAATTTCTGAAAACAATCCCAAAAAAATCAACCCCAATTTGGAACCCCTCCTCCGATCAATCGCGCGCCGTCGTCGTTCTCAGGCCGCCACCACCCCAGTCCGTCGTCGCCATCCTCAGATCACCACCCCCGAGCCTGGATCGCCGCCCCGAAGCCGCCTAGAGGCCGTCGCCGCCGCTCCTACCTCGGATCTGCACAGCCGCCAAGCCCAGAAGCCGTCACCTCCGATCAAACTTGCCGCGCACCGCCCCGACCTCGCCATGGAATCGCGCGGCCCACCGCTCGAAATCGTCGCCCGCCTCTCCGATCTACGTCGCCCCCGCCTTCGATCCACCGCCGGAAGCTCCAAGTCACCGACCGCCCTCCCCGATCGACCATACGCAGCAGCAATCGAAACAAAAAAAAGAAAAACAGAAAGGGGAAGAACGAAAAGAGACAGAGAGTGAGAGAGAGTAACGAGGGGGGAGTTTAAACGTAAGTAGTTTTATTATTATTATTATTATTATTATTATTATTATCATTAAGTTTTTAGTTTGGTTATTAAGTTAAGATTGTTAAGTTATCATACTGTTAACTATTGTTAGTAAGTTAATAAGTATAAGTTAAAGTTATTAATTGTTAATTGTTATTAAGTCTTAGTTAAGTTAAATTAGAAGTTGCTACTTAAGTTATTATATTAACTCATGTTAAGTTAATAGTAAAAGTTCAGTTAAAAAGTTTAAGTTGTTAACAAATTCTGTTAAATAGGTTAGTTAGTTAATAATGTTTAATAGGTTGATTTGATGTCTTATAACTGGTTAATAACCATGGAACTGATATCACCAATCTATTGACGCAGAAAAACGTGCATCACGTCACCACCACCTAGACACCCACACCCACGTCAAGGCAAATATTTTTAGTAATGAATTGCAAATCTGGCTGTTCCAACTTAGTGCTAAATCTGATGTACTTGTCAATTTCTGGTAGCCCATTTAACTTGTTTTCATTTTTGTTGCTTCCTAATTTAAATGGACTAGTCATATCAATGTTGATCATTTGGAACGATTTGTCACATGCTTGTAACTTAATTGGACTGCTTTTACAGTTTTACTATCTACATGTTAACAAGCTAAATTAATTGGAAAAAACGAGTATGTTACAAACACACATGTGATAACCATCGAATACTGATGGGGTGAAACCATCAAATATAGATGGGGTGAAACCATCGAATACAGATGGGGTAAAACCTAGTCGATGACTAGATAATACACTTTGGGTGGGGTTGGTCCATTGCAGTAGGGTTTGTGAGTGTGTCTCGAACACGATTACGGCCCCTTCGGTGGAGGCAGCCATTGTGTGGAGCGTCACGGTAAAACCACCGATGATAAGGTGTATCGAGAACATTTCACCTACCCAGGCATGGACTTATCATGAGCACAAACAATCAAATACTCAACATACAAATGTTTTACTTTACTTTTAACTGCAAAAATATACATGCATGCTCATACTTTACTTTTCTGCACTTATTATTCATAACTGTGTACTAACGCTCATTTATCCTTTATAGTCGTTCTTCGTTCATTACTTTAAATATCTTGTAGAGCTCATCGCTGACATATATTTCAATGTTTTATGAAATATATGTTAGGTTTAGAGACAGAGTACCTTGAGGAGCCTACTTTTGAGGATCCCATCTTAGGGGTGGACACCGCTGATCAGGCTTGCGAGGACACTAAGATCCTCCCTCCGGAAGGCTGGAGCGGGACATTTATATTTCAGTTTATTATCTGTATTGTTATTTTCAGGTGTGTTTGTTTTCAGCAGATTGTACGGCCATGCTAGGCCTTAATTGTTTGTGTACTTTGCTTTGGACGCTGGTATTGTAATGAATATTTGTGCTATTTCTGAGATACTCGCGTGTAGGGACCTGCCTTCGCTAATTAAATGCTTAGTGTGCTTAAGTCAAAGAAGATAGAAAAAATAAGTACATCTTCTTTGCTTTAAGCACAAGCGGACCCGCTCGCGTCCTCGCCCCCAAGTATACTTGGAAGCGGGGCATGACATCATTTCAAGAGTACTGCCAAGCAGCGGAAATAGAAAATGAACATACAGTACCGCATGTTCATACCAAAAATGGGTCGACAGAGTCACTGATAAGTAGACTCCAATGGATTGAACGTCCATTAAATCCCGATTGCCAATGGATGCATGGGGACATGCAAATTCTGCATGCTGCATCGTAAATGAAAATAAGACCCTCTTGAGGTCAGCGTCTCCAATGCAACTTGCATATGGAATGCCACCGAACATTTCTCATCTGAGAATCTTCGGTCGCGCAGTTTAAATCCCCATCGCACCACCACAGAGGACAAAAATGGGTCCTCAACGTCGCCTAGGTATCTATGAAGGGTTTGACTCACCCTCAATTATAAGATAACTAGAATCCCAAAAGGAAGACTCATTTAAGGCACATCTTGAAGACTGTGATTTCGATGAGACGAGTTTTCCCAAAATAGGCCCAGATACTGGAAAATCTGGCGTGAAGCAAATTATAACGTGGGATACAAAAAGCTTGACCCACTATGATTCGGTAATGTGAAGAGCGATCTTGAAGATCCTCCAATACAGAACAATGTTCACCACTTACCGAACTCATTCACTGACAACCAGAAGATTTTCAGATCACACATCCCTGCTAAAAAAACTCCAGCTAGGATTGACATCCCCGAGAATGGATGCAATTCACCAGCAGCAGAAGTGGATGATCGTCAACAGAAAAGAGGCAGACAACTAGGCTTCAAGGACAGAAACTCCTGGAGACCTTAAAGACAATACCAGTACAGGACAATGAGCTCATGTCCACACCCTCACCCTTCCCGGAATCCACTGCAGAGGAACTGCCGGGAAAAACTGAAATTGAAAGTAAATGTTGTACGTACTGGGGAGGTGTTGGATAGATAGAACATAAATTGTCGACAATGTATTCACGTATCATATTGTCATATTCATCGCAAAAGCGATGATGTTTATAAAATATCGTTCCATGCTCCGTTGCCAAAATGCAAACGTAGAGATTAGCCAAATATGGAACGCGGCAATAAAGATGAGCTAGACTCACTTATAAAATGTGAAATGTTCGGACTTGAAGTCCAGACACCAAAAGGTGTCAAACCTGTGGGTAAAATAAGTATTGCACACATAAGAAAAAAATAAATGTAAAATCGTATGCTATAGGGTACAACCTATAACTTAAGGGAAAATTTCGCTGAAACTAGGGATCGAACAAATTAAAATGAGTATGACTCATAAATGATGCATCAATCTTCTTAAGTTATCAAAAGCGAATACCTTACGATTTGGCAAACGAAATTTTGGATACGCTATTATTGGATGTTGTGACGGCATACCTTTGTAGATATCTTAGTAAAGATAAATTCCACAATTCCTTAAATGCCAGAATAGACTTCGGGACGTCTATTCTATTGAAGAAAAAAATAAGAATAATAAATAATGTACAACCAAGAGAATCACTTGACCAATCAATGATTCCTACTGAGGGTTATCTTTGCATCTAAGCAAAGAACAGGATTTGAGATCATAATTGTAAACAACTAAAATTTCATCAGATCTCTTGAAGAGAAAATCGAAACATCTGTTCAAGCCTGACCATTAAACATGAAATGAAAGACCTAGGCAAATATAAGTCATGGCTCATAGAATCATGTTACATACGCCCAAAAGTGCGTTGTAGAAATTAAAAGGACCTTTGTCATCCAAAGTGCACCTATGGCAGTCTACTCTGTGGATGTACAAAAAGACCACTTCCGATAGCTGGAAGAGGGGAAGGATATAACTGGTCCTAAATTCCTTTACCTAAGTGCAATCAGGCACTCCTGGATAACTGCACGCGTCCCGATATAGCAGTTGCAGTAAACTCATTAGCCAGAGATAGTCGACACCTAAAAGGGCCATTAGACCGGAGTTAAGCCTTCTGCGCTTCCTCCAAGGGTCAAAAGATTTGGACTTACACTATAAAGTATCATCCTCCATGTTTTTGCAATGTAGGTTATAGGTCCGATCCCTATACTAAGAAATCACAGACAAGGTACCATAGTGGGATGGCCATCTACTGTAGATCTGCAAAGCAACTTATGAAGGCAACATCATCCTATCATTCTGAGATCCTCACCATTCAAAAATCACTCCAATGGTGTATTTGAAGGTGCCTGGTGGTACATCACATCCCAGTGACGATAAGGCTAGAGGCTGGTATTATAGAGCTGACCACATAGTCTGAAGACCACATCAGAGGCGACGAAACATAGCACACCTCTCCAGAGTTTTTGGATTCAGCAGCTGATTAATGGTGATAATATTTGTAATCTGTGCATATTTTCGGAATATTGTAAATAGGAGTGATGAGATAAGCCTAAGAGATCTGAAAGCCTAAGAGCTTTTACAGATCAGGGGGAGTTGAGGGAATTTGTACTCTTTTGCCTTAGCTATGGGTTTTCCCACTAGGTACTCTGGATCTTGAAGTATCCACCCCTCTGTGATGCTCAGAATCCAAAAGTATTCATGAGCAGAGTCACTTGTACAAATCAGGGTGAGTTAAAGAGCGTCTGTACTCTTTTTCCTTAAC
This sequence comes from Scilla litardierei, assembly GCA_030789695.1. Lineage (NCBI taxonomy): Eukaryota > Viridiplantae > Streptophyta > Magnoliopsida > Asparagales > Asparagaceae > Scilla > Scilla litardierei. Next base: position 164,748,147 of record CM061133.1, read on the forward strand.
TATGGTTTCTCCCACAGGGTTTTCCATAGATAAAGGTTTTAACGAGGTAAACCTCACCAACTCAGAATCCTGAAGTATCCACCCCATGTGAGACTCTTATTACGCTTAGAATCCTGAAACATTCATGAGCAAAGTCCACACGTATGGCTGGATAAGGGGGAGTGTTGTGAATGGAAATACCAAAGTCGGTTAGGATTGCGGGTATCTTAGGGATACACCCATATCTATGTATCTTATCTTTCTACTCTCCTATCATGCCTACAAGTAAAGGGCTGGGGGTTTCTCCCCCAGTAGTTGATTCATAACACTTTGGCATTTTTCTGTGTTTATTTTAAGTGTTATTCCCTTAAACCTGTTAACCCGTTTACATTTTTAACCTGCAACCCTTTACCTTAAACCGAATACCCACTTTATATTTTAACCCAACACATTAATTTTAAGCCTAACTTTTATTTTTAATCTCTCTCTTCTCTTCATTTCTCAGCCAACATCTCATCTCATCTCATCTCTCTCTCTCTCTCTACATCTTCTCACGGGATAACCGACGTGAAGATGCAATGGCTTAGCGTGAGCCATGCCACCACTCATCTCGGCCGTTACCAACAGTTCCCTATGTCATCATATCCTGTATTTTAGACTTCATATTTGTTTCATGTAAACCCTAGCATTCTCTCTTAAATCTCTTGCGAATTCTCTTTGATTGTGGGTTGCTGGAGTTCCGATTTTTTTCTTGCACTTTTGATCTCTCTTGAAGACCCTTCCTTTCGCTTAAGGTAGCCACAGCCATGACATGTGATGAGGCGACAGGTGTTGCGACGTTCTGCCAATCTCATTGTCTCCAGTGAACGAAAGATGCCATAAACTCCATTTTCAGGCCTCATTAAACTCGGTCGATATCTTAAATTGACGACGTTTGTGGTGGTATGGAAATTGATGATGCTTGTTTGTGAAAATATCTTTGACCATGAGTAATGATCATTCTTAATTTTTTGAGTAAAATCATGTGTGTTCGGTCGTCACTACGACCTACGTCTAGTCCCCAAAGCAGATACTAGATTAATAATGTAACAGTTACAACCTTAACAGCTAGAGAACCCTCGTCTATACACTCACCAGGCTCTCAGTACCACACTCATCGTGTTCAACAAAATTAATCCTAGTATAAATTTTCTATTGGCTAGTCCTAACTAGCCAAGTCCCTCTTGTCTAGCACCCATGATACAAGCCCCCAAAATATGTATCAATGGTAAGTTTCTCCTACAAAGATCTCTACTACTACACAAAATAATAATAAAGAGTTTAGAGAATCTTAGTTTGTGTAGCGGCAGTCATCTCTGTCAATCAGCTCAAGTCGGATCGTATCTGATAGTATGTAGTAACCAACATCATGTCCTCGCCTCTTGCCTCCTTGATGTGTAGCGGCCTTGGATGGATACCCCCTTGATGAGTTGCGCAATATGTTGAGCTTCCCTTTGATGTGTTGCGGAATTTGTTGAAGTCCTCTCCAATGAAACTTGTGACAAGGTGAAGTACTCATGGATGCAGAAACTTGCAGCCTTCAACAACAACCCCTCAAGGATATTGCGGCCTTGGTGAAGCTATGGAGTTGTGTTGCAATGTATAAGAAGGAGATGGAGCTCTTGGAAATGACCTTTGGCGATGGGAGATGAGGATGAAGTTTTGGCCTTGGTTCATACAACTTGCGCAATGTGTAATGGAGCTATGGAGTATGTGGAGGAGGAGCTTGAAGCTTTTGGGAAGGAGGTTGTGGCCTTGGTGCATTGGCAATGTCAATGGAGCTTAGGCTATGGAGAAGGTAAGGAGATGATAGCTTTTAGGCAATGGAGAAAGGGCTTGGCATGTTGCGCAACATAGGATTTTAGGCATGAAAATCTTGCGGCTATGGCACCCCACTTGGCCGAAATTCTCCCCTTCTTTTGGTTGCCCTCTCTCTCTCAAAAATCCCTCTCTTTGAATATGTGTTTATATAGGAGAGGATGGGATACGATAGGATCAATTAGAATCTCATAATTGATGGAGATTGGAAGGAATCCTAATTTGATTAGGATTTGAATGAATCTCTTTGGATATGTAGTTTGAATATGGATGGCTATGGAATTGAATTTGAGTAGCTATAGGATTTGAATTGGATCTCATTTAATCACCTTTGATTTACTTGAGATTCTCCTTATCTCTCCATCTTTGACAAAGTCTTCAATTTCATGGCATTAGGATTTGAATGTTGCACCAATTGATTTGAATCAATTCAAATATGGATTTGAATTTATTTACTCCTTATCTTCCCATCTTTGACTTAGTCCAATTTTTGTAGCCACATTCTCCATCTTTGACTTAGTCCACATGGCTAATGCATGACACATTCTCCATCACTTTTACTTAGTTTCCCTTTGCGTATTTGCGAGAGTGCCATTCCTCAAAACACTTAGTACACACATTAAATTGTTCACACATGTTTTTTTATCAAACACGAAGTCATCGATCGTTATATCCAACTACACATTGTATCCAACAATTGCCTCCTTTTGATGAGGACAAACAAATATAAGATTTGAGCGATAATGATTCATTTAATATCATCGTGACATGTGTGTGTGTGTGTGTGTGTGTGTGTGTGTGTGTGTGTGTGTGTGTGTGTGTGTGTGTGTGTGTGTGTGTGAAGATGGAGGATGTATGCAATATGCAACATGTATGGCAACGATGTGCAAGCATACAAGCATGCAACAATGATGTTTCAAGCATTTAAACATGTATGCCTGCTCCCCCTATATACATGCTCCCCCTTGAACCAATATTCATATATTCAATATTTTTAATCACAATATTCACTAATGCTCCCCCTTAATCAAATAACACATGCACTATTCAATATGAACATTCACTATATTCACTATTGCTCTCCCTTAATCAAATATTACATGCACCAAATCTTGAAATATTTCTCCCCCTTTTGTTATCATCAAAAGTGTATAACGAAGTCTAATTGTTGTCATTCATAGAATAACCAATTCAAATCCAATGAGATTTCTAACACAGACTTCTACACCATTGTATAAGTGTGATGATTAAATAATGAAGCATAAAGGGAGAAACTCTTAAGAAATTCAACCATAACAATCCACTTTTCCATCAAATATAAAATCATCTAAGATTGATTGTCCACATCTAATTAAAAATGAGTTCAAGGTACCACAACCCAAAAACATAGCCTATAAGGACTTTTAGATGTGGGGTTGGCATTGCTCGATGAGTATAACACCAACGCTAAAGATTACCCATAAAGCATATGCTGGATACTTGTGGGTAGTATATTTGTCATGAATTGTATCCATTTTACATTCAGAGCAATATTCATGTATTTTTTTCACATTCAATTCTTTTGAGCTCAGTTTTTATCCATGGCAAGAACACATCGTATCCCTTAGATTTTCAGTTATTATTCATTCTGCATTCACTTTCCAACATTTCATAAAAGAATCTCCAGTTGTTCAACAACATTCAATATTCGTGGAAGTGAAAGTGTCGGTGTAGAACTCAAATTATTCAATTCATTAAACATGTCATGACTACTCTAGAAATTCTAACATGCGCATGTAGCTATAAAAATAATACAATGATTTCTACAAGGATATGAATGAACATTCAATAATACCACTTATAAAGATTCATAAGTGATATTCATTAAGCACCCTTTTTTATTTTTCAATTTTTTTGTTTTATAATGAACTAAAGCAAAAGAAAATCATACTAGAAAGCAAACAAACAAGCACACAAATAAAAACAAATCAAGCACATTCAAAAATACTATAAAGGTATACATTACGTTCAAAGAGGAAAAACATACATTCGCGTCGTCGTGTGGCTAAGGAACTTAAATAACGAAACGTTCAATCCATAGTTCCTTGCCATCTCCATCGTACCTACATGGTAGATGTTATGTGTGCCTTGAAATCCGACAAGGTCCACTCATGTTTGTCACAAGGATTTAGGAACCCATATTTACTTGAATTTCATGTTCGTGTTCCTAAACTTACAATAATAAGAGGTATGACCAACACTAGAACAAGTAAAGCACTTTGCATACATATTTGAGACTTTAAATGGCTCATTGTAAATTTTCTTATAAATAGGCTTTTTAGCATGTTTCATATCATAAACAAGACCACGTCTATTATTGCCATAATGTTGATTTTCTAGAATAGCATCCAACGATTTTTTTCCCATAGAAATTTTTTTAATGACAATTCTAGACTAGTGATTTTGGATTTCAATAAAGCATTCTCATTAACAATCAAAGTCTTCTTGTTGTCATCTTCATTCTTTTTCATGTTTTAAGCTCATTATTTAGCATGCTCATCTTTTCATTAAGCTATCTAATCATGTATTCACTTTCAGTTTCAAGCTTAATTAAATCTTGTTTATGCATGCTATTTTCTTTTAACAAGTTAGGACAAATAAGACATTCAGCTTTTTCATGCAACCTAGAATTCTCTTTTTCCAACAAAGCAATGGTAGAATCACATGCAACAATTTTTCCTTTTAGTTCCTTGATTTCTAATGACATATTGTAAGTGTCTTGTTGCATTTCATCGTTGGAATTTCTATACTCTTCTAATGTGCATTCTAGCTCTACAATTTCATCTTGCATGGTTTTACAAATAATTAGAAGTTCAGCTTTACTACCAGATTGTACCTCATCATCTTTTGCCATCAAGTAGAGGGAAGAGTGGGCTTCATACTCCTTATTCTCATCTTCGTTGTCCATGTCCCACGTTCGCACAACAGATTTTCCTTTCTTCTCCGCAATATTAGCTGTTTCTTGTGGTCACTCCTTCATAATGTGTCCCTGCTTTTTACATTTGTAACATTTAACTTTATTAATAGAAGTCTGTTCAGATAAATTTCTAGAAGGATCATATTGGTTAGAACGATTAAACCTTTGTTGCATGTCAGCTCTTCCTTGAGGAGTCTTGATATATCTTCTGAAGCCTCTGACTATCAATGCTATCTCCTCCTCCTCCTCATCACCTTCGCTAGCTTGAAGAGCTAGTGGTTTTGGAGCTTTTTTCCTTCGCCTCTGGTTTCTCTCTAGCCTCTATATTCTGTAGCTCAAGCTCGTGGGATATTAAGTTGCCTATCAAGTCATCCACTCTCATCTGTGATAGATCTTTTGCTTCTTAAATGTCAGTGACTTTAGGCCTGAACGAGCTTGGCATCGCCCTTAAGATTTTCCTCACCTGCTCAAGGCTAGAGTATGGCTTACCAAGGGAGCTAGACTTGTAAACGATGTCCGTGAACCACACAAACATCTCTGATATGGATTCTGATGGAAGCATGCGATAGCTCTCGTACTCTGTGCTCTGCGAGGCGAGTCTAGACTCCTTCACATTGGCGTTCCCTCGTGTGTTACCTCCAGCGTGTGCCATATTTCCTGCATAGTTTGACAATGTGAGATACGATTAAATTCAGATTTATCAAGAGAGCATATAAGCGCATTCATAGCTTTAATATTTAAATAATATAATCACCAATCGCATCATCCCATTTATCTTCAGGTTTAAGCATTTCAATATTTTCAACTTTAATAACAGGTGGCTTATAACCTTTTTCAACTATGTGCCAAACTTTATAATTAACATATATTAAGTACATTCTCATCCTAGATTTACAATAGGCATAATCTACTCCATTAAATTCAGGGGGTTGTGATATGGACTGGCCTTCAGTAAAAGCACAATCAATAGAGTTATTCATGGTCAATCTAGCCTAGATCCTCTAACCTGCCCTGATACCACTTGTTGGATCTGTATCTTAGCCTAGAGGGGGGTGAATAGGCTAATAAAAATTCTCGTGTAACCCACGAGCAATCACACACAGTTATAGCATATTCAGAGTAAATAAAAAGCAATCGCAGATGCACAATAGATTTACCCTGGTTCGATCGTCGCCACGACCTACGTCCAGCCCCCAAAGCAGATACTAGATTAATAATGTAACAGGTTCAACCTTAATAGCTAGAGAACCCTCGTCTCTACACTCACCAGGCTGTCAGTATCCCACTCACCGTGTTCAACAAAATTAATCCTAGTATAAACTTTCTATTGGCTAATCCCAACTAACCAAGTCCCTCTTGTCTAGCACCCACTATACAAGACCCCAAAACATGTATCAATGGTAAAGTTTCCCCTACAAAGATCGCTACTACTACACAAAATAATAATAAAGAATTTAGATAATCTTAGTTTGTGTAGCGGCAGTCGTCTTTGTCAATCAGCCCAGGTCAGATCGTATCTGACAGGATGTAGTCACCAACGTCACGTCCTTACCCCTGTAACTTGCGGCCTACGTGCTCTTGCCTCCTTGATGTGTTGCGGCCTTGGATGGATACACCCTTGAAGAGTTGCGCAATATGTTGAGCTCCCCTTTGATGTGTTGTGCAATTTGTTGAAGTCCTGTCCAATGGAACTTGGCGCAAGGTGAAGTACTCTTGGATGCAAAAACTTGCGGCCTTCAACAACAACTCCTCAAGGATATTGCGGCCTTGGTGAAGCTATGGAGTTGTCTTGCAATGGAGAAGAAGGAGATGGAGCTCTTGGCAATTACCTTTGGCAATGGGAGAGGAGTATGAAGTTCTGGCCATGCTTCATACAACTTGTGCAATGTCTAATGGAGCTATGGAGTAGCGCAATATGTGGAGGAGGAGCTTGAAGCTTTTGGGAAGGAGGTAGTGGCATTGGTGCTTTGGCAATGGCAATGGAGCTTAGGCTATGGAGAAGGGAAGGAGATGATAGCTTTTAGGTAATGGAGAAGGGGCTTGGCATGTTGCTCAACATATGAATTTTAGGCATGAAAAGCTTGCTGCTATGGCACCCCAGTTGGCTGAAATTCTACACTTCTTTTGATTGCTCAAAAATCCCTCTATTTGAATATGTGTTTATATTGGAGAGGATGGGATATGATAGGATCAATTAGAATCTCATAATTGATAGAGATGGGAAGGAATCCTAATTTGATTAGGATTTGAATGAATCTCTTTGGATATGGAGTTTGAATATCGATGACTATGGAATTGAATTTGAGTAGCTATAGAATTTGAACTGGATCTCATTTAATCACCGTTGATTTGCCTGAGATTCTACATATTCTACCTTTTTGACTTAGTCCACTTGGTTAATGCATGGCACATTCTCCATCCCTTATACTTAGTTTTCCTTTGCGTATTTGCGAGAGTGCCATTCCTGAAAACACTTAGCAAACACATTAAATCATTCACATACATTTGTTATCATCAAACACGAAGTCATCGAACGTTGTATGCAACTACACGTTGTATCCAACCATGCAGTCTTCGAGTGTCGTGATCTGCCCATGCAGTCTTCGAGTGTCATGATCTGCCCTTGTAGCCTTCGGTTGTGCCCTATGTTCCCCTTGGCCTTTCGGCTATTGAGCGCTCTACTTCTTATGGCCTTTGGCCATGTTCTTAGTTGTAACGACCAGTTCCTTTCAACACATCAAGTTACGTATTTTCAAAATTTCTTTTGTTAGTCAAGAGTTTTATAACAGAACTGATTTCGAAAAAACCCTTATAAAAATTTTTGAAGCACTAGACTAATTATAATGTATTTCAGTAATTTCAGATTTTCTCAAATACTCAAAACAATTTCCATAAAAATTCATTTTCAATAATTACTGTTTTGACTTAACGAATTAATTTGCTATTGTAACGTTTTCAAAACGTTTTCAAACTTCTTCAGTAGCATCCTATGTTTATTTAGGGCTCCCCACATTAATTTCCTAATTTTCTGATGTCATTTCAACCTAGAACCCGCAAACCCGCTTTCTAAATGTTTTGGCCTAAAACTAGTATCTCCGTAGCTCAAATCCCAAAATGGTTTTTGTATTCGCGATCCTCGTGACGATCCCGTGGGTATGTTTTCGTAATTTTTCGGAGTCGTATGCGAAAACGAGTTTGTATTCCTCCGCTTTGCTAATTACAATCGCTAATGACCATTTACCCCTAATCAACATCATGTCTACCCCCCCTTTTGTTGGTTAGATCTGAAATGGTTCAGATCTACCCCCCATCTACCCCACATCTACCCCCCATTTAAGGTTTGTGTCCCCCTAATTTCAATTTTGCCATTCTACTAACCCTATGTAAACCCCTCTCCCTTTGTATTAACCCACACCCAGTTACCCTCTCTCCTCTATTTTTCGTTCAAATTTTGCACAGGCAACCACCCGTTCTCTCTCTCTCTCTCTCTCTCTCTCTCTCTCTCTCTCTCTCCCCCCCTCACTTCACTCTCTCTCCCGCGCTCCTCCCTCCGGCGAGTGTGACCGCATCCTGCCGCCTCACCAACTGCCTGCGCCGCCACAACACCGTCGCCGCTACAGCAGCGCCGACGAACACCTCCGACGAAGCTCCTACCCTCGCTGCTTCGACCCGTCGGCGCTGCAACCGCCGCCACCACTCGCTCGTTGCCTTCGCCTTCGCCTCCGCCTCTGCTCGTCGCCAGTCGCCGCTTCGGCTGCCGCCTCCGCTTGCCGAGTGCCGAAGAACCCCCCCCCCCTCCGACAAGCATAAGCGTCGGATGCCTGAGTATCTAGCGATGCAAAAATCGTAAATACGAAATATAATTTCGTATTTACGTATTTTAATTTATTATTAAACGGATTTTATGGTTTTAAATTCATAATTTGAAATATAGGCCTCAGAAAAATGTGAAACTAGCTCCAAAAAATCGAAAATAATACTATGGATCCAATGGCACTGGTCTCATCTCGATCAGATGCTTACTTTTTTCAGAATAATTTGTTAGCCTAAAAATTAAATACGTAAAATTCATTCTAAAATCCGTAGCTCTCTGTTTTCACGTACGCTGATATGTGATAAAAATATATGTAATAGTAATCATTAAGATGGTAGTCTTGACTACTCATTCAAGTTTTTTCGACGAGTATTGCTCCCAAAATAAATTACGGAAGTTATACGTTACTTAAGTAATTTGAGTTTTTAAAGTTATTTTTGAGCTTCTGAAAATTATAAAAAATAGCATGAGCTTCTGAAAATATTTTCCTTTTGTAGTAAAATTATAATATTTATTTTCAGCTTATGTAAAAATTTTGAACGATTTCCGACACCATTTCAACCGGTTTTGAAAATCAAAGCGATCTAAGTATTTATATAGAAATGTCGTGTCTCTGACCAGTTATTTTCGTGTTGCAGATTCTTGAGCACTAGCCTCTGCAGAAGCTCTAGATCCTCTTCCAGCTTACTACGACGACATTGAATTTTGTAGGTCACGACAGGTTCTAGATTTAGAAAATCAGCTATTGTACTTGTATGAACTCGCTGACACCCCTATAGCCTCGAATGGCTATTTGACTTGAACCAAACTAGAGACCTAATAGAAAAGTAATCTACCAAAGATTACTTTACCAAACTTTCAACTTTGGTGGTTGTAGCACACAACACTAACTTGGGTAAATTGTGTGCTATACCACACTACCACGTGCTCAAAGCACGGAAGAAACAGCTTTTGTGTTGGACTCGTCTTTATCCTACTTTCTGCTTTTCAATAAGAAAGTCTACCAGTTGGCTTGGTTTGACTAGTAACATGTGAAACATTGTGTGGAATATCCTATGGAACATCTTGTAACGGACTTGTACTTAACATATCACCAGGTTTTTGGGGGTAACTCACAGATTGTGAGAGTGCAGGAGTGACTAGAGTTCATCTACATGTCTAGCTGCCTGGGTTTCGGCATCCTGTCTAGCTGCCTGTGTTTCAACAAACATATATGCTGCTCGCCAGCATCCTGTCTAGCTGCCTGGGTTTTTGACATTCATCTGGGTAAGCGCACCCGGGCAATACTAATGACACAGTCACGTAGTTACTTATGCACAGTCATCGTCCTCTACTGGTCATACTTTTAGCCACAACAGTAGCCTATTATGTAAGGATCGCCTTACCCTTGCAATACTAACAACACACACTAGAGGGGGGGTGAATAGTGTAATGGCAATAAAATTGTCTAATTAAAATTTAACTTGCACATGCGTAATTATAAATGCAAGGGGAATTAAAAGGCACAATCAATTCCAATGCAAACACAAATTTTTACCCTGGTTCCCCAAACTTGGGTACATCCAGCCACACCAATATCCACTATATTCCCACACAGAGAAGTGAATACAAATCTCACAAGGAGATACCCCACAAAGAGGATTTATGCGCAACACAAGGACCCAACCAATCCTACACGAGGATCAAGACTCCCACACAGAGAATCACTAACTCCCAATCAGAGATTTAGGGTTAGCCCTACACTAGGACACTAAACTCCCACAAAGAGAGTTACTCCCACAAAGAGAGTTTTTCCCACAAAGAGAATATCCTAAGTCACACAAAGAGACAATCTCCCACAAAGAGAGAAAGTTCTAATTCCTAAAAAGAGAATTAGAGACACAAATTACACCAAAGTAAAATAAATACTCTTACCTATGCCTTGAGATGCTTACTCATGAATGGATGCAAGGCATGGAAGAGGATTTCCAAGTGATGAGATATGCTTGAAAGCACTTGGATGAATTTCCTTGAGCTGGACTTCAATGCATGAAGATGAATAAGAGCTCTTGAGAGGGAATTGAGGGAGTTTGAGAGTTGCTTATAGATCACTTGAGATATTCAATAGCATCAAGAAGTATAAGAGATGGCAGCACACTCATATATATATGAACCCTATGTCAAACCCCAAAACCCAAGAAAACAGCCAAAGCATCAATTCTGCAATGGCTAGAAACTGGGCGAAAACGACAGGAACAGCCGACTGATGATCAAAAGACAGTCGACTGATCAACGGCTAGAAAATATCCAACGGCTATATTCTGAGCCAGGACAGTCGACTGATGAAGTCGATACAGTCGACTGTAAACAGGAGAGGCGCCTGTTAATCCTTCAGCAGGCGACTGCTGTAGGGGATGGAATAAAACAGAGAGCAGCACTCTTTCTCCAGTTAAGCACACAGGCGATTAATGTCAATAATACAGTCGACTGTCTATTAGTCAGGCGACTGTAAAACCTTAATCAGTCGTCTGCTGTATAAGATGGAGAAACACCAAAGAGATGCATAGAATGCACTTACGCTATACAGGCGACTGATGACCAATCTACAGGCGACTGTAAATATACAGGCGACTGTAAAATGACAAGTAGTCAACTATGCGTAAAGATCAAGTTTGAGACAATTGAAATGTTGACTTGAGCTGTGCATATCAGGCGACTGTAGAAGGATCTACAGGCGACTAGAAATCACACAGTCGACTGTGTTTCCTTCAGCAGGCGACTGATGGAAAGCCAGAGACTCCAAATGAGTCTTTAGACAGAGTGAACCTATTGGGTTGGATTCTATGATAATCCTAAGGCTCACTAAGATGGTTTAATGCATACGCATGAATGAGTAAACCATCTAACAAGGCATTCATTAATCCTAGACTCAAAAGAGAGAGAGAAAGCAATAAAGTAAATTACATGGATTACAATGCTTTCCTTAGAGTCTAAGTCTTCAATCTTGATGCCTTGAATGCTCTCCATCATCTCCAAGCTTTGGCACTCCTTGAGTCCAAGTTTTGGCTCTTCTCCACTTGATGTCCATCCTTGCACCAAGTGATTAGTCTCCAAGAAAGATATTCTTGAAATAAAACTGAGAGACTAAAACATAAGAGTCATTAGCAACAACATAATGTTGTGATCATCATCAAAATAAGATTGGTATGAAACACCAATACTCAACAATCTCCCCCCTTTTGATGATGACACACATTATGTAAAATACAAAGTATTAAAGCACAAAGCTAATGAGCTCCCCCTACTTATATGCACCAAATAAACAATGAGCTACACAATAGTAAATACTCATTCTACCAAATAAGATCATGGTGACATATAATAGGCATGGATTACATAAACCAATTGTAAACCAATTGTAAAAGACAATTATCATGCAAACATGCAAGGTTTATTTACTCCCATATATCTCTCCCCATAGATATATCTCTCCCCATATGCATATGAATATATCTCCCCATATATATTTACATAATGTATATATCTCTCCCCCTTGACATCGTCAAAAAGGTGGACATCAAAAATATCCCCCTTTGTCATCTTAACCAAGATGTGACAATATACAAGAAAAGAAAGATATGTATGATACCAAATTGAAAAATTTACTGGGTATCAATTCACTATCCCATGCCCCCCCTAGATCATAGAAATGGTCAACTTTTGACTTCTAGGATCTAATACCAATTATACAAATAATGGAGCCATGGGTCGGACATGTATCAAAGAAATAGATATGGAAAAATCAAGCTTTAAAGATACACAAAGAATATTGCCAAAACAAATATATCTTGAAGTAAGTTGGCAATAAACAAGAGGGTTGGTTTGAGATCAAAAACAACCAAATGTGAATAATGATCTCAAATAACCTCCGTAATGAGAGTTAAAATATGTCTTAAAATACTTTAAACATATAACATAATAACTCCCCCATTGACATACACATGGATCAAAAATGCATACATGTCAATAAACCCCAAGGTCCTCATTTTCATGAAAAAAATAAGTTTGAAAATATTTTCAAAATCATGAAACACACACAAACAATGGGTATGATAAAAACAAACATTCAAGCACAATACCCATGCAATATGCATATGTGTGAGGAACCTAAACATTAGGCAACCAAACCCAAGAGGAGTTTGATTTCCTAATGTAATCACTTGAGGTGATCACATCCCTAACTAGAGAGTTGAAGTAGCTATCCCTCTCTTACACACTAACCTTAGTGGGAATCTATAATCTCAAGGATTTCCTTGGCAAGGGTTTTGCCTTTGCAAGAGGGGTGGATGTGGCATGCTTAGGTGTAGAAACGAATTTCTTGGCATGCAAAGAATGAGGATTTTGCTTCTTAGCAAAAAATGAAGATTTTTCATTCTTCTTCTTTACCTCGTGATCTACATGCTTCTTGTTGATGTTATTGTTATACAAGAAAGCATGGTGATTCTTCTTAGATGCTTTAGCAATATTTCTTGTATTTGCACCATAAGAGGAATTAGAGGTGGGTTTGGGTGCCACATTTTGAATATAACCCAAACCTCCTCTATGATTTGCCGGATGTTGTTTTTCCAACAAATCGTGGAGTGAATCCCTATAATACACAAAGCTTATGAGCTTACGGGATTCCTCTTCACATTTCAACGTAAGTTGTTGAATGTGAGACTCCAAGCTAAGGTGTTTCAGAGTGTTTTCTCACTACAAAGCGTTGACCGTGGAGAACCCGGTCAACGTGATCAAGGGGCCCGCTTTGGGTCCCTCGGGGGCTTCGAATCGGTGCAGAAGGGGCGAGGGGAAGCCTCGGCCCTGGTTGAGACGCTCGGCCTCGGACAGGTGTGCTCGGCCTTGGCTGGAAGGGGGACGAGGGGTAGCCTCAGTCGCCCGGGTAGATGCACGGCCGACGGGTGGCGAGGGAGAGTCTCGGACCCGATTAGGACGCGCGGCCTCGGTAGGACGTGCTCGGCCACGGCAGGCTGACGGTGAGGGGAAGCCTCACTGTCCGGTTAATCGAGTGGTCGGAGAGGGGCGAGGGGTAGCCTCGGCCCGTTGATCTGTTGTCCACCTGCGCAGATGAGAACGCTCGTCAGGGGGCCGGACCTTGGTTCCGACCAAATCCCCTCCGATGCCTAAGTCAGATAGAGATCTGAGAAAGGAGGCCCGGCGGAGACGGTCCGACTCGTGAGGAGATCGTAACGGCGTCTCTCGGCGCGAGCGGGGGAGGAAGGAGATGAATTGGGGGAACGAGGTCGTTGATGGAGTACCTTAGGTTTTGTTACCTGAGATGCGGTCCCTCTCTTCGTCGTCTTCCTTGCCCTTTTGTAGAGCCCCGGCATGATCGCCTCTGACCCACGTCCCACGTCCGCCATTGATCGTGCCCCATCAGTCCCCCCTCGCCGCCACTCCCTCCGCCATGCCAGCACCTTCCCATTATCGCTCTTTAGTGGTCGCGCGTTCTGGGGGAGTGGTTTTCGCAGGAGTGGGCGAGCGACTAACGGGTTATTGGGGCTGGGTCGGATCGACGTTCGAGGAGGCCTCTTGTAGGGCCTTTGTCGAATGGGCTTTGAGGATGCAGATGGGCTTTTGACCAGTAGTCAGGCTCCTGGGCTCGTGCTTTACGGGTCTCGGCCAAATAGGCGTAACAATTGCCCCCATCGGTCGGGTTGATCGGCCTCGGCCGGTTCGGCTCGGCCGATGTGACCTCTGCCGATTTTGACGAGCTCGCCAGTCGATGCCGACTCATTTATTAGTCGTCATCATGAGTTGGCCCGTTCAATGTTTTTAAGGCGCGGGTTCCGAAGCGCCGTCGGCCTTCAGATGCTGCCACGTGTAGCGGCAAGCTTATCCCCGCCGCTCGCATAGTTGCCTTGAGCTCGAGAAGCCGAAGGGTTTGTGAGCCGCCATTGGTGGGGTCGATCAGCCTCGGCTCGCTCAGATCACCCGTTATGTCTCCTGGGATTCCGAGCGGCGCTTCAATCGAGGCGAGGCCATAAATGCAGGTCATGATGAGGCGGATCGATTGGTCTTCACCTGGCGCCAGTTTCGGAACGCCGCCGACTCTTCGAGCCTCGCCACGCATTCTTTTCAGGCGCTTCGAATTCTCCCCTGGCATATAAGATCCCCAGTTGTGTTGATCTACACTTCTTCTTCGCTCCTCCCGATATTCAGAGCCTTCAGCAACCCGGAGTTCCCCGTCGCCTTCGCTTCTTTGTCCTCTCCAAAAATAGTTGAAAATAGGTAATTCCTCTCTTGCTTTCATCTTATGGCTGCTCTTAGGATAGGTGGTTCTGGTCGAAGGGCAAGGGATCCTTCGGAGTCCAGGCGGGGTGAGCCCCGGCTAGGGGGATCAGGTTCCCCCGCCGGGAGTCGTTCTCTTCAGGATAAGGGGAAGGAGAAACTTTTTCCAGACTACGCCCGTGATGACGTGGCGTTGGCTGCCGTACGGCTTAATGTGCCCCTGGTTGTCCTCCGCACGCCGTCGAGGACCCCTCCTTCGATGGCCGCGGAGATCCGGGAAAGATATCTCTGCTTTCCATACGAGGTTCGGGTTCCATTTGTCGTTGAGCGGATTTGCCTTCCGAGGAGCAATGAGGTCGGTGTCTACGTCGAGATGTTCCGCCTGGGTCTTCGCTTCCCGCTCCATCCCTTCTTCATCCAGGTCATGGAACATTTCACAGTGTCCCTGTGTCAGTTCACCCCGTGTTCGATCGCGGTACTGACGGGCTTCGTAACGCTCTGCTGTACCCGTGGTCTGGAGCCGACTCTCCCCCTTCTCTTCTACTTTTACCAGGCCCAGACGGTCGGTCCGGGGTCATGGCTGCTACTCCGAGCTCGTTCGAGGAGGGAATGCCTGATCGGGTTACCCCGCTGGTCAGGGGATTGGAACTTGGATTATGTCTTCGTGGTCTTCTTGGGTGAGGCCCAGATTCTGACAAGCTGGGGCAGTTCTGTCCATTCTCGCCCGTCGTTGGTTCTCTCAGATGCCGACCGGGCAGCCGCTGCGCTTCTGTTGGCTCTTCCTTTGGAAACGAAGTCCATTTGGTCTTTGCTGGACGACCTACTCCTGAAGGCCGTCTTGTGGTCTCCGGGTAGGTCGCTTTTTCATCCCCGGATCGCCCTATGACTCATCCTGATTTCGGTCTCCTTTGCAGGGATGGCTGGCCGCGAATTCGTCCGTGACGTTGACGAGCTGATCCGTCGTGGAGCCGCTCGGAGCCGAGGTAGTACCTCTGGAAGGGTGCCTCGGAGGACCGTTGAGGAGGAGGTGCGCCGTGCCGAGCCTGCCGTGGGTAAGGTGGTGGCCGCGCCTCCCGCCTCTTCTTCTGGCGATCCCCTTCCGGGGGGTGAGGATGGTGCGAGGTGGAAGCGTTCTCCTCCGGCGCCTTCGGAGCTCCTCGGTGGAAAGAAGAGGAAGGAGGACGTGGATCCCTCCGGCCCGGCAAGTTTCGCGCCTCCCGTGGTGACCGCCGAGGATCCTTCGATAGGTCTGCCAGCCACCCCCCTCGCAGCATCTTCGCCCGTATCACCAGGGGTCGGGGCCTTGTTGGCGAGCGACTTGGCTTCGATTGTCGTCCCTGGGAGTTCGATGTTTGCTGACCGAGCAGTGGCCCAGCAGGTTGCCGAGGTCTCCGTCCCTCCTCGGGACCGCAGCCTCCTCAAGAAGATCCCGGCCGACAAGATGTCGGATTCCTTGGTCTGGATCCTCCAACAGGTTCGGTCATCTTGCTATCCTCTCTTTCTCTTTATCCTCTTCTTAGCACATGTCTCGTCTTTTCAGGGTTCAGCGCTCGCTGTGGAGTTGCAGTGTCGAGCCGTCCGCCTGAGGGAGATGGAGGAGTCTTCCATGAGGGCTCAGGAGCGGGCCGGGGCGGCCGAGGTGGCCATGATGGAGGCCCAGATGGAGTCTCGGCGCCTCGCCCTCCATGTGGCTGCGTTGGAGGGGCAAGTGGGTGACCTTGAGGGAAAGCTAGGGGATGCTCATCAGTCGGCTAAGGAAGCGGCAGAATCGTTCCGTCTGGAGAGGGAGGAGCTTCAGAGGGAGTTGTCTGATCGGCGCCAGGTGGCGCGGCTCGCGGAGGAGGTGGAGAAAGGCGTCGTCGAGACCCTGGGGAAGAAGATCTTCGAGGTTCTCAGGGAGGCCTTCGGCAAGTACGTAGACATCATCGCCCCCCGGATCGTCGATGTCGTCCAGTCTTCCTTCCGGGAATGTGCGGAGCGCGTTCGGGAAGCCCCTCTGCCAGTCGAGTCCCCTCGCTCCGAGCAGGGCGAAGTGCCCGAGGATGTGTCCTCTCGAGCCCGGGCCCCCTAAGCCGTCCCTCCTGGCCTTATCCTCAAAATTTTTAAGCATCCGCTTCGCTTTGGGCCAGTCTACTTGACACGGATCCCTGGCCCCCGCCATCTCCTTCAGCCCCGCGGCCAACAATTGCTGGTTGCATGGCCGTTGGCTTGGGTCGCCTACTCTGGGTCTTTTGTCAACCAATTCTGCTTCGTCGGTGTCGATCTAGCTTTTGTTGGTGATCAACTCTATCATTTGTCGTGAGTAGATTGTTTGTAGGGTGTTCCTTTCGCCTTGATCCCCTGTAAATAAGACGCAATTTTGTACTTGGGTTAACTATTGTAAATGAAATCGACTTACTTGGAATTCTTGTGTACTTTGCGTTGTCGCCTTGTTCTTGGCTTGGGAATGGACGAAACTGGCGTTGGGGATTCTCCCCGGACTTATGGGCGCAGGGGTCGGTCGGCGAGGGCAGAGCTCCTCGGCTTAGGACAGGCCGGCGTCCGTGCCTGCTGGGGGAATTGCCCCCTGACTCATGAGCTCTGGAGTCAGTCGGCGAGGGCAAAGCTCCTCGGCTTAGGACCGGTCGGCGTCCGCGCCTGCCGGGGGAATTGCTCCCAGACTTATGAGCTCTGGAGTCGGTCGGCGAGGGCAAAGCTCCTCGGCTTAGGACCGGTTAGCGCCCGTGCCGGCTGGGGGAATTGCCCCCAGACTTATGAGCACTAGAGTCGGTCGGCGAGGGCAAAGCTCCTCAGCTTAGGACCGGTCAGCATCCGCGTCCGCTGGGGGAATTGCCCCCAGACTTATGAGCTCTGGAGTCGGTCGGCGAGGGTAAAGCTCCTCGGCTTAGGACCGGTCAGCGCCCGTGCCTGCTGGGGGAATTGCCCCCAGACTTATGAGCACTGGAGTTGGTCGGCGAGGGCAAAGCTCCTCGGCTTAGGACCGGTCAGCATCCGCGTCTGCTGGGGGAATTGCCCCCAGACTTATGAGCTCTGGAGTCGGTCGGCGAGGGCAAAGCTCCTCGGCTTAGGACCGGTCAGCGTCCGCGTCTGCTGGGGGAATTGCCCCCAGACTTATGAGCTCTGGAGTCGGTCGGCGAGGGCAAAGCTCCTCGGCTTAGGACCGGTCAGCGCCCGTGCCTGCTGGGGGAATTGCCCCCAGACTTATGGGAGACGGCCGGCGAGGGCAAAGCTCCTCTTCCTCCTCCAGTGAGGCGGTGATCCCCGGCCTTTTGCGTTATTGGCGACACGTCAACTCCGTCGGGATTTTAAGTAAAGACAATAAAAAGATTTCGTTTGTACTCTCATGAGTCCTGTCGGACCGGTACATTTGGAGGAAACGGAAAAAAGGAAATGAAGCTAGACAGAGGGACGTAAAACTAGATAACCACCTCATACTAGGCTGCCGACGGGGGGAGAGACGTTGCCTGCTCACTCTATGATGCGGAGGGGGCCTTGGATGGCGTTGATCTTCTTCCCCTTGTCTGGCTGCGTGGAGGTCCCTTCTCCGTGGGCCGGCTCGTCGGCCTGATTCCTGGTGTGCCCTCGGCTCATCAGCTTCTCAATGTCCTTCTTCAAATGCCAGCAATCTTCCGTGTCATGACCATCGTCCTTATGGTACTTACAGTACTTCTCCCGGTTCTTCCCGCCTCTTTTAGTCTTCGGTGGGGGGCGATCAGCTCGCTCTTCCTTCTGTACTTGGGTGAGAATGGCGTCTGGGGTGGTGTCCCTCGCGCTTTCTCCCCGCTGCCTGTTCCTCTGCCTCTTCTCGGTCCGGTACCCTTCGGGGCTAGCTCGTCCGCCGTCGCCACGCTTGGTCCCTCGAGCGGTTTTTCCCGCATCCTCGGCCAAGGCCTCCTCGGTCAGCATGAAGCGTTCGGCCCTCGCCATGATCCCGGGGAGGTCCTTTGGGGGGTCGGTGTGTAGGGACTTCTTGAGGACCCTGTGGCGAAGCCCTTTCTTAAGAGCCGTCTGGACCACCAGGTCGGGTGGGTTGTTCACGTTCAGCCTTTCCGCATTGAAGCGGCTCATGAACTATCGGAGTGGCTCGGCCGGGCCTTGCACTATGTTGAACAGATGTTCAGGACCAGGTTTGATCAGCCTCCCCGCCATGAACTGTTTGCAGAACAACTGGGCGAGTTGCTCGAAACTGTCGATGGAGCGGCCGGGCAGGCTGTGGTACCAGATCCTCGCCGCTCCCCTGAGAGTTGAATAGAAGCCTCGGCAGAGCAGGTCATCGTCAGCTCCCTGGAAGGCCATGTCCCCCTCGTAATCCATCACGTGGTGTGCCGGGTCTCCTATTCCGTCGTACTTTCCCAGCACCGGGATCCTGAATCGAGAGGGGACCCGGGCGTCGGTTATTCTCCGCGATAAGGGACACCGATCCCCGTGGATGCCTCTAGGGATGCGGTATTCGCCTGTTTCAGGCCCGAGCGGGGGTGGAGGTAGTACCGGCGCTGGTGGGGCCGGCTCCGCAGCCTTCGCCACGCTGGGGGTCGGGCTGACCCGACGCTCCCGACTCCTCCTGCGGGAGCTCCTGCTCCGCCGTGATCGGTCTCTTGAGTGGTGTCGTTCGCTTCTCCTGCGGTGGGACGACCGTGATCGACGAGATGATGCCGTCATCGATTCGCCGTTCGTCCCTTCAGTCTCTCTCCGGCTCCTTTCACGATAGGGCGAGGAGGCACGTGACCTCGCCTGACGGGAGCCGGACCGCGTGAACCGACGCTTTGCGTTCGGTTTCCGGGTCCCGTGGTCGTCGACCACCGCGGACCGTAAGTGCGGGGGACCCCCCGCCCATCGGTGGCTATCGTTCAACACGCCCCCGTCGGTCGGCGCAGGGCCGACAAGCTGCTGTACTGTCGCGACCAACGTCTGGAGGCTCGCGTTGGTCTCCTGAGCCAGGGCACGGAGCTGTCCCTGGGTGGCTAGTTCTGAGCCGCCGGTCTCTTCGATTGAGTGGGCGGGGTGGCCGTCGACGTGCGTGTCCCCGGGGTTGCCATTGGATGCGCCGTTCTCCTCCTCTGGGATGGGGGTCATGCGCTTCCTTCCATTGCTGGCTCGTGCCATTGTTGGTGCGGTTTTCTGCTTCGTGGGATGATCTTCGGTTCCCACAGACGGTGCCAGATGTTTCAGAGTGTTTTCTCACTACAAAGCGTTGACCGTGGAGAACCCGGTCAACGTGGTCAAGGGGCCCGCTTTGGGTCCCTCGGGGGCTTCGAATCGGTGCAGAAGGGGCGAGGGGAAGCCTCGGCCCTGGTTGAGACGCTCGGCCTCGGACAGGTGTGCTCGGCCTCGGCTGGAAGGGGGACGAGGGGTAGCCTCAGTCGCCCGGGTAGATGCACGGCCGACGGGTGGTGAGGGAGAGTCTCGGACCCGATTAGGACGCGCGGCCTCGGTAGGACGTGCTCGGCCACGGCAGGCTGACGGTGAGGGGAAGCCTCACTGTCCGGTTGATCGAGTGGTCGGAGAGGGGCGAGGGGTAGCCTCGGCCCGTTGATCTGTTGTCCACCTGCGCAGACGAGAACGCTCGTCAGGGGGCCGGACCTTGGTTCCGGCCAAATCCCCTCCGATGCCTAAGTCAGATAGAGATCTGAGAAAGGAGGCCCGGCGGAGACGGTCCGACTCGTGAGGAGATCGTAACGGCGTCTCTCGGCGCGAGCGGGGGAGGAAGGAGATGAATTGGGGGAACGAGGTCGTTGATGGAGTACCTTAGGTTTTGTTACCTGAGATGCGGTCCCTCTCTTCATCGTCTTCCTTGCCCTTTTGTAGAGCCCCGGCGTGATCGCCTCTGACCCACGTCCCACGTCCGCCATTGATCGTGCCCCATCAGTCCCCCCTCGCCGCCGCTCCCTCCGCCATGCCAGCACCTTCCCATTATCGCTCTTTAGTGGTCGCGCGTTCTGGGGGAGTGGTTTTCACAGGAGTGGGCGAGCGACTAACGGGTTATTGGGGCTGGGTCGGATCGACGTTCGAGGAGGCCTCTTGTAGGGCCTTTGTCGAATGGGCTTTGAGGACGCAGATGGGCTTTTGACCAGTAGTCGGGCTCCTGGGCTCGTGCTTTACGGGTCTCGGCCAAATAGGCGTAACATAAGGTTTTGAGCAACAAATTTTTTATTTGTAAGGCTCAATTCCTTAACTTGAGAGAGAAGTGTGTCTCTCTCACTAGTGTCATAAGCATGCCTTTCATCATGAATTACACTAGTAATATCTAGTTCATGTAATCTACTCTTAGCAATCTTATATTTTGCTTTTAATCTATTGTAAGAGTTGATGCACTTACTAGCCTTTTAAGAGACCAAGTCGAAATTGTTCTTGAGCTCCTCATATGAGATCTTTTCTTCCTCGATCTCAACCTCATCATCATCCTTACTAGAGCTTGATGATGACTTCTCCTCCATATCCATGAGGCACGAATCCTTATAGGAGTTGTAGGTGTCGAGCCAAGCAGCCAACTCTTCTTCATTTAAACCGAAGGGGATTGGAGTAGGACCATCAATGGCTACAAAGCATGCGTGAGCATCCTCCTTTGTATCCTCTTCTTCGTTACTAAGTGTCCTCACTTGAATCATCAAAGGTCCCGACAAGTCCCTTCTTGTGATTTTTGAACTTGGACTTTTCTTTCCAATGCTTCTTCCCTTTACCCTTGTAAAGTTTCTTTGTTGGGTTTGGAAGGGCAATCGGTGGACAAGTGACATTTTCCACTTCAAGTGTAACAAGTAGGAACCTTGTTAGAATTGGAGGCAAACTTTGACAAAGACTTACCTTGCTTGCATTTGAGGAATGCTATGAATTGCTCGGCAAGCTCCTCAATTTCTTTTCCACTTGCATCTTCTTGCACATCTTCATCACTAGGAGCTTCTCGATGGAATTTCCTCCTCCACTTGATTGGCTCCTCTTTGGCATGGAATGCAACCCCCTTTTGCTTCCCTGGCTTCTCAGGCTTCGATGGTTGAATCTCTTTCTTGTGTTGAAGCTTCACTTTATACGCCATGAGATTACCAATGCACTCCTCAATGGTGTATTTGGACGTATCATATGACTCCAAAATTCCGTTGGCCTTTGACTCCCAACGAGGTGTGAGAGAGTCAATGATCTTCTCTACACGATCCTATTGGGAAATCATCTTCCCGAGTCCCTCCAAAGCATTCATGATATCAGTGAACCTTGTGAACATCTCTGAAATGCTTTCGCCTTCCTGCATCTTAAACATTTCATATTTAGATTTAAACACAGTTTGTTTAGATTTCTTTACCTTCGTAGTCCCTTCATGACAAATCTCCAAGGTATGCCAAATATCGTTGGCCGTTTTACACATGGAGATGCGGTTGAACTCATTTGCTGAGAGAGCGCAATGTAATGCGTTCATAGGCCTCGCTTTGAACTTGATCGAGTCCTTCTCCGCCTTTGTCCTAGAAGCCGTAGGAGTAGTGGGCTTCTCGAATGGCACCTCCGTAATGTCCCATAGGTCTTGACCCTCCATGTAGATCATCATTCTTATCTTACAACTTGGGTAGTTGGTTCCGTTGAAGAGCGGGGGTCAAACGGTTGAGTGACCTTCTTCATGGCATGCGGATGTAGCGTTGAATGCCATCATTACAGTATGTTATAACCTTACTCTGATACCAATTGTAAGGATCTCCTTACCCTTGCAATACTAACAACATACACTAGAGGGGGGGTGAAAAGTGTAATGGCAATAAAATTGTCCAATTAAAATTTAACTTGCAAATGCGGAATTATTAATGCAAGAGGAATTAAAAGGCATAATCAATTCAAACGCAAACACAAAGTTTTACCTTGGTTCCCCTAACTGTTGAATATTGGACTCCCCGGATTTGGTTTTGATGATGAGCAAACATAAATAATCCATGAACTAACAATTTGTTAGCGCAGTATTGGAGATCGTCGCCAAATTCACGATAACATTCAAAGCGACATCTCAACACTTCTCAAAGCTCGTATTCATGCCTAAAGCTTCGTTGAAGCTCTTGCGCCGTTTTGGAAGTCATGAAGATTTAATCAAAGCTTTCGAAGACCGTTCTTTAAGGTTTATTTATAGTCTTTTAAGCTTCGATCTATAGAATATTAAGCCTTGAGTATATCTTACGTTTCTATCTTCATAACGCTCATATCGTAGCTCTAGGATCTTAGTACAAGTTCATTCTAACTTCCTCGAAGCGTCGCGCTTCGTTTCGGACTTGTTTGTGTATGTTAGTTGGTACAAGAAGGAGTACTGACCGACTAGATGGTGATCTAGTCGGTCAGCAACTCTTCTTGGACCGACTAGTTTGATTCCTTAATTTCTTAGACTTTACTGTTTACGGTTAGTCGGTCTACGTTGACTCACCGACCGACTAGTTTGTGAACTAGTCGGTCAGTGATGCTTCTTTGACCGACTAGTTGTGACTTACTGTTCATACTAAATTTCTCCTAAGCTACTGTTTATCGTTAGTCGGTCTAAGAACGTTTGGTGACCGACTAGTTGACAATCTAGTCGGTCAACTTTTGTTCTTGGACCGACTAAGTCATATTGTGTTCAGACTATTTCATTTTGCCTCTTAGTCGGTCTACGTTCACTGACTGACCGACTAGTTGTGAAACTAGTCGGTCAGAAAGTCTTCTTGGACCGACTAGATTTCTAGGTCTGAATTTCTATCTCTTCTCAGTTCCTCTCTTAGTCGGTCCATGTTGATTGACTGACCGACTAGTTGATGAACTAGTCGGTCAGTGGTTGTTCTTTGACCGACTAGTTGCCTCAGATTTCTATCCGTTGGAGAATGACCTAACTTGTTTTTATGGGACCCTATAAATACGAACCTAGGTCATTTCTATCTAGGTTAGAGCTGCCATTAAGAGATTCATTGAGTTCAAAAGAGATAGCCATTCTCACTTGTTTCCAAAGCTCTCTTCCTCACAAGAAACCCATTCTCTCACATTCTAGATCTAGAATCCATCTTGAGAGAAGCTTGTTCTTGGTGAGCCCTTCAAGCCCTAGCTTGATCCAAGTCTCCAAATCACTCCTAGGCACCTATTGCTGGTCATTTCCTTGGTGCTAGGACTTGGTGACTTCATCTTCCTCAAATCCTTCCTTTCACCTATTTGGGTAAGAAAAACTCAAGGTATAGGATTTTGTGGTAAGCTTGTTTATTTCATATAAACTCTTTTATATTGCTTGTTGATTCTCTCGGTTGTGAGAGAAGGTTGTGATCCTGGGTTGTGGGATTCACTATTGCCGTTGCATGTATGATTTGATCTTGTGAAGGTTTTTCACAAGATATTCATAGTGGAAATCTTGGGTTAGGGTATCTAACCTAAGTATCCGGAGGGGATCCGGGTGGTTGGGACGTAGGATCACTGGGAACAAGTCGGGGAGACTTGGGTGGATCCGAACCCATTAACATCATTTGTTTGCATTGTTAATTTTGTTGTTGTCATTCAATTTAAGCTTCCGCAAATTGATTTGGTAGTTGTTTGCACTTTAATTTGGAATTATACTCCTTGTTATTTTTAAAGTACTATTCACCCCCCCTCTAGTACTTGTGCAGTAGCTTGTAGGGCATTACATTTGGTATCAAAGCCAGATACTTAGCTATGTCTGCCAACGACAACAAGACCGTGCGTCCACCTTCCAACTATGACACCTTCAGGAACCATGAAGGAGCATCTTCGGTGATGGAAGGACATTCCTCTACGAGGCCTCCATTCTTCAACGGTACCAACTACGGGTACTGGAAGTGCCGGATGGAAACCTTCCTCCGGAGTGCATCTCTATGGAGGACCACAATGAAGGAATACATCGAGCCCGAAGAAGAAGACTTTGAGAAATGGACTACCGCGGAGGTCGCCGCGGAGGTAAGCAATGCCAAGGCAATGAACGCCTTGCAATGCGCATTGGAGCCCAAGGACTTCAATAAGATATGCACATGTAAGAGTGCATATCAAATTTGGAACTCCCTCCTCATTCTACATGAAGGGACGAGTTGGGTGAGAGACTCTAAACTCGTAGTCGTAAACAAAGATTACGAAATGTTTCATATGCAACAGGGCGAGAAGATGAAAGAATATTACGCTCGCTTCGTTGACATAATAAACGAGTTAGAGGCCCTCGGCAAATCTTACACTCAAAAGGAGAAGTGCTCGAAGATTATCGAAGGACTTCCTTCTTCTTGGGAGAAACGTACCTTCGCCATCGAGGAAGGTAATGATATGAATAAGTATACCGTAGTTCAATTAATGGGTACTTTAATGTCATACGAGGTACGCAAAGATAGTAAGGTGAAGTTACAAGAAAAGATGAAGTCCTATTTGAACCAAGACGTGCCTAAGAAAAAGGCGATTGCATTCAAGGTGGCTTCATCCACCTCTACCGATGATGAGGACTCGGAAGAAGAAATGGACATGGAATCCATTGCACTCATGGCAAAGAAGTTCAATCGCTTCTTCCGAAAGGGTAACTTCAAACAAAAATCTAAATTTACTTCTACTAACGCCTCTCCACCTTTGTGCTTTAAATGCAATAAGCCAGGACACATCAAAGCGGATTGTCCTCAAAACAAGCAAAAGGAGAAGTGGAAGGCGCCGAAGTTCGACAAGTCAAAGAAGTACAAAAAGGTGTACAAAAAGGGACTTGTCGGAGCAACATTCACCGACTCCGAGGATTCCTCAAGCGGAGAGTCGGACGATGAGAAAGTGGAGCAAGTGCACATGTGCTTCATGGCAAGAGAGGAGCATGATCGAGGATCTTCCTCCTCCGATGATAGCGACGACGAAGGCAATGAGGTAACTATGGATGAACTTAGGGATGCTAACTCTCATTTATGGTCTAAATACACTAAATTAGTAAATAGATATACTAAAGTAAAAGATGACCTAGCTAGCATTCAAACCTCGCCTAAGACTATCATCACCAACAACAACACCGTTGTTGAAGAGTTAAGAAATGAGATTGTCAATCTTAAATCTAAACTTGAACATGTTAGCATTGATGATCCGGAAGAACATCGGATAGCGGATTTAACTTCTCAAAACTTGACTTTGAGTATTGAGAACGAGAATCTTAAATCTCGTGTTTATGTGCTCACATCGCAAGTATCTACTTTAGATACTTCTTTTCGTTCTCTCAAAGAGAAATATGAGAACACATTAGGCCGAATTAATAAATTCAATAAGGGTAAGGACCATTTGGATAAAATCCTAAGTGACTTACTTCCGGCCAATCACCACATTGGTTTGGGGTATACGATGGGATGTCCATCCAAAGCGGCCACTACTTTTGTTAGGCCAACTTCCGGTGACTCTACGAGTAGTAGCAAACACTCTATTGGTAGTTCATCTACCAATGGTGCTTCCACCTCGTCCACACCCTCTTTTGGAAAGAAACCCACTTTGGGTGGACCTCCAAAGAAGGGGCATGCTTATATGTACACCACTACCATGCCACGTAGGAACACACGTCCTACTCTACCGTCACACACATATGATGATTTTTATGCAACACATTCTCGGGCACGTGCACACCATGTGAGACACCCTCACGCACGTGTTCCCACACATGCATATGTTCACCCATCTCATCATATGAATAATTCTCGTCGTGCACCATTCCATCATGTTCCTTATGCCTATCCACAACATGCATCACGTAGAAATCAACGTAGCATGCATGCACCCAATAGGATGAGGGCTCCCAAAATTTTCACTATTTGGAGCCCAAAGGACACAAGCATGGATGAAAAACAAATGTATATGAATGCTTATTTTTCGAATGTTGTGCACAGTAGAAATTATGTGGAGAAGTCTAAGTCCAATTGGACTTGGCTTCCAAAGGTCTAACCTTTGAGGACCCAATGACCTTGGGTACCATGATATGAAATTCTCTATCTTTAGGTACTCAAGGGAAAGAAAAAGAAAAGGAGCAACAAATTCAAATTTGGCTCCAAAGGGAATTGGATAATCGATAGCGGGTGTTCAAAACACATGACGGGTGACGCTCAATTGATCTCCGGAGTAGTTCCCATTGCAAATGGAAACCGCGTCGTATTCGGAGGCAACGAGAGCGGAACCATCATCGGTGTTGGTAAAGTGGGTAACCCGTTTAAACCCTTAATTAGTGATGTTTATCTAGTTGATGGTTTAAATCATAATCTTATTTCAATAAGCCAACTTTGTGACAAAGGTTACAAAGTTAGCTTTGCGAAAGGATTGTGTCATATTTCAAATGATAATAATAAGTTATTATTTTCCGGCACACGCCGTAAAGATATTTATATTTTGGATCTTCCTAAGTCGTTTGAACAATGTCTCGTTGCCAACACAAGTGAACAACACTTATGGCATCGACGATTTGGACATGTGAACTTTGGAACACTTTATAAGCTTTCAAAATTAAATTCCATTAAAGGTTTTCCGAAGCTCGTTTTTGAAAAGAAAAGTTTTTGCGATTCTTGTCAACGTGGCAAGCTTCCTAAATCTTCATTCAAACCTAAGAAAAGCATTTCTACTAAACGGCCACTAGAGCTATTGCATCTAGATTTATTTGGGCCAACTAGAGTTGCTTCCTTAGGAAATGCAAGATATGGACTAGTCATCGTTGATGATTATTCAAGATTTACATGGGTATTTGTGAAGAAAGTACAAAATCTCATCGGAACCACCATTGTCACTATTCGTAGTGATCATGGGGGTGAATTTGAGAATGAGTCTTTCTCAAATTTTTGTGATGATCTTGGAATTACTCACACGTTTTCTTCCCCTCGCGCACCTCCTCAAAATGGTGTTGTTGAGAGGAAGAATAGAACGCTTGTGGAGTGTGCTCACACTATGCTCGAAGATAGTCAACTTGGTTAAACTTGCTATGAATTGTTGTTTGGTAGATTGCCTCAAGTTAAACATTTTCGTGTTTTCGGCGCAAAATGTTTTATTAAAAACACATATGATAATTTGGACATGTTTGATCTGAGATCGGATGAGGGGATATTTGTTGGGTATTCCTCACGTAGCAAAGCCCACCGGATATACAACAAAAGATCCTCTACGATCGAGGAATCATTACATGTCTCTTTTAATGAGGATTTTACTACTTCTAGAATTTCAAATGATAATGATTCTATGGATGTTTTATGTGATTCGTTTGAAAATTCTAAGTCCATTGATTCAATTGATTCTATTGATACTAACCCGACTAATGAAGTTGTTGAGAATGTGCCTAGTGATCAAGGTATTCCCAAGCGGCTTCATACCGTTCGCGACCATCCCCATGAGCAAGTCATTGGCAATATTCATGATAGTGTCAAGACGAGATCGCAAGTCCACCACTTCGCCAATTGTGCCTTTGCCTCATCAATAGAGCCAAAGAATATAGTTGAAGCGTGCGAAGATAGTGCTTGGATCCTTGCCATGGAGGAGGAACTCATTCAATTCGAAAGGAATGAGGTATGGGAGCTTGTTCCTTTGCCATCGAAGAACCACACCGTCATAGGGACAAAGTGGATCTTCAAGAACAAAACCGACGAAAATCAAGTCGTCGTCCGGAACAAAGCTCGGTTAGTTGCTCAAGGCTATCGCCAAGAGGAAGGTATCGATTTCGAAGAATCCTTCGCTCCGGTAGCTAGATTAGAATCGATTAGACTATTATTGTCTTATGCATGCCATAAAAATTTTAAGTTATTTCAAATGGATGTTAAAAGTGCATTTTTAAACGGAGATGTCGTTGAGGAAGTTTACGTTTCTCAACCTCCGGGCTTCATAAATGAAAAATTTCCAAATCATGTTTTTAAACTAAAGAAAGCTCTTTATGGTTTGAGACAAGCTCCTCGAGCTTGGTATGATCGCCTAAAGAATTTTATTTTGGATTTGAATTTTAAAATGGGCGAAGCCGATTCTACACTTTTTGTTAAGCATGCGAATAATGATATTTTATTAGTTCAAATTTATATTGATGATATCATTTTCGGTGCTACTAACTTCACTCTTTGCGAAGAGTTTTCTAATGTTATGAAGGAACAATTTGAGATGAGCCACATGGGCGAACTCAAATATTTCTTAGGTCTCCAAATTCGCCAATTGAACAATGCAATCTTCATCCACCAAACGAAGTATACGGTGGAGTTGCTTAAGCGATTTGGAATGGAGAGTGCTTCAGGGAAAAAGACTCTAATGAGCACGACTACGCATTTTGACAAGGATACGGGCGGTAAGGATGTAGACATTCGTCTATATCGAGGTATGATAGGTAGTTTACTTTATCTTACCGCAAGTAGGCCCGATATTATGTTTGCCGTATGCGTATGTGCTCGTTATCAGTCTCAACCTAAGGAGTCTCACTTAGTAGCGGTAAAACGTATTTTCCGTTATCTAAGTTATACACTTGATTTTGGATTACTTTATCCAAAATCTAGCACGTATGAGTTAATCTCATATAGTGATGCCGATTATGCGGGATGCAAATCCGACAGGAAAAGTACTAGTGGCACTTGCCATTTTCTAGGAAATTCTCTTGTCTCTTGGTTTTCCAAGAAGCAAAATTCCGTATCATTTTCAACCACCGAGGCGGAATATATTGCCGCCGGTGCCGCTTGTGCCCAGGTTCTTTGGATGAGACACACTTTGAAGGAATTTGGTATTCATTGTGATACTAGCCCTATCATGGTGGATAACCAAAGTGCTATCTGTCTTTCAAAGAATCCGGTGCACCATTCCCGATCAAAACACATAGATGTCCGACACCACTTTTTAGATGATCATGTTGCTAAAAAGGACATCATTTTAGTGTACGTTGAAACCCAAAAGCAAATCGCCGATATTTTCACGAAACCCCTAAAGGAGGACTCCTTTGTGCGGTTGCGTCGAGAATTGGGGATTATGTGTGAATCCGAGATATAGGATTCATATTTCATTCAATTATCTTGCATGCTTTTATATTTCGCGATATTTCGTTCATGCTAGATTTATTGAATTTTTGGGAATTTTATGTGATTTGTTTGAATTTTTGCTCGAATTCGTATTTAAATGTCGTGTTTAAGATTTCGACGTTTTATGGGGTAATTTAGATGACTAATGAGAGTGTTAAGATGTTTCATCCAAGTGGTTTGTGAAGAGAACTCAATTATCAATTTTTGGACTCTTCTAGTCGGTTTCAGTTCATTAGTCAACCGACTAGATGCTCATCTAGTCGGTCAGCTAGTGAACTCAGACCGACTAGATCAAGCTTTAATCTAACTCTTATCATTTTCTTTCTTTAGTCGGTCACAGTACACTTACCGACCGACTAGACTGAAAACTAGTCGGTCAGTGAGTATACTGCGACCGACTAACTCTAGCCCTAAAAATTCCTGTTTGCCCCTGTTTCGACTTAGTCGGTTCAAGCTCATTGACCGACCGACTAGATCGTAATCTAGTCGGTCAGTGCTTGAACTGTGACCGACTAAGTGTGTTAGGGCAAATGTGTCTTTTCGCTTCCCAGACCGACTTATCTCAATTTTATCCGACTAAAATTTGTTTTAGTCGGTATTCATCTCAGCTCCACCCCGAAAAATCCTCTCCCCTTTCGAAACCCCTTCGACTTCCGACGTCTTTCCGGCCATCTTTCCGACCATCCCCGCCGTCCGTCGCCGTCGACCCTCTCTCCTAGGTATAACCCCCCTTCTAGATCTCGTTTTCCATTCCTAGGGTTTGATCTATTTAGAGTTTTCACTTCCTAGGGTTCTAGGGTTTCGATTTTTACTCTATTAGAGCTTGTGTGTTTTCAGTTCTAGGGTTTGTATTAGGTTGCTTGATCTAGTCCCGTCGCTTGCTTGTTCTCGTCGTGCCACGATCATGGCAAAGACGCGGATCCCTATCACTTCTTCTGGGGCTTCACCCATGACTGTAGAGCCTTCTAACCCTAGGAATCCGTCTAAGCCCAAGCGTCGTGCTAAATCTACCCAAGCTTCTCCGTCTTCACCTCCTCTGAAGAAGCAGAGGACGGCGACGGTCAAACCCCGAAAATCTCAGTCTAAAAAGCCCATACTCCACACTCCCTCTACTCCTCCTGATTCCGATACTGAGTTTATTCCTGAGGATGACTCTGGCCATAGGGAACCTACTCCTCCACTTCGTCCTAGGACTCGCCAGCCTAAGGGAAAGGGCCCAATGCCAGCTGGTGGTGTTGACATATCGTTGTGTCGCGATGACCCTATGTGTCTAGCGGCCTACAACCGTATTGAACACTGCCCGATGCTATTGGAGCACTATGTTCAGTTTTCAGATTTCCTTGGCTTAGCTGACCTCCTCTCCTATAGTGGGCTCCTTGATTACCTTCGCTTCGACCCTAAGGTGAACCCCAGACCATATCCTCGCCTGGTCAAATTATTCTACGCCAATCGTGTTCGGGGCCAGTACGATGCGAGTCGCTCCATCGAGACTACTGTCTTGGGAACTCCTATAGTTCTCACGGCAGAAATCTTGGGGGAGATACTTGGTTGTTCGTCGTCCGGTCTCCTTCCTTCGGATATTTCTGTTGATGATATCTCTTCCTTGGATCAGTCCGTTCTTTCTGATATCTTCCATGTGATCCCTCCTGCCTTAATTGGTGTGCCTTCGAAGTCGTTCAAACCTAATGCATGGGTGCTTAATCTCATTCTGAAGTCGTGCTTGCTTCCCAAGTACGGCTCATCTTCTCTAACATCCCAGCCTTTTCTTAAGCTGATTTACGCTCTTTTCTTGGGTTGCGAGATTAATTGGGCTCGCGTTATACTCGATAAGATGGACTCTTTCGAGTGTATTCGCAAGACCAATAAATCTGCGCATATCCCTTACCCGTGTCTGTTGACCCTGGTTTTCCGGCATTTCCGAGTTCCTCTCCCTCCTGACGATGAGCGTCCTTTGGTTCCTCCTCTGAACACGACGGCCGTTAAGAAATCTCTTGTGGCGCTTTGTCACATGCAGAGGTCGACCACATCTGCTTCCCAGGCCACTCCCTCAGCTGCTGCAGCCCCCACTCCTCCTACCACATTAGATGATGTCGTACGCCTTCTTCATTGGCACGAGTCGCGTTTGGCTCGTACCGAGGAGGTAGTTTCCCGTATGGCACGTTTGATGGGCATTGATCTTCCTCCGTCCGTTTCTGAGGATGAGGAGATGGGAGATGAGGAGTTTGATGATCTTGTCACTTCCTTGGTTCGTGGCGATGAGGCCACTGCTGCTGCTGCTGCTACCACATCTGCTCATGTTGCTGGCACCTCTTCTGGTGCTCCTGAGACTTCTGCCACAGTGGGTCAGACTTCTGATGCTGCTGCTGCTCCTGTTTTGACTGCTGACATTCCTGTTGATACTTCTGCCGTCGAGCCTGTCGTCGACGTCGCGACTCCTGCCCCGACGATCCCGTCTGTTGAGACGCCTCTACTCCCAGCAGAGCCTGAGTCCACTCCGTCGACTGGACCCATGGAGACTGTTGATCCAGCCACTCCCTCGTGATCGTCAGTATCGAGGACTCTCCACTGCTCATTGGATGATGCATTTTATTGAGAGTATTTTGGGTTAGGATGGAGTTTGAGGGTTATGTTTATGTGCTGTATTTTGATATGTTGGATGTCGGTGTATGTGTTGTATTTTTTTGTTGGATGTTGATGATGGTGTTCTGATGATGTTGCTGTATCTTTTTTATGTTTATATACATGATGTATCGCACTTGATATGATGTACTCGATGTGATATTTTTTTTTGGGGATGTACTCATGACATTTATATATATATATATATATATCCATCGATGTTCACTTTGTTTTTCTTCGTCGTGCACATTAATTCTCATTCAATGTCCATGCTATATGAAATCGTCGGTCGACGATTGAAAAACTTGGTTAAATAGATTAAAATTCTATAATTGTATAGAATTGTTTTCCATGCACCAATTTAGCCAAGAATATTGAATATTGAAGAGTATGTTTCTTTATTCAAGAAATGAATAATTATTTGGTATTTTTGATGATTTTGACTTTCACTTTTTGATAATGGACAATTTGGCACACCTTGATATGATTTCATCATTTTTCCCTTGGTGTCAATTAGTTCCATCGTCATTGTCTACGACTCCCGATGTTGGATTTCCCATTTCCTAGTTGTTGTCGTTGTATGCCCCCCATTTTTGGGATAATGCCAAAGGGGGAGAGATAATGATAATAAATAGGTCAAATGAAAATTTAACTCAATTTCCAAGAATCTAATTTGATGTGTTAGATTCAGGGGGAGTTAAGATATATATAAGGATTTTCAAAATCCGATATTTCAAAAATCGATTCTCTTTATATTTCTTACTCGTCTGATTGATGCAATTCATATATATTCATTTTGGAATTAACGTGTCATCAATGCAGGGGGAGTAAGTATTTTACATTTGAATCATTATTTTTTATTATTATTTATGTTGGTTTGTCATCACCAAAAAGGGGGAGAATGTTGAATATTGGACTCCCCGGATTTGGTTTTGATGATGAGCAAACATAAATAATCCATGAACTAACAATTTGTGAGCGCAGTATTGGAGATCGTCGCCAAATTCACGATAACATTCAAAGCGACATCTCAACACTTCTCAAAGCTCGTATTCATGCCTAAAGCTTCGTTGAAGCTCTTGCGCCGTTTTGGAAGTCATGAAGATTTAATCAAAGCTTTCGAAGACCGTTCTTTAAGGTTTATTTATAGTCTTTTAAGCTTCGATCTATATAATGTTAAGCCTTGAGTATATCTTACGTTTCTATCTTCATAACGCTCATATCGTAGCTCTAGGATCTTAGTACAAGTTCATTCTAACTTCCTCGAAGCGTCGCGCTTCGTTTCGGACTTGTTTGTGTATGTTAGTTGGTACAAGAAGGAGTACTGACCGACTAGATGGTGATCTAGTCGGTCAGCAACTCTTCTTGGACCGACTAGTTTTGTCACGACCCGCTTCCCTAAAATGGAGGCGAGACGTGAAAAGGTCCGCACGAGAGTGGAGCTGTGAAGCCCCAAACCCGATAAGCGTCCACAAATAAATAAACAGGTCCCTGTAACCACAACAGAATAACAATAATAACACAAGGAGAGACTGAAATAAAATTCCACATCTCACAAATTGTCCAACATCAACAATAAGTCCAACATCCAGAAAAGCCACCAGGCTAAAAGAAAAGAGTCCAAGGCCCAGAACAAGGCCAACAAAAGAATACGACATAACAAAGTATAGGTGCTACGCACCGAATACAAAACAACTGTCTAACAAAAGTAAAACACACGATGACACTAGGACTGGTCCCCAGTGTCCACGTGCTCCCCGTCAAACACAAGCTCGGGCTCGGCGTCAGCAAACACCTCGTCCTCAACGAGGTACTCGGGCTCGGGATCTAACATGTGTCACCCAAAAGAGTAAAGGGGCACATGTCAGCAAGTCTAAAAAGACTTGGGCAAGGAAACTGAAAGTGAGGCATCTAGCAACCTAGCAGTTTAGTATGCATGACATGGCAGTTATAACATGAGTGCACAATTTAAACATGGCAAGACAATTTGTACAAGAGAACAATCATCGGGACAAGACAAGAGTAGCCAAGCTACTATCAATTCAATCAATTCACATTTTGTAGGTGTTTAGGCCATTCGCTGAATGGCATAGCATTTCAGACCGATCGGCACTAAACACTACTCAATACCCACACGATATGGAGCCTGGGGTCCCTGCACATTGAGCTCATCTAGTGAGCCTAGGGTTGCCCCGCACATTGAGCTCGCATTCTTAGTTCACAATTCATTACATCGAGCGTTGGGGTTTCCAACTCATTATGCTCGCTTCTGGTCACGAGCCAGGAACACAAGTATGGCGTAGGGAACACCTAGCCGGAACACGCAATTCGGGCATTGGCTATCAACCAACACATGGCCCGCTTCTGGAACACGAGCCAGGAACACAACATTGTAGCGAAGCTACGCAATCACAGCAATACCTAAAGAATGCGAGATCATGACAATTTATTTGCGTACAGTTAATTAAATTAAACGTGACAGGCGAAATGCAATGACATGAACATATTGCGTACCGTTAATTGAAAGTAAACATGACATGTTAATTGTGCAACATGCTAAAAGTCGGAACTAGCTTCGTTGTCAAGCTAGTTCCCCAATTTGCGCCTAGGCGAGTATCATTTCTTCACCTAGCCTCTTTTACGCCTACAACAAGCAAATGGCCTAAAACATGGCCTAAACCCTAAGTGGCAAGTTTCACTTGCCTAGCACCGGGGATTGACGACCACTTCGTCACACGGATGCTATCTACGGGGGAAATCGCTGTTTTGGGGGAGGCAACATCAAACACATGAAATTAATTAGGGTTTTCATAAAATTATAAATAGGTTAAGAAAACAACGGTAGAACGATTTCTTACCAAGAGGAGACGGAAGAAACACTCCGGGGAACCCTAAGATCAGATCTGGAAAAGATTGGAGAAGTTTGGAGAAACTAGGGTTTTGGGGGATTTGGGGATTTTGATGGGTTTTGATGGAGATTTGGGGAAGATGAGGGGTAGATGGAGTGAATGGATGGATTGGATGATGATTCTAGGGCTTGGAATGGAGAAATGGAGCTTGGAGGAAGATGGGGGCTGAAGGGGGAAGATTCTAGGGTTTTGGGTCGTGTTGGAGAAGAAGAAGTCGTTTGGGAGGGGTATTTATAGGTTGGGCTGGCGGCTGCCCAGAAATTAGGGTTTTAACACAGACTAGTCGGTCAAAGAACAACCACTGACCGACTAGTTTGGCAACTAGTCGGTCGGTCGACCAACGCAGACCGACTAAGTGTAAACAGTAACTCCTGAACGAAAATAGGATTTAGAGTTAGTCGGTCCATGAACAAGTACTGACCGACTAGTTTAGCATCTAGTCGGTCGATGAACGTTCTTAGACCGACTAAGAGTAAACAGTAACTGATACAAAAATAAGATGATGAGTTAGTCGGTTCAAGAAGCATTGCTGACCGACTAGTTTGCAACCTAGTCGGTCAACGAACGTTCTTAGACCGACTAACGATAAACAGTAACTCCTGAGAAATTTAGAAAGCTAACTAGTCGGTCCAAGAAGGATTGCCGACCGACTGGATCGTCATCTAGTCGGTCGGTGGCCCTTCTTACACCGGCTAATGAGCACAGAAAAGTACCGATACGGAGCGCGAGGCTCCGGCATCGATTCCTAAGACTCCTAGGCTTGATCTAACAGTTAGATATGACCGTTATGAAGTCCGTCACGAGTGACATACTTCGAAATCGACAATCCTAAGGAAGAAGCGAGAAAATACGACGAATCGATCGAAAATGAAATCTACGGAGACAAAAACCACACAAGAGGAGAAAATCCATCAAAACATATATTAGGTTATATTAAATCCAGATACATGAAAAGCAGTCGTTACATCCTCCCCAACTTAAGAAAAATTCCGTCCTCGGAATTTCCAAAAATTCACGAGTCCGGAAACAAAAGTGGGAAACGCTCTCGCATCTCATCCTCATTCTCCCAAGTAGACTCTCCAGGTGAACCGTGTCGCCACATCACCCTCACAAGATTGACAATCTTGCTCCGAAGCGATTTCTGACGCCTGTCCAGAATCTGCACTGGATGCTGGTCATACGTCATATCAGGGCGAACTGTAATCTCCGAAAAATCCACCGCATGAGACGGATCGCTAATGTATCGACGAAGCTGCGACACATGGAAAACATTGTGAACTCCTTCCAAAGATGGCGGCAAGGCCAAGCGATAAGCTACCTCGCCAACCCTCTCCAAAACATCAAACGGTCCAATGTATCGCGGGCTCAACTTTCCACGCTTCCCAAAACGAATCACACCACGATTCGGGGAAATCTTCAAGAACACATGGTCGCCCGGCTAAAACTCCAAAGGACGACGTTTAGCATCCGTCCAATGCTTAAAACGGTCCTGAGCAATCCTCAACCTCTCCCGAATATTCCTGACGATATCCACGGCCTCCACGATCATCTCAGGTCCCAACAACTCCCGATCACCAACGTCATCCCAACTCAATGGCGATCGACATTTCCTCCCATAAAGAGCGGCGAAAGGCGCCATGCCGATACTCGCCTGGAAGCTGTTGTTGTATGAAAACTCTACCAGATGTAGATGGTCCTCCCACG
This sequence comes from Scilla litardierei, assembly GCA_030789695.1. Classification (NCBI taxonomy): domain Eukaryota; kingdom Viridiplantae; phylum Streptophyta; class Magnoliopsida; order Asparagales; family Asparagaceae; genus Scilla; species Scilla litardierei. Next base: position 164,785,197 of record CM061133.1, read on the forward strand.
AACCCTTGAAATCCAACATGCACGCCCTCAGCATGTCTTCCAAAATCTGAATCGTCCTCTCGGACTGGCCATCCGTCTGCGGATGGTACGCCGTGCTGAAACTCAGACGCGTACCCAAGCTCTTCTGCAAACTCTGCCAGAACTGAGATGTGAACCTCGTGTCTCTGTCAGACACGATACTCATGGGGACTCCGTGAAGTCGCACAACCTCCTGCACGATTCACGATACATCACTATCCAAACTAGGAAAAGGAAATAAAAACGGAGAGTAAAAGAATTTTACCTCCATATATCTCCTCGCTAGCGCCTCAGTGGACTGTCCCACTCGGAACGGAATAAAGTGCGCAGATTTGGTCAATCGATCTACGATCACCCAAATCGCGTCATTCTGCTTCGGACTCCGAGGTAGTCCAGTCACGAAATCCATAGTGATGTGTTGCCACTTCCACTCCGGAATCGGAAGCAGTTGTAGCAACCCGGCCGAACGCTGATGCTCCGCCTTCACTTGCTGGCAAACCAAGCACTTGGCCACACTCCGAGCCACACTCCTCTTCATACCATGCCACCACTAATTCAGACGAAGATCCTGGTACATCTTGGTGCCACCAGGATGCACAGAATACGGCGAACTGTGTGCCTCCACCATCAGCTCCTCTCTGATATCCCCAGCTGGCACACACAACCTGGCTCCGAACCTCAGCGAGCCATCTTCATGAACCAAAAAGTCAGTCCGCAGACCGGCTTCCACCTGCTCCCGAATCTTCACCAGCTTCGGATCCTCAGCCTGGCCAGCCTTAATCCGATCCACGATCGTCGACTGTACCTGCATGTACATCAACGAAGAAGCCTCCCCAGGAAGAACAATCTCCACACCAGACTCGCAAAAATCCTGCTGCAATCTCCACTGCGAGGTCAAAATCATCACCGCTGGAAGCCTACTCAAAGCATCTGGAACCACATTCACCTTGCCAGGGTGAAACTGCAAATCAATATCATAATCCGCCATAAGCTCCAACCATCGACGATGTCGCATGTTAAGCTCCTTCTGAGTGAAAATGTACTTCAAGCTTTTGTGATCGGTGAAAATTTTCACTTTCTCACTCAGCAAGAAGTGCCTCCAAATCTTAAGAGCAAACACAACGGCAGCCAACTCCAAATCATGCGTCGGATAATTCTTCTCATGAACCTTAAGCTGACGAGACGCATACGCCATAACATGCCCATGCTGATGCAACACACAACCGAGACCCTTGCCAGAAGCATCGCAAAAGATCTCAAATCCACCGCTGCGATCAGGCACAACAAGAATAGGGGCACTCGTCAACCTCTCCTTCAGAATACCAAAAGCATTCTCACAATCACCCGACCAAACGTAAGCAACATCCTTCCGCGTCAACCTGGTCATCGGCTCAGCAATACGAGAAAAGTCTTTAATGAATCGCCGATAATAACCAGCAAGTCCAAGAAAACTCCGAATCTCAGATGCTAACGACGGAACAGGCCACTCCCTGATGGCCCGAATCTTCTCGGGATCCACTGAGATACCATCTCCAGTCACCACATGCCCGAGAAAAGCAACTCTATCCAGCCAAAACTCGCACTTCGAAAACTTAGCATACAAACGATGCTTCCTCAAAATTTCCAATACCGTCCTCAAGTGCGATGCATGCTCTTCCTCCGACTTCGAATAGATCAGAATGTCGTCGATAAAGATAACGACAAACTTATCCAAAAAGTCGTAGAAAATCAGGTTCATCAGATTCATGAAAACTGCGGGCGCGTTAGTTACGCCGATAGGCATAACCACAAACTCATAGTGTCCATACTTCGTCCTGAACGCTGTCTTCGGAACATCATCCCTCTTCACCTTCAACTGATGGTAACCACTCCTCAAATCCAGTTTAGAAAACACCCTCGAACCTCCAAGCTGATCAAAAATATCATCGATGCGAGGCAACGGGTATTTATTCTTAATGGTCACCGCATTCAACCCCCGATAGTCCACGCACATGCGACGCGAACCATCCTTCTTCTTAACCAGCAACACCGGTGCTCCCCACGGAGACACACTAGGATTAATATAACCCTTCTGCAACAGCTCATCCAACTGCTTCCATAACTCCTCCAACTCTGCAGGTGCCATACGATACGGCGCCTTCGAAATCGGCTGCGCACCTGGAACAAGATCGATAGAAAATTCCAGAGCTCGATCAGGCGGCAAACCAGACATCTCCTCGGGGAAGACGTCGCCAAAATCTCGCACCACAGCTGGCCACTCCAGCTCCATCTGCATAGCCACAGCCTCCACCGGCCTGGCCCGAAATCTGACAGGACCAAGCGAACTGCTACCACGACTGAACTCAAACACTGGATGTCCGGGAATCTCGAACACCACCTTCTTCCTCCTGCAGTCAATCGTAGCATAGAAGCTCGCCAGCCAATCCATCCCAAGAACTGCATCATAGTTGATGATGTCGTGGACAATGAAATCCGCAAAAAGCTCATGTCCACAGACCACCAACGAGCAAGAATTGCAACCACGATGCACCGAGACCACACCATTCCCTGTGACGATATTCCAACTCTTCAGAAGAGGGGACGTCGACAAGGAATGCCTCACCACGAAGCTCCGAGAAATAATGCACATCGATGCACCAGAGTCAAAGAGGACTCGTGCAGGAAATGTGCACACCAAAATCACACCTAATCAATCAATTAACAATCAAACCCTATTCTAGCAAACAAGAAAGTTCAAGCAAACAACATAATCTAGCAATCAAGACCAAATAGGAAAGTAATAGCTAGAATGAGGATTACCTGCGATAACCTCATCCACAGCCTCGCTCTCCGCAGCGGTCATCAGAAAAGCCTGCCTCCTCGGCGGAACAGCCTGCCGAAAAGCCTGCCTCTGCGGAACAAGAGCTGCTCCACGTCCAGCAGGAACAGGCGCTCGCTGCTGCAACGGCTGAGCAGCAACAGGTGCCCTCCTCAGCGGATCCGCATGCCGACAATCCTTCGCGATATGAGAAGCATCACCGCAAACCAGACACTGGCCTAGAAACTTCCGACACTGATCCTTGACGTGGCCAGGCTTGCCGCAGAAATGGCAAAACTTTGGAATAGGCCCTCCTGGCCTCTTAAACTGAGCAGACTGATTAGGCCTGAGTCCAGGTCTAACCACGGCTCTCGCCTGCTCCACAGGCCTCTTCCCAGCACCAACAACAGACCCCTTCCTCTGGTTCACGAGCAGCTCCTGCCTCTTGGCAGCGACCAGAACCTTCTGATAAGATTCCCGGTCAGAAGAGGTCACAAAACTCTGGAGCTCCGAAGCAAGCCCCTGCAGGAACCTCTGAGCTCTCTCCTCAGCGTCCTGCACCATCTTCGGCGCAAACCGACTAAGCCTCATGAACTCCTGGTGGTACATGTCCACCGACGAGTTCCCCTGCTTCAGATCGATAAAACGCTGCAGCATCTCCTCCTTGGCAGCCTTCGGGAAGAACTCACCCTCAAATCTGGCCTTGAAGGTAGCCCAAGCTACTGGCTCCACCAACAACTTCTCCTCCGCATCCCACCAATTCCTGGCGTTATCCTTGAGTTGCCTCTTCGCCAAATCAACCCATCCAGCCGGGGTGATCTTGGCCATCTTCAGATTGTCCTCGACGTTCCGAATCCACTCATCGGCAGCCAGAGGACCCTCAGAACCATCAAAATATGCGGGACCCAGCTCCCGAAATTGCTTCGCTCCTGGCTCAGAGCGAGGGGCATCCGGAAGAGCCCGGGCAGCTCGAGCAAGTGGAGCATTCTGGACTTGCAAAAGCACGCCCTGCTGCACTTGCATCATCTGCAACATCATCCGCATCATCTCACCGCTGGTGGGTTCCCGCTCAGGCTCCTCATCATGAGGGAGCGCACCACTGCCCCCACCACGGGTGAAACGCCTTCCTGCCATCTAGTGACACAGAAAACGAATCAGATTAGACTCATAGCTTATGACTCGGACGTCGAACTTAGTTTATTGGACATTCTAATATTATTATCGCTATTCCAAAGATCGCAGTTACAGAAGGACCTGCATGGGCCACCAATAAAACCTGTCACGACCCGCTTCCCTAAAATGGAGGCGAGACGTGAAAAGGTCCGCACGAGAGTGGAGCTGTGAAGCCCCAAACCCGATAAGCGTCCACAAATAAATAAACAGGTCCCTGTAACCACAACAGAATAACAATAATAACACAAGGAGAGACTGAAATAAAATTCCACATCTCACAAATTGTCCAACATCAACAATAAGTCCAACATCCAGAAAAGCCACCAGGCTAAAAGAAAAGAGTCCAATGCCCAGAACAAGGCCAACAAAAGAATACGACATAACAAAGTATAGGTGCTACGCACCGAATACAAAACAACTGTCTAACAAAAGTAAAACACACGATGACACTAGGACTGGTCCCCAGTGTCCACGTGCTCCCCGTCAAACACAAGCTCGGGCTCGGCGTCAGCAAACACCTCGTCCTCAATGAGGTACTCGGGCTCGGGATCTAACATGTGTCACCCAAAAGAGTAAAGGGGCACATGTCAGCAAGTCTAAAAAGACTTGGGCAAGGAAACTGAAAGTGAGGCATCTAGCAACCTAGCAGTTTAGTATGCATGACATGGCAGTTATAACATGAGTGCACAATTTAAACATGGCAAGACAATTTGTACAAGAGAACAATCATCGGGACAAGACAAGAGTAGCCAAGCTACTATCAATTCAATCAATTCACATTTTGTAGGTGTTTAGGCCATTCGCTGAATGGCATAGCATTTCAGACCGATCGGCACTAAACACTACTCAATACCCATACGATATGGAGCCTGGGGTCCCTGCACATTGAGCTCATCTAGTGAGCCTAGGGTTGCCCCGCACATTGAGCTCGCATTCTTAGTTCACAATTCATTACATCGAGCGTTGGGGTTTCCAACTCATTATGCTCGCTTCTGGTCACGAGCCAGGAACACAAGTATGGCGTAGGGAACACCTAGCCGGAACACGCAATTCGGGCATTGGCTATCAACCAACACATGGCCCGCTTCTGGAACACGAGCCAGGAACACAACATTGTAGCGAAGCTACGCAATCACAGCAATACCTAAAGAATGCGAGATCATGACAATTTATTTGCGTACAGTTAATTAAATTAAACGTGACAGGCGAAATGCAATGACATGAACATATTGCGTACCGTTAATTGAAAGTAAACATGACATGTTAATTGTGCAACATGCTAAAAGTCGGAACTAGCTTCGTTGTCAAGCTAGTTCCCCAATTTGCGCCTAGGCGAGTATCATTTCTTCGCCTAGCCTCTTTTACGCCTACAACAAGCAAATGGCCTAAAACATGGCCTAAACCCTAAGTGGCAAGTTTCACTTGCCTAGCACCGGGGATTGACGACCACTTCGTCACACGGATGCTATCTACGGGGGAAATCGCTGTTTTGGGGGAGGCAACATCAAACACATGAAATTAATTAGGGTTTTCATAAAATTATAAATAGGTTAAAAACAACGGTAGAACGATTTCTTACCAAGAGGAGACGGAAGAAACACTCCGGGGAACCCTAGGATCAGATCTGGAAAAGATTGGAGAAGTTTGGAGAAACTAGGGTTTTGGGGGATTTGGGGATTTTGATGGGTTTTGATGGAGATTTGGGGAAGATGAGGGGTAGATGGAGTGAATGGATGGATTGGATGATGATTCTAGGGCTTGGAATGGAGAAATGGAGCTTGGAGGAAGATGGGGGCTGAAGGGGGAAGATTCTAGGGTTTTGGGTCGTGTTGGAGAAGAAGAAGTCGTTTGGGAGGGGTATTTATAGGTTGGGCTGGCGGCTGCCCAGAAATTAGGGTTTTAACACAGACTAGTCGGTCAAAGAACAACCACTGACCGACTAGTTTGGCAACTAATCGGTCGGTCGACCAACGCAGACCGACTAAGTGTAAACAGTAACTCCTGAACGAAAATAGGATTTAGAGTTAGTCGGTCCATGAACAAGTACTGACCGACTAGTTTAGCATCTAGTCGGTCGATGAACGTTCTTAGACCGACTAAGAGTAAACAGTAACTGATACAAAAATAAGATGATGAGTTAGTCGGTTCAAGAAGCATTGCTGACCGACTAGTTTGCAACCTAGTCGGTCAACGAACGTTCTTAGACCGACTAACGATAAACAGTAACTCCTGAGAAATTTAGAAAGCTAACTAGTCGGTCCAAGAAGGATTGCCGACCGACTGGATCGTCATCTAGTCGGTCGGTGGCCCTTCTTACACCGGCTAATGAGCACAGAAAAGTACCGATACGGAGCGCGAGGCCCCGGCATCGATTCCTAAGACTACTAGGCTTGATCTAACAGTTAGATATGACCGTTATGAAGTCCGTCACGAGTGACATACTTCGAAATCGACAATCCTAAGGAAGAAGCGAGAAAATACGACGAATCGATCGAAAATGAAATCTACGGAGACAAAAACCACACAAGAGGAGAAAATCCATCAAAACATATATTAGGTTATATTAAATCTAGATACATGAAAAGCAGTCGTTACAAGTTTGATTCCTTAATTTCTTGGACTTTACTGTTTACGGTTAGTCGGTCTACGTTGACTCACCGACCGACTAGTTTGTGAACTAGTCGGTCAGTGATGCTTCTTTGACCGACTAGTTGTGACTTACTGTTCATACTAAATTTCTCCTAAGCTATTGTTTATCGTTAGTCGGTCTAAGAACGTTTGGTGACCAACTAGTTGACAATCTAGTCGGTCAACTTTTGTTCTTGGACCGACTAAGTCATATTGTGTTCAGACTATTTTATTTTGCCTCTTAGTCGGTCTACGTTCACTGACTGACCGACTAGTTGTGAAACTAGTCGGTCAGAAAGTCTTCTTGGACCGACTAGATTTCTAGGTCTGAATTTCTATCTCTTCTCAGTTCCTCTCTTAGTCGGTCCATGTTGATTGACTGACCGACTAGTTGATGAACTAGTCGGTCAGTGGTTGTTCTTTGACCGACTAGTTGCCTCAGATTTCTATCCGTTGGAGAATGACCTAACTTGTTTTTATGGGACCCTATAAATACGAACCTAGGTCATTTCTATCTAGGTTAGAGCTGCCATTAAGAGATTCATTGAGTTCAAAAGAGATAGCCATTCTCACTTGTTTCCAAAGCTCTCTTCCTCACAAGAAACCCATTCTCTCACATTCTAGATCTAGAATCCATCTTGAGAGAAGCTTGTTCTTGGTGAGCCCTTCAAGCCCTAGCTTGATCCAAGTCTCCAAATCACTCCTAGGCACATATTGCTGGTCATTTCCTTGGTGCTAGGACTTGGTGACTTCATCTTCCTCAAATCCTTCCTTTCACCTATTTGGGTAAGAAAAACTCAAGGTATAGGATTTTGTGGTAAGCTTGTTTATTTCATATAAACTCTTTTATATTGCTTGTTGATTCTCTCGGTTGTGAGAGAAGGTTGTGATCCCGGGTTGTGGGATTCACTATTGCCGTTGCATGTATGATTTGATCTTGTGAAGGTTTTTCACAAGATATTCATAGTGGAAATCTTGGGTTAGGGTTTCTAACCTAAGTATCCGGAGGGGATCCGGGTGGTTGGGACGTAGGATCACTGGGAACAAGTCGGGGAGACTTGGGTGGATCCGAACACATTAACATCATTTGTTTGCATTGTTAATTTTGTTGTTGTCATTTAATTTAAGCTTCCGCAAATTGATTTGGTAGTTGTTTGCACTTTAATTTGGAATTATACTCCTTGTTATTTTTAAAGTACTATTCACCCCCCCCCCCCCCTCTAGTACTTGTGCAGTAGCTTGTAGGGCATTACACTAACTTGGGTACATCCAGCCATACCAATATCCACTATATTCTCACACAGAGAAGTGAATACAAATATCACAAGGAGATACCCCACAAAGAGGATTTGTGCCATACACAAGAACCCAACCAATCCTACAGGAGGATCAAGACTCCCACACAGAGAATCACTAACTTCCACTCAGAGAATTAGGGTTAGCCCTACACTAGGACACTAAACACCCACAAAGAGAGTTATTCCAATAAAGAGAATATCCTAAGTCCCACAAAGAGACAACCTCCCACAAAGAGAGAAAGTTCTAATTCCCACAAAGAGAATTAGAGACACAAATTACACCAAGTAAAGTAAATACTCTTACCTATGCCTTGAGATGCTTACTCATGAATGGATGCAAGGCATGGAAGAGGATCTCCAAGTGATGAGATATGCTTGAGAGCACTTGGATGAATTCCCTTGAGCTGGACTTCAATGCATGAAGATGAATGAGAGCTCTTGAGAGGGAATTGAGGGAGTTTGAAAGTTGCACATAGATCTCTTGAGATATTCAATAGCATCAAGAAGTATAAGAGATGATAGCACACTCATATATATAGGAACCCTCTAACAAACCCCAAAACGCAAGAAAACAGCCAAAGAATCAATTCTGCTGTATAAGATGGAGAAACACCAAAGAGATGCATAGAATGCACTTACGCTATACAGGCGACTGATGATCAATCTACAGGCGACTGTAAATATACATGCGACTGTAAACTGACCAGTAGTCGATTGTGCGTAAAGCTCAAGTTTGGGACAATTGAAATGTTGACTTGAGCTGTGCATATCAGGCGACTGTAGAAGGATCTATAGGCGACTGGAAATCACCCAGTCGACTGTGTTTCCTTCAGCAGGCGACTGATGGAAAGCCAGAGACTCCAAATGAGTCTTTGTACAGAGTGAACCTATTGGGTTGGATTCTATGATAATCCTAAGGCTCACTAAGATGGTTAAATATATATGCATGAATGAGTAAACCATCTAATAAGGTATTACATTAATCCTAGACTCAAAAGAGAGAGAAAGCAATAAAGTAAATTACATGGATTACAATGCTTTCCTTAGAGTCTGAGTCTTCAATCTTGATGCCTTCAATGCTCTCCATCATCTCCAAGATTTGGCACTCCTTGAGTCCAAGCTTTGGTTCTTCTCCACTTGATGTCCATCCTTGCACCAAGTGATTAGTCTCCAAGAACGATATTCTTGAAATAAAACTGAGAGACTAAAACATGAGGGTCATTAGCAACAACATAATGTTGTGATCATCATCAAAATAAGATTGGTATGAAACACCAATACTCAACATGTTACACTTGCACTCCCACGTTCACTTGTTCCCTCCTTTTCAGTGTTGTTTACTTTACCACTCAATTGCTCAGTTACTTTACTTTTTACTTTGGTCTACTTATACGTAGTTACCTTTGCCATACTTGTACAGTACTTCTTTCCTTTATTTAGAATTGTTGTGACTTACCTTCGATTCCATTTATGGCACCGGCAGACGATGACATGATTGAGGAGATTGCCCCAGAGTTCGAGGAGCCTGCATTTGACCCAGAGGCCGCTGAGTTTTAGCTGTCTGGGTTTTGCGTATGTGTTGTGCTATGTATTTCCATTCCGTATTTCCTATCAGTACTTTTCCTTTTGATGTATTTATCTGTGTGAGTGTTGCTGCTGGTTTGTATTTTTATTTTGAACTGTAATAATGTTGTACGCTGGTTGAGTGTTTGATACATCTCTGAGTTGTGGCTATGCTGATTGCACTGGTAAACTGCAAGAACTACAAATAAATCAAATAAGTAACTGGCCCCCGAGAACGGGTCGTTACATTAGTCCCTTGTATGAGACCTTAGGATTTTTTTTCTCAAAAACATGGCATAAGGAAAGAATGAACCACCAATCTCACCATTTTAAACTCCTTCATATTCCTCAAATGCGGATGATTATGCATTAACTGAGTTCTAAAAATTGTTTATGGCTTGAATTAATTTTTTTTCCTTCATGAATTACCGTTAATATGCTATTCATGAAAATTTTTCGATTGTCATGATTAATATCTCGAAATAGTTTGAATTTATTTCATGCATGCTGATGTGATGAAAAAGCTTGAGTATACACGATTTTTTTGAAAAGTCTTCAAGTTGAAGAGGAATTTGGCCTCTGTTATTAATGCTTTGTTTAAAAAAATGATGGGTATTGAGTTGCTTAAGAAAAGAAAAATGAATGACAAAAGAATGATGAAAAATGAATGAATAAGTATGTCACTAATAAATAACTTGGTTGGCTCGAGTAGTACTGTCCGAGGGGTCCTTTTTGGCCTAATGCCCTATTATCGTCTGATTTGGGAGCCATTGACAGGAAACTCACTCATTTGATGGAGCGATCCAAGTTATACATTTTTCTGCGAATGTTGCTTGATGCACGTTACGCGGAACGAATAAAAGAAAAGAGAATGGTGAATATACTAAGCAACTTCAATACCCATGTCTTAAATGATTATTTTGATAGGCCAATTCCTTGGAAACAAGAAAACTAGAGAAAAACGACGTGTTATACTTTCGCTTGTGCAAAACGATGCTTGTATGTTGTTTATTCATACTAAATTAGAGAAAATATCATGTGATTGATTTTGTTTATGGATGTGTATATTGATGGTGAAGATCATGTTGGAAAGTGTATTCTTGAGCCATGCCATAAGCGATTGATAGAATTATTTTTTATTGATCATCCGTATTTATCGCTCATTTTGCTAGAGACTAGCAAAACGCTAGTTGGGGGGTGTGATTCGGGTTGAATATTACGTATTTAACCCCCTAATTAGTCCTATGATGTGCCTATATAATACTTAATTGCTCTCTAATATGTGCGTATTTTGTACACCATCATTTATTAGAGAAATCACATTATTTGTGCACAAAACACGAATTCTATTGAGTATTTCTGCATTTTTATATTTTTCTTAGCATCGTCTCGATCTCACGATTCCAACGACTATTTATTTGTATTTTTCTGAGATCTGTGCTAATTTCTATGAATTTTTGAATGCAGAATATAATTTAAATGGAGAAATACGTTTAAAATACGAAAATACGCCGTCAGCCAACCAGACGCTGCCACGTGGCAGCATCTGAGCGAATCCCGCTCAGATCCGACGGCATCAGAGATCGGGCGACGCGGCATCACGTGGACCGTCGGATTGAGATCCGACGGCCACGAACGAACCACAGAATTCTCTAGCGGAGGCGCGCTCTACGGTGCGACGTGGCATTATATGAACCGCAGATCTTCAATCCAACGGTCCCTATACTCCCTACAGATTTAAATCGTTGTCGAGCGACGTGGTCAAATTGGGAACGCCGGATCAAGATCGGACGATCAACAGCAATTCAAACTAGCAGGCAACGGCGCCAAAAACTTACCTCGTCTCAAATGATGTGAGAACTACTCCCAAGCGCAGGAGATCGTGCAAGTAATATCCTGGTGAGTCCAGGTATCGAATCCGCAGGACAACTGACCTGCAAAACTACGAACGTCAATCTGAAAAGAGTAATAATACGATGTTAACCAACCACCTATCGAACACAAAGATATAGGATCAAGAGTATGGAATAAGAAATGAAAATCCTACGATATTTACGGTGACTTTGGTAGGGGTGCAAGTATGGGGAGTTTGTGTTGGGTTTGATTTCGTTAGGGTGTGCACAATCAAAGAATATCAACACCTTTTCTATAACTCGACGTTTCGTCCGGTCAGGGCACGAGAACGTCGGAAAATATGGCGATCAAGCATATAGAAACGTGCCAAAGAATTATACAATTAAAATAGGGCGAAAAGATATAGAAGTCAATAATCACGACACCCTAACTACGTCAACACCAACACATATAAAGTGGATGTGCTACGGTTGTGAGTTCATTAGGAGTTAATAATCGCTGAAATATCATGTCTTTTGTATAACTCAACGCTTCACCCGGTCAGGGCGTGAAGGCGTCGGAAGATGAAACGATGAAAACTAGTCAAAATAGCCGTATACGTATCACTAGCAACATTGATTTCATTAAACGATAAAAGCAATAATAAGTTCAGATTAGTGAACATAAATTGGCTAGCCTTGTCAGGGCCTAGCCATATGGGATGTAAATAATATCGACAATAAGCAAATACCCAACAAATACGTTGTAGAAATCAATGTTACGAGTGATTTTGACATGAAAATAGGGCTAAAGACCTGAAATTTAGCAAATAAATACTCCTAATTACATCACAACCATAGCACAAGGAGATTAGCCACGCATGGTGCAAAAACAATCAGATTTGATAGCCAAATACATCGTTATACTAGCCAAATACAAAGAAATACACCAAATACGGGGTATAAGTTCAAGAATTTATCACCAAATCTCCTCTTTAGAACCCAAAACTCCTTTAGAATAGGAAGAATAGCCTCTGGAATTTTTCAGAATTTTCCCCTGGAGAAATACGCACAGTAGCCACTCCAAAAGTCCCAAAATACGCCAGAATATAACTCATTGCGGGTTTAATAGCTTATCGGGTCGAAACCCGCTTCGAAAGCGCGCCCGCACCCAATTAAAAATCGCCGGAGCAATTTTTAGCCGTCCGATCTAGCGGGATCAGATCACAGAGTGCCACGTGTCCACCGTTATCGGGTCCCGCCCGCTTCCTCATCCGAGTTCAGCTCGGATTAGCCGCAACCGTTGGATCCGGCATCGGAGGGTTAAGAACGCGCCACGTCGCCGTCGAAAACGAATTCGAATCGAGAATTAAAATTCGAGGCGGCTGCGATGACAGCCGTTGGATCGCAAAGCAGCAGCCAGGATTCGGCCGCGTCGCCTGCTAGTTTGAATTGCTGTTGATCGTCCGATCTTGATCCGGCGTTCCCAATTTGACCACGTCGCTCGGCAACGATTTAAATCTGCAGGGAGTATAGGGACCGTTGGATTGAAGATCTGCGGTTCATATAATGCCACGTCGCACCGTAGAGCGCGCCTCCGCTCGAGAATTCTGTGGTTCGTTCATGGCCGTCGGATCTCAATCCGACGGTCCACGTGATGCCGCGTCGCCCGATCTCTGATGCCGTCGGATCTGAGCGGGATTCGCTCAGATGCTGCCACGTGGCAGCGTCTGGTTGTCTGACGGCGTATTTTCGTATTTTAAACGTATTTCTCCATTTAAATTGTATTCTGCATTCAAAAATTCATAGAAATTAGCACAGATCTCAGAAAAATTCAAATAAATAGTCGTTGAAATCGTGAGATCGAGACGATGCTAAGAAAAATATAAAAATACAGAAATACTCAATAGAATTCGTGTTTTGTGCACAAATAATGTGATTTCTCTAATAAATGATGGTGTACAAAATACGCACATATTAGAGAGCGATTAAGTATTATATAGGCACATCATAGGACTAATTAGGGGGTTAAATACGCAATATTCAACCCGAATCATCCCTCATATGCTTGTTGTGTTCTTTGACCCCCATGTGCTTGTTGTGTTCCCTATCCCCATATGTGCTTGATGTGCTCTGTCCCATTAGCTCTTCTTTATTCTGCCTTGATGGTGGCCTTCGGTTGCTGTATTCATTACCCCTTCGGCTTCGCCTGATGCTCTTTGTCTCCCATATGCTTTCAGATGTGTTTGTTTTTCCATGTGCTCTCTGTTAAGCTGATGCATTAACTTGTTTCCATCGGATATTTCTTGGGCTTGGTTGTTAGTCCGCACTGCTGCTCTTTGGGGCTCAGTTTGCTAATATTTATTTTGTTGTTTTGGGCTTAGTTGCACAAAGATATGATAACTGTTGGATACGATGATCGGTGACTTCATGTTTGATGATAAGAAACTCGTGTGAACGTTTTTAATGTGTATGCTAAGTGTTTCAGTAGTGACAATGATGTAAATACGGGGAAGATCAGAGAAGGTGGCAAACTTGTGAAAAATCAAACTGGACTTGGTTAACGATGGAGAGATAAGGAAATAATCTTTCAAATTGAAAATCATATCAAATTGATGGAGGGATAAGGAATTTAGTTTGAAATTCAAATACAAATCCAATTCAAATACCATTAAAATTCCAATCAAATCCCTATTATTAAGGGATTTGCCTTGAGCCAAATTTCTCTCCACACACTCATATAAATACCTCCTCAAAGATTAGAGAAGCATGTGGCCACAACATAAAGAAACCCTAATTTGAGCTCTCCTTGTCGCAACCTATCTCCTTGTGGCCAATCAGACTGTTCCAAGCCAAGAGCTCTTCTTGTTGCCACAACTTTTCTACCAAGGGCCAACGTTCATCCATCATCTTCTCAAAAACAAAAGCCGCAATTATAGACTCCCATGCAAAAAGTATACTCAGCCGAAATGTTAGACTCCAATGCAAATAGAATACAAAGCCACAATATTTGACTCCCAATCCTGTAAAGTCTCATTGAGAATCCTCAGGCTAAAAGTTCACGCTGCCTTCCCTAGTGCTGCTGTGGAGACCAGGTTGCCGTCGACATCTCCAAGCACTCTGTTGCTGTGCTTTTCGCTGCTGCGAGTTCATTGTGGTACCGTCATCAATCAGCAACCTCGACATTAAGCCTGCTGCCGTGTTCTTGCTTGGTGCTGTGATCTTGAAGTTGTCGTGCTGCCAAAAGATCTTGCTGCTTCGAGCCATGGAGACGGTCACACCTTGCTGCCGTGCGTCCCCTCGGGTTCATCTTTCAGCCGTGGAGCACCAACCTCATCAACCTCACAACTTGCTGCAGTGATCTTCCTACCACCGTGAACTCAAGTTGTCGTTGTACTTTAGTTTTGCACCTTGATCTCATTGCTGTAGTTCACTGCCACTGCCATCCCTCTATTGTAGCTGTGACTTCTTTGGTGGATGCAAGTAGCCGTGAAGTTCAAAGCTTGGTGCCACCCAGAGATTTGGGTAAAGAGCTCTCCTTGTTGCGTGAAGAGTTTTTGCTTGTTGCAGTGAGTTTGTGCCTAGATTGGTGAAAAGCCCTTGCTGCATGAAGTGGAGGCTTACGTAAAAACAAAAGTGTTTGAAGAAGTTTCTTTACGCACATCCCACTTCAAATTTGATTTGCACTGAAATTGATATACACACAGACTAGACTACATCTTTAATTTCGTGGAGCCACAGCTTGAGATCCAGACATCAGATCAGGACAACATTTGCGTCAGAGCGTATCTGACGACATGCTGACTGACAGAGACTACGAAACAATCACAAAACTGAGCCCTCTTAACTCTATCTCTATTTTACTTTGTGATATTGCTAGTAGATCTCTGTATTGTATTTGACTATCGTTTTTGGGGGTTTTAGGGTCTTGACTAGTTGGGGCTAGCCAAGAAAAAGCTTGTACTAGATTTGAAGTGTTTGACACTTTGGTGAGGATGGTGCAGTACTTGGTGAGCGTAGAGTTGGTGCTCGTAGCTCTTTATAGTTTGTATCTTGATACTATTAAATCTAGTATTTGCTTTGGGGCTGGAGTAGGTCGTTGGGACGACCGAACCAGGGTAAATCTCTCATGCACTATGTGATTGCTTTGTGATATATTTACTTGCACATTATTTACTCTGTGTATGATTAGTTGAGTGGGTATATTTTATTTGTATTCACAAAAAGTTTTATTAGCATATTCACCCCTAGTCTTAGATCTCGATCCAACAAGTGGTATCAGAACAGGCTATATGATCTAGGCTAGAGAACCATAAATATTTCTTATTCAGCCTTTGCTGAAGGTCAGTCTATATTCAGACCCCCTAAGTTCAATGGCACAAATTTTGCTTACTGGAAAGCTAGAATGAAAATTTATTTGGTGTCAGTTGATTATGATGTATGTAGTATTATTGAGAAAGGCTACAAACCACCCACGATTAACTTGAAGATTCTGAAATTTTAAAACCTGAAGATAAATGGGATCATGCAGATAAGAAACTTTATTCTTTAAACGGTAGAGCTATGAATTCAATTATTTGTGCTTTGGACAAAACGAAATTTAATCGTATCTCTCAATGTTTAACTGCACAAGAGATTTGGCACATGCAGGAGGTGATACATGAGGGAACATCACAGTAAAGGATTCCGAACTGGCCTTGTTGAGCACGAATATGAAAGCTTCTGCATGCTTCCTATGGAATCCATCAAAGAGATGTATGCTAGGTTTACAGACATTGTATATAATTCAAATGCTCTTGGAAAACCATATTCGAGCCTGTAGCAAGTAAGGAAGATCTTGATAGCGCTGCTAAGCTCATTCTGTCCCAAAGTTACAGCCTTTCAAGAAGCAAAGGATCTTGCAAAGATAAGCGTGGAATAATTTATATGAAACCTGATGTCACATGAACTTGAAATAAAGTCCATTGAATCTAGGGAGAAATCTGAGATGAAGACTCCCAAGGCGCTAGCTTTCAATGTTGAAGAAGAAGATGATGATGATCTTAATGAGGAGTCTGATGGTAAAAGAAATCAAGAAGTACATTAAGACTTCTTAAGGCAGAGTAGACATGCAAAAAAGGTTTAATCGCTCTAACAAGTTCAATCATGCAAATACTTTATCTGAACAAAATACTACTAAGACTATGCAATGTTTTCAATGCAGGAAACATGAACATTTTATGATGACCTGCCCACAAGGAAAGAATAACTCCGTAGAGAAGAAAGAAAAATCTTTGGCGGTACCTTAGGATGAGGATAGCGAGGATGAGACACTGGAGGAGACTACACACTCCTCTCTCTGCCATATGTTCTATGAGTGAAAATTCTAACACATAATCGCATTTCTATTAGTCAGATGTGTGACAAAGGTATGAAAGTGGAATTTGATTCAAAACTTTGTAGAATTATTGATAGCTCCACAGTTGATGTTATAATTACAACGAATAGAAAAAACAATGTTTATACTATCGTGATTGAAGAATTAACTGTTTCTAAATGTTTGTTTGTCAGGGAAGAACACTATGGCACAAAAGATTAGCACATGCAAGCATGTGATTGCTAAAGAAGCTTGACAACAAAAAATTGGTAAGAGGACTACTGCATCAGACTTATGAGAATGGTAAGTTGTACGTGGCATGTACAAAAGGTAAGCAAACTAGATCTACATTTTCTAGCACTAAAGAAGTAGCCACCACACGCACATTGGAGTTAGTGCACATGGACCTATTTGGACCCACTGATATTACTAGCCTATGAGGTAAAAAGTTTTGTTTGGTATTGGTTGATGATTACTCTATGTACACATGGGTTTACTTCCTAGCCAAAAAATTAGATTCCTTAGAAAATTTTCAGAATTTCTATACACAAGTTTCTAATAAGAAAAACACTTCTATTATAAAAATAAGATCATGTTGGTGAGTTTGAAAATGCAATTTTTGGAAATTATTGTCTTGAAAAAGGAATTTTACATGAATTATCTTCTCCTAGAACACCCCAACAAAATGAAGTGGTCGAGAGAAAGAATCGAACATTAAAAGAGAAGGCTATGAGTATGCTAAACGAATATAGCTTGCCTATGTCTTTTTGGGCTGAGGCCATTAGTACTACATGCTATGTGTGCAATAGAGTTAAGATTAGACCTTTAATGAACAAAACTTCTTACGAACTATGGCATGGCAACACTCCGAACAATTTCTTATTTTAAAGTATTTGGATGCAGGTGCTATATACTAATCACTGGGATTTGCATGACACATTTGAATCCAAACCAGATGAGGGAGTGTTTGTGGGATGTTCAACAAGGAGCAGAGCATACATGATATATTATAAGCGCACCTTAACTATTATTGAATCTATTCACGTTAAATTTGATGAATCTGAAAAGGGTCATCGAGATGATTTATTACCAGCATCTATAAATACTTAAACAGATATTTCGATTTTCTCTTCAGGAGATCCGATGAGATTTAAGTTGTTTGCAACTATAATCTCAAATCATTTTCTTTGCTCTTTTAAAGATGCAAAGACAACCTTTAGCAGGAGTCCTTATGTTGATAAGGAACTTTATTGGTTGAATTATATATATATTTCATAGAATAGACGACCCAAAGTCTATTCAGGCAAGTAAGGAAAATAGGAATAAATCCATAAGGTTATGCTATCCCAACATCCATAGCAGCAAAAACCAAATTTTCCTTTGCCAATCGCTGGAATTTCGCAAACATAAACAAGGTTCCTGAAGCATCAGTTTTATTTCGTAAGTGAGTCAATCTCATCTTACTTGCTTCCTGATTTCAGCGAAATGAACCTATAAGCTATAGTGTGTCTCTTATAGCATACGATTTTCTTTATTTATGTTTGTGTTTATACAATACTCATTGTGCCCACATGTTTGATATCTTTTGATATTAGAACTTCAGGTCAAAACACATCACATTTCATAAGTGAGTCCAGCTCAACTTATTATTGCCACGTTCCACATTTTTGGCAAATCTCTACGTTTTCTTCAGGAAATGGAGTGTGGAACGATATTTATAATTATCATTTAAACGGCAAAATGAAATGTGTGTAATTGTCGACTAGTGTGTTTTTTATCCAAATACCGCCCGTTGTACGTACATTATTCAGTAATATTTCAATTTATTTCAGATTCATCTCATTTTAAGGTTCTGGAAAGGGAGAGTATATGGAGATGAGCTCACTTTCTTGTGGTGGTATTGTTTAAAAGTCTCCAAGAGTTTTTCTCTATTTGGAGCCTCGTGGTATGTCATATCATTCATTGAGGATATCCACTTTTGCTACTGGTGGATTGCATCCACTATTTTCTGTATGTCAATCCTAGCTAGATTTTTAGCATTAGGGATATGTGATTTTGACAATATTTGGATTGTCAGTAAATATGTCCGAAAACTGTTTAACAGTTTCATAAGTGTGGATCTTCAGGATCTCAGCACGATTGCAATGTTCAACTAAGCTTCAAGCTCTGGGTTGATGGTAATATCCATGTTGGACATTCTACTGGGAATTTAAAGAGTTCTGAATGCGAAGGATCATCAGGATCTAATCTTCACTATCGAATCTTTATATGATGACCCATCAAGGCACAATCTATGAGATGTGATCTAAATGCTTCCCCCGCTTAGAGTGCTCGAAAACTATTTATCTGGGGTAATTACTTCCAATAAATATTTCTAAGACGGCATTCTGATGGTTTATAGTGGTTCTATAGGGATGTGTACACATCATGGAACAATCTATAAGATGTGCTCTAAATGCTTCCCCCGTTAGGAGTTCTCGAAAACTATTTATATGGGGTGATCAGGCCCATATAAATAAGTTCTAAAGAGGCGTTTTGATGGTATGTAGGATAATTACATGTTCCCATGCAATCACCAGCAACTGGATTTTTAACGGCTGAGTAATCTGTATAAATCAATTTAATGATTTATTCATATAACCCATTTTTACGTGTGAACACAAACTTCAGGGTGTTCCACTTTATTCCAGTTGTAAATTGTGGTTGATTTCACAGTGTTATCCAATGTTCCTGCCATTTAGTAATGTGTCACGTCTGCTTTGATACCGCTGGACTTCGGTTGGATAATTGGTTTGATTATGACCATTTTTAGAGGATATATGGATGAGTACACTAAGGTAAATCATCAGCCATATGTAGGGAGTGGATAAGTCCACTTTTATCCCTTAAATACTCTCAAGAGACCCAGAAGTCTTATTATTTTAACGATGATAGTAAATATATCATCTTAAATTCTATTAGAGGAAGTTTTGAGAGTCAATGTCCACGCTTAGTGGAGATGATCTCGTAATCATTTTTCCCATTTAATGGGACAATGAAAACACACCCTTCTAAAGAAACTTCATGTTCTTCAGATTTATAGGATGGTTTAATGATGTCTTGCATCATCAATCCATGGTGACGTACTATGTCTTTCCAAAGTTAAAAATTGGACGATTCTGGACACTGCAGGTGTTCCATTTAATTCCTTTTTTCGAATTTATGTGGTACTTTTTGAAAATCCATCTGAACGCTCAAGTATGGTCTTCAAGGCCATTATATCCTTGAGTCATTCATGAGGGAATTCATTTTAACGAATATCCATCGAAACTGGGTAAGGTTCTATTCTAGATTTTTAGAGTATCGGGCATCCTCAAATAGAGTATTCAGGTTTGCTAAGCATGAATCTCAAGTCAGACGTCCCAAAAATAGTTTTCTATTTGACTATTATTAAGGTTAAATGCTTTTGAAAGCATACGTCTACAACTATGTCAGAAAAATACTCACTAAGAATTATGTTTTGGCAATAGATTAATTTTGTTTTCAAAAGTCTATGTTTTCTCGGGGAATAGCTAAGTATACAATATCTAGATCGACTTATGTCTTTAGACTAGCTTTATATATGTTAACTATGGCATAAAATTATGACCTTTCATATTGCAACAACAATATGTGTCTTATCAGAACTTCTGGGTCTAATCTTAGTTTGTCATTACTTATTCCATGTCGAGGTTTATATCAGGATATAGTTGGTCTGGGACTTCCCTTGTTTTCAGTCTTCCATATTGTTATTTATAAGGAAGAATGAACAGTAGTCTCTATTAGGAGACATATACTAGGGAATGACCTTGTTTCTATACTTCCACTTTTTTGTGTTTATGTGGGACTTTTGACAGTCCATTTGAATTCTCCTATATGGTCTTCAGGCCATTATTTTCTTGATTCATTCAGTTTTTATGTGGATAGAAAAACATGATTAAGAGGAATAAAGACGTGGGTGTGAATGTCATAAATTATTTCTCACTTATTTATTAAGCCACGACTTCAGGAGTGAGCTTATACTTAAGGCTAGTATAAGGAATCTTTTCCTTGTAAAGTGAGATTACTCTAAAAGAGTTAAGCGGTGTTATGGCATACTCCCAGTGTCCATATTGGTCTATATAGACCATAGATCTGTTAGATCTATTTACCGCGTAGTGCGCATCTTTAAGAAGATGTCATAAATAGTGCATAATCCCTCGTATTTTGTTTGGTCAGAAGGGTATTGATATTTGATTCAGAACTTTAGGTTCAATTATCATGTATGTGTGTGTGTGTGTGAAAAATGGAGAAGAGCTGACAGCGCTAGAAATTTTTCCAGCGCTATCAGCGTTTTGGGAGACATAAAAGTTTTATTTTTAAAAAATTTTTTGCAGTTGGTAGATATACTTGTTAGGAAGCTCCCCACAAATTTTCAGGTCAATCTGACACCGTTTGAGCGTCCGTTCATCGATTTCAAAAACGTTGCGTAAAACTGTCCAGATTTTGCGCAACGTTTTTGAAATCGATGAACGGACGCTCAAACGGCGTCTGATCAACCTGAAAATTTGTGAGGCACTTCCTCACAAGTATATCTACCAACTGCAAAAAAATTTTTTAAAAAAATTACTTTTAGGTCGCCCAAAACGCTGACAGCGCTGGAAAAATTTCCAGCGCTGTCAGCTCTGGTCCATTAACCCCTATATATATATGATTTTTAAATTTTTTGAAAATTATAATTAATCGTGTGCCATAATACATAATTTATATATGTGAGTATAAATGCATGAATTATTAAATATATCATGCAGATATATAGAGCATTTAAGTAGGCAATTCATTTGAAGTATACAAAACAATTATATACATGAAAATAACCTAAGTAATGACATGCAAACAAGGTATTAAATCAATTGTGCATTAATGTTTTGTTATTAAGATGTCTTGATTTATATGACACACCCCCAAGAATTTCGTGGGACTTTAACCCAAAAAAGAAATTTGATGGGGTATGTGATGGAAACGAAGGCTTCGGGCTGCCCGCGGTATGCACCGGGTAAATCAGGTCATGTTCAGAAAAAATTTACAACTAAACGAGCCCGAAAACAAATCAAGAGATGCAAGTTTCACTTGCCTGATACCGACGAGGACGGCCGACAAGCACGTCACACAAATGTTATCTACAGTGAATGGACCACTACTATAGAGAAACAACATTAGGAAAGATATCTAGAACCGGTTTCTTAATTGAATCCTATGATGTCTAATAACCATTTTTATTAGGTTTTCACAATATCAATGGGGGTTGTGAAAACATTAAAGGATAGAACACTACCGTATAGAAGCGGAAGATCGACGCCGAGCAACCACGGCAACGGATGAACGATCCGGGAACCACGGCTCAGGTCTGAAATGATGGGGAAAATCTAGAGAAAAATGGATTAAAGGGGGTTTTGAAGAGGAGATTGAAGCTTGGCCAATGGAGGTGAGATGGAGCTTGGGATGGTGGAGATAGGCTTGAGATGAAGGAGGAAGGGTTTGGGGAAGATGGAGAAGGATTTGGGGAAGACAATGGCTCAGGAGAAAAGAAAGAAAGTGAAAGTGATCGGTGCAGGGTTTTCTGGGACCCTTAGGGCACAAAAACTCTAATCCCGTCCTAAGTCGGACGGAACATAAACAGAAATGCAGCGGAAAAATTTTATGTTAATCTAATTAACATGTAATCCTAAGGAACCAGACCCTATAAGCCAGGATCTCTGCCAACTTGGGGTGGATCTGACCACCCCAAGAGGGATCTAACTACTGCGAATAATTAAATGAAAACTTAAACACATACCCGGAATCTCAGCCCTGGGGCAGGCGAGATGTTCCGCGCCGTCTTCCGAGCTGCTCCCGTCCCACGCCGAGCCGCTCCTTGAACCGCTCCCCGCACCGCTCTTCGAACCGCTCCGCATCCCGAGGCGATCAATCCCCGTGTCGCCGAGCCACCCACCGCCGAAGAAAGTTTCACGCGAGTGAAACCTCCGCCTAGATTTCGGATCCAGAATCCGAACTCCTTTGCGGCTTTGCTAGAGCCCGCAGGAGTAAGGCAGAAATTTATAGGGAGAGGAGGAATATTAATTTAGCTTAGATCCGAGCGTGCTCCAACATTTACGAGAGCCGCTCAGATCTAGAGCTTGGGACGAGTTTTGAGGAGGAGAGCAGACCCCTATTTATATAGGCGGCGGACTCTCCCCTTTTCTCAAAATCCGATGTGGGACTAAAATATAGTTTAATCAAATTCAATTTAGTTTGCACTTCACAAAGTGCAAACTTCCGTGAATTTTAACTCCCTCACCATTGAACTTCAGGATTGATACAACCTATCAATACGACGAGCGTTCAACGGTGAACGCATAGGAAAAAACCGTTCGTCAATCGGAGTTCATTTGACCCTCCAATTGAGTGTCCAAAGATCAGCCCAAGGCTTGATTTTCGACTAAAATCAGCCGTCAAATCTGTCCAATAGATCTAGGGTTCTGCACCCATTAATGGGGCCCAGCAAGTGGGCCCCACAGCCTCCAAAACATGACTGGGCGCCCAAACCCAGACCTGGGCACGGGCGCCCAAGTCTGGGCACGGGCGCCCAGGAGCCTGTCGCCAGGCGCCTGGCGCCTGGCGCCCAGGCAGGCGTCCTGGGCCGCCTGGGCCTGCGCCCAGGCGCCTGGGGCCAGGGCCTGGGCCGGGCGCCCAGGCCCAGGCGGGTCTGGGTGCCCAGGCCCAGGCCGGTTTGGCCTTATTAGGTCTGGTTATCAGGCCAGACCAGGTCCAGCCTTAGCTGGTCTGGCCTGATCTGACCCTTTGGGCTGTTTTAGACATAACTTGATCATCTGGCGTCCGATTTAGACGCCGTTCAAACCTGGGTCTAGACCGGGACATTCCCGTCTTACCCGTGAACTTTTCCTTGCGTTTATTTTATTAAATATTGTATTAAACAATTTAATACACATTTAATCGCTTTTGCATCAAATGCAAAATAGTCCCTATCTAAGCTTAAATAATCATTTGGATCAAATACAAATGATCCGAGGGCATATTCCTCTACATCTCCCACTTGCACTCAGGATCATTTATCCCGAATGCTGGAGATTTTTGCAAACATCTTTTGCAATACTTTATCCCTTGCATCAAATGCAAATTATTCTCCCTAACTAATTTCTACCCATTACTAGACGAAGAATCGCACTCTGTGTGAGACCCTACAGCCTGACCCTTACAACATGTTGGGCTCGAAGCCCTATACGGCAGTGACCACGAGCAGTGGCTGCCGTCCCTGCTTCAGGAATCATCATTATGTGGTTAACTCATTGACATGAGTATTGTCGGGACCACCCTGACTGTTTCCGTGATGAATTCCGCAGTTATAGTCTCTTCGTCTAAACTATGTCGTGTAGATCAAGTCTAGGGTATGGTCAAACTGTCAACCCCAATAACTTGACTCCGGTTAGTTTCTATCGATCTTTAGTCAAAAAAAATGTTGGACTTCTTCCAACATACTCTGGCCAGAGTTTTTACTAAAGACCGAACTAACCCTACGACACTAACTCCCATTGACCGGGAGAGACGAATCCTCTCTTGGTCATTACTCTCCTCATACGCTTCAAGTGTCACCCAATCAAAGACCTTCCGACGTGGCTTACCTCGAAGCTAGGTCATTTGATCTAAGTGGCACCGTTCACGCACATGTTCGTCAAAATGACCTCAAGTCAAAAGACCAACTAGCCTATCATCACTCAGAGTCATCATTGACAGATTGGTCAATATAACCATATGATAACTCTTGTGGATCGTTCAGTGAACTCATTCTCTAATGAGCACCTGTGTCTCATCTACGACTTCGCCAAGTCAAGCGATCATGAGATCATCGCCACAGCTAAACGGTGAAGACTAAGACACAATGGTCTATCCGATGTTTCGATATCCTTGTCTCGAAACATCTACGACCACGAACCCTTTTAGACTTATGCTACAGACGGTCAAACATTTCTCCATGATCGAGATACTCATCTCGATACATGTTTGACCTCGCATAAAGTCTCAGGACTTTACCTAAGTTAATATCTAATGTTAACTACATTATAACATAACTTAGATAAATTATTACCAAACAGCTTACTGTTATTTTGAACAAGATGTTTGTGTTATTCACACACAGAGATAGATTGCCTTAAAGGCATCTTCTCTCAACATCTCCCACTTGCACTCAGGCCCATTTATCTCGGTATCTTATACCGTTTTTACACATAAGTTTTCATGACTTCATGTGGTAGAGCCTTCGTGAGTGGATCTGTTAAAACCATCTACACTATAGACTTAAGGGGTTTCTATGTTCATGTTAGACCAACCATTTGAATCTCATTCAAATAATTCACTTGGTCTTACGGAATCTATAATATTTTATTTTCTTGGATCTCATCCAGTTCATCGTACCTTACGATAATAATTCTTTAAATTTGTTAATGGTCATTTCAAATGGCTCATATCTGTTTCTGATAAAGTATCAAACTTTTTGATTACTTTGTCAAAATATATGTTCCATTCCTTTAATGCCTCACATGTAATTTATACGCTCCCACTGACCTTGAAAACTATCTGGCTAATTCATATAAGTCGGTCCGTCTAAATCATATTTAGAAAAACGAACTTGTAAGTGAATGCTCCAATTTTCATGGTCAACTTAAGCGTTTACATCGAGTTTGGTCCGAGTAGTTCTGTACACATCTGCTGGTGGAAAACGGTTTCATTATATTCCGTTTTATAGGAATTAGTATGGAAAAACCGTTCTCGACCAACATGATTGCACTTCACTATATTCCTTTCTGCACCAATCTTTCAACTTAAAGATTTACTTGTAGAAAGTGAGGAAACATTTTCCTTGTGCACGTAAACTAAATTCCAAAATTTATTTACACACACGGACCTATTCTGATTGCATCAAGTTTTTAAATCGGAGTTACTACTCCGAATTTCATCCCGGAAGTTGACTAAGTCATCATCAGTTATGATGTTTAACTCGACTCTTCGTCTCACGAAATTCGAGTAATTATACAACTTCCTAATGATTGATTTAATGGATATCTTATTGATACTGTCCTCACAGAACATTATCAAAACCTAGGCATTACTATCTGGGACTTAACCCAGCAGGAGGACTTAACTCAGAGTCACTTGCTATGGATCGCACCAAGTCTAACTCAGTGTGATTCATACTTTTAACACACGGATGTGTTAACAAACTTGACCTGAGATAAAATTACATTTTCTTTTAATTACACAAGATTTTATGTAGCTAAGTTTTTGACCATTCGATCTAATCGAATTAGTTTAAATACTTTAGTCATTTCGTTCTTTATTTTATCAGACTTGTGTTTCATCAAGAACACGTGTCTTAATAAAATATACGAATAACTTATTTTGGTTAATCTAGACTCGGGTACATCAGTATGTACCAGACTGAGTTCGACAACTCATTCTCCCACTGTCTTACAGATGGGTTTCGGCCAATTTTATCTAAGAGGATAAGACTCACAAGTGTCCGTAGACTTCATAATACGAGAGGTCAGACACCTCTTTATGTGACTTGTGAAGCTTAGTCTCTCGATACGGCCTAGTCTATTTTACCATATAAGTTTGCTACCATCTTGTGTATTTATATATTAACATTTAATATATATATATATATATAGTTATTACAAATTACTTAACACAAAACATTGCTTCTGAATCAAGGTGACGACATTCGTCCAAAAATGTGTTAGACGTTTTTGTATAACTATTTATTCTGAAATCGTGACATCAAAATATATCACATTTTCATTTCCTCCTACTTATGCCTTTACTAATGATAAATTAAACTAACTTTCTCAATTGACTTTCCGGAGTGCCTTCTTCCTTTTCTAAATCACATTTAGATATTAATTAACCCAACATAAATAGCTATGCAAGCATCTTATGTATCCAAACGCTTGAGCTTTGCAATCTCGAGTTTAGCTCAAGAAGTTGCTTGTCTCAAGATCCGGTTGGGATACATAGTCTTGCACCGATCATGCACTCGTATTCGACTCAAACGGTTTGATCGAATTTTCGAACTTTACGGATCGGAATTGTTTGTCCATACAACCTTGAGGGTAGCTCGACAAGTTGTAGGGAGAAACATACTTCGAATATCCTATATGTTCAAGCTGCCTCATATAGAGAAGAGTGACATGTAGCTTTAATTTATTTGTTGGACCCAGAACTTAATGAAATCATATTTCTTAAGTCTGTTTTTTAGAAGGTCATTTAATGTCAACGAGAATATAGTTTAATTCCTTCAATTAGAATTTAACTTGATATTCAATCAATCAACTATTTGACTAGTTAACTTATTCCAATATTATATTTTGATTCCTTCGGTAAACATAGTCTTGCCCTAGTTTTTGCATATGTTCAATATTAAATATAGGTAGATTGGCTTTCATCTATCTATATCCTCCCACTATTTTTACGATCGTTTTAAAGCTTAATAACGAACGATTTAATCGAATTTAAAAATTAGTGAAAGAGGGATCCAATCATCCCGAACCTCACAACCTTGAGGAGACTCAACAAGTTGATTGGTTCCATGACTGGTAGACTAACTCTTGGTCAATCACATCACATGTGATTCCCTGTCGATTTTTACCCACAGTCACTTATGATCTTGAGGAGACTCAACAAATCATAATGACTGGTCTAGTCAGACCCTTGATTTCGTGTCCAGATTTGACTTAAATCGATACTCGAGGAGACCCGACGCATCGATTTGGGTCAAGTCTAGACTACATCACATGTATGTTGGAGTTTGTTCCTTAAAGAAAAAACAAGTCACAGCTTTAGGAGACTCAACAACTATAATTGTCTTCTTTGAGTTACCAAGCTCCAAAATCAAGGAGGGATACGAATTTATCTTTAATAAGATTTATAACGCATTGACTAGATATAGTCCAGGGTGTCATACAATCATGATTCGCGACATTGCGGTCCAGCGGAACACAGCCAGGGAATTGACTAAGCCAGGATCACTGCCCCTTGTACTAGCAAGGGTTGACCCAGAACTCTTAGCCAAGCACATTGACTGGATCATGGTCCATTGAATGAAGCTTGTCATTTTTGTATGTGTGCCATAGACTAAACAGCTTTTATTAACAACTAATTAATCCTATCAACTAGTTGCATCCTTAAATTCAAAATTTTAGGATTTGTTTAATAACTTTTATTAAGTCCTTATCAACTATAAGGTTCACGTGCTATCCTAATTATTATTAGGATTTTAATAAATTTTATTAACAACGCTAAAAGCGAAGTCCTTTAATGAAAATTAATTATAACAATTAGAATTACAAATTCATTAAAGGGACTACCCTAATCAGGAATTAGGTCTTGAAGTGTTGTTAATGTTTTATTAAAACACAGCATGTCATTAAAATTTAAGTAATAAATTTTAATCATTATTTAATGGCTAACCTAAAGGGTTGTCTTGTGTTATCAAATAAGGGACAAGAAGACATAGCCATTAAAAAATTTACACTAATTTTATCGCATAAAAAGTGTACAACTATTTAACAATTTAAATAGACTAAAGTTTATCGCATAAACAATTTTAGCATGCATACTTAAATTCAACATTTAAATTTAAAAATATGATTTCTAAAACATTTTATTTTATCTCATAAAGTAAAAGCTTGTTTAAAAAATCATAACATTTGCATGCTACTTTAAAATATTTATCGCATAAATATTTTAAACTTTTAAAATCAGTTTTTAAAAATATCTTATAAATTTAAAACATCATTTAAAAATTCCATGTTTAAAATTTATCACATAAAATTTTAAACAACATTTTAAACTTATCGCATAAAGTTTTAAAGCTTTAAAACAATTTAAAATTTATCACATAAATTTAAAAAATTCCATTTTAAAACTTTCATGTTTAAAATTTATCATATAAAAATTTTAAACATAAAAAATTTAAATTTATCGCATAAATTTAAAGAAAACATTTTTCTGTAAAAGCATTCAAATAATAAATTCGCAGTCCTAGATCAGCATACAAACCTGGCTCTGATACCAATGCAGGGTTTTCTGGGACCCTTAGGGCACAAAAACTCTAGTCCCGTCCTAAGTCGGACGGAACATAAACAGAAATGCAGCGGAAAAATTTTATGTTAATCTAATTAACATGCAATCCTAAGGAACCACACCATATAAGCCAGGATCTCTGCCAACTTGCGGTGGATCTGACCACCCCAAGAGGGATCTAACTACTGCGAATAATTAAATGAAAACTTAAACACATACCCGGAATCTCAGCCCTGGGGCAGGCGAGATGTTCCGCGCCGTCTTCCGTGTTGCTCCCGTCCCACGCCGAGCCGCTCCTTGAACCGCTCCCCGCACCGCTCTTCGAACCGCTCCGCATCCCGAGGCGATCAATCCCCGTGTCGCCGAGCCACCCACCGCCGAAGAAAGTTTCACGCGAGTGAAACCTCCGCCTAGATTTCGGATCCAGAATCCGAACTCCTTTGCGGCTTTGCTAGAGCCCGCATGAGTAAGGCAGAAATTTATAGGGAGAGGAGGAATATTAATTTAGCTTAGATCCGAGCGTGCTCCAACATTTACGAGAGCCGCTTAGATCTAGAGCTTGGGACGAGTTTTGAGGAGGAGAGCAGACCCCTATTTATATAGGCGGCGGACTCTCCCCTTTTCTTAAAATCCGATGTGGGACTAAAATAGAGTTTAATCAAATTCAATTTAGTTTGCACTTCACGAAGTGCAAACTTCCGTGAATTTTAACTCCCTCACCGTTGAACTTCAGGATTGATACAACCTATCAATACGACGAGCGTTCAACGGTGAATGCATAGGAAAAAACCGTTCGTCAATCGGAGTTCGTTTGACCCTCCAATTGAGTGTCCAAAGATCAGCCCAAGGCTTGATTTTCGACTAAAATCAGCCGTCAAATCTGTCCAATAGATCTAGGGTTCTGCACCCATTAATGGGGCCCAGCAAGTGGGCCCCACAGCCTCCAAAATATGACTGGGCGCCCAAACCCAGACCTGGGCACGTGCGCCCAAGTCTGGGCGCGGGCGCCCAGGCGCCAGCCTGGCGCCTGGTGCCCAGGCAGGCGCCTGGGCCGGGCCAGGCGCCCGGCCCAGAACGCCTGGGCGCCCAGCGCCCAGGCGTCCTGGGCCGCCTGGGCCCAGGCCCAGGCGCCCAGCGCCTGGGCCTGCGCCCAGGCGCCTGGGGCCTGGGCCTGGGCCAGGCGCCTGGGGCCAGGGCCTGGGCCAGGCGCCCAGGCCCAGGCGGGTCTGGGTGCCCAGGCCCAGGCCGGTTTGGCCTTATTGGGTCTGGTTATCAGGCCAGACCAGGTCCAGCCTTAGCTGGTCTGGCCTGATCTGACCCTTTGGGCTGTTTTGGACATAACTTGATCATCTGGCGTCCGATTTAGACGACGTTCGAACCTGGGTCTAGACCGGGACATTCCCGTCTTACCCGTGAACTTTTCCTTGCATTTATTTTATTAAATATTGTATTAAACAATTTAATACACATTTAATCGCTTTTGCATCAAATGCAAAATAGTCCCTATCTAAGCTTAAATAATCATTTGCATCAAATACAAATGATCCGAGGGCATATTCCTCTACAATCGGGTCTATTTATAGGAAGAATCCGGCGGCTGCCCAGAAATTAGGGTTTCGACACTGATTATTCGGTCAAAGAGCAACCACTGACCGACTAGTTTGGGAACTAGTCGGTCGGTTGACCACCGCAGACCGACTAAGTGTAAACAGTAACTCCTGTACAAAATAGGATTTAGATTTAGTCGGTCAAAGAACAATTACTGACCGACTAGTTTCTCATCTAGTCGGTCGATGAACGTTCTTAGACCGACTAAGAATGAATAGTACTTGGTATCAAAATGATCATAGAGCTAGTCGGTTAAAGAACGATTGCTGACCGACTAGTTTGCAACCTAGTCGGTCGACAAATGTTCTTAGACCGACTAACGATAAACAGTAACTCCTGAATAATTAACAAAGCCCACTAGTCGGTCCATGAAGGTTTGCCGACCGACTAAATCGTCATCTAGTCAGTCGGTTCCCCTTCTTGTACTGGCTAACGTGCACAGAAAGTTCCAAAATGGAGCGCGAAGCTCCGGGATCGATTCCTAAGACTCCTAGGCTTGATCTAACAATAAGATATGACCGATATAAAGCCTGTCATGAATGACTTACTCCAAAATCGACGATTCCAAGGAAGAAGCTAGAAAATAACAACAAAACGATCGAAAATGAAAGCTACGGAGACGAAAACCACACACATAAGGAGAAAATCCACCAAAACATATATATATAATATAATTAATCCAGATACATGAAAACCAGTCGTTACATCCTCCCCAACTTAAGAAAAATTCCGTCCTCGGAATTTCCCAACACTCACGTGTCCGGAAACAAAAGTGGGAAACGCTCTCACATCTCATCCTCATTCTCCCAAGTAGGCTCTCCTGGCGAGCCGTGTCGCCACATCACCCTCACAAGATTGACAACCTTGTTCCGGAGTGACTTCTGACGCCTGTCCAAAATCAGCACTGGATACTGGTCATACGTCAAATCTGGGCAAACGGCGATCTCCGAGAAATCCACAGCATGAGATGGATCGCTAATGTATCGACGAAGCTGCGACACATAGAAAACATTGTGAACTCCTTCCAAAGATGGCGGCAAGGCTAAGCGATAAGCTACCTTGCCAACTCTCTCCAGAATGTCAAACGGTCCAATGAATCGAGGGCTCAACTTCCCTCGCTTCCCAAAGCGAATCACTCCACGATTCGGGGAAATTCTCAGAAACACATGATCCCCAGGCTGAAACTCCAATGGACGACGTTTAGCATCCGTCCAATGCTTAAAACGGTCCTGAGCAATCCTCAACCTCTCCCGAATGTTCCTGACAACATCCACAGCCTCCACGATCATCTTAGGTCCCAACAGCTCCCGATCACCAACGTCATCCCAACTCAATGGCGATCGACATTTCCTCCCATACAATGCGGTGAAAGGCGCCATGCCAATGGACGCCTGGTAGCTGTTGTTGTAAGAGAACTCTACCAAGTGTAGATGGTCCTCCCACAAACCCTTGAAATCCAACATGCACGCCCTCAACATGTCCTCCAAGATCTGAATCGTCCTCTCGGACTGGCCATCCGTCTGCGGATGGTACGCCGTGCTGAAACTCAGAAGCGTACCCAAACTCTTCTGCAAACTCTGCCAGAACTGAGATGTGAACCTCGTGTCTCTGTCCGACACGATACTCACGGGGACTCCGTGAAGTCGTACGATCTCCTGCACGATTCACGTTACATCACTATCCAAACTAGGAAATGGAAATAAAACGGAGAGCAAAAGAATTTACCTCCATATATCTCCTCGCTAGCGCCTCAGTGGACTGTCCCACTCGGAATGGAATAAAGTGCACGGATTTGGTCAATCGATCTACGATCACCCAAATCGCGTCATTCTGCTTCGGACTCTGAGGTAGTCCAGTCACGAAATCCATAGTGATGTGTTTCCACTTCCACTCCGGAATCGGAGGCGGTTGTAGCAACCCTACCGTACGCTGATGCTCCGCGTTCACTTGCTGGCAAACCAAACACTTGGCTACACTCCGAGCCACACTCCTCTTCATACCATGCCACCAATAGTTCAGACGAAGATCCTTGTACATCTTGGTGCCACCAGGATGCACAGAATATGGCGAACTGTGTGCCTTCACCATCAAATCCTCTCTAATATCCCCAGCTGGCACACACAACCTGGCTCCAAACCTCAGCGAGCCATCATCATGAATCAAAAAGTCAGTCTGCAGACCGGCTTCTAACTGCTCCCGAATCTTCACCAGCTTCGGATCCTCAGCCTGGCCAGCCTTGATCCGATCCACAATCGTCGACTGAATCTGCATACTCATCAATGAAGAAGCCTCTCCAGGAAGAACAATCTCCACACCAGACTCGCAAAAATCCTGCTGCAATCTCCACTGCGAGGTCAAAATCATCACCGCTGGAAGCCTACTCAGCGCATCAGGAACCACATTCACCTTGCCAGGGTGATACTGCAAATCAATCTCATAATCCGCCATGAGCTCCAACCATCGACGCTGTCGCATGTTGAGCTCCTTCTGAGTAAAAATATACTTCAAGCTTTTGTGATCGGTGAAGATCTTCACTTTCTCACTCAGCAGAAAGTGCCTCCAAATCTTAAGAGCAAACACAACAGCAGCCAACTCCAAATCATGCGTCGGGTAATTCTTCTCATGAGTCTTGAGCCGACGCGAAGCATACGCCACAACATGCCCGTGCTGATGCAACACACAACCGAGACCCTTGCCAGAAGCATCGCAAAAGATCTCGAATCCTCCACTGCGATCAGGCACAACAAGAACAGGGGCAGTCGTCAGTCTCTCCCTCAGAACACCAAAGGCATCTTCACAATCACCCGACCAAACAAAAGGCACATCCTTCCGCGTCAATCTGGTCATCGGCTCCGCAATACGGAAAAAGTCCTTAATGAAGAGCCGATAATATCCTGCCAAACCAAGGATACTCCGAATCTCAGATGCTGACAGCGGAACATGCCACTCCCTGATGGCCCTGATCTTCTCAGGATCTACTGAAATACCATCTCCAGTCACCACATGCCCGAGAAAAGAAACTCTGTCCAGCCAAAACTCGCACTTCGAAAACTTAGCATACAACCGATGCTTCCTCAAAATCTCCAACACCGTCCTCAAGTGCGATGCATGCTCTTCCTCCGACTTAGAATAGATCAGAATGTCGTCAATAAAGATAACGACAAACTTGTCTAAAAAGTTGTAGAAAATAAGGTTCATCAGATTCATGAAAACTGCGGGTGCATTAGTTACACCGAAAGGCATAACCACAAACTCGTAGTGTTCATACTTCGTCCTGAACGCTGTCTTCGAAACATCATCCTTCTTCACCTTCAACTGATGGTAACCACTTCTCAAATCCAATTTAGAAAACACCCTCGAACCTCCAAGCTGATCAAAAATATCATCGATGCGAGGCAACATGTATTTATTTTTAATGGTCATCGCATTCAACTCCCGATAGTCCACGCACATGCGATGCGAACCATCCTTCTTCTTCACCAGCAAGACCGGTGCTCCACACGGAGACACACTAGGGTTGATGTAACCCTTCTGCATAAGCTCATCCAACTGTCTACGCAACTCTTCCAACTCTGCTGGCGCCATACGATAGGGTGCCTTCGAAATGGACTGCGCTCCCGGAATAAGATCAATAGAAAATTCCAAAGCCCGATCAGGCGGCAGTCCAGACATCTCCTCGGGGAAGACGTCATCAAAATCTCACACCACAGCTGGCCTCTCCAACTCCATCTGCATAGCCACAAACCCCACCAGCCTGGCCCGAAATCTGACAGGACCAAGTGAACTGCTACCACGGCTGAACTCAAACACTGGGTATCCGGGAATCTCGAACACGACCTTCTTCCTTCGACAGTCGATCGTAGCATAGAAGCTCGCAAGCCAGTCCATCCCAAGAACTGCATCATAGTTGATGATGTCGTGGACAATGAAATCAGCATAAAGCTCATATCCACAAACCACCAACGGGCAAGAATTCCAACCACGATGCACCGAGACCACGCCATTCCCAGTAACGATATTCCAACTCTTGGAAAGAGGGGACGTCGACAAGGAATGCTTCTCCACGAAGCTCCAGGCCAAAATGCACATCGACGCACCTGAGTCAAAGAGGACTCGTGCAGGAAATGTGCAAACCAAAATCACACCTAACAAACAGTCTAACAATCAAATCTTATTCTAGCAACAAACATGAGCAAGCAACCAAACATAATCTAACAATCAAACATAACTAAGGAAGAATCATCTAGGAGGGAAGTTACCTGTGATAACCTCATCCATGGCCATGCTCTCCTCCTTAGTCATCAGGAAAGCCTACCCTCTCGGTAGAACAGCCTGTTGAAAGGCATGTCTCTGTGGAACAAGGGGTGCTCCACGTCCAGCGGGCACAGGAGCTCGCTGCTGCAACGGCTGTGCTACAATAGGTGCCCGCCAAGGCTGCTTTGACTTGGGGCACTCCCTGATGGTATGGGCAGGATCTCTGCAGACAATACACTGCCCCAGGAACCTCCTACACTGATCCCTAAGGTGCCCGGTCTTGCCGCAGAAATGGCAAGTCTTCAGATTAGGCCCTCCTGGCCTCTTGAACTGAACAGGCTGGATAGTCCTGAATCCAGGTCTAACCGCCGCTCTGACCTGCTCCATAGGCCTCTTCCCAGCACCAGAAACATGTCCTCTCCTCTGGCTCAGGTTCAACTCATGCCTCCTCGCAGCGACCAGAACCTTCTGGTAAGATTCCAGATCAGAGGAAGACACAAAACTCTGAAGCTCCAAAGCAAGTCCCTGCAGGAACCGTTGAGCTTTCTCATCGGCATCTTGCACCATCTTTGGTGCAAACCGACTGAGCCTCGTGAACTCTTGGTGGTACTGATCCACCGACAAGCTCCCCTGCTTCAGATCTATGAAGCGCTGCAGCATCACCTGCTTAGCAGCCTTCGGGAAGAACTCTCCATCAAATCTGGTCTTGAAGGTAGCCCAAACTATAGGCTCCACCAACATCTTCTCCTCAGCATCCCACCAATTTCTGGCATTATCCTTCAGCTGCCTCTAAGCCAAATCGACCCATCCAGCCGGGTTAATCTTTGCCATCGCCAGGTTATCCTCAATGTTCCTCATCCACTCATCCACGGCCAAAGGACCTTCAGAACCATCAAAATAAGCAGGACCCAGCTCCCGAAACTGCTTCGCTCCCGGCTAGGAGCGAGGGGCATCCTGGATTGCCCGACCAGCTCGAACAACTGGAGCATTCTGGACTTGCAGGAGCACGCCCTGCTGCACCTGCATCATCTGAAGCATCATCCGCATCATCTCTCCATCGGTGGGTTCCCGCTCAGGCTCCTCGTCATGAGGGGGTGCACCACTACCACCACCACAGGTGAATCGCTTTCCTGCCATCTAATGACACAGAAAACGAAACAAATTAGACTCATAGCTTATGACTCGGATGTCGAACTTAGTTTATTGGATATTCTAATATTATTATCGTTATTCCGATAATCGCAGTTATAGAAGAGGGACCTGCATGGGCCACCAACAAAACCTGTCATGCCCCGCTTCCCTAAAATGGAGGCGAGACGTGAAAAGGTCCGCACGAGAGTGGAGCTGTGAAGCCCCAAACCAGATAAGCGTCAATAAAACATAAGCAGGTCCATGTAACCACAAACGGAACAACAATAATAACACAAGGAGAGACAGAAATAAAATCTCAAATCTCAGAATTTGTCCAACATTAAAATTTTGTTCAACATCCAGAAAAGCCACCAGGCTAAAAGGAAAGAGTCTAAAGGCCCAGAACAAGGCCAACAAGGACAAACATAACAAAGTATGGGTGCTACGCACCGATAACTAAAAGCAGTCTAAAACAAAAGGGAAAGCTCCACGAGGACACTAAGACTGATCTCCAGTGTCCACGAAGTCCTCAATCAACGCGGGTTCTGACTCAACGTCAGCAAACACCACGTCCTCAGCGACGAACTCAGGCTCGGGATCTAACATGTGTCACCCAAAAGAGAAAAGGGGCACATGTGAGCAAGTCGAAAGACTTGTGCAAGGAAACTGAAAGAAAGGTAAACTAACAACCTAGCAGTTAAAGTATGGTGCATGGCATGGCAAGTATCGTATGGAAGTAACAAGTGAAGTACAAGTAGCAAGTAACAAGTGGTAGGTGTGACATGTATTGTCAAGTAACAAGTACAAGGGATCACCCACACACATGTGAGCGCCCTATTACCTGCAGGCTGTATTCAAGTACAAGGGATCACTCACACACAGGTGAGTGCCCTTTTGCCCGCAGGCTGTATTGAGCTCGTTTTGTGGACCACGAGCCAGATTTGTAATTGGCCTATGGTTGTGCCCGCAAAACGGGTGCCTAGCCGGAACAAGTAGCACTAGTATGTAGCGATGCTACGTAATCACGATGATGTTCAAGCATGCAATGACATGAGCAGATATTCGCGTACCGTTAATTTAAAGTAAACATGGCAGTTAAAAATGCATGGATGACATGAACAGTTAATATGCGTACCGTTAATTGAAATTAAACGTGACATACAAGCATGATGAGGGTGACGGACCAAGCTTCGTTGTCAAGCTAGGTCAATGGCGTCCAGACGGCTATCCTTTCACCGTCTAGTCTCTTTTACGCTAAATCAAGGCAATGGCCTAAGGACATGGCGCAAATCAAGAGATGCAAGTTTCACTTGCCTGATACCGACGAGGACGGCCGACAAGCACGTCACACAAATGTTATCTACGGTGAATGGACCACTACTATAGAGAAACAACATTAGAAAAGATATCTAGAACCGTTTTCTTAATTGAATCCTATGATGTCTAATAACCATTTTTATTAGGGTTTCACAATATCAATGGGGGTTGTGAAAACATTAAAGGATCGAACACTACCGTATAGAAGCGGAAGATCGACGCCGAGTAACCACGGCAACGGATGAACGATCCGGGAACCACGGCTCAGATCTGAAATGATGGGGAAAATCTGGAGAAAAATGGATTAAAGGGGGTTTTGAAGAGGAGATTGAAGCTTGGCCAATGGAGGTGAGATGGAGCTTGGGATGGTGGAGATAGGCTTGAGTTGAAGGAGGAAGGGTTTGGGGAAGATGGAGAAGGATTTGGGGAAGACAATGGCTCAGGAGAAAAGAAAGAAAGTGAAAGTGATCGGGTCTATTTATACGAAGAATCCGGCGGCTGCCCAGAAATTAGTGTTTCGACACTGATTAGTCGGTCAAAGAGCAACCACTGACCGACTAGTTTGGGAACTAGTCGGTCGGTTGACCACCGCAGACCGACTAAGTGTAAACAGTAACTCCTGTACAAAATAGGATTTAGATTTAGTCGGTCAAAGAACAACTACTGACCGACTAGTTTCTCATCTAGTCGGTCGATGAACGTTCTTAGACCGACTAAGAATGAATAGTACTTGGTATCAAAATGATCATAGAGCTAGTCAGTTAAAGAACGATTGCTGACCGACTAGTTTGCAACCTAGTCGGTCGACAAATGTTCTTAGACCGACTAACGATAAACAGTAACTCCTGAATAATTAACAAAGCCCACTAGTCGGTCCATGAAGGTTTGCCGACCGACTAAATCGTCATCTAGTCGGTCGGTTCCCCTTCTTGTACCGGCTAACGTGCACAGAAATTTCCG
The DNA here is from genome assembly GCA_030789695.1 of Scilla litardierei. NCBI lineage: Eukaryota > Viridiplantae > Streptophyta > Magnoliopsida > Asparagales > Asparagaceae > Scilla > Scilla litardierei. The sequence goes on from CM061133.1 coordinate 164,823,267, forward strand.
AAATGGAGCGCGAAGCTCCGGGATCGATTCCTAAGACTCCTAGGCTTGATCTAACAATAAGATATGACCGATATGAAGCCTGTCATGAATGACTTACTCCAAAATCGACGATTCCAAGGAAGAAGCTAGAAAATCACTACGAAACGATCGAAAATGAAAGCTACGGAGACGAAAATCACACACTTAAGTAGAAAATCCACTAAAACATATATATATATATATATATATATATATATATAATATAATTAATCCAGATACATGAAAACCAGTCGTTACAACATAAGAGATACTACATGAACAAATGTGGGTATTTCTATTGCATCTCATCTTCACGCTCACATGTGGACTCTCCCAGAGATTCTGTGTGCCACATTACTCTTACCAGGTCGATGGTTTTCTTCCTCAACATCTTCTGTTTCCGATCTAAGATAGCCACAGGTTGTTGCTCGTATATCATATCTGGGCGTACTTCAACCTCTGAGAAATCCATGACGTGACTGGGGTCCCCAATATATTTTCTAAGTTGGGATACATGAAATACATCATGAAACCTTCTAGAGATGATGGAAATTCCAGACGATATGCAACTTCACCAACACGAGCAACAAATTCAAAAAGGCCGATGTATATAGGGATCAATTTTCCACGTTGGCCAAAACTTATTGTGCCCCGTGTAGGTGAGATCTTCAGAAATACATAGTCATCTGGCTGGAACTCCAAGGGTTGTCTCTTTGTATTAGCCCAGTGCTTGTAGCGGTTTTGAGCAATACAGTGATTTTCATGAACCGTTCGTACCACCTCAACTGATTCTACCACCATATCGGTGCCCAAAAGTTCACGGTCTCCAACATCATCCCAACTTAAAGGTGATCATCACTTTCTCCCATACAAAGCTGCAAATGGTGCCATACCGATGCTTTCTTGGTAGCTATTGTTGTAGGCAAACTCCACCATGTGTAAGTGATCTTCCTAAGACCCCTTGAATTCTACCATGCATGCCCTCAACATGTCCTCTAGAATCTATTTGGTTCGCTCAGATTGCTTGTCTGTCTGGGGATGATACACAGTACTAAAGCAGAGATGAGTTTCCAGACTGACTTGTAAGCTTCGCCAAAAGTGAGACATAAATTTGGTGTCCCAATCAGAAACTATACACACATGGACACCATGAAGTCTCACGATCTTTTGGAGACAAAGGTTGCATCAGAACATGTGAAAGAGACAGCTAGTTGATAAGATTGATGTGATGAGAATCATACCACCAAATACCTTCTGGCTAGAAATTCTGTCGACTGACCTACCCAAATCGAAATGAAATGTGCTGATTTAGTTAATCAGTCAACAATCACCCAAATCACATCATTACCTTTGGGAGTTTGGGGTAGACCAGTCACAAAGTCCATCGTCACATGTTGCCATTTCCACTCAGGAATGGAGAGGGGTTGACACAGACCTGCAACTCTTTGATGTTCAGCTTTCACTTGCTGGCACACTATAAATGAGGCAACACTTTTAGCCACACTGAGTTTCATACCATGCCACCAGTAATGCTGTCGTAGGTCACGATATATTTGTGTCCCTCCTGGAGGAATAAAATACGACGAACTATGGGCTTCTTTCAACAGTTCCTCTCGTACCTGTCGGATGGCACACAAATCCTATTTCCAAACCTTAAAGAGCCATCCTCATGAATGCAAAAATCCGTCCAAATCCAGGCTTCTACATGTCCTCGTATCTTTTTCAACTTCGCATCCCCTACTTGTGCAGCCTTAATATGGTCCACCAAGTCAGACCGAACTTACATACCAAGCATAGTTGTCTTCTCACTCGGAAGTATGACCTCAATCTCGACCTGCCGTAGTGCTCAACGGAGTTGTGGTTGAAAAGTCAATCTCACCATAGTGGGGAGTCACTGAGGGCATCTGGAACCACAATCACTTTCCCAGGGTAATACTGAAGTTCAATGTCACACTCTGCTATCAGATCTAGCCACTCAAGCTGCCTCATGTTAAGTTCTTTCTGTGTAAAGACATATTTTAGGCTCTTATGATCGGTTTATTTCTTCACACGCTCTCCAAGCAGATAGCGCCTCCACAACTTCAAGGCAAAGATCACTACAGCTAACTCCAAATCATGTGTTGGGTAGTTCTGTCCATGCACCTTCAGCAGCCTGGAGGCATAAGCCACTACATGGCCATGCTGGTGAAGAACATAGCCAAGGCCTCTTCCAAACGCATAACAGAAAATCTCAAAACCTCCCGACCGATCAGGGATAGTCAGAACCAGAGCAGTCGTCAATGTCTACTTCAACTCATCAAATGAACGCTAACACTCATCGGACCATACATAGGCAACCTCCTTCTTGGTAAGGTGAGTCAGTGGAGTAGTGATCTTGGAGAAGTCTCGAATGAACTTTGATAATAACCTGCAAAGATCAAGAATCTCCTAATCTCGGTAAATGTATAAGGGACATGTCACTTCTCCACTACAGCAACCTTATCTGGATCAACAGATATTCCTTCTGCAGAAACTACATGCCTGAGAAAAGCCACCTTATATAACCAAAATTGGCACTTGTTATACTTGGCATATAATCGATGATGTCATAGGGTCTCTAACACAATTCTTAAATGTCCAGCATGATCCTCTTCATTCTTTGAATATACCAAGATATCATCAATGAAGACCACGACAAACTTATCCAAGTATTCAAATAAGCATTGATTCGTCAGTCTCATGAAAGTGGCTGGTGTATTGGTCTCTCCAAATGGCATCACCAATAATTCATAACGACCATAACAGGTCCTAAAAGCATTCTTCAGAACATCAGATCCCCGAACCTTCACTTGATGATATCCACTACGCAAATTCAACTTCGAATACACTTAGGAACTACCCAGCTAATCAAAGATATCATCGATACGAGGAAGAGGATACTTATCCTTCATTGTTACCTTATTCAACTCCCTATAGTCAACACACATCCTTCGAGACCTATCCTTCTTATTTACCAGAAGCACAGGTGCTCCCCATGGAGATATAATAGGGCGTATCAGGCCTCGTTTAGATAGGTCCTTCAACTGGTTGTGAAGATCATCTAACTCAAGTGGGGCCAAACGATATTTGGTTGTGTGCCTAGTATCAAATCTAAGGTGAACTCGAAAGATCTATCTGGGGAAAGTCCATAGATGTTATCAGGGAATACGTCAGGAAAGTCTTGAATAACCCTTGGTAAGACTATTTTTGCTCCCATGGTCATCGCCTGAACTTCTACTAGCGTGGCCCTAAACTTCATGGGTTCATGTGTGCTACTTCCACTATGAAACTCAAATTCTAGGTGACCATGGATCTGAAAGACTACCCTCCTTAGTCTACAGTCAATTCTAGCATAAAACATCCCGAGCCAATCCATCCCGAACATGGCCTCGAAACTGAGCATCTCAATAACTAAAAAGTCAGCATATAATTCTCTCCGACTAATCTCTACTGGACAATTTCGAAGGTCAAAGGAACAACAAATTACCCCATTCCATGTATTAACGTTCCAACTAACGGTGAAAGAATCTACTTTTTTCACATGCTTGGTCACAAACTCCTTAGGCAAGAAACAATGAGAAGCTCGAAATAGAAAAGCGAGAAGGCAGCGAAACATGCTATTCTAACGATGCCTATAAGCAAAACAAACGAGACGAACTAAACATCAATGCAAATAACCAGGAATATACATAATTAAGTAAAGGGTAGAACATTAACAGTGATAACCAGGCTAGTGCTCCCTACCTCCACTGCAGTCAACATATAGGTCTGGCGCTACTAGGGAGCGGAGGTCGCCTTCTTGAAAGCCTTCTAGCTCGGGTGTTGATGAAGTCCTCTAGGTGCTGGGGAACTGGGCCCGGGTGGCATCGACAGTTGAAACATGTGAGGTACGAGTGGAAGAAAAAACACTGCATTGGCCTGGCTGCTACCGGTACTGCTGGCACTGGAGGGAACCCTAACGTGGACAGTATCTACTGATATTCCATGCTCCCCTGCATGTGAAACACTGCCTGGTTGTCAAGAACAGGAAATCTTTCCCATCGTGCATTCTCTTGCCACAATGCTGGCAGAACACCTGTCCCTGTGTCGGTGGTGGGGCTCCTGGCCGCTTAAATTGATCAGTCTGTACTGGCCAGGAAAGCGTCCTCTACTGTCCCGAGGATCGTCTGTCTCCCGCAGGCATCCTCCCCACACTCCACAAATATACCTCGTGCACGCTGGCCGCTTTTAGTACGGCCTCATGTGTCGGCAGATCCAAAGTGGACATCACTCCTATGTACTCTGGGTCTAGGCCCGTACGGAAACGCCGAGCCCGATTGGCATTATCTCCACCAGCTTCAGAGTGTACTTACTAGCAAAGATAACTCTGCATCATACTCATCCACGCTCCTTCGTCCTTGATTTAGGCGCTCAAATCTCTTCCTCAACTCGTCTTTAGCTGTCTCCGAGATGAACTTGGCCTCGAAATGCTCTTTGAACATGTCCCAGGTAATAGTAGTATAACCGGCCAAGTGTCACTTTTGAGCCTCCCACCAATCTCGAGCCTGGTAAGTCAAACATCTTCTGGCCGCCTCCACCCATCCCTCTCGTGGAAAATCGACCATGGTCAGTTCATCCTCAATGCGCCTCAGCCACTCATCCACCTCAAGTGCACTTTCCTTCCCAGAGAAGATCTTCGAAAGCATTCTTTGAAAACCTTGTATACCGGCTTCTTCTGAGTCGAGACACTAGATAGCTGCTCATCCTATTGGCTCAGATGGTCTAGGATCCCCATCAAGACCTTTGCCATAAGGGCGGCCTCAGAGGAAGCAGAAGTCCCGTTCCCGGATCCCCCGAATCCATCGGTCCCAGTCCCTGATGTCCAGTTGCTGCTATCCATTCTACGAAGAGAGGACAAGAGAACTCAGATTAGTATCATATACTGAAGTATCGGGGCATTGTATGTGCTATCCTTACGCATGTCGTAGTGAGCGAGACCTGCATGGGCCACCATAAAACCTGTCATGCCCCAATCTCCCAAATTCCCTGGGGTTTCAAAGTGTTCCAGGACAAGTGGAAGGTTGGGGTTTAACAGGCCGTGGTATTGTACCAAGCGTACAATTAATTTTAGTACAAGCATGTCACTGTACATGCTGGGAAAACACAAACAGTAGAAAAAGAAAACTACAAGAGCTCCAATCACATAATAAAAAGTACTATCTATCACAAAGTCATATACAAGTACGAAATACAATTGAGAACTACATATCATATCTGAGCAGAAAAAAAGTACAACTGCATACATCTGACAAGTACAAAAGGGAGGACAACACTATATAACACGTGTACATGCGAAAGTCCTCAAACCAAAGGTACACCAAAAAGGGGACCACACACACTCCTAAACTAGTCATGCGTGTCTGAAGGGCGGGAGTCTCCTACATGGGGAATCTCCCTTAGCTCTGGCTCAGCTCCTGTATGCTCTGGTCCTGAAAGACAACATAGACACGTCATAACGTGCCCAGTAGGAAACCCCAACTAGATAGGAACATTTTTTTATTTTAGTTTTATTAATGGTCTACTAGAACTACTAAGCAACAATATGACAGTAATAACATAAATAAGTAAGATAATGCAACGTTTTCATGTTTTTATTAATTTGGAAACTTGAACACTACGTAATGTATCAGTGACTGGACCTCCCCTTAAGTGAGTGGCTCTCCAAATACCCCGCAGTTGTATACGAGCACTGATGAATTTTAACGGGGCATCTAGAAATCTACCCACCCCCTCTAACGGGAGTGTGAGTGGGATAAAATCAACACACATCATCTTACAGTACGTTGCCTGTGGACATCACATATTACCTCAACTCCTTACAAGTCCAACCATGGTACCTACGTACTATTCAAGTCTCCCCCACCGCTTCCTAGGATACTTACCCACGTTAGAGTGGAACACGTTATCTTGGAACATTTCAATTACAATTTGCATTCATTGAAAATGTCGACCACATAATGACAAGTACATTCAGCCTATAGAAATTGCGCAACAATCAGAGCAATGGCAATTAACGTCATATTTCTTTATGAATTGTTGAAACTCATAAAATTAAAGTTGTAGATGTTGTAGTCCTCTATCAGATACCAAATGTCATAATTTTTGGGATAGAAAGCTAATTAATATGGGCTAAACCCCTAAGTATGCATAATCTGTTTTTAAAACAGAATTGTTGAGCTTTAAAGAGCTGCTGCATTCATCAACCTACACTCAGATTTTCAGTGAAGTCAAAGCATAAAAATTGTAGCCATTAAAGTTATCCTCCAGAATTGATCAAGATCATAGCTATTGGATCACTACAATGGGGGATATCCCATTTTTTATGACAGTATACAGATTCTGGCAGAATCTGATACCTCAGTGTAATTCAGATATTCAATCAAGATACATATAAAATTAGGCTATGGTTTCTAAACAAAAATTTTAAAGGACTTCATAAACTTTACATATTATATTTTTTCACTATTTTTAGCAACCTATAAAGAGAGATATGCATAAACATATTCACAACAAAATTTTGACTTTAAAAGCATCATCGACTTAGCAAGAATTCCATTAAATTAGCATGAAGAATGGTGCATATGGATTAATTGCAGGGATTAATAATCATTTATAACCCTAAAAGAATTCATCTCTAGTTGGAATCATACCTCAATGGTGCTTTCCTTCCGTTTTAGCTTCTCCTCTACCTTCTTCTTCCTCTTCTTCTTCTTCTTTCTTCTCTTCTTATTCTTTTGGGTTTTTTGGTTTTTTTTGTTCTAAGTGATTTCGACTAGAGGGAGGAGGATAAGGGAATTAAAAGAAAGAAAAAAAAGAAAAAGAATGAAGAAGGATTTAGAAATGGATGGAAGCTTGTAGAAGCTTTGAATTTTCTACTCTTTTTCTTTTTCCTTTCTCTCTTCTTTTTCTTTTTGTTTGTTTTTTTTGTTTGGCCCATAAAGGAAAGGCCAATGATAAATGAGAGCCCGTATGGGAAAATTCAAGGAAAGTAAAGAAAAATAAAATAAAATAAAAAGGAAAATGGAAAGAAAAATGAAAATGAAAATGAAATGAAAAAATGAAAAAGAAAGGAAAATGAAATGGAACCCCATGAAGGCATATGGGGAACTTGAAACTTTAAATAAAAGAAAGGAGCAAGAAAAAGATTTGAGGAAGAAAAAGGGGGTTTTAGCAAAAATTGAAAATTTACAAGTATGCCATTGGACTACCCTTATTCACACTAAGTCACATACAAGCTCATACGCCAACATTAAAATGTATGACGCCCCAAGGAGGGTTACACACACCTCACTAGTATATCTCCTTGCCATTTCAGGATCACAACACGTGGTACCACAATCTTGGTGCTTGATGGCGTCAACAGATAACAAGTTCCCTAAAGTCCAATCCACTGCTCATCTACTATTCCTCACTTGGTCAAACTACTCATGTTGGAAGAATCAGATGAGGATGTACTTCTTGTCAATATCATATGATTTTTGGAAGATGATAGAGAACCCAAATGTAGAGCCAACAATGGAAGAAGAGAAATTGACCCAGAAGGAGAAGGACACGATTGCACTCAATTCCAAAGCGATGTTAACACTCTTTTATGCACTTGATACAACAGAGTATAACCAGATCTCCATGGCCACCGCCGCACATGAAATATGGTGGATGACAGAGGTAACTCATGAAGATAACAAAAATGTTAATCTACTAAATCCTCTCTCTATTTCCACAGATATGAGTGTTTCGAGATGGAGAAAGGTGAATGAATAATGGTTATGTATACACGGTTCATTAAGATAATCAACACGCTTGCGGGACTCGAAAAGAAATACTCATAAGAAGATCATATGCAAATGATTCGTCATTCTCTCACCTCCAAATGGAAATCTAAGGCAATGACAATTGAGGATGGAAATGATCTTACCAAGCTCACCTTGGAAGATCTTATTGTCAACTTCATGACATATGAACTCCAGATGCAAGAAAGTATGGACAAGGAGAAAGCCATGAAGAATACTCTTGCCCTCAAAGCTGCTCCAGAGTCCAAGGCATCTGAATATGAAGTTGAGGACAAACTTTTTCTCATAATAATGGGCTTTTAAACATGTTAAAGTTGGTCAAAATCAAACTTGGTAAACAAAGATTATCTGACAAAACTACCATTTGTTATGAACGTAAAAAATCATGTCATATAAAGGAGTGTTCTCAAAGAAAGAATTATGGAAATGGCAAGATCAAAAGTTTTAAGAATCCAAATAAGGTGGATTTGCCTGCTTGGAATCGAGGTTCAAAAGATTCAAGTGATGACTCCTCATTTGAAGATGAAGAAGAAGAAGAAGAAAGAAGAGAGAAATTACATGTGCTTCATTGCCAAAAGTAACAATAAGGTAAATTCTGACTATAATTCCAGTGATAGTGATAATTGTGATGATGAATATGATTGGAAGGAAGAGTTTCACAAGCTGTATGAGAAATATGAGACTACCTTAAGATAGATATTGACTCTTAAAAAGATACATAAAGCGTGTGAAGCTAATTCTCCCAATCTTGAGTTAGAAAAGATAAGAGAAGAAAATGTAAAATTAGTTAGCAAGAACAATGAGATAGAAGAAATGAGTATGAAGCTTATTATAGAACATAATGACCTAGGTAATAGGTTTATTGACTTAGAAAAGACTATGACTGTCATTAAGGCAAAGCACGATGATTTATGTAGAAATGTGAATAGGTATAATAAAGGTAAGGAAAAGCTAGACAATTTGATTAGATCACAAAGACCATCCACTAGTAAATTTTGCCTATGATATAATGAGACCAATCAGAAAGCTAAGATCACTCATCATCATTCTAGGGTTCCAAAAACTAAAAATGGATTTGTTAAAGTATGGATACCCACGAGAGGAACCGTCCAAATAAAAGACATATATGTTTCTAGTTTCACGGAAAACAGTCATTTTAGAAAGGATTATCGGTTCTCTTTTTATGGGAAATCTAAACCGTAATGGGTTTGGTTCCCCGTTGATTGATGTTATTTTGTGATACTAATCCCATGGACTCAAAAGTAAAAAATAATACCAAGATATTATGATTTTTTTCCAGGTTCATATTGGGATTAGAAGTTAACCCCTGAGTACATTTCAAAAGAATATGCTAAAATTCAGGGGAAGGATCGAAAAAGTGATGAGCAACTTTGTAGGGGGAGCTAATAATTTTAATAAGATGTTTGTAAGTATGCTTTAGCACGTGGTATATTTTATATGTGGTATCTTTTATTTGTTTAGACACTTGGTATCATGCATCCCCATTGTTTTGACACCAAGTTTGTTATTGAATCACAATCACACACTTTAGACTCATTTTGCATGAGAGAAAAATGTTTTTTAAAGCTTATTTGGTTTTTAAAAGGGGAAGAACATTATTTTTAATATCCTTTTTAATGATAACAAAAGGAGGGATAAATATTAGATGCACCTGCATAATAATTACATACATGATTTTTGCAACACTATTCAAAGCATATATGAAATTGTCTTTTATTTGGACATTATCAACATGTTAACATACATACATACATATACATACATACATACATACATATACATACATACATACATACATATATATATATATATAGAAAAAAAATGTACCTAAGAACGTGTGCAGGTATTGTTACCTGCACACACACCCTCTCCAGGGGGTTTAAAGTATTTTTTTATAAAAATTCTGTAGTAGATAGTTCTACATGTTAGGTAGCCCCTCCACAAAATTTCAGGTCAAACAAACATCATTTGGGCATCGAAACATCCATCACAAAAATGTTGCGCAAAACAGTCCAGAATTCTAGAATTTTTTTGCAACTTTTTTGTGATGGATGTTTCGATGCCCAAATGGTATTTGTTTGACCTGAAATTTTATTGGGGGCTACCTAACTTGTAGAACTAGCTACTGCAAAAAAATTGAAAAAAATACTTGAAACCCCCCGAGAAAGGGGGTGTGCGCAGGTACGTTACCCGCGCACGTTCTCAGGCACATTTGCCTCATATATATACATGTACACACACACACACACACACACACACACATACATATTTTTTTGAAAGGTAAGTGTTAATCTTTATTAATAAATCTGTACAAACAAAACATAGTAGGCAAGGGGATCTGGGTTCAATAAATCCCTACTATCAATTCCTTACCCCTCGCACAACTATCCATATGCTAAGATTGAAAAATTAGTAAGATTTACAAAATTTCCTCCTAGCCTTTGTCGTGAAACTCCCAGTTTGACATAGCCTTCTCTGCCCCCTCATCACATGAATCTTGAGCTTGCACTAAATCAGCAGTTATATCTTCAAATAAATCAGTCTTGCATTTCCTGGTATTTTCAAATATTCGTCTGTTCCTCTCCCTCTAGATATGCCAAACCATGGTAGCAAGGGCTGTTTTAACTATCAAACTCATGACATTCTTCTTCCCAAAATGGCTCAAGTAGTAATCCCCTACATCAGGTAATCGTGGCAAAGTAGGTGATGTAACTCCCAGCTTGAGGAGACTTCTACGCAATATATAGCTTGAGTAGTCACATTTGAAAAAAACATGACTTATATTGTTCGCTTTAGCTCCCTCATACAGCACACAATCTCCGTGGATGTTAACTCCCCATTTAATTAGCCAATCTTTGGTTAGCAGCTTCCCCTTGAACGCACGAAGCAAGGCCATCGAAAATTTTGGGACGTGTTGGGAATACAATGTTAATTTATAGTATGGAAATTTAGTACCTAGGTTACGTACTCCATCCCATGCGTCCTTAAATCGAAAAGTAAAGCATGGTGTCCAACACCAGGAGTCTTCCCCGCGTCTGAGGGTGATCGGCTGCAAGGATGGCCGGATTTGTTGGATTACAGGATCATCGACCTAGCCTGAGCCATTCCAGTAATCTGTTATGCACTTGGTACTCGCTCCACTTGGAATGTCATGTGTGTCTTTAAGGGGTCCGCACGGGAGCCAGTTGTCATACCAAAAGAGTGTTGAGTATCCATCCCGGACCTCCCTTTTAATGAGCTTCTGCGAAATACTTCTATAATGGAGCATAAACTTCCAGGTACCCGACTGCGTTGTTTTCCCCTTCTTCGCATAGAAAAATTTCGAATCCCTATAATTGTCAGTCATATATTCCGGCCACAATCCTTTAGAAAATAAATAATGCCAAGTCAACCTGGCCACCGAAGCCAGATTGAGATCAGGTAGCAACCTTAAACCCACGCAGCCTTCAGTCTTTGGGGTGCATACATCACTCCAAGACCAATGCGAGAAGAGCCCCAAATAAACCTCTTGCAAGCTGTGGAGATAGAACGGATGATAGAAAGTGGGATACTGAAGTCTTGCATCCAAAACGAAACCATACCGTAGATTACAGATCTCACCAATTCAATGCATCCAGAGATCGAGAGGGAAGACGAAGTCCAACCCATAAGTCTCTTTTTGCACTTGTCAACCAACCTACTGTACATTAGGGACTTAGGGTATTTTGAGGACAAATGAAGGCCCAAATAAGTGGTGATGGTTTTAGCCAATTTGATTCCAAGAAAATCTGCCAAACTCCTCGGATTTTTAGCACCCTTGCTGAAAATGCCGGCTCTTTTCTCCCAGTTTACTTGGAGCCATGTTAGCTTGGAAAAATCTTCTAGTAGAATTTTCAATCCATGTAAGGAGTGGATGTTTGCTTTACAAAAAACTAGGAGATCATCAGCGATAAGGAGGTGAGAAATGGAACCTGATCGACACATAGGATGAATGGTATGCATGGTGATGGCCTTGGCAACCAGGGGGAGAAGGCCTCCATCACAATAACAAAAATCTATGGGGAGAGAGGGTCCCCTGCCTTAGCCCTCTGTTTCCCTTGAAGTAACCAGCCAGGGTCCTGTTGAACATAATAGAAAAAGTGGGAGTTGAGATACATTCCTTAATCCAGTTGATGAATGTATGGTTGAAACCCAGCTGATGCAATATGTAGAACACAAATTCTCTGTTCACACTGTCAAATGCTTTCCTCAGATCCAACTTAATACAGGCTCTGGCCCCCATGGGATTACTGAAATCCCTAATTTGTTCATGAGCTAGCAGGGAGCAATCTGAAAGAAGTCTGCCTTTAAGGAATGCAGATTGGTTAGGAGATATAAGCTTGTGTATGATCACTTTCAGTCTGTAGCAAAGTACTTTGCTGATTACTTTGTATAAAACATTGCAGCATGCAATCGACCTGTAATCCCCCAGGCTCGTGGCATTTGAGTTTTTGGGTATTAACGTTAAAAAAGTATGGTTTACCTGCTGAGACATAATTCTAGTTCGGAAGAAATATTGTACCGCATTTGTGACATCGTCTCTAATCAGACTCCAATCGTGTTGGTAGAAAAACCAATTATACCCATCAGGTCCTGGCGCTTTATCAGTCCCAATTTGGAAGACAGCATTTTAACTTCCTCTTTGGATATCCTCCTGTCATGCCATATTGCCGCCTCTGAAGTGACCTTGCGTTTCAGGACAAGTTTAGGGAATACCCTCCAGTAATGATCTTGATTATATAATTCCCCATAGAACCTAGGAGCTTCTGTCTTTACTTCTTCATATGACCTATTTTGAGACCCATTTGCATCAACTAGATGATTCAAATTGTTAAGGCCTTGCCTGGCTTTCATGGAATTGTAGAAAAATTTTGTGTTTCTATCATCCAAACCCAACCAATCCTGACGAAACATCTCCTCGTCCATTCTCAAAAGTTTGGATAATTCATTAGCTAGCTGATTCTCCCTGAACTACAGATCTGGGGTGGAATGAATGTTGGCATTTTTTGGACCTCTTCTAAATTTTTGCGACAGTCTGGGATGTTTTTCGTGGTTGCTTGGATTCTAGCCAATTTTCGGATCTCAGGCTTGAGTCTTCGCAATTTACGGACCTTGCAGTACATAAGGTTTCCGAATATATATTGATTCCAGTTATCTTCTATTAATTCTTTATAGCCTGTCCAATTCACCCAGTGGTTGAAGAATTTAAATGGTTTGGGGACAGAGGATACCTGGTATGGAAATTGATCAACATTGGAGAGTGGTCGCTTGTAACGAGATCAAGATATTCAACGAAAGAACCAGAAAGCTTGGACGTCCATTCGGCATTGCAGAAGGCTCGGTCAAGTTGTGCCGCAATACGCCCCCCTCCCAATGTTTATTACATCAACTCATGCGCACTCCCGTGCTTTTAAGTTCTCGAATAGCATAATCATTGATGCAATTATTGACATCCTCTACCATGCTTTCCGCCAATTTGCACCCGCCAATTTTATCTTTAGCATAGAGAACACAGTTGAGGTCTCCCCCTATCACCCATGCATCATTCTTCAGTTTAGTAGAGTCCAATTTCAAATCCTGCCATAATCTCTTCCTCTCTGGACTAGTATTAAGCACGTATATAGCTATAAATACCATGGAGAATCCACCCATATTGCAGCATCGAGCTATAACATGTTGAGATGAACATGATGTTATAGTCACTTTCCAAACAAGAGGGTCGAATCCTAACAAAATTATTCAACCTCTATGCATTGAAAAACTATCCATCATAGTCCAATTTTTGCACAAGCACGATTTCTTATTATTCTGACCAGATTTCAGTTTTTTCTCCAATAGCATCACTACCGTAGGCTTCAGCTCACGAACCCTATCTCTAAGATCTCTTCGCCTCACCGAGTTTTTGAGGCCCCTTGTATTCCATATGAAGGACGTCATTTATTGGGGTTGCTTTGTCGCTCAAGACTGCTATCCTTCAATCTTGAGCTTTTCTGAGTGTTAATATTCATTGTTGGTTTGGGAATAGCCTTTTTTTGACCTGCACTTGCCTCCATGCTACTCAATAAAATCTCCGGCTCCAACTCCCATTCAGGATTGGCGAAGGATAAGGTATCCAGAGCTATATCTTGCTCAGAATCAAGAACTTCCTCTATCAATGTAGGTGACGGCCTGGGGTGTGTATTTGTGGCTTGGTGCACTGCATTCGGCCAGCCCCTCAATTGCTTAGCCTTCAACACATGTCTCCCCTGAAAGATGATTCTATATATTGGTATCACATCTATTCCCAGATCCCTCACAGTTTTCAAACGAAGACAAGGAATTAGTGTCCTCGTTTAATTTTTCACAGTGTTCAAAATTTTTTGTTGTTGGTGCATCATTCTCATCAACCTGGACCAACTTCGAAACAGTATCCTCACTTACCCCTATAGCAGCATTCGCACGCCTAGCTTTATCTGAAATTTCTTGAATTTGTTGTTCCTCTAGTTTGAATCCTGAACTTCCAGCTTCATCATTCTCATCAACTTGGCCCATCTCAGCTGTTTTTTTGGATTGAAGGGAGCTTGCCTTGCATGAGGCATTGAGCATCTGAGTGCCCAAAACAAACACAGTGGCTACACCGAGGTGGCTCGTCCTTGAATTTTTCCCCAATAGTGATTATTGTTCCATCATCCAATTCTACTTCAACTGAAGAGGGGAGCGGCTGACGTGCGTTTATATTTCATATATTTGTGCACGTTTTCTTCCGTGTTTTTTCGTATTTTACCGCCGTCTTATATTCGTTTTCTCGTGTTTTCTTGTTTTCTTTCACTTTTCCATGTTTTCCATATTTTGCAGGAGTTTACTGGCATATGGGGCATAAAACGATGATATCATGTGTCCCCGGAGCAACGGGAGGAGTCACGCATGATCCAGGGGGTCAAACAACGAAGATTGCATCTTTCAGCCCCTCACCCGATCGGTTGATCATCTTCAACCGATCGGGTGATGCACGCGTGCACCACCCGGACGCAGCTTGGAGCTCACGAGAAGTCACCTGGTCGGTTCAGTGACCGGGTCAAAAGCTCAAACTCTCTGGAAATCGAAGCTGATTGCCAAACGATCGGGTGACCTTCACCCGATCGGTTCACCTGTAGTTGAATTTCAACAGCCAAGACACGAAGATCCAACCGGTCTCCTCATCCGGTCGGCACCAAGATCCAACCGACCGGTTCATCCCGACCGGGTGAAATCCCGCATTGCGCTGTAATTCTGTGAAGCGGTTCACCTGATCGGTTGACTTGTCAACTGATCGGGTGATGTCGTTTTCTATAAATAGAACCCTAGGTTTCCCAGATTCGGGAGTTGGTTATTTTTTGCTGTTTTCTTCATTTTGTGCCGGCTGTAATTTTCCAGTTTTTGTAAGTTTTCGGATCTTTATCAAACTTTAGTATTATCTTAATTGCTTTACTACCATTGCATTTCTATTGTCTGAACATGATTTTTACGGTCGATTTCTGTTTAGATCGCTTTTTACTAAATATGTGTGAGTAGTTCCCAAATCTGGGATTTTGGCGGAAACCCCTTCGTGGGCTCTTCCCGATGCGTCCATAGGGTTAGGATATCGATAGGGATTAGGAATCTAATTGTTACGCGGTGTGTTTTATTGTCATCGGTGGGAAAAAGACCGCCTTTGACCGTTGGGCCAAGGGGGAATAAACTTGGCGGTTGACTCCCTAGCCATAGCTCACGCCCTTAGCGTAGACGTCGAATCCTAGAGCACGGGAGCGGCATGATGAGACGTTGGGAGTTATCGTTGCGAGCTTAGTGCTCCCGGAGTCGATCAGTGTTAATGGACACGGGAGTGCCCACTGATCGAACCCGGGAAGTCCGGCGTATCATCCTGGGCACCGACCGGAATATCGGGCCCATGGGATGCCGGTACCACTTTCAGAGGCAACGTCTCACCTTTAGACCCTAATTCCGATCGCTATCCTACCCGTAGGCCGTTTCGGCGAGAGTCGCTCGGTAGGGTGGATACCAAGTCCCGGGGTTTTCCCTTCATATTGTCTATACCTTGCATTCCTTTATCGTGACAACCCATCATTCGATCTGGGCTAGCTCGCCCATGGGGTGATTTTGATCCTCTTTGACACAAGCACATCCACGCCTCCCTGAGTTCGACCCCTAAGCCATACTACAACACCGTGCGCTTGCGGTTACAAATATTTAAATCTCACGCCCCCATTTGCATCATTGCACACATCCGACGCGCAGCCGCGCCCGGGGGGCCGGTCAGCGGCTTCTTTGCATCAACCACGACTAAACATCTATAGCATAGGTTAACCTTTCCAGTTTCGCTGTAGATCGGTCAAGACATAAAGGAGTGCCTAGGATCGATGCAATAATATTCAGTATATCCAAGTTCCACATGCTTAACGGTACACCATAGTGCTGAACCCATACTGGGACTGATGTTAAAATGTCGCGATCATGTCGGAGGGTTGGGCTCCAACGTTGTAATACCACCAGCCGCCCATCAAAGTGCCACGGCCCACCATGTAACACCCTATCACATTCATCTTTAGATTCAAATCTAAAAATAGAAGAAGCCATTCTCCCGGCTATAGACTTGGATTATATTTTTGAGCTTCCACAATCGCTCTATACATGCCCGGATCTGTCCATAATATGGAACATCCCCAAGGACATAACCAACCAGTGTATTTTTTCATTGGTCCGCCCCTTTCTCCATCAAGGATTCAGGGACTCTTGCAATTGGCGAACCATCTACCTTGATCTTTGGAGGAATGAGAGTCATGGTCATCGATTCTTTGTAGGAACACCTATTTGAACAGACTTCTGACCAAGACAGCTTAGTTGTTGAGGCATCAATTTTAATTGCTATATTTTGTCGAACATGCATTCTGTCAAATGCCTTGCAGGCATCTCGATCCCCACTCTAATTTGATTAGGGCCAGTGCGTACCTGAGCTACGTTTCCTCTACGATGCATTTGTCGATAATACTGCTGCCCTCCTCCATTGAATTTATCACCTCGATTTTGGAATTTGTCGCCTCTAATTTGGAGTTTATCGCCTCTTTTTTGAATTGTGGCTGTGACCTTTTGCTTTCTCGAGACAAATCTCCAGCCCGCATCATTAGGGTCCCCTTTTTGATCTGCCTTCTTGCTCCCATTGCTTGTGTTAACCCCACCCGAGCTGCTCCCATTGTCGGAGCCATAGTTCTCTCTGCCTCCAGGATTGCCCTTATCCCCTGCTCCCATTATCGTGTTTAATGCCCTTATATATATATACTAGTATATACCCGTGCCCATAGGGCACGGTTCAATTTAGATATTTTCCCCTCAAAATCTTAGTTTCCTCAAAAATGTGAGCAAGATTCATTTTAGATATTCCCCCCGCAAAATCTTAGTTCCCCTGAAAATGTGGACATGATTCATTTTAGAAACCCCCCTCAAAATATTAGTTCCCCCGAAAATTTAGCTCATCCCAAAAAATTTTGTTCCCCCAAAAATCTTAGTTTCTCCCAAAATCTTAGTTTCTCCCAAAATGTGGACATACTTGAAAGATGCCTAATGAATAAATTAAAAAAGTATTGAATGATGACATTTAAAAAAGAGGATTTTATGCATATCAAAGATAGAATCTAAAAAATATATTAACCCCGCATTTAGCAATGTAAAAACAACATTATCTAAACATCAAAGTAACACTCCTTGTGAATCAAAATTTTAAAATACACTCACGGTTTTACCAAACAACACTTACAAACTAACTCGGATTAGAAAACATCAATACAACCACTATTGCAGAACCACCATATAATTTCTATAAAACAGCTTCAAAGAAATACATCAAAGATCATGGTAACTATTGATGGAAGGACAATGTCATTCTCTAGGTGGAAATATCTAATTTCCTATTCGACTTATAAAGCGCCTTCTTCCGATGTCTAAGCATGTAAGCATACATGTACGGGCTACCTGTCATTCCATCCAAAACAAAGAAAATAAGTCAGCGATGCACAACTTCTACCAAACCCAAATAAATAAAATAAATAAACATCAACTCTGTAAATGAAAATATTGAAAAGACAGAAAATCTCACCTACTATGCTCGAGCTTCTCATTGTAATACCATAGTATAGTAGGTCGTCATTTCAGAACTGATTTGATGAGCATATAATGGAGATTACCAATCTGTTGTAAAAAAATTTTGATTCAGATATTGTGGCAATTTTTTGTGGCAATTTTATTGTGACAATTTTTTTCATGCGCAGCAAAATAATCTGTTGTCATTTTTAATGCTCAGCATGAAATGTATAATGTCATGCTCAGCAAATCAAAACAATTTTTTCATGCTCTACATAAAATGCAACCCAAAATAATTATCACAACTAATTAAAATTATCTGTTGTTAATCTCAATTTCACAACTGAGTTGCTGACACTTGTTAATCTACATTACATGCTGAGCATGTACCATATAATTTCTACACGTGTGCTTTTAAAATTTCGTACCAACTGAATTCTGTCAATAATGTAATGAGCAAGAATTCACAAAATCTCAGAACGTCTGGATAAACATGAGTAGAAGTTTTAAAATCTGGACTTTGGATAGAAGTTTGGAGTAGAATAATTGACAGAATTCACAAAATCTCATAATGTTTTGCTCCAACATTATGATAGTTGTTAGTGTAGACATTTGGAACTCTCATAATGTTGGGTTTCTATTATTATTTTTTGTTCATAGTGAAGTAGTAATGCAAGTAACAACCTGAAATCACAAAACCTAAAGCCTAAAGCAAGGAACTCGCATACATGTCAATAATTACATGTTAAACACATGTAATTTGGAGTAGAAGTTTTAAAAAATATT
This sequence comes from Scilla litardierei, assembly GCA_030789695.1. Taxonomy (NCBI): domain Eukaryota; kingdom Viridiplantae; phylum Streptophyta; class Magnoliopsida; order Asparagales; family Asparagaceae; genus Scilla; species Scilla litardierei. Next base: position 164,842,046 of record CM061133.1, read on the forward strand.
CCCCGAAGAAGTGTTTCTATTCTGTGCTTTGCTCGAAAGATTATGAGAGTTGTTAGTGTTATAGAAAAAACTTGATGATACGCAAGTATAATACAAATTGGAGCATTCAGAAGTACTGGTAAGATGGCGATGAGTTGACATTTCAAGAGATGAACAGAAAGAAAGGAAAAACGTACAATGGATGGAACCCCTGGGTGTATCGAAATGTATGCATGGCCTTGCATGGCTTTTTTAGAAGGAAACGTCCAGCTTTGTTGGGTCGAACCTTTGTTCATAATTACATCTCGGACAACATGATCAGAAGTGATGCTTTTGTTAATACTGCATTGATTAACATGTATGCCCAGTGCAGGTACATCCCAATAGCCAAATCCATCTTTGTTGAGATGCTCAAAATGGAAGTGTTCTCATGGACCACTATGATATCTGGTTATGTGTACAGAGAGATCTTTGCGGAAGTTTTCTCTCTCTTAGAACATATGTTGATTTTGCATGTGGAACCAAATGAAGTTACCTTGGTCAGCGTATTGTATGCTTAATTACTTCCATCTTGGTTCACTTAACAGAGGGTTGCAAGTTCATTCATATACAGACTAAAATAAAAGTGAAAAAAGATGTGAGCTTATCGTATGCTCTTAGTTGATATGTATGCCCAATGTGGTTGTATTAGAGATGCACTACTGATATTCCATGGAATGCTACAGAGAGATACACATTGGGAAATGACTTTGTTGACATCAAACAAAGGATCCTAAATATGGTTGAGATGATCTTCAATTAATGTCAGCCATCACATATTATAATAAACAGATCAAAAAACATATCAAATATGTCATGGGACTTTATTGACATCAAACAAAGGATCCCAAACTGTTAGACTCAACAGCAACTACAACGTAGCATGATAGAATCCATGTTTTACATCACAGAAAACCACCTTAACCTCAGTTAAAACTAAAATGTTTTAATCACATAAAATTTTCCCTCATTTGTTGATTATTTCCTTAAAACAATCTCAGAATCAACACTTGAGTTGCTATAACTATCAGTTTTATTCCATAGGAACAAAGAGACATGTGACTCTACTTTCAGGAAGTGACCATATAACCAGTAATTGGATGTTCGCTTCTCTTTATACATTGGAAAGATACTCCTACAGTTAGTTCATGGATTTTCTCTTATTGATAGTCATGATATGTTTGAAAGATTATAATATTGTATTGTGTGTTTCAACTTATAACCTGAGATCTTAAAGCTCCTACTAAATACAGCTAATTTATGATCTTTACAGATAAACATATGACAGAGAATATCATCAGATCATGAGTCTAAGACAATTCACCTTTTGGAAGAAATGTCCATGCATCAATTTTATCCTTTATTCCAGTAACAATAGAATCATGTATGTTTTAAAAAAGCTTTCGGTCAAAAAGGTTTAGGAAAGCTTCGCAAGATTACAAACTCAATTGCAAATTAAAAAAAGAATATCAAACCTTTACTTTGCTGATAAACATCCCAGAACTCGTCCGAACTTGACTCAGCGTACTTTTCCCAGATAAATTATCGACCACCAACAATCTCTTCAGCTCCGATTTCGCCTTTAACAACACCATCTTCAGTAAGCTTGGGGGAGATGTGAAAAATATGGGATATTCAATGGGGGACATCGAAATTCAAATTGGAGTGCCGAAGAACAACTACTTGTTGCTAAACAGTAATGTCAAGTGAGTCACAAATTTCCATTTTTATTGTGAAACATGAAAAGTTTAAGATTTTGTAGAGAATACATCTCAATCAAATATTGATCAAGTAAGAAATGACATGAACCTGAAGTTGATGCTAGTTATAAATAGAAACATTGAATCGCAACAGGTATAACATCAAGAATTTGGCTTATGTAAGATTTCTTTACTTTCTTTGCACTTGCCTAAATATATAGAACGTACTGGTTTTGAAGTAAACCCCAAACATTATATTAAAATCTACTTCTCTATAATCCATAACATTTTTGTATATGTATATAGAACTAACTTGAATGCAAGTTACATCTTGATTCATCTATCTCCTATCAATAATTCATTTTGAGAGTTTCACAGTCCTTTTATTTGTACCAGAATTCATTTGCTCAATGAAAAGCCTGAAATCATAGTAGCAGATACTTGAAGTAGACATTTACATAAAAAAGATCCCTTCATTTCAAGTAATTAAAGTCTAACTCTTAGGATAAAATCTTAAATGCCAACATAATCAGTGAAAGTAAAATTTTGCACTGCAAAATACGGGGTCACCTTTACAGTCATGGAAGATGGTGATATAGCCTTCCAGTTAATACTCATATAAAAGAGCTTCATATTGCAACACTAATCAGACATATACCATGTTTATACAAATAATTTTGATGTCTTGATTCTTTTACATATCCAGAAAGAGAATTTGCACTGTAAAATATAGGAACACTACTCAGATATATACATGTTTTATATAAATAAATTCGATGTCCTGATCCTTTTACATATTCAGTAAAGAGAATATATATTGGCAATTCTAACAGCGCATATATTCGCAAACATCGACCCAAGATACAACAAAAGGACACACATCACACTGCATGCACAAAAGTGTCATCATCCAAAAGTTCTAGCCCCGTCATAATACCAGAGTCGTAGCCCCCTCAACATCATCACAACCCCTTCCTGCAAGAGGCAATGGCATTAACCAACATTATTAGGCGGAACATATCAAGATGATCATATTAGCTTAGTTGGAGATAATTCAGGACAGATGAATGGAAGGCGGCAGCCTCCTTATACACTGCCAGCTATGACCTCTGGGGGCCAGGGAAAACTTCAACAATATTAGAATAAAAAGTAAATCAGAAAACCCACATTATCGTTATCACTTGAGAGCGGCCAATTCGGCTGCTGGAGTACATATCATAGAAGCCCTTCACTCCAAATGCCAAAGACTCTGCTCCATGCTCACCTTCACCATCTCTGCCACTATTCTCATTGCTTTACCTGATCGGTCCTCACAATCGATCCTGCACATAATGTTGCTCACGATGCTCTCCACTGTCTCCCCTTCCAACTTTTGCTTATAGTTGTCTGAATCCCTCAGTAAGTACAGTAGCTCTCTAAACCTTTGGTCGAGCGATATCAGTCCCTGGGACTGTAAGCTTTATGAGATATAGAATCACCCCTTCCTTAATAATGACTTCTAACCCAAAACCTAAATGTGTCAAACAAAATTGCTCGTGAAAAAAAGTTTGCAAGCACTCCATCGTTAAAATCTGCAATTTGGGTTATGCAAATTCAATGAAGGCTGCCATTTTGTCTACACTATCCTATTTAGTTTTGTAAATTTCAATGGCACATACCGCTCATTTAAAGGTTTGCCATCACCATATTGCATAGCTCACCGGGAGAAAATATTGATCTTCGCCAATGGAGAGAAAAGAGTATGATATTGATCTTTCAAGCTGGCGTGCACCATGAATCCTATGATGGGAATAACACATCAAAAATAAACTACATATTCACACCAGTGCTGATGATGAGTTCGACATGGATCCTACTCATTTTATTGACATAGCAAAGGGAAAGTTTTTGATGCAAATGATACAGACCTCACTTTTATGAATGTAGCTGTACTTTGTGAAACTCAATGATAATTTTATTCATCCAAAGATAATCTAACCACTCATTTCATACTCAATTAACTCTCTTATGCCCTTGTATGTATAACAACCACCCAAATTTATATTTTAAAAAATCATGCAGCATCTGGTAAAAAATAACAAAAACAAAACAATAAGTCAAGAAACATGGTTTATTACCCAAATCTAACCTGTCATCCAACAAACTACAGCTGTGAACAGAGAAGAAGAATCCACTGCAGTTCAGTTGCTGACTTGGCATTTGTTCTTCAAAGCACGGGCTTGTTGAGCTTGGTCTGGTCCATGTTGACCGAGCAATGCATGTTCACATAGAATTTGGGCTTCACCAATTGCCCCAAAACATAAGCCCTGTCCCTTACGGTGAAGTTCAGATCCAGCGGCACCTATGGCATAAAAACAGATGCATGCTTTCTCTTGCGCTAAAATATGCATCAAACTTTGACAGAAGAGCTCATCCTTATTTATTGTATGCTAACATAGTCAAGATCATCTCCATGTCTCGATACTGAAAGCAAGAAGCAACAAAAAACTGAGGTGTTAGCATCCATGAAAGCAAGCAGCAAGTAAACTTAAAACATTGATCCCTGATTGAGACTATCGTAATCTTTTCACAGAAATCAATTTGGGCACACTGCCGGTAAGAAGGGTAGCTAAATCTCAGATACAAACTAATAATATCAAACAAAACTTAAAAATAAACATAAATTTAGTGCCATCCAATGTATCCATTAACTTTAAAATGTACATAAATTGTCATAATATTTTCATTTTTGTTTGTGGAAATATGAGTTATCCTGAGCCTACAGTTGAATTATGGGTGTTTGAGCTAGCAGGAAAAAATGCAAAATAGAAAAGAGCCCAAATGTGCATTGATTTCGACACAAATTAAATTATGGGTATTTAAATTGGAGCAGAGATGAAGCTAGAAATCCAATCAAAAAGTAATCTTGACAAAATACCTGCGACATCTTGGCCGTCATAGACCTCGCGATGAACAGTCCAAAGGTCCCCCTGGCAATACAGTCTTGACGGTGAGTTTGGATGGGTCAATCTTCCACTCCTCTCTCGGCCTCTCTTCATCCATGTTCTTCTCTTCTCGAGTGTCTAAGCTCTGGAGATATGCCTCTCAAGCTGCTCGTCCAAGTCGAGTGTCCAAGCACTGGAGAGATGCCTCTCAAACCCATCACCTCCGCCTTCATTCATTGCTCTAGCCATCTCTCTTCATTCATTTGCAGAGTTTAGTTTCTCTTGGTGCAATGAGGCACGTGAGCACTTGGGTTGCCTGATGAAGGCCACATGTGTCCCAAACTTTAGTTTTTAAATTCAAACTTCAACTTTCAAATTTTCAAGGTTGGCTGAGAGGGAGAGAAAGTGTCTGTGCGTGTTTTAGTTTGTCCCCCCGCCAAAAGGTTTTGTTTTCAAGGTTACAAATTTTCAAATTTTTAAATCAACTTTCAATTTTGGTTTCCCCCACAAATTTCCCACCTAAGCTGATTTAGTTTGTCCTAGTCAACAATTTTTCAAACCTATTTCTCATCTCCCAATTTCTCATATGCAATTTCTCAAAGACAAATCTATTAACAAACATACTCTATTAACAAACCTATCCAAATTCTCTTATCCATTTTCTCTTAACCAATTTATCTTATACAACATCCCTTATCCAATAACCCATGATAACATCCCTGTTTTATAGAATATATATATATATATATATATATATATATATATCTATTCTATAAAACAGGGATGTTATCATGGGTTATTGGATAAGAGTTTTTGATAAGAGATGAGAAATTGGGTATATATGAGGGATGTTGTTAAGAGAAATTGGATAAGATATGAGAAATTGGTTAAGAGAAATGGGATAAGGGATATAAGTTGATGACTAGGACAAACTTTGGGGGGAAACTTGGGGGTGTTTGAAAATTTCAATTTGAAATTTGTATTTGAAAACAAAAACAATTTAAAATTGAAATATGTATTGGGGGAGAGAACAAAATTTTTGGAGGGAAATTAAATTTTGGGGGAAGAAATTTGTGCTGAACCAAAACTTTATCCAGTCACTATCCCCTTTCTTCCGATCCCAGGCTCCCATATCTCCTCTCTCTCTCTCTCTCTCATGTCATCGATGGAGGGAGATCAGCAGGCCATGGCTCGGCAGCTAAATTTGTAAGTATTTGAAATTGGGGGGGAAGCTAAATTTGTTTGATTTTTTTCGTTTGAATATTTTCCCCCTCACATTTTGTTTTGCTGTATTTGAAATGGGGGGACATCTATATTTGGAGGGTAATTATTTGAAATTGGGGGGACATCACAATCTTTTTCTCCCGCATATATTTCTTGGTCTCTTTTCCATCAATCTCAAGCCCACCTCAAGAACCTCCTCATCAGTAGAGGAAGGAGAGAACATGGAAGAAACACGTTAGAGGTCGCGGCTCCTCTTAACAGGAAGGAAATGAGATTCCGGCCAACATCCTCGGGCAACAATGCCCCAGAAGCATATTTCATTGACATGCTGATGAGCACAAAGAAGATGGTTTCGAGTCCAAAGGTGCCACCGAGTCACATGATGCAGGTGCTGGTGTTACAGGAAGCAGCAGCAAGAAGAAAGAAAAAAAGGCCAGCAGATTGATCCTTCCCTTCTCGGCTTCAAGGTCCACATCAACCGTATCATGATGGATGAGATCCATTGCCCAGATGAATGATTACCTTATTTCACATTGTAAGGATATACATGTTTTTCTATAGAAAGTTTGTAGAGCCTGTAGTCCTTTTTCAATTTTTTCAAAAAAATCCTTGTATATATGGTAGAACTGTAAAATGTCATGTGGGTTCAGTTTTAGTATTATAAGTGCCCTTGGAAAAGAGCTAAGATTAAAATTCAACCTTTGGAATATGTTTCACAGGAAACATGAATCACCTAATACAATCACAAGGCTTAGTGGAGTTCTCTTCTGTATGTATTAAAAATGTGGACATCACTTCTGTTCTCTAACGATAACTGGGATGATTGGTATGTAAATGTGGCTTATTTGGCACTTGGAATGGCATAACAAACATTAAGTGGTTTGTCCGAACATGCAAATGTGGCTTATTTGATCTAATTTGCTAAGATTACAGTGTGTCAATATAGATAAAAATCCCAAAAGTAAAATAGCTTTTTCAATAGCAACGAATTCTTTTCTGTTAGAATGAAAACTAAACAGGAAAAAAAAAGATCTATGATGGTCCAGGAGATCTTCGGATTATCATGCAGGGGAGAGCACTAGCATATGGTCATTGTACAATGACTCCTATACACTGTATAATAAGATTGATGTTGGTGAATGGTTGTTATGATCAAGATAAGTCTGAGTAAGATAGGTCTGAGCAAAGCCAAAACTTTCTCTAACCCCATTTCTTAGTTAATACTTCTAGGTTTTTACTGAATTAGATTCTTACTATATTCTGGACATAGATTGTAACCTTTCTCATGTTAAATTAATTTTCATGTCATATGATGCATCTGGATTTATTGTTGATTAATCAAACATGTGGATGCATTGCTAAATGGTATTCATGGTATTTGTATGTCATACATGTTAAAAGCTACAAATAATATGATTCTGGTTCATAGAGACACATGTATTTACAGACAAAGGTATTTTGAAAAGCTTTAGCACAATATGATTATGGCTCATAGAGACATAGATATTTGCAGATAAAGGTATTTTGAAAATATTTAGCACAATATGATTGTGGCACATAACTGAGTTCTATTTTTTTGTAAAATTGATATTTGCAAACATAGGTACTGAAGGTAACACTTGCTACTGATGCTGTCATTAGGAGTATGGTAATTATTCATTCAGAAATTTTCCCATACTTCAGAAATTGTTTTCTTTCAGGTCATTTCGGTTTAATACTTCTTACGAGAACTGAAATTTTGATAAAGTGCATGTTCTTTCCCATCTCGCTGTGGATCATCTTTATTTCGAAGTTTATGCTCTCAGACTTTCTTAAAGCATGGGTGGGATTTATTTTCTAACTTTCAAATTTATAATATTCTTGATTTTAGATGTTTCGATTGTACAAATTTACTATGTAGCTTGGATGTTCTTTCATATTTTCTTTATCAGTCCTCTCTTTATAGTTTCTAAACATGCAAAAAAAGTTTGAATGGTAAATGGCATGTAGCATGGATGGTCAATATAATGAGCACAGTTGGCCATAGATAGTCAATATAATGAGTAATGTTGACGTTGGGGCATTAATTGTGCTATTCTTCATCCTGGCGATTCTCTAACTCCAAAATTCATGAAAATTCATGAGAATTCTGATAAACTTCATCCTGTGTAGTATGGATTATCTTAATGTAATGACTACAGGATGCAGGATGAAGTAGCGATTGGCATTCTCCAACAACCAAACATATGACTGCACCTTTTTAATGCAGGGTGAAGTATCTTAATGTAGCGATTGGCATGCAGGATGTTTTAGATTGTTTGTTTACAAAAAATTTAACGTAGGACTGAATATGTATAGAATCCAAAAACAATTTAGGGCAATGACATTTTGGATTTTCAATGCAGAGTGAAGTATCTTAATGTTTCATTTTCCATGGCCATTATAGCTATGATTTGATCATTTCTTTATGTGCCATGAATTCTAAGCATCTATTTTGCTGGCACATAAACAGATATTCACCGATCAGAATGGAATTCGAAGGCCAATATTGTCATGCACATGGTCCTTGATATGGCTACCAATCGGATACTATCTAATTTTTTCTTATGAAAATTTATAGATTATATGCCTGAAAAGCTCGGAATCAAAAAGCGCAAGATCTCTGCTATGCCCAACTTATTATACAACTCCCTCGATCTTTGCCGCCTTTAATTAGACTTTAATTTGTATGTCCTTCCAAGTAAAAAACTATTCGCTGCTCTTCTAAGTATACCATAGCATTTCCTTTTATATCAAATCTATCATCTTTTGCAATCTGATTTTTTTGTGAGTAATTATTTGGGTTTTTTATTCTCTGAAATCATTTCATGATTACTAAGTTTATACAAAAAGCTATCTTGATGGGAAATTCCAACATGGACACATTGCTACTAATTCCAATGTAGTAGAATTTTAAGAGAATATTGATTTATTAAATGGTGACAGAGTTCTGATATTCAGAACATTGGTTAATAGAGGAAGTCTAGACCATAAAATTGGGGCTTCTTTCGTATAGAGTTTGATATGGGAACTAATGATTTTTGTTTTTTCTCATTTTTGTTGGCTTCGCTGTTTGTGTCAAAATTTTGTTAAATTGGTATATGGTTTTGATATTCAGACCATTGACTAATTGATTGTGTTCATCTATTAGCTTCACATTGGCTTTTTGTGTTCATTAGTTGCAATTGTTTTCTTTCCAATCTTTTTTAATGTATTTACTTCATCCTAGAGTTAGTGGTGATCTGTCCTAATTTGCAGGCACCCAATGCATACCTCTATCTGCTGAAGAGGTGCTGGTATAAAGATGTAGCTTGAATACATCAAAGAAATGCCAAAGCCAGCAACAACAATTGCACTAGACATTTCTCCTCTAATGGGAAAGATAATCTATGTATGGATTATAGAATGTCTATTACCAGTAACTGTGTTATGACTTTGCGATCACTCACATTCTTCGTGTTATCTTCATATGTTTATATGTTTTCTCCTAAAATCAGTACTTTGCCCTCGAAAGTGAACATGCGATACTTCTTCATCATGATCCTTGACCCAACGTTGTCTCTATATGAAGGTGATTTCATCTTAATTAAGTTGTTGTCGAGTTTGAATTTGCCTAAATTTGGATGATCGATTGGGAAATAGATTGAATGTTTTTCTTTTACAACTAAATTATGTGATATTGGATTAAAAGATATAATTTATCTCATTCCAAATATAATTCATTGTCAAATGTTATTAATTATAACTGGGAAAAATAATCATAGCCTTTTATTGATATCGAGATTTGATTTTTTGACTGTTTGTTAAAGAGTTGTATAATAATAATCAGGTACATGTTTATTTAGCAGAGATATCCCCTCAGAACATGAGAGGATGCCTTGGTTCAGTGGACCAGGTTAGTTTATGATTCACAATATTTCTGGTAAGATTTTTTAGTTGATAATGGATGCACTGTTGAATGGTGTTACGCCTATTTGACCGAGGCCCAAAAGACACGAGCCCAGGAGCCCATCTGCATCCTCAAGCCCATTCAACAAAGGCCCTATAAGGGATCCTCTCGAATGTTAATCCGACCCGGCCCCGATAACCCGCTGGTCACTCGCCCACTCCTGCGAAAACCGCTCCCCCAGACGCGCGACCACTAAATGGCAGTAATGGGGAGGTGCTGGCATGGCGAAGAGAGCGGCGGCGAGGGGGAGGATTGATGGGGCACGATCGAGGGCGGGCGTGGGACGTGGGCCTGAGGTAATCACGCTGGGAGCTCTACAAAAGGGCTAGGAAGACGACGAAGAATGGGGACCGCATCTCAGGTATCTAAAGCTAAGGTACTTCATCAATGACCTAGTTCCTCCTTTCCATCTCCTTCCTCCCCCGCTCGTGCCGTGAGACGCCGTTCAGATCTCCTCACGAGTCGAACCGTCTCCGCCGGGCCTCCTCTTTCAGATAAATGTCTGACTTAGGCATCGGAGGGGATTTGGCCGGAACCAAGGTCCGGCCCCCTGACGAGCGTTCTCGTCTACGCAGGAACACATCCAGCCGAGGCCGAGCGACTCGCCCAGGGCCGAGGCTTCCCCTCGCCCTTCGCCGACCGCGCATCTAGCTGGACGACTGAGGCTACCCCTCGTTGTCCTACCTCCGAGTCCGTGCACGACCGTCCGAGGCCGAGCGTCTCAATCAGGGCCGAGGCTTCCCCTCGCCCCATCCGCACCGACTCGAAGTCCCCGAGGGACCCAAACGGGCCCCTTGACCACGTTGACCGGGTTATCCACGGTCAACGCTTTGTAGTGAGAAAACACTCTGAAACATCTGGTGCCGTCTGTGGGAATGAAAACCGTCCCACGAAATAGCAAACCACACCAACAATGGCGCGAGCCAGCAATGGAAGGAAGCGCATGCCCCCCATCCCGGAGGAAGGGAATGGCGCATCAAACGGCAACCCAGAGGACATGCCCGTCGGCGACCACCCCGCCCTCTCAACCGAAGAGACCGGTGGCTCAGAACTGGCCACGCAGGGACAGCTCCGCGCCCTGGCTCAGGAGACCAACGCGAGCCTCCAGACATTGGTCGCGACGGTACAGCAGCTCGTCAGCCCTGCGCCGTCCAACGGAGGCACGTTGGACGATAGCCATCGATGGACGGGGGGTCCCCCGCACTTGCGGTCCGTCGTGGTCGACGACCACGGGACCCTGAAACCGAACACGGAGCATCGATTCACGCTGCCCGGCTCTCGTCAGGCGAGGTCACGCGCCTCCTCCCCTTATCGTGAAAGGAGCCGAAGAGAAACCGAAGGGACGGAGGGTGAATCGATGACGACATCATCTCGTCGGTCGCGGTCGTCCCGCCGCAGGAGAAGCGAACGACACCACTCAAGAGACCGATCGCGGCGGAGCAGGAGCTCCCGCAGGAGGAGTCGGGAACGTCGGGTCAGCCCGACCCCAAGCGTAGCGAGGGTGGCGGAGCCAGCCCTGCCGGCGCCTGTGCTTCCTCCACCCCCGATCGAGCCAGAGGCAGGAGAATACCGCATCCCCGGGGGCATCCACGGTGACTGGTGCCCCTTATCACGGAGAATAACCGACGCACGGGTCCCCTCTCGATTCAGGATCCCGGTGCTGGGAAAGTACGACGGAATAGGGGACCCGGGACACCACGTGATGGACTACGAGGGGGACATGGCCTTCCAGGGAGCTGACGATGACTTACTTTGCCGGGGCTTCTATTCTACTCTCAGGGGAGCGGCAAGGACCTGGTACCACAGCCTGCCCGGCTGCTCCATCGACAGCTTCGAGCAACTCACCCAGTTGTTCTGAAAACAGTTCATGGCGGGGAGGCTGATCATACCTGGAGCTGAACATCTGTTCAACGTAGTGCAAGGCCCGGCCGAGCCGCTCCGACAGTTCATGCACCGCTTCAATGCGGAAAGGCTGAACGTGAACAACCCTCCCGACCTGGTGGTCCAGACGGCCCTTAAGAAAGGGCTTCGCCACCGAGGCCTCAAGAAGTCCCTTCACAACGATCCCCCGAAGGACCTCCCCGGGATCATGGCGAGGGCCGAGCGCTTCATGCTGACCGAGGAGGCCTTGGCCGAGGATGCAGGAAAAGCCACTCGAGGGACCAAGCGTGGCGACGGCGGACGAGTCAGCCCCGAAGGATACCGGACCGAGAAGAGGCCGAGGAACAGGCAGCGAGGAGAAAGCGCAAGGGACACCACCCCAGACGCCGTCCTTGCCCAAGTACAGAAGGAAGAGCGAGCTGATCGCCCCCCACCGAAGGCTAGAAGAGGTGGGAAGAACAGGGAGAAGTACTGCAAGTACCATAAGGACGATGGTCATGACACCGAAGACTGCTGGCATTTGAAGAAGGACATTGAGAAACTGATGAGCCGGGGGCACGCCAGGAACCAGGCCGACGAGCCGGCCCACGGAGAAGGGACCTCCACGTAGCCAGACAAGGAGAAGAAGATCAACACCGTCCAAGGCCCCCTCCGCATCATAGAGTGAGCGGGCGATGTCTCTCCCCCCGGTTGCAGCCTAGTAAGAGGGAGTTATCTAGGTTTACATCCCTCTGTCTAGCTTCATTTCCTTTCTTTTTCCTTTTCCTCCAAATGTACCGGTCCGACAGGACTCTTGAGAGTACAAATGCATTCCCTTTTTTGTCTTTTCTTAAATCCCCGACGGAATTGACATGTCACCAATAGCGCAAAAGAATGGGGACCGTCGCCTCACTGGAGGAGGAAGAGGAGCTTTGTCCTCGCCGACTGACTCCTATGCTCATAAGACTGGGGGCAATTCCCCCAGCAGGCACGGACGCCGACCGGTCCTAAGCCGAGGAGCTTTGACCTCGCCGACTGACTCCTGCGCTCATAAGTCTGGGGGCGATCCCCCCAGCCAGCGCAAACGCCGACCGGTTCTAAGTCGAGGGACTTTTCCCTCGCAGACCTACTTCTGCGCTCATAAGCCTGGGGCGGATCCCCCAGCAGGCATGGACGCCGACCGGTCCTAAGCCGAGGAGCTTGGCCCTCGCAGACCGACTTCTGCGCCCATAAGCCTGGGACAGTTCCCCCAGCAGGCACGGACGCCGACCGGTCCTAAGCCGAGGAGCCTTACCCTCGCCGACCGACTCTTGTGCTCATAAGTCTGGGGGCAACTCCCCCGAGACACGGACGCCGACCGGTCCTAAGCCGAGGAGCTTTTGCCCTCGCCGACCGACTCCCGCACTCATAAGTCTGGGGAGAATCCCCCCAGCCGACGCCAACGTCGTCCAGTCCTAAGCCAAGAACAAGGCGACAACGCAAAGTACACGAGAAGTCCGAGTAAGTCAATTTCGTTTATAATAGTTAACCAGAGTACAAAAATGTGTCTTATTTACAGGGGATCGAGGCGAAGGAAACACCCTACAAACAATCTACTCACGACGAATGACATAGTTCTTTGTCTACAGAAGCTAGATCGACACCGACAGAGCAAAATTGGTTGACAAAAGACCCGAAGTAGGTAGCCCAAGCTAGCAGCCATGCAACCAGTAATTATTGGCCACGGAGCCGATAACGAAGCCGAAGGAGATAGCGGGGGCCAAGGATCCATTTCAAGTAGACTGGCCCAAAGCGAAGCGGATGCTTAAAAATTTGAGGATAAGGCCGGGAGGGACGGCTTAGGGAGCCCGAGCTCAGGAGGACACATCCTCGGGCACTTCGCCCTGCTCAGAGCGAGGGGGATCGACCGGCGGTGGGGCTTGCCGAACACGCTCCGCACATTCCCGGAAAGAAGACTGGACGACTTCGACGATCCGAGGGGCGATGAGGTCTTCATACTTACCGAAGGCCTCCCTGAGAACCTCGAAGATCCTCTTCCCCAGGGTCTCGATGACGCCCTTCTCCACCTCCTCTGCAAGCCGCATCACCTGGCGCCGATCCGACAGTTCCCTCTGAAGCTCCTCCCTCTCCAGGCTGAACGACTCCGCCGCTTCCTCAGCCGACTGATGAGCATCCTCCAGCTTTCCTTGGAGGTCAACCACTCGTCCCTCCAACTCGGCCACGCGAAGGTTGAGACACCGAGACTCCATCTGGGCCTCCGTCATAGCCACCTCAGCCGCCCCGGCCCGCTCCTGAGCCCTCATGGAGGACTCCTCTAGCTCCCTCAAGCGGACGGCTCGACACTGCAACTCCACAGCAAGCGCTGAACCCTGAAAAGACGAGACATGGGCTAAGAAGAGGATAAAGAGAAAGAGAGGATAGCTAGATAACCGAACCTGTTGAAGGATCCAGACCAAGGAATCCGACATCTTGTCGGCCAGGATCTTCTTGAGGAAGTTGCAATCCCGGGGAGGGACGGAGACCTCGGCAACCTGCTGGGCCAGAGCTCGGTCTACAAACATCGAACTCCCAGGTACAACGATCGAAGCCAAGTCACTCGCCAACAAGGCCCCAACCCCCGGTGATACGGGCGAAGACGCTGCGCGGGGGGGGGGGGGGGGGGGGGGGGGTGGCAGACAAAGCTGCCGAAGGATCCCCGGCGGTCGCCACGGGAAGCGCGGAACCTGCCGGACTGGAGGGATCCACGTCCTCCCTCCTCTTCTTTCCTCCGTGGGGCTCCGAAGGCGCCGGAGGGGAACGCTTCCGCCTCGCACCATCCTCACCCCCCGGAAGGGGATCGCCAGAAGAAGAGGCGGGGGGCGCGGCCACCACCTTACCCACGGAAGGCTCGGCTCGGCGTACTTCCTCCTCAACGGTCCTCCGAGGCGCCCTTCCAGAGGTACTACCTCGGCTCCGAGCGGCTCCACGACGGATCAGCTCATCGACGTCACGGACGAATTCGTGACCAGCCATCCCTGCAAAGGAGACCGAAATCAGGATGAGTCATAGGGCGATCCGGGGATGAAAAAGCGACCTACCCGGAGACCACAAGACGGCCTTCAGGAGTAGGTCGTCCAACAAAGACCAGATGGACTTCGCTTCCAAAGGAAGAGCCAACAGAAGCGCAGCGGCTGCCCGGTCGGCGTCTGAGAGAACTAACAACGGGCGAGGATGGACAGAACCGCCCCAGCTTGTTAGAATCTGGGCATCACCCAAGAAGACCACAAAGACATAATCCGAGCTCCAATCCCCCGACCAGCGGGGTAGCCCGATCAGACACTCCCTCCTCGAACGGGCTCGGAGATGCAGCCATGACCCCGGCCCGACCGTCTGGATCTGGTAAAAATGGAAGAGAAGGGGGAGGGACGGATCCAGGCCGCGGGTGCAGCAGAGCGTGGCGAAACCCGTCAGTACCGCAATCGAGCAAGGGGTAAGCTGACAAAGCGGCACCATGAGATACTCCATGACCTGGATAAGGAAGGGACTGAGCGGGAAGCGAAGACCCAGGTGAAACATTTCGACGTAGACGCCGACTTCATTACTCCTCGGAAGGCAAATCCGCTCGTCGACAAACGGAACACGGACATCATACGGGAAACAGAGATACCTTTCCCGGATCTCCGAGACCACCGAAGGAGCAGTCCTCGACGGCGTACGGAGGATGACCGGGGGCACGTTAAGACGCACGGCAGCCGACGCCACGTCATCGCAGGCGTAGTCTGGGAATAGCTTCCCCTTCCCCTTATCTTGGGGGGGACGACTCCCGGGAGAGGAACCTGATCCCACTGGCTGGGTCTTACTCCGCCTGGACTCTGGAGAATCCCTCGCCACTCGGCCAGAACCGCCTATCCTAAGAGCAGCCATAATACGAGAGCGAGAAAGAAATTACCTTTTAGCTAGGTTGAAGGTGGAGAAGAAGCGAAGGCGACGGGAGACTCCGAGATGTAGAAAGCTTAGAGCAATGGGAAGAGCAAGAAAGGAGAGGAGATCAACGCAGCTGGGGAGCTTATATATCGGACGCAAGGACGAATTCGAAGCGCCTGACAAAAACGCGTGGCAAGACTCGAAGAACCGGCGGCGTTTCGAAATCGGCGCCAGGGGAAGTCCAATCGGTCCGCCTCATCATGACCTACATTTATGACCACGCCTCGATTGAAGCACCGCCCGGAATCCCAGGAGGCACAGCGGTCGATCCGAGCAAGCCAAGGCTGATCGACCCCACCAAGGGCGGCTCACGAACCCCTCCGCTTCTCAACTTAAAGACGACCCCGCGAGTGGGGGGGATAAGCTTGCAGCTACACGTGGCAGCATCTGAAGGCCGACGGCGCTTCGGAACCCGCACCTTAAAAAGCATCGAACGAGCCAACTCATGATGACGGCTAATAAATGAGTCGGCATCGGCTGGCGAGCTTGTCAAAATCGGCAGAAGTCACATCGGCCGAGCCGAACCGGCCGAGGCCGATCAACCCGACCGATGGGGGCAATTGTTACGTCTATTTGACCGAGGCCCAAAAGACATGAGCCCAGGAGCCCATCTGCATCCTCAAGCCCATTTAACAAAGGCCCTATAAGGGATCCTCTCGAATGTTAATCCGACCCGGCCCCGATAACCCGCAGGTCACTCGCCCACTCCTGCGAAAACCGCTCCCCCAGACGCGCGACCACTAAATGGCGGTAATGGGGAGGTGCTGGCATGGCGAAGAGAAAGGCGGCGATGGGGAGGATTGATGGGGCACGATCGAGGGCGGGCGTGGGACGTGGGCCCGAGGCAATCACGCTGGGAGCTCTACAAAAGGGCTAGGAAGACGACGAAGAATGGGGACCGCATCTCAGGTATCTAAAGCTAAGGTACTCCATCAACGACCTAGTTCCTCCTTTCCATCTCCTTCCTCCCCCGCTCGTGCCGTGAGACGCCGTTCAGATCTCCTCACGAGTCGAACCGTCTCCGCCGGGCCTCCTCTTTCAGATCACTGTCTGACTTAGGCATCGGAGGGGATTTGGCCGGAACCAAGGTCCGGCCCCCTGACGAGCGTTCTCGTCTACGCAGGAACACATCCAGCCGAGGCCGAGCGACTCGCCCAGGGCCGAGGCTTCCCCTCGCCCTTCGCCGACCGCGCATCTAGCTGGACGACTGAGGCTACCCCTCGTTGTCCTACCTCTGAGTCTGTGCGCGACCGTCCGAGGCCGAGCATCTCAATCAGGGCCGAGGCTTCCCCTCGCCCTATCCGCACCGACTCGAAGCCCCCGAGGGACCCAAACGGGCCCCTTGACCACGTTGACCGGGTTATCCACGGTCAACGCTTTGTAGTGAGAAAACACTCTGAAACAAATGGCATTTTTCTTTCTAGCTATTTGTCACTATTGGCATAATGTTGGCTTATATTTTGGGCAAGTTTGTTCCTTGAAGAGCGTTGTCTGTTCTATGTAAAAATCTATTGAACTCTGAGAACTATTGGGATTTGATGAATCCATGTTGTTTCTTTAAAGGGATCAATTAAAGTGTGATCTTCCGTTGAAAGGGATCAATTAAAGTTATATGGTTTTGCATGCTGAGTAGTGAGTAGAAAATAAACATTGATTAATTTTGATGAAATCAATTTATAGACATGGACTGGGTTAATTATTAATTTATTATAGACCTGGGCATTTGCGAGTGTTTTTCGTTTTTTTGTCTTCTATTGCTTGAAATCTTATTTGTGCTTATGCTTAAGCTGTTGTTCCAACTTCCATACAAACATTGCTACCCACACAAGCAGTTCTTCCAACTTCCATACACAACAACGTGCAATGTATCACTCCCAACATTTGCTCTATATCACTCCCAGACAGAATCTTCCATACACAGTCAGCATGCAATGTTTTCAAGAGGGATTTCAAGCTGCAAGGCAACATGCTAAACAGAAAAATAAATTGATGATACAAAAGAACTTGATTTGATTGTTTACTTAATATGCCCGCGTTGCTTGTAATGTAAGTGTTTTACATGATATAATGTGAGTGCTTTTTCAGGTTGAAGTAAAAGACCAAGCGTATAAAAACCAGAGTATGTCATGTTTATAACATAGATACTAGCTTCTACTAATATAATGTGAGTATTGTTTTCAGGTTTAGCCATTTGGTATATAGTTGGTGTGATCAGTAATAGTTTAACATTTTGCCATTAAATTGATGATACAAAGGAACTTGATTTAAGTTTTTGCTTGATATGCTCTGATTGCCTGTAATGTGAGTGTTTTATACTTTGCAATTGATATAATGTGAGTGTTTTTTCAGGTTAAAATAAAAAATAAGCATAAAAAACCAGAGTATGTCATGTTTATAATGTAGATGCTAGCTACTACTAATATAATGTGAGTGTTGTTTTCAGATTTACCCATTTGGTATATGTTTTCAGATTTACCCATTTGGTATATGTTTTCAGATTTACCCATTTGGTATATAGTTGGTGTGATCAATAATATTTTTACACTTTGACATTTTATTTATATCAAGCTTTTCTCTGGCAGATTTGCAGTTTCAAAAGTATTAAATTGGACAAGGGTGGAGTTTCAGTTGGAATCCACAGGAACAAGCAAAAATTCAAGAATTCAATTGACAACCATTCAAAACAGAGTTATTTGGCTTGATCAAGTGTCAGTGATGCATATGGATACATACAAGGTATGTATTTGATGCAACTATTTGTATGGATGTTTTGCTTCTCAACAGATTGACCCAAAGATGAAAAATTGTAAAAGGAACTTCATATTGGTGAATTCATTGTATTGGAAAACTAAAAATTAAATGTGGATTATCTTGGAGAGAGCACGAAAGGGGATTTGAATGTGAAGGAGAATCTGGAGGCATTTGATGAGTTGGGTAATGACAAAATTTATTATTTTGTTTTTAGATTTTTTTGTTTTATTTCTATTGGTGATTTCAATGATTGGAAAGTTCATTATGAACCATTAAATTATTTCTTGGTTCTTTGGCTTATGTGGAAATAGCATATGTAACGATCATTTCAAATATATGCATACTAATTAAACGTGCTTGAACTGAATTCAAAATTAAAACACATTTATAGCCAACTCTCTTTACAATATTTTGGAAACAAATTGAATTAATTTTTTCATGATGAATTTCAAATTTTTTGAAAGAAAACAAAAAATAAATATAAAAAACATGTGAAAATTTTGGGAAGAATTAAGTTTGGATGGAAGTTTTGGGGGAACAAAATCTGGAGGAAATTAATTTTTGGGGTGAACTAAAATTTTTGTGGTGAACTAACTCTCTTGGGAAACTAAATTTTGGGAGGAACTAAAATATTTGGAAAGTGAAATTTAGCTCGAAAACCCCTACAATTTTGGAGTGAAACTAAATTTGGAGGGTACTAAAATTTGGGATGAGATGAACTAAATTCCCTGGGATAAGCTAAATTTTCGGGGAACTAAAATTTTAAGGAGGTATATCTTATATGAACAGTGACCTACATGCACGGGTTATGACTATATATTCTATAAAATAGGGATGTTATCAAGAGAAATTGGATAAGAGAAATTGGACAAGAGAAATTGGACAAGAGAATTTGGACAAGAGAATTTGGATAAGAGAATTTTGCCAAGAGTATATACATCTATATATTAAAACACAACTATTTTTGAATCCTAGGGCTGACTGGGACAAGCTGATGTCATGCTGATGTATAAAGAGGTTGATAGAAGAATGGCTAGGATTTAATCTTGGTAAAAGAAGGGTTGAGATGAGTGTTTGGAAAAACCACCATTTTTCCCTTTTGTTTTCAAACCCCCCACAATCACTACATTTGGGTAGAATACCACCTATTTATCCTTTTTGCTAACAAATCCTCTCATTTCACTTTTTACCCATACACTACACACACACACACACACACACACACACACACACACACACACACACACACACACACACACACACACACTTAGGCACTTCCACCCTACGCGCCGAAGGCGCCCGCGCTGAAGGCGCCTGCTAAATTTTTTAACGCTAATTTGTTGTTCCGACTCAAGGGCGCCCTCTTCGAATTTATTGTTCTACGCCAAATTTGTTGTTCCGCACAAATTTGACTGTGTAAATAATGTTTGGTAACAAAGATTTCGCGGGAGAAAATCTTAAATGAACCGTGCCCGCGGGCACGGGTTGTGACTAGTATATATATATATATATAGACACACACACACACACACACACACACATGTACATTCATATCTATTATACATTTGACAAATTTTTTTGAATTCTAGGTCTGACTAGGACAAGATAAAGAGTGGATGAGATTTGATCTTGGTAAATCGATGGTTGAGTGAAAATTTAAATTTTTTTTGGGAAAAAGTGTCTTGGGAACCAAACTTTGAAATTAAAAGTGTATTGGGAAAGATTGTGGAGATTAAATTTTTGGGGAAAAAGTGTATTGGGAACCAAAACTTTGAAATTAAAAGTGTCTTGGGAAAGATTGTGGAGAAACATGATCCATTAAATTAAGTTAATACCGTCACCAAAAAATACCCTGAGGTTTGTTGTTCCGCATCGAAGGCGAAAATTTTTTTAATTAATACTGTCACAGAAAAATACCATAAGGTTTGTTGTTCTGCACCGAAGGCGTCCGCTAATTTTTTTACGCTAATTTTTTTAAAATACCATAAGGTTTGTTGTTCTGCACCGAAGGCGTCCGCTAATTTTTTTACGCTAATTTGTTATTCTGCACCAAAGGCGTCCTCGTCGAATTTGTTGTTTCGCACCGAATGCACTCGCGCGGTGTTCCACGCCAACAAACGGCGCCGCGAGCAATTTTTTACGCTAATTTTTTTTCGCAAAAAAGGTGCCAGTGCCGAATTTGTTGTTCCACACCGAAGGCGCTCGTGCGTTGTTCCGTGCCAAATTTGTTGTTCCACTAAATTGTTTGCGCTAATTTATTGTTTCGCGTCGAAGGCGCTGATGTGCGTTTATATTTTATATATTCACGCACGTCTTCTTCATAATTTTCCGTTGTTTTCCGTTGTTTCGTATCCATTCTCTTGTGATTTTTTGTTTTCTTTCACTTTCTTTGTGTTTTTGTGCCATTGCTGGAGATTTCCAGTGCTGGGGACATATAAAGCAAATATCATGAGTCTCCGGAGCAACAGGAGGCGTTGCGCGAGAATCTGAGGGCCAAATGTCAAAGAATACCACATATCAGCCCTCAACCGATCGGGTGGACAGACCCACCCGATCGGTTCGTGCACGCATATCCGACCCGATCTGGAGCAGCAGTGAAGAAGACCCCACCCGACCGGTTCAGTGATCGGGTGGATGCTGCAGTCTTCTCTATCTTTTGGAGCTGAATTCCAACTGATCGGGTGAAATCTCACCCGATCGGTTCATCTATAGCCGAAGTTCTCCCAGCTCACGACCCGACGACTCACCCGATCGGTTCATCGATCGGGTGATGCATCTCAAAAGCTGAAGACCAAGTCAACCATTGACTCACCCAATCGGTTGATGCTTCAATCGACCAGGTGGACGCTTATCTATATATATTGCCCTAGGTTTTTTCCAGAAACGAATCCCCATTTTTGAGCAGTTTTTTGGTATTTTGGCAGCTGTGAATTTATTTTGTTTTGTAAGTTCTCTGATTGTCTTGATACTTTGACATTATGTTCTTAATACTATTTGCTCCATTATTTTATTGCTTGATCTTGATTTTAATGGCTATAATTTGTTGTGTTGCTCTTTTTGCAATGAATTGTGAGTAGTTTCCTAATCTGGGACGTTAGTGGAAACCCCTTCGTGGGTTCACCCTAGAACGACCATAGGATTAGGGCTTCGATAGGATATAGGGATTTAGATGGTTACGCAGGGCGTTTTATTGTCATTGGCAGGAGAAAGACCGTGTCTGACCGTCGGGCCAAGGGGAAATAAAATTGGCGTTTGATCCCCTAGCCACAGCTCACACCCTAGCGTAGACATTGAATCCTAGCGCGTGGGAACGTAAGGATGAAATGTCGGGAGAAATCTTTGCAATCTTAGTGCTCCTGGAGTCGGTCGGTGTTAATGGACATGGGAATGCCCACCTTCCAAACCCAGGTATACCTAGCGTACCATCCAGGGCATCGACCGGAATATCGGGCCCTTTGGACGCTAGGTATCATTTTTAGAGGCAACATCTCACCACTAAACCCTAGAATCCGATCGTATTCCTATCTGCCGGTCGTAATAGAGAGAACACTTGATAGGATGGAAACCAATGTCCTAGGTTACCTTTTATATCTTACATCTTCAGTAGTTCCATTTCATGACAAACCGCCGAGCGATAGGGCCGGCTCACCCACCGGGTAATCCGGTTCCTGTTTGACAACAAGCACATCTCATGCATCCCCGTGTTCGACCCTCAAGCCACACTACAACACCGTATGCTTGCGGTTATAAATATTTAAATCTGGTATCCCCGTTCCAAATATACATTGCCAAATCTAGGGGACGTCAAACTTTATGGCGCTGTTACCGGGGAGGCAACATGCTTGTTTCTTTTAGGACCCTGTGAACCCCTAAGACTAGTTCACATCCTTACCCCGTGATAATTTTCACGTTCTACTCACTTTTTAATTTTACTTGGACATATCGTACATATTCGTGTATAGGGTTGGTAGATTATGTCTCCATACCGCCATCATTATTTTTTTATCTCTCCACTCATACAACTTGTGCTATTAACACGCTCTCTATCCTTGCAGTCCTCTTTCTCTCCTTTTCTTTCAGGTCTTCTCCTCTACAGCAAGAATGGCGTGTGCCGTTTCAGGCGATATCTAGGCACATGCACACCACGTCAGCTATTTGGCCTAGAGTCTGGCAGAATCTCTAAGTGCCTCGAGCATTCTATCCTTTCTGTCAGCTGCTGTAGAAAATTAAGAGAAGAATCACGATGCTCAGCAGCATCCCGACAGAAAAATTTTTTTCCTCCCCATGAAGCGATGTTTATTGATATGCCCAATACCGACTTCAGTGGGGGAGAGCTATGCACCTATGGGGATGTTTGTCTGGAGGATCATTAGGCAGAGTTTATCGAGTGCAGTGAGCAGGAATCTATCTTATTCTTGCAGATCTCTACAGAGCACCCTGGATCTTGGGACCATGAGGAAGCGGAAAGTTATAGTGGAGAACTATCCACTATTGAGACCTGTTTTCACGTTGAAGCCTTCCTCCCGGATGATTATCATGCACTTGAGAAGGACCCAGAACCTTTCTCTGTGATCCCCTCACTACCTTGCAAGGCTTCGCTATGCAAAACCACGGCTGAAAGTGATGTTCCGGATGCTAGCATCTAGGAGACCAAGAAGAAGTCCTTTCATTAGAGGATGCTCAGCTTGAAAAATATGTGTCGGGACCACAGGAAGTCGAGATGAAGGAGTTGTCTCCGGGATTTAAATATGAATATTTGGGAGAGGATTCGACGCAGCCGGTCATCGTGAACTTCTCGCTACCTGAAGACCAAATGACTAAATTACTTGATGTTCTGAAAAGATTCAAGAATGTTTTCGGGTATGCAATTGAGGACTTGAAAGGGATAAGCTTAGGGCTTTGCTCACATAGAATATTGCTTGATGATGAGCAAGCCTCTTCTATCGAGCCACAACAAAGATTGAACCCCATCATGATGGAAGTAGTCAAGAAGGAGATTGTTAGACTCCTCCAGGCCGGGATTATCCACCCTATTTTTGGCAGGCGTTGGGTTAGCCCGGTACACGTTGTGCCCAAGAAGGGAGGAATCACGGTCATTCGTAATGAGAAAAACGAGCTTATAACCACAAGGACCGTCACCGGATATCGTATGTGCATCGATTACCGGAAATTGAACAAGGCCACAAGGAAAGATCACTATCATCTCCCTTTTATTGATCAGATGCTCGAAAGACTGGCCAAACACAACTACTTCTGCTTCATGGACGGATACTCTGGCTTTCTACAAATCCCCATCCACACTGATGACCAGGAAAAGACAACTTTTACTTGTCCATTTGGGACGTATGCTTACAGGAGGATGCCGTTTGGGCTTTGCAACGCTCGGGCTACATTTCAAAGATTGATGTCTGAAATTTTCTCGGATTATTCCCAGGATATAATGGAGGTCTTCATGGATGATTTTTCTGTCTATGGAACGATGTTCGACTCGTGTCTCCGCAACCTGACAAAGTCCTAAGAAGATGCCAAGATAAAGGGCGAGTTCTAAATTGGGAGAAATGTCACTTTATGGTCCAAGAAAGAGTCATATTGGGGCACATTATTTCTTCAAGAGGGATTGATGTCACGCCCCGCTTCCCAAAAACGTGGAGGCGGAGCGTGAGAAGGTCCGCTCAGACTTGAAGCTACAAAGCTGCAAGTCCGATAAGCGTCAATCAAATTTAAACTGCAGGTCCTTGCAACACGAAACGAAACAAAGATAATAACAAAGAAATGAGACAAAAGAGGAATCTCAGAATATCCATAATAATAAATTTCAACATCGTAGAAAAGCCACCAGGCTAAAAGAAAAGGAGTCTAAAGGCCCAAACATGGCCAACAAAAGTACAACGTACAAAGCAAAGGTGCCACGCACCGACAACTAACAGAGATCCTAAAACAAAGGAGAACTCAGCAAGGTCACTGGTGTCCACAAAACTCCTCTTGGGCAGACATGGACTCAGGCTCAGCGTCAGCAATAACCACGTACTCAGCTACGGTCTCTGGCTCAGGGTCTAACATGTGACACCCAAAAGAGCAAGGGGCACATGTCAGCAAGTCTACAAGAGACTTGTGCAAGGAAACTGAAAGTAAAGTGAACAACCTAGCAATTCTAGCATGATGCAATGACATGGCAGTTAAAGTAAGAGTGCAACAAGTAAAGTAAGGTAAAGTAAAGTACGAGCATGGCATTTAAACATGGCATGGATGACAAGTTTTACATGAATCATTCACAAGGACAAGTACAAGTCAAGTAAGCACCTCGTGCACAGAGATTACGCCTTTTGGCTAGAGTGGCTGATCGGGCCAACTCCTAAGCTCAAGTGATCGCTTATCCCTACCCCTCCACGTGTATCGGGCATTGGCTTTTGACCAACACATGAGGCCCGCTTCTGGATCACGAGCCAGGAAGTGTTTTTAACAACTATGGCGTAGGGGTGCACCTAGCCGGACAAGGAAGTACAAGTACAAGTATTGTAGCGTGTGCTACGAATGCAACAATCAACTTGGATGACATGTAGAGTGCAATGCATGACAGTTAGAAGTGCGTACAGTTAAGGAATTTAAAACATGGCAGATACAAATGCATGAACAAGTTTAAGGGTTGGATCTAGCTTCGTTGTCAAGCTAGATCAAATGAGGTGACGGATCTAGTTTCGTTGTCAAACTAGATCAAACAGGCGTCTAACCAGCTATCATTTCACTGACTAGTCTCTTTTACGCTAAAAACAAGGAAGTGGCCTAAAAACATGGCCCTACACAAGAGTTGGCAAGTTTCACTTGCCTGCAAGTCTGCTGTCAGGAAAACACCGTCCAGAGGAGTCCAAAGTCACAGATAACCTACGTGCACAAGTAAGTTCGTTACGACGGAGCTAAAAATCATTAGGCAACCTAGGACGTCTAACGAACCAATTTTAATTAAGTTTCTATCCTAAGTTAGGTGACACATCATTTTAACGATCACTACAATAACTAACACGATAAACGGCACGATGCTAGTACAACAACTAAACAACAATTAAATAAATAACATAGGCTAAAAGTGAACTATAAGTCATCTAAACGAGTTATTAACCCTATAATCATTATTAGCAACGGGACGACAAGATTACTATTGGGTCTAGATCAATTTAATAGTCTGCCAAATTAAACTAGGATAGCTAACAAGTTATAACATGGCCTACGTGTATCACACCATTTATTTGGCCTACTGCCCAAATTCTACCAACTTATCAAGTTAGCACAATAATCATTCACTCATATAATACAATATTATCCTTCACTGCAATATCATTCACAGCATACCTCATATAATAAGAAATTAACGAGCTGTCACTTACCTACCTTCAAGCACTCAACATGTGCGTGCGGACACAACGACAAACGACGACGGTGAGGAAGGGCTGACGGGGTCGGAGGGCTGTTCACGGTCGGAGTATCGGGGCACAGGTCGTCGGGGTAGAGAGGGAGCGGGCAAGGCGGCTGCGGCGGATAAACGGCGGGCACAGGCGACGGAGGGGGGAGCTGGAGAGATGGTCGTAGGGCTGACGTCGCGGCGGTGGCTGTTGTACGGCCTGGGGCAGCGTGTGCGCTGTTGCGCTCAGGAGGCGGTGCTGCACTGATGCAACAGTTGCGTTGCAGTGGCTTCCACGGCGAACCTGCGGAGCTCCGGTGGCTATGTGGGGTAGGCGGAGACGGGGAGACGTTGAGGTGAGGTCATGGGGGGTCAGGCGACCGCGATGGCGATCAGCGATGCTACAGCGACGCTGAGCGACGCTGCCGTCCGCTACAGGCGCCGACGAGTGCAGGGCACTGCTGTGCCGCTCGGCGACGATCACGGCGGCCTGGAGAGGGTTCACGGTGGGGAACAGTGACGTTGGAGGCCGGAGGGCGAAGGGTTGAGACGCGGGGATAGCTGCGTTCGAAAAGGATGGGGCGGCGTTCTCGTGTTGTTGCTAACGAATTAAAGAGGTAGCGTGCGTTGGTTGCTTTTATTGCTGGAGAGAGGGCAAATGAACTAGGTCTAATCTGAATAGGTTAGGTTAGCTGTAAATGGGCTTGTGAAACGTGGGTAGGCTAAAGCTAGGTCAGAGATAGGGTTGTTGAATAGGAAATATTGATTTAAAAAAGTTATAATAACTATTAACCCAGTTTCTTACCCCCCTCTCTCTCATGTGTGGGTGCGGCAATGAAGCAATGTGGGCTGGGCCGACCAGATATATAATGGTAATATAGTAATAATTTTATTAGGGAAAAGGAATCCTATGGAATTCAGGGTTAACCAATTATTAGGTTGGGCAAAAAGTGAAAGTAGGTCAAACGAAGTCCAAAAATTGTGAAATAAATACTGGGGTGACTGGGGCGACGATAGAAAGAATACAGAGAAGACGGATCACAATTTCGACGTCGAGAAACAAAATTAAAAAATAGAAAGGTCTAGCGACAAAAGTAAAGATCGTGACGTCTCTTCAAATAAGATCAAATCGTGGGAGAACGATCCGCAAATTGACGTTCCCAAATAACACCACAATTTTAATACTCTCAGAGAGGGTCACAACGGCATATTACACTATAGTGTTCAAAAGCAAATAATGTCTAAAACAAACACGTGCACGGTCAACAGCACGTGCACGAAGAAGATACGATCGGAAAGCGACCGTTACATCCTCCCCACCTTAGAATAAAGTCCGTCCTCGAACTTTCTAACTATAAATATAACTCTAACTAGACTAGCTGCTATCACAATCACATCACACCATAATTCACTCAGGTATATTACAAGTGCTTATATATGCACTAGGTAGTCAACCAATAACTCTGCTATCCTATATATTTTCACGCACATATTTCAATCATAAGTATACATCCCTTATATAACTACTTCTTACCTAGCACAAACAATAGTCCAGTCATTCACATAAGATTAGCCTCATACTAGCAAATACAATCTTTGTTCTAAGTATAGATAGCTACCTATGCACAAAACAAACATGTCTATATAACTCCCTAATATTTCCTTGTATACATCCAATACCAAACACATCAAATATGTAGTCACACCATACCATTATTACGCATTCACCACTACTATAATTTCACATTATATAGTCATTCAAATGCATGAAACATTTCACCATAACTTCACATCACATTCGGTCCTATAACTGTATTTACGACACGCCACGTATACCATAGTCATCAATACCTATAACTAAGCACATACTTACCCGTGCATGGTGCACACCCATACACGCTAACATTTCATTTACATACACCAATCATACCATCATATATCCAGTACATCTACACACCTAGTTTAGCTAGCACACATACGTTCACACAGGCAAGTCCTTAGTAAATAGCTATACCTCAAGACCAACACATATAACTATATACTGGTATAGCGACCCACAAGCATGTGCGTAGCACAACAGGCACAAACAATACTATCACTATACATACATCAAACATCGTTGTATTCAAACTACAGACATACATCACAATATACTTAGAGTATACCCACTCAAGCTTGAGTGAGACTCAATACACATATCATAATATTCTATATACGTAACCCGACATTTATACCTATACCAGTACCACTCCAATATATATATGTCTACCAATACAACCATATACATTCCATAAGTCAATCACACTTAATATTTAGTCAGGTAACGCCCACATAGTTCAATCACTGTATATACCATAATAATAATACAGACATCAGCACACGTATAATTATAATACACTCCCTAATACATACGCATACATCGTATAGTCCTACACATGTAACATATATATTCACACCATAGCCTACTACCTATAATTAGTATACCAACACCTATACATACATAGTTAAGATGTGCAATAGTCGTGTATACCTCACGGTATGCACGCATACAACATCTTGTAAAAGCAAGCAATACCAATCAAAATTATATTCCTACTACCATATGTATATCACCTATATACTCATGCAACAAAACATACCTACTTACGTCTAAGCACAATTCATATCTACGTACGAGCACATACTCACACGTTCTAACATATGGGTCACTCAATATGCCTACTCACTTATCTAGACGTTCACCTATTAATATCACACCTAACATACACATAGCTTTACCAATCATTTTATTTCAACCATTCCAAGTATCTCTAACTACATACACTCCATTAGATACCCCAACACTAACTCTTACATACAAAGGCATCCCTAGTATGGTATAGCTAACCACACTCAAATCCGTAAATGCTTACACACAAACAACTCATAATATCACGAATAACTCCGAGTATATATCACACAATAGGCAAGCATCAATATACTATGGGGGTACACTCATTCAAGCCCACGTACACAACTTAGGTACGTGCACTACGACTACATCCCAAGGTCCAAGGGCCTACTAACAACTTAGGGTTGACACAAACATTGACGGGCACTAAAGCCTAAGCAATAAAGGGAGGTCGAGGTCGAAAGCATGATGAGAGAGGGGTCGATAAGCACGAGTTCAGATGGGACGAATACAAGGAGACAGCTTGGTTAGGTGAAACAGTGATTCACTGGTGAATGTTTAGGTAGAGGAAAGGGAGATGTAGTGATACTTATATAGGATTGAGAAATGAAGTAACATAAGCTAAAATACGCGAAATTGAAAACTGTTGTACTTCAAAAGTTGGAATCCTCGTCTGTATAAAAATATTTGGAGGCCGATAAAACGAGTTGTTCAAAATAAGTTTGAGTCGAGTATTCATAATGAGAGAAAATGGTTTATAGAAAGTCATTATAAAAGGAAGTAAATCATGCACACGAACATTAAGGACGTAGTTTTTAGAAAATATTATTCGGCAGTAATTTAATATAATTTGGCAAAATTTTGGAAATTCAAAGAATGAAATTAAATTAACTGAAGAATTTAAGCTCGTGTTACACGCTTTCAAAGTCATTAAGCCAGGGAAAGGAAATTTAAAATGATCAATATTGGAACTACTTTTAGAGGAACCAGGTTGTGCCAAAAAATAAAACTGGTTTACACAAAGTTCTTAGCATATGAGTACACCGAGCCTGGTACGGGTATAAAAATAATTGAAATTCCATTTAGTCTAGAAATTTTTCTAAAAGTATGTATGGTGAGCGGAAAGATAATAGTAATAACTTAGTAGTAGAATTATCAAAATTGGTAGCAAAGCTTTAAAATCAAATCATGGAGGGTCTAAATCAGGAAGTGGTTATGAAATAGTAATTTTACAAAAATCTGAAGTAGAGAAAACGTCGAGCATAAAATCGACTTGCTGAAAGCTGAATTTCCATGTGACTTGAAAAGTATATTAAAGTAAGCGTGATGTGTCATTTGAATGGCATAAATAAGAACAGAAAATTATAAGTCGAATTGGACAAAATAAAAGTACGGTTCAGAATAAAATTAATATATGAAAGGAAAGTGTATTTCCATAGGTACAAAAGTGTAGGCTGGGAAAATAACATAAGCTAGTATTCAAAATTTCGACAAAAATTTTAAGAATTTAAGTCAACGAAGGAGTATGAAGCATAGATATATACATTAAGATTTTGAACAAATTTATACTTAGGGGAAGAGGAAATCGAAAAATACTTTCAGAAGATTCAAGACTTGTAACGGAGAGATTCGAAGATTGACGACGATCGTCATGAGGCGATCTCGTGAATCGAGGCAAGGAAATTTGGTCGGATGATCATACATACATACGCCTAGGATATGAATCAGGAGACTCTACGGGGAAACTCTTACAGTCGACCAACTAAAGATTAAGAACTAAGCGCTAAGACTTTCTAAGGAGCTAGACGGTAATAAAATGCGTTCAGCTTGGTCCGAAATCGATGAACCCAAGCGAACGACTGAAGGAATTCTAGAAGTCTACTATGGTCGGGGTAGACAAGGACCACTAAGGTAACTCCTATGACGATCAAGTCAATTGCTAGAAGGGAGTCTAACTATCAATCAGGGGCGTCTAACTAGCAAGCACAGACGTCTAACTAAGTCTTCTTACCACCTAGTGTCATAAGAAAACGACTAGACTCAGGGCTTATGACTCGGATGTTGCAATTTATTTAATGGACATTCCGTTATTATCGTTGTTCCGTCAACTCGCAAGTGCAAGACTGGACCTGCATGGGCCACCAACAAACCTGTCACGCCCCGCTTCCCAAAAACGTGGAGGCGGAGCGTGAGAAGGTCCGCTCAGACTTGAAGCTACAAAGCTGCAAGTCCGATAAGCGTCAATCAAATTTAAACTGCAGGCCCTTGCAACGCGAAACGAAACAAAGATAATAACAAAGAAATGAGACAAAAGAGGAATCTCAGAATATCCATAATAATAAATTTCAACATCGCAGAAAAGCCACCAGGCTAAAAGAAAAGGAGTCCAAAGGCCCAAACATGGCCAACAAAAGTACAACGTACAAAGCAAAGGTGCCACGCACCGACAACTAACAGAGATCCTAAAATAAAGGAGAACTCAGCAAGGTCACCGGTGTCCACAAAACTCCTCTTGGGCAGACATGGACTCAGGCTCAGCGTCAGCAACAACCACGTACTCAGCTACGGTCTCTGGCTCAGGGTCTAACATGTGACACCCAAAAGAGCAAGGGGCACATGTCAGCAAGTCTACAAGAGACTTGTGCAAGGAAACTGAAAGTAAAGTGAACAACCTAGCAATTCTAGCATGATACACTGACATGGCAGTTAAAGTAAGAGTGCAACAAGTAAAGTAAGGTAAAGTAAAGTACGCGCATGGCATTTAAACATGGCATGGATGACAAGTTTTACATGAATCATTCACAAAGACAAGTACAAGTCAAGTAAGCACCTCGTGCACAGAGATTACGC
The DNA here is from genome assembly GCA_030789695.1 of Scilla litardierei. Classification (NCBI taxonomy): domain Eukaryota; kingdom Viridiplantae; phylum Streptophyta; class Magnoliopsida; order Asparagales; family Asparagaceae; genus Scilla; species Scilla litardierei. The sequence goes on from CM061133.1 coordinate 164,873,367, forward strand.
CTTTTGGCTAGAGTGGCTGATCGGGCCAACTCCTAAGCTCAAGTGATCGCTTATCCCTACCCCTCAAAGTGTATCGGGCATTGGCTTTCGACCAACACATGAGGCCCACTTCTGGATCACGAGCCAGGAAGTGTTTTTAACAACTATGGCGTAGGGGTGCACCTAGCCGGACAAGGAAGTACAAGTACAAGTATTGTAGCGTGTGCTACGAATGCAACAATCAACTTGGATGACATGTAGAGTGCAATGCATGACAGTTAGAAGTGCGTACAGTTAAGGAATTTAAAACATGGCAGATACAAATGCATGAACAAGTTTAAGGGTTGGATCTAGCTTCGTTGTCAAGCTAGATCAAATGAGGTGATGGATCTAGTTTCGTTGTTAAACTAGATCAAACAGGCGTCTAGCCAGCTATCATTTCACTGACTAGTCTCTTTTACGCTAAAAACAAGGAAGTGGCCTAAAAACATGGCCCTACACAAGAGTTGGCAAGTTTCACTTGCTTGCAAGTCTGCTGTCAGGAAAACACCGTCCAGAGGAGTCCAAAGTAACAGATAACCTACGTGCACAAGTAAGTTCGTTACGACGGAGCTAAAAATCATTAGGCAACCTAGGACGTCTAACGAACCAATTTTAATTAAGTTTCTATCCTAAGTTAGGTGACACATCATTTTAACGATCACTACAATAACTAACACGATAAACGGCACGATGCTAGTACAACAACTAAACAACAATTAAATAAATAACATAGGCTAAAAGTGAACTATAAGTCATCTAAACGAGTTATTAACCCTACAATCATTATTAGCAACAGGACGACAAGATTACTAATGGGTCTAGATCAATTTAATAGTCTGCCAAATTAAACTAGGATAGCTAACAAGTTATAACATGGCCTACATGTATCACACCATTTATATGGCCTACTGCCCAAATTCTACCAACTTATCAAGTTAGCACAATAATCATTCACTCATATAATACAATATTATCCTTCACTGCAATATCATTCACAGCATACCTCATATAATAAGAAATTAACGAGCTGTCACTTACCTACCTTCGAGCACTCAACATGTGCGTGCGGACACAACGACAAACGGCGACGGCGAGGAAGGGCTGACGGGGGTCGGAGGGCTGTTCACGGTCGGAGTATCGGGGCACAGGTCACCGGGGTAGAGAGGGAGCGGGCAAGGCGGCTGCGGCGGAGAAACGGCGGGCACAGGCGATGGAGGGGGGAGCCGGAGAGATGGTCGGAGGGCTGATGTCGCGGCGGTGGCTGTTGTTCGGCCTGGGGCAGCGTGTGCACTGTTGCGCTCAGGGGGCGGTGCTGCACTGCTGTGACAGTTGTGCTGCAGCGGCTTCCACGGCAAACCGACGGAGCTCCAGTGGCTATGCGGGGTAGGCGGAGATGGCGAGACATCGAGGTGAGGTCATGGGGGGTCAGGCGACCGCGATGGCGATCAGCGATGCTGCAGCGGCACTGGGCAACGCTGCCGTCCGCTACAGGCGCCGGCGAGTGCAGGGCGCTGCTGCGCCGCTCGGCGGTGATCACGACGGCCTGGAGAGGGTTCACGGTGGGGAACGGTGACGTGGTAGGCCGGAGGACGAAGGGTTGAGACGCGGGGATAGCTGCGTTCGAAAAGGATGGGGCGGTGCTCTCGTGTTGTTGCTAGCGAATTAAAGAGGTAGCGTGCGTTGGTTGCTTTTATTGCTGGAGAGAGGGTAAATGACCTAGGTCTAATCTGAATAGGTTAGGTTAGCTGTAAATGGGCTTGTGAAACGTGGGTAGGCTAAAGCTAGGTCAGAGATAGGGTTGTTGAATAGGAAATATTGATTTAAAAAAAGTTATAATAACTATTAACCCAGTTTCTTACCCCCCTCTCTCTCATGTGTGGGTGCAGCAATGAAGCAATGTGGGCTGGGCCGACCTGATATATGATGGTAATATAGTAATAATTTTATTAGGAGAAAGGAATCCTATGGAATTCAGGGTTAACCAATTATTAAGTTGGGCAAAAAGTGAAAGTAGGTCAAACGAAGTCCAAAAATTATGAAATAAATATTGGGGTGACCGGGGTGACGAGAGAAAGAATACAGAGAAGACGGATCACAATTTTGACGTCGAGAAACGAAATTAAAAAATAGAAAGGTCTAGCGACAAAAGTAAAGATCGTGACGTCTCTTCAAATAAGATCAAATCGTGGGAGAACGATCCGCGAAATGACGTTCCCAAATAACACCACAATTTTAATACTCTCAGAGAGGGTCACAACGGCATATCACACTATAGTGTTCAAAATCAAATAAAGTCTAAAACAAACACGTGCACGGTCAACAGCACGTGCACGAAGAAGATACGATCGGAAATCGACCGTTACAATTGAGGTGGACAAGGCAAAGGTAGATGTAATCGAAAAGCTTCCACCTCCACTTAACCTTCGGGGTGTCTGTGGTTTCTTAGGGCATGCAGGATTCTACCGCCGGTTCATAAAGGACTTCTCTAAAATTTCTAGGCCATTGACTCAACTCCTAGTGAAGGATACACCTTTCGTCTTTGATGACAAGTGTATGGAAGACTTTCGCCTTTTGAAGCAAGCCAATATTTTAGCAACTATGATTCAACCGTCTGACTGGAATCTACCTTTCGAGTTAATGTGCGATGCGAGCGACTATGCAGTTGGGGCCGTCTTGGGGCAAAAGAAGGACAAAAATCTGCACGTCATTTACTATACGAGCAAGACCATCGACGAAGCCCAAAGGAACTATACGACAACAGAGAAAGAATTTCTAGCCGTCATCCATGCCATGGACAAGTTCCGGGTGCCAAGGTAATCATGCACACCGATCATACCGCCCTCAAATACCTTTTGAGCAAGAAGGAGGCCAAGTCGCGCCTCATAAGGTGGATTCTCCTCCTCCAGGGATTTGACTTAGAGATCAAGGACAAGAAAGGGGCAGAGAATGTTGTCGCCGACCACCTGTCCAGTTTGCCTACTCTCAATCTGGATGCCACTTGTATTGATGACTCACTCCCTGACGAGCATCTTTTCTCTGTCTCTTCTGTTCTCCATGGTATGCTGATATCGCCAACAATCTAACATGTGTCATCGTACCCCCACAATGTGAGTTATCAGCAAAAGAACAAATTCTTTCACGAAGTCCGGAAATTTTATTGGGATAACCCCTATTTGTACAAGACTTGCAATGATGGGGTGATACGAAGGAGTATTCTCGAAACGGAAGCGACCTCCATAATTTTTCACTGCCATGATCAATAATGTGGAGGCCATGCGAGTGCTTCTAAGACCACGACAAAGATTCTCCAGAGTGAATTTTATTGGCCGACTCTTTTCAAGGACACCTATGCTTATATCCAGGCTTGCGACAAGTGCCAAATGACATGAAACATATCCAAGAGGAACGAAATGCCTCAGCATTACATCTTGGAAGTCGAGATCTTCGATGTTTGGGGAATCGACTTCATGGGGCCATTTCCCTCATCCTCTGGAACTCAGTATATCTTGGTGGTCGTGGTTACGTGTCCAAGTGGGTAGAGGCAATAGCTGGTCCCACCAATGATTCCCGAGTGGTGTCCAAATTCTTTAAAAACAACATCTTCCCGAGATTTGGCATGCCTCGAGTCTTAATTAGCGACGGAGGGAGCCACTTCATAGAGAAGAAATTCGAAGCTCTTTTGAAGAAGTACCGAGTGCAGCACCGAATCGGGCATGCCTAACACCTGCAGAGCGGCCAGATGGAAGTTTCAAACAGAGAAATTAAGAGCATCCTTGAGAAGACTGTGGCTAGATCTAGGAAGGATTGGTCATCGAAACTTTCAGATGCGCTCTGGCCCTACAGGACTACATTCAAGACTCCGATCAGCCCTTTACCGACTTGTCTACGGGAAGGCATGTCACCTGCCTGTGGAATTGGAACACAAGGCGTTTTGGGCTGTCAAGAATCTGAATTTTGATGCCAAGGAGGTAGGAAGCCACCTACAACTACAAATAAATGAACTTGACGAGATCCGGCTTAACGCTCACGAAAATGCCCGGATCTACAAAGAGAAGTTGAAGCGGTGGTACGAAAAGCACATTTTTAAGAAAGAATTCAAGGAAGGAGATTTAGTACTCCTATTCAATTCAAGACTGAGAATCTTTCCCGAAAAGCTCAAGTCTAGATGGTCAGGACCCTACCGAGTCATCAAGGTCTTTCCGCATTGAGCAATTGAGATAATGGGAAGAGATGAACCGTTCAAAGTCAATGGGCAGCGTTTAAAATACTGTGCGATCAGCGAACCCGCAATCTCTCTGGTCGGAGGCTCAACGACCGACAGCTCCGCTACAAATCCTCCGGATCCAAATTGATCACGAACTAAGGAGACGAGCAAACGACTCTAAACAACAGCGCTTCATGGGAGGCAGCCCATGTTCTGAACTTTTATCGATTTTTATAGGATTAGTTTTGCTAGTTTTAGTGAATAAATTCTTCTTTGGGGATTTTTCGTTGGGGGACTAAGAAAATTTTTCGTATCTGCTCCCACCCGATCAGTTCATGCATCAACTGATCGGGTGGCAGATCGGGTGGACATGACAGAACTCTCGGGAATTTTTGGTGAAAATTCAACCGATCGATTGATAGAAGAGGCGATCAGGTCACAGACCGGGTGACAATTACAGAGCTCTCGAAAAATTTTTGAAGCGGTCAACCGATCAGGTGCAATCTCACCAGATCGGTTCACCTGTAGCTGCTTTCAAACAAGAAAATTTCGAACTCGACCCACCCGATCAGGTGAAATCTCACCCGATCGGTTCGCCTAACCCTATAAATACACCATTCATCCGATTTTATTTCACCCGATCCCGTACTTTCTTCCGAGCGATTCATCTGCCATTTCCCCTCAAATCAATCTACTACATCATTCCCTCTACTACTAAAATCACCCCCCACTTTCCCCATACTTTCCCACCATCAAAAACCTCACATCGACCACATTCAAGAGTAAAATACCCAAACCCTAGCCCCCAATTTTTGAAATTTCAGTTCTTGTTGGATTAGCGAGCGGCGGCTCCCCAAATCACTACATCATACAGCGTGGGATCCATTGGGAGCTGGGACTTGCATCATTATTGGGTAACCTCTTTCCAACCTTTGTGTTTCTTTTCTTATATGCAATGTATTGATTTTGTGTCTGCCAACTACATCTATTTTATCATCATCGTAGACACCCTCCCCCACGTTATTGTTCTTCCCCTACGCCATTACCATGTCTTGGATGGGAAAAGAGCCAGCATCATCATCATGCAGGCACCACCTGCACGGCCCTTTTCCCCCTTCTTACCTTGGCATTAATCCTTCATCTGAAGAACAATACGCACGTTTGCACGCCCTACTTCATCGCCCCATGCGACCTACCCTTTTTGATGATCGTCCCACACTCGAATCTTTCGGAGTTTTTAGGGGCATCGCCAAACTTTTCGAATTCATTGGGTGCGATTTCCTTTTGTGTGCTTATGCCCACACACATCGGAACCTCACACTCGAGTTCCTTTCTTCTCTCGAAGTATACGATTGGGGATTCGCTTTCCGCGTTTTCAATTCCAATTTTTCAATGACGTTTACCGAACTTAACAATTCACTAAATGTCCCTCACCCCGATCGTTATGTTGAATTCTCAACTCATGATCGGTTTGATATCTATTCTTACTTCTGGGACGATGGTGTTTAGCAGCGATTTACCCGGTATCCTACCTTTCCATCGGGGGAAATTTCTTCCTATATTATACACCCGTGTTACCGCTTCGTCCATTGCCTCTTTGCCAACACCATTTTTCCCGCGTGGTTAATTCTACTGTGTCTATGGATGCGCTTTTCTTCCTATATTCCATGTCCCACAATATGATCCATGGACATGACCCATTACCCATTAACACCGGCCATTGGATCATCCACGAGATTTTATCTGTTAGCCATGCAACTTCCGGACCTATTGTTGTGGTGGGATGATCACTATAATTGTCAGTCATGTTTTGAGGCTGTCGTCCGGCCTCCAAATTTTACCGGGTCGAACCCGTATCGATCGCAACTACTTGATTGATATCGGCATGCTCACTCCTTTTGGTCGCGAGCGCATAGTCTACCTTTATAGTCATGACAATACTCCTTTTGTCGTCCTCCCACCATCATCTCTTGAACGACCATTCGCACTTCTCATTTAACGTGGGAATTCTATCCGGATCCTTGGTATTCTTCACTAGTCCATTTTCCACCATTGGATCCTCCCGATTGGCACCCTTATGCCGGGTCACCTGGAACCATCATTATCCACCATGATCCACCGATCAATTTGGATGCGACTGTGATCCAGCCCATTGCCCCTCCTTCTCCTGTTGGCACACCCTCTCCTTTGTCTTCACCATCTTCTTTCGTCCACTATTCCCCACCCTCCTCACCATCTCCCTACAATTCTTCCGACAACAGCTCAGATTGACTTCCCCCTTGCTATTTATTCTGCATCACTATGATCACACATTTTTGCTAGCATTGTCATGATCAGCTTGGGAGAAATCAAATTTTTTATTTGATTGTTGTTGTGTCATATCGTCATTGTATGCTTGTTCTGTGTATCCGTGTGTATGTGTTTTGTACATTTCATTTCGTTAACTATTTTCTTTATTTTTCTATCTTTCTTCTTGTGTGTTTTGTATGTGTTTCATGCTTTTCACATTTATTTTTTCTGTGCGTACTTCCCTACCATTTTCTTTGCCCTCCCATATTTACTACTATTGCATTGAGGGTAATGCAAGATTCAGCTTGGGGGAGTCGCACTTTGTGCGTCTGTAACGACTGGTTTTCATGTATCTGGATTAATTATATTTTATATATGTTTTGGTGGATTTTCTCCTTATGTGTGGTTTTCGTCTCCGTAGCTTTCATTTTCGATCGTTTCGTCGTGATTTTCTAGCTTCTTCCTTGGAATCGTCGATTTTGGAGTAAGTGATTCATGACGGGCTTCATATCGGTCATATCTTATTGTTAGATCAAGCCTAGGAGTCTTAGGAATCGATCCCGGAGCTTCACGCTCCATTTCGGAACTTTCTGTGCACGTTAGCCGGTATAAGAAGGGGAACCGACCGACTAGATGACGATTTAGTCGGTCGGCAAACCTTCATGGACCGACTAGTGGGCTTTGTTAATTATTCAGGATTTACTGTTTATCGATGGTCGGTCTAAGAACATTTGTCGACCGACTAGTGATCGGGCCCCGGATACACATCCCGGAGCGGCGATTGTAGTTTTACCGCAAGCACACGGTCAAGTGGCGAGCGGGTATCGAACACGAGGAGGTGGTGTTGGTTCCAATCTATCCTAGGTTGGGTTGACTACGAATGTTTTATTGGTGGAGATGGCAATGGTATGATGTAATGGCAATGGTGATGGATGTCGGTGTCGGAGATAGAGAAATAGGTTAAATATCGATTCAAATACAATATAATAAAAGTGTCTAGGGCTAGGGAATTCCCACTACGGATCGTCATACATCATCGTAAATAGTGAATCTCAATATTACTAGACTTGCATTGAGGTGAACTAGTCGTAACTGAATATAGAACCAAGCTCACGCTCTCGCGCTATTGTCGGTCTATAGCAACCTAGATTAGAGCCCAATCTCTTGCAAACCCTAACCTAAGCCGCTAGCATGAAGATTGACATCATCGTCCAATCGCTCCTCGAGCCCACTCTCGTGCAAACTCGAGTTACGATCTTGGTTGTGATAGTTCGTATTCATCCAATCTCTTGCAAACGAATATGGGTATAGATTTACAATTAAAAATCCTAGCTTTGGTCCAATCTCTTGCAAACCAAACCTAGAGAAATCCAATTGTAAATCTAAATCGAATATCTAGGCCTTCCCATCGATTAGAATCCAATCTCTTGCAAACCCCAATCGATGGAAATCCCTAACTATCCGTAATAAATCAATCACAACCTAACCCCTAGCAATTCTAGCAATTTGGAAATTCATTCATCACAAATATGAAATTAGATCCATAGGGTTCATCCCCAATCCCTAGAACAACAAATCTACTCTTGCATAGCAATAAAAATATGAGAATCAATAAAAATCATTGCTTGCATACAAAAAGATAGAAAAACAAATATTCAAATAAAAAGAAGAAAATACTTAGCTTGATGAAGATCTTCAATCCAAAATACAAGCTTTTAGATCCAAGAGGGGGCCTAGGGCATGGCCTAACCTCTAAAATAATCCTAGGAAAAACATATGGGGGCTAAGAAAACATAATGGGGATCCTCCTCTAATGGTGGCTACAAAACCCTTAAATACTCTCCCAAAACCCTAGCAAGAAACCCTAGAAAACCCCTCAAATTCGTGCCCAAAAACAGCCCAAACCGCAACTTAAAATCTGGGCCCAGGCCGCACTCGGCCGAGTGGAACATGTGTCCCGACCGAGTGGAAATTCCAGCACTGTAGCATCGACTTACAGAAATTCCCCAGATTTCATCTGACCTCTGATTTGCGCGTTCTTGGCGGCGTTGGAACCGTCATGAAGTCTACTATCCATAAAAAATATGATAAAAATAATTTGATTGCTGGAATGATAGCAGATTTCAAAAGAGTGGGAGGCTGTCTGAAAATCTGGGCGCTGCGTGTCCTCGGCATCACTCGGCCGAGTGGCAAATGTCACTCGGCCGAAGGGCTTTTGGAACTCGGCCGAGTCAGAGCTCGTAGTCGACTGACAGATTACAGAGAGTTGGACATTTTGGCTTGCCGTCGTCTGGGTGCCACTCGGGCGGACGGAGTCTCCGAACTCGGCCGAGTGGGCGTGCAATGCTCGGCCGAGTGCACGCTGATACATCTCTGTTGCGTGTCCGATCTGGCCGGCCGAGCGGGGTCTCAATGCTCGGCCGAGTGACTCCTTCACTCGGCCAAGTGGCATGCTGAAAATGCCCAATCTCCATCTTTTCGCTTCCTCGTCGCTCCTACGACGTTCTTTCTTCTTCCACTCGTCTTCCATTGCAGAATAACCCTCAAAAGAGCCATGGTTGACACTCCGGAGTGGGTGAAAATCCTTTAAGCTCATTTTTGCTCCCGATCACTCCATATTTCCTGAAATCCGACAAAAACAAGAAATAGTGAAAAGCATCACAATATTGTCGAATAATCTTGGAAAACGCAATATGAGCAATCGAAATGGCGTGAAAACATGCGGAAAAAGGTGTCAAATATGGAGTGATCAAAATCCCTCAAGCTTACCTCTTACTCGTCCTCGAGGAAGACAAGTAGAAGGCGAACCCGAAGGGTAAAAATAAGGAAAAAATGAAAAAGAATACGAAGTGGAAGGGGTCGCTAGATTATTCTCTCAGATCTCAAGCCATAAGCTACACATCACGATAACTTGGGAAATACGAATCACATGCTATAAAGATTTCATATCTTACTTAAACATGGCACTTGCAAGCTTTTCAGATCAACAAAAGGGATTCTCTAAATTCATACAATCAATTCCTATCCACATCATGCATTTCATAGAATTTAATATACTATTGTTGGCGATGTACTTTTCAATCAAGAGTTATAACAGAAGCATATAAGAATCACACCAAACATGCAATGGAGAATAGAATAAATCATGACATTCACATATTTATATCGATTCATAAGAAATCTCCATAACTAAGGTATTTTGCTAAGTTTCAGCATTATCAAACTTCCCCATTCGTGCACCTCTCCACTCTATTGTCGTACTTACTCATATGGTCAAATGAGTTCACCCCCCCAAAGCTTAGTTTGAGGCATCGCATCTAAAGGAATATGATAGTGGAAAATGGGATTTTTGCCTTGGTTTTCCGAAGTGTTTTGTGGCTCCAATAATGAGATAGAGAAACATTTTTCTTTTTTTTTCTCTTTTTGAACTTTTTGTTTCTCATTTTTCTTTTTGGATTTTTGTAGGAGCTATATGATTTGTATTTTTTGGCTTTTGGCTCCCTTTTGGCTTTTTGGACTTTTTGGAGCTAAAATTTTCTTTTGTAGGGATTTTTTGTTTGGGAAATAGATGCGATATAAGTAGCTTTAGGAGGTGAACTCAAGTGACATGTACAGAATAAAAAGATATATGTGGAGAAGGAAATAATGTAACACTCGGTTCACTCTAAGATGTGCACGAACGGTTCAATAAAATAATACTTCAACTAAAACTCATATGTAAGCATGGATATTCTCAATCATCTCAATGAAAATTGAAGTCAAGCGGTAAAGCGCACAATCATATCAAGCATGCAACAGAAGGTGAATAAGACAATAAAACTGATGCTTCAGATATACTAATGATGCGTGAATCTTGGTGCACTTCCAACAAAAGCATACCAAACACTAATCCATACATTCAGCTTCAATTAATATCATGCATTCATGTAGATGAATCATTAAAAGAAATGGATTTGCAAGCACATGTGAATAGCAAGACTATGGAATACTCTAAGTAGCATGGCAAGGAATAATAAGCATCGTGATGGCTACTAAAGCAATAAGAGATATCATCATAAGGAACGCATCTAGCAAAAGAAGAGAAAGGAAAATAAAGAAATAAGAAAAAATAAAAGAGAGGAAAGAAATGAAAAACAAGCACACAACATGATGCATGAACACACATAAAAGGAAAATAAGATGGAAAATTCAAAACGATGATGCAAAATTTTGAAAAATTTAAAAAACCCTAAAATAAAGTAAAAATGCAACTAATGCAACCAAATGGCATGGAAATGCACTCCCCCAAGCTTAAACCTCACATTGTCCTCAATGTGATCATAAAAGGAAAAATATGAGGAACAACGATAAATATGAGGGAGTTGAATGAAAAATGATGAAATGAATGACATGAAACACTAATGCAACTACATGCACATACAATGATGCATGAGAGCGCTTTCCCCCAAGCTTATACCAAACAATCCTATTCAAATAACTCGATCAAAAATGTCTTGGCTTTGCTAAGCGAGATTGAGTCAAACGAATAAGAATGTGAGTATTCACTTGAAAGAAATGCTCGAATGAGGTGAGCAAAAGGATGTGACACATCAAAATATGAAGAGGGCAATTAATATATATAATGGGTTTGGGGTGTAAAAGATTTTTGTGGCCGTCATATGAGGTATATTTATTCAAACAAATCTATACGGTCCTCTCGCTGTCGAGAGAATTCGTGTTTATTTAAAGCATAAAAATTTCTACACTACTGGATTGATATCACCTATAGCAAAAGGCGGATCCAGTATCTTTGCCGGTGCAGGCAACTGCTCCAACAGCTCTTTTCGTGGCTCCGCCAGACACGTGTATCCACAAACACCAACGAACTCCAGCAATGCATCCTCCAGCATTCCCACAAGGTCTCCACCTGTACCCTATAGAGAATAGGATGCATCAGTTCGCTGCAAAAATTGCACCCTCATAATAAAAGTATCCCAAAGAGGATTGTCTATAGAAATATATGGAATAAATAATGGTGGACGATACTTCCCTGGAAATAATCCAATATCCTCACGTGCAGTGATAGCTGTCTCTATGGTGTCTTCTTTATGCTGCTCAGGTAAATCTAGATCATAGGTGTGGACCTCATCAAGATGCTCCTCATCATCGTCAGACTCATCCCAGCGCACCTCTTGATCATATTCATATGCGTCCATGGGTGCTAACTCCTCGCTCTCCTCCTCATATACGTCCCATCGTGCCTCTTGATCATATGTACGTGTATCCTGCAAAAGGTGCAATGAGTCGTAAAAATCTGAATCATAGTAAACATCATACACTGGAGGGAAATCAAAGATAAAGGGCGAAGGAGTAAAGAGATCTCCCTGAAGGGGGGCCAAAAGCTCTGTGGGATAGTCCTCTGCATCAGTGGAAGGATGAGGTGGCTGCGGGAGCTCTAATGGAGGAGGATAGTGCTCGGGATCCTCATGAATGGCTATGTCCTCGTCCCGATGCACGACCTCCTCGATGATAAGTTCTAGCTCCATGTGTAAGGCCTCCTCGACGATATGCTCTGGCTCGACATGGTGCTCTTTTGCCTTCTCATCAAGTATCAGTGCAGGCTCTCTTTGGAATGGTGATGCTGGCTGCTCATGTGTGTCAACTTGTGGGGATGTATCATGTGGAGGGAATTCTCGCAAGCAATCCGAAAATATAGTCTATCCCCCTCAAGATTGACATGGATGTCCTCCTCAATTGTTCCTGCAGCTGAAATACGGTTCATAACAAAATTTGCAAATCGTAGCTCAAATGCATCACCTACTGTAATGCTCTCTGAACCGGTGAACCTCACTGACTCCAAGAGACCCTCCAGTAATCTCTGAAATCCATCCTCCTCTGGCTGTGCTGGTGGCTCAATTTCTGCTTCCTCCACTGTATCTTCGTCCATCCACTCTTCATATGCAACAGTTGTATTGTAAGACGTGGGATCGACGACGTCACATTCTGGCTCTGGTAATATGATTGGAGATGCTTCTTGCCCATAAGATGAAGGAACAGAACTGATATCTTTGGGAATCATCGCAACCTTAAACATGAGCGCATTCATTTCAAGTTGCCTCTTCACCCGTTCCAATAGAAGGTCACCCTTTTCAAGCCCGGCTTGCATTTCAACCTGGTGTGCATGCATCTCATCAAAAAAGATCCTTTGTCTCTCATCAAGCTCGGGCCAGTGCATCTCCTTAAAAAAGTATTCTCCCATTTGAGCATTCTGATCATAATAGTATTCTCCCATCTGAGCACTCTGATCATAATAGTATTCTCCCATCTGAGCGCTCTGATCATAATAGTATTCTTCCATCTGAGCACTATGATCAAAATCTGTGGTCCACGTAGTGTAATCCATAACACATGATCAACAAAGATAAATACCTGGAGAAAAATATCAGTGGCACAAAAGAATATAGAAATGATAGTAATGGTGGCGGGGGTGAAAATTTTCCCTTTTTTTGTTACAAAATTTTTTTTTTCGTAGTCTAATCAACCTAATTGTGACAAATTGGCACCCAACGGGAAACACCTCCCCGGCAACGGCGCCAAAAACTTGATCGGGCCCCGGATACACGTCCCGGAGCGCCGATTGTAGTTTTACCGCAAGCGCACGGTCAAGTGGCGAGCGGGTATCGAACACGAGGAGGTGGTGTTGGTTCCAATCTATCCTAGGTTGGTTTGACTACGAATGTTTTATTGGTGGAGATGGCAATGGTATGATGTAATGGCAATGGTGATGGATGTCGGTGTCGGAGATAGAGAAATCGGTTAAATATCGATTCAAATACAATATAATAAAAGTGTCTAGGGCTAGGGAATTCCCACTACGGATCGTCATACATCATCGTAAATAGTGAATCTCAATATTACTAGACTTGAATTGAGGTGAACTAGTCATAACTGAATATAGAACCAAGCTCACACTCTCGCGCTATTGCCGGTCTATAGCAACCTAGATTAGAGCCCAATCTCTTGCAAACCCTAACCTACGCCGCTAGCATGAAGATTGACATCATCGTCCAATCGCTCCTCGAGCCCACTCTCGTGCAAACTCGAGTTACGATATTGGTTGTGATAGTTCGTATTCATCCAATCTCTTGCAAACGAATATGGGTATAGATTTACAATTAAAAATCCTAGCTTTGGTCCAATCTCTTGCAAACCAAACCTAGAGAAATCCAATTGTAAATCTAAATCGAATATCTAGGCCTTCCCATCGATTAGAATCCAATCTCTTGCAAACCCCAATCGATGGAAATCCCTAGCTATCCGTAATAAATCAATCACAACCTAACCTCCTAGCAATTCTAGCAATTTGGAAATTCATTCATCACAAATATGAAATTAGATCCATAGGGTTCATCCCCAATCCCTAGAACAACAAATCTACTCTTGCATAGCAATAAAAATATGAGAATCAATAAAAATCATTGCTTGCATACAAAAAGATAGAAAAACAAAGATTCAAATAAAAAAAAGAAAATACTTAGCTTGATGAAGATCTTCAATCCAAAATACAAGCTTTTAGATCCAAGAGGGGGCCTAGGGCATGGCCTAACCTCTAAAATAATCCTAAGAAAAACATATGGGGGCTAAGAAAACATAATGGGGATCCTCCTCTATTGGTGGCTACAAAACCCTTAAATACTCTCCCAAAACCCTAGCAAGAAACCCTAGAAAACCCCTCAAATTCGTGCCCAAAAACAGCCCCAACCACAACTTAAAATCTGGGCCCAGGCCGCACTCGGCCGAGTGGAACATGTGTCCCGGCCGAGTGGAAATTCCAGCACTGTAGCATCGACTTGCAGAAATTCCCCAGATTTCATCCGACCTCCGATTTGCGCGTTCTTGGCGGCGTTGGAACCGTCATGAAGTCTACTATCCATAAAAATATGAGAAAAATAATTTGATTGCTGGAATGATAGCAGATTTCAAAAGAGCGGGAGGCTGTCTGAAAATCTGGGTGCTGCATGTCCTCGGCATCACTCAGCCGAGTGGCAAATGTCACTCCGCCGAGGGGCTTTTGGAACTCGGCCGAGTCGGAGCTCGTAGTCGACTGACAGATTACAGAGAGTTGGACATTTTGGCTTGCCGTCGTCTGGGTGCCACTCGGGCGGACGGAGTCTCCGAACTCGGCCGAGTGGGCGTGCGATGCTCGGCCGAGTGCACGCTGATACATCTCTGTTGTGTGTCCGATTTGGCCGGCCGAGCGGGGTCTCAATGCTCGGCCGAGTGACTCCTTCACTCGGCCGAGTGGCATGCTGAAAATGCCCAATCTCCATCTTTTCGCTTCCTCGTCGCTCCTACGACGTTCTTTCTTCTTCCACTCGTCTTCCATTGCAGAATAACCCTCAAAAGAGCCATGGTTGACACTCCGGAGTGGGTGCAAATCCTTTAAGCTCATTTTTGCTCCCGATCGCTCTATATTTCCTGAAATCCGACAAAAACAAGAAATAGTGAAAAGCATCGCAATATTGTCGAATAATCTTGGAAAACGCAATATGAGCAATCGAAATGGCGTGAAAACATGCGGAAAAAAGGTGTCAAATATGGAGTGATCAACTAGGTTGCAAACTAGTCGGTCAGCAATCGTTCTTTAACTGACTAGCTCTATGATCATTTTTGATACCAAGTAATATTCATTCTTTGTCGGTCTAAGAACGTTCGTCGCCCGACTAGATGACAAACTAGTCAGTCAGTAGTTGTTCTTTGACCGACTAAATCTAAATCTTATTTTGTACAGGAGTTACTGTTTACACTTAGTCGGTCTGCGTTGGTCAACAGACCGACTAGTTCCCAAACTAGTCGGTCAGTGGTTGCTCTTTGACCGACTAATCATTGTTAAAACCCTAATTTCTGGGCAGCTGCCAGCCCTTCCTATTTAAACCCCACCCACGATTTCTTTCATCCCTCTTTCATTCTCCTGAGCCATTTTCTCCCCCAAATCACCCTCCAACATTTCCCCAAGCCATTCCTTCCTCCCTTGGAGCTTCCCTCTCCTTTTAGGCCGGCCACCACCTCTAGATCGTCGGAAAACCCCCAAAATCCCCAAAACCCCATTTCTCCAGATTTCCCCATCCATTCCAGATCTGAACCCTAGTTCTCCGGATCGTTTCTTCCGTCGCCGTGCTTGCTCGGTATCATTCTTCCGCTTCCTAAGGTAGTGATCGATCCTTTAATGTTCTCATAACCCGATTTGTGATTTTTGTGAAACCCTAATAAAACTAGGTTGGATGTTGTTATAATATTGTTTTGCCATGGCAGTGATCTCATCTCCGTAGTTAGCATTTGTGTGACGGCCTCGTTGATCATCATCCTCGGTGCTAGGCAAGTGAAACTTGCCACTTAGGGTTTTGGGCCATGTCCTAGGCCATTTGGTTGTTGTAGGCCTAAAAGAGACTAGGCGACGAAATGATACTCGCCTAGGCACAATTTTAGGAACTAGCATGACAACGAAGCTAGATCCGTCATTTATCATGTTGCATAACTACCATGTCATGTTTAATTTTAATTAACGGTACGCGAATTAATTGTCATCCATGCTATCCATGTTGAATGTCGCATTCGTAGCACACGCTACAATACTTGTGTTTCCTGGCTTGTGTTCTAGAAGTGGGCTACGTGAGTTGGTTGATAGCCAATGCCCGATCTACTTGTTTCCGGCTAGGCACCTGCGTTGTAGGCATAACCCTACGCCATACGTGTTAAATACACTTCCTGGCTCGTGATCCAGAAGCGAGCATTCCGTGTTCGGGGTAATGCCCTGGCTCGATACACGTTGAAGGGTAGGGATAAGCGGTCACCTGAGCTTACGAGTTGGCCCGATCAGCCACTCTAGCCAGCAGACGAAATCTCTGTGCACAACTTGTTTACTTGACGTGTTTACTTGACATGTTAACTTGACATGATCACTTGATGTGAACCACTTGACTTGTACTTGTCCGTGTTTTACTTGTGAAACTTGTTATCCATGACATACTTGCTACTTGTACTTCCCTTTACTTGTCACTTCCATACTATACTTGCTATGCCATGCATCATACTATAACTGCTAGATTGTTAGTTTACCTTACTTTCAGTTTCCTTGCCCAAGTCTTTTAGACTTGCTGACATGTGCCCCTTTACTCTTTTGGGTGACACATGTTAGATACTGAGCCTCAGTTCATTGTTGAGGACGAGGTGTTTGCAGACGCCAAGCCCGAGCCTGTGTTTGGCGAGGAGTACGTGGACACTGGGGACCAGTCCTAGTGTCTTCATTAAGCTTTCCCCTTTTGTTTTAGACTGATGTAGTTGTCGGTGCGCAGCACCTATACTTTGTTATGTTGTCCCTTTTGTTGGCCTTGTTCTGGGCCTTTAGACTCTTTCTTTTAGCCTGGTGGCTTTTCTGGATGTTGAACTTAATTTTAATGTTGGACAAATTCTGAGATTTGAGATTTTATTTCTGTCTCTCCTTGTGTTATTATTGTTGTTCCGTTTGTGATTACAAGGACCTGCTTATGTTTTATTGACGCTTATCGGGTTTGGGGCTTCACGGCTCCACTCTCGTGCGGGCCATTTCACGTCTCGCCTCCATTTTAGGGAAGTAGGGCGTGACAGGTTTTGTTGGTGGCCCATGCAGGTCTCTTCTGTAACTGCGATTATCGGAATGACGATAATAATATTAGAATGACCAATAAACTAAGTTCGACATCCGAGTTATAAGCTATGAGTCTAATTGTTTCGTTTTCTATGTCATTAGATGGCAGGAATGTGATTCACCCGTGGTGGTGGTAGTGATGCGCCCCCTCATGACGAGGAGCCTGAGCGGGAACCTACCAATGGAGAGATGATGCGGATGATGCTTCAGATGATGCAGGTGCAGCAGGGCGTGCTCCTGCAAGTCCAGAATGCTCCAGTTGTTCGAGCTGGTCGGGCAATCCAGGATGCCCCTCGTTCCGAGCCTGGAGCGAAGCAATTTCGGGAGCTGGGTCCCGCATATTTTGATGGGTCTGAGGGTCCTCTGGCTGCCGATGAGTGGATTCGGAACATTGAGGATAACTTGAAGATGGCCAAGATCACCCCGGCTGGATGGGTTGATTTGGCGAAGAGGCAACTCAAGGATAATGCTCGGAACTGGTAGGATGCGGAAGAGAAGATGCTAGTGGAGCCGATAGCTTGGGCTACCTTTAAGTCCTGGTTTGATGAGGAGTTCTTTCCGAAGGCTGCTAGGAAGGAGATGATGCAGCGCTTTATTGATCTGAAGCAATGGAGCTTGACGGTGGACCTGTACCACCAAGAGTTCACTAAGCTGAGTCGGTTCGCACCGAAGATGGTACAGGATGCTGATGAGAGGGCTCAGAGGTTCCTGTAGGAGCTTGCTTTGGAGCTTCAGAGTTTTATGTCTTCCTCTGATCTGGACTCTTATCAGAAGGTTCTGGTCGCTGCGAGGAGGCAGGAGCTGAACCTGAGTCAGAGGAGAGGACATGTTTCTGGTGCTGGGAAGAGGCCTATGGAGCAGGCCAGGGCGGTGGTTAGGCCTGGTTTCGAGTCTAATCAGCCAGCTCAGTTCAAGAGGCCAGGAGGGCCTATTCAGAAGACTTGCCATTTCTGCGGTAGGATCGGGCATATCAAGGATCAGTGTAGGAGATTCCTGGGCCAGTGTGTTGTCCGTGGAGATCCTAACCATACCATGAAGGATTGTCCGAGGTCGAAGCAGCCTTGGAGGGCACCTGTTGCAGCACAGCCGTTACAGCAGAGAGCGTCTGTTCCTGCTGGACGTGGAGCAACTCTTGTTCCACAGAGGCAGGCTTTTCAGCAGGCTTTTTCGCCGAGGAGGCAGGCTTTTCTGATGACCACTGTGGAGAGCAAGGCTGTGGATGAGGTTATCGCAGGTAATCCTCAATCTAGCTATTACTTTCCTAGCTAGTTTTGATTGTTAGATTATGTTGTTTGCTTGAACATGATTGTTTGCTAGACTAGGGTTTGATTGTTAAATTGCTTGTTAGGTGTGGTTTTGGTGTGCACATTTCCTGCACGAGTTCTCTTTGACTCTGGTGATCGATGTGCATTATTTCTCGGAGCTTCGTGGAGGAGCATTCCTTGTCGACGTCCCCTCTTTCCAAGAGTTGGAATATCGTTACAGGGAATGGCGTGGTCTCGATGCATCTTGGTTGCAATTCTTGCCCGTTGGTGGTCTGTGGACATGAACTTTACGCTGATTTCATTGTCCACGACATCATCAACTATGATGCGGTCCTTGGGATGGATTGGCTTGCGAGCTTCTATGCTACGATCGACTATCGGAGGAAGAAGGCGGTGTTTGAGATTCCCAGACATCCAGTATTTGAGTTCAACCGAGGTAGCAGTTCGCTTGGTCCTGTCAGGTTTTGGGCCAGGCCGGTGGAGTTTGTGGCTATGCAGATGGAGCTGGAGAGGCCAACGGTTGTGCGGGACTTTGATGACGTCTTTCCTGAGGAGATGTCTGGTTTGCCACCTGATCGAGCTTTAGAATTTTCTAGTGATCTTGTTCCGGAAGCGCAGTCGATTTCGAAGGCGCCTTATCGTATGGCACCCGCTGAGTTGGAGGAATTACGGAAGCAGCTGGATGAGCTTTTACGGAAGTGTTATATCAATCCTAGTGTGTCTCCGTGGGGAGCACCGGTCCTGCTGGTGAAGAAGAAGGATGGTTCGCGCCGCATGTGCATGGACTATCGGGAGCTGAATGCGGTAACCATCAAGAATAAATACCCGTTGCCTCGCATCGATGATATTTTTGATCAGCTTGGAGGTTCGAGGGTGTTTTCGAAGTTGGATCTGAGGAGTGGTTATCATCAGCTGAAGGTGAAGAAGGAAGATGTTCCAAAGACAGCGTTCAGGACGAAGTATGGACACTACAAGTTTGTGGTTATGCCTTTCGATGTAACCAATGCACCCGCAGTTTTCATGAATCTGATGAATCTGATTTTCTACGACTTTTTAGATAAGTTTGTCGTTATCTTTATTAATGACATTCTGATCTATTCTAAGTCGGAGGAGGAGCATGCCTCGCACTTGAGGACGGTGTTGGAGGTTTTGAGGAAGCATCAGTTGTATGCTAAGTTTTTGAAGTGCGAGTTTTGACTGGACAGAGTTGCTTTTCTCGGGCATGTGGTGACTGGAGATGGTATTTCAGTGGATCCCGAGAAGATCAGGGCCATCAGGGAGTGGCCTGTTCCGCAGTCAGCGTTTGAGATTCGGAGTTTCCTTGGACTTGCTGGTTACTATCGGTGCTTCATTAAGGACTTTTCCCGTATTACCGAGCCAATGACCAGATTGACGCGGAATGATGTACCTTTTGTTTGGTCGGGTGATTGTGAGAATGCTTTAGGTGTTCTGAGGGAGAGATTGACGACTGCCCCTATTCTTGTTGTGCCTGATCGCAGCGGTGGGTTCGTGATCTTTTGTGATGCTTCTGGAAAGGGTTTCGGTTGTGTTTTGCATCAGCACGGGCATGTTGTGGCGTATGCTTCGCGTCAGCTCAAGACTCATGAGAAGAATTACCCGACGCATGACTTGGATTTGGCTGCTGTTGTGTTTGCTCTTAAGATTTGGAGGCACTTCTTGCTGAGTGAGAAAGTGAAGATCTTCACCGATCACAAAAGCTTGAAGTATATTTTCACTTAGAAGGAGCTCAACATGCGACAGCATCGATGGTTGGAACTCATGGCGGATTATGAGATTGATTTGCAGTATCACCCTGGCAAGGTGAATGTGGTTCCTGATGCGCTGAGTAGGCTTCCAGCGGTGATGATTTTGACTTCGCAGTGGAGATTGCAGTGGGATTTTTGCGAGTCTGGTGTGGAGATTGTTCTTCTTGGGGAGGCCTCTTCGTTGATGAATATGTAGATTCAGTCGAAGATTGTGGATCGGATCAAGGCTGGCCAGGCTGAGGATCCGAAGCTGGTGAAGATTCGGGAGCAGGTGGAAGCCGGTCTGCAGACTGACTTTTTGATTCATGAGGATGGTTCGCTGAGGTTTGGAGCTAGGTTGTGTGTGCCAGCTGGGGATATCAGAGAGGAGTTGATGGTGGAGGCACATAGTTCGTCGTATTCTATGCATCCTGGTGGGACCAAGATGTACAAGGATCTTCGTCTGAACTATTAGTGGCATGGCATGATGAGGAGTGTGGCTCGGAGTATAGCCAAGTGTTTGGTTTGCCAGCAAGTGAAGGCGGAGCATCATCGTTTGGCAGGGTTGCTACAACCGATTCCGATTCCGGAGTGGAAGTGGCAACACATCACTATGGATTTCGTGACTGGACTACCTCGGAGTCCGAAGCAGAATGACGCGATTTGGGTGATCGTAGATCGATTGACCAAATCCGCGCACTTTATTCCATTCCGAGTGGGACAGTCCACTGAGGCGCTAGCGAGGAGATATATGGAGGTAAATTCTTTTGATCTCCGTTTTATTTCCTTTTCCTAGTTTAGATAGTGATGTAACGTGAATCGTGCAGGAGGTCGTACGACTTCACGGAGTCCCTGTGAGTATCGTGTCGGACAGAGACATGAGGTTCACATCTCAGTTCTGGCAGAGTTTGCAGAAGAGTTTGGGTACGCGTCTGAGTTTCAGCACGGTGTACCATCCGCAGACGGATGGCCAGTCCGAGAGGATGATTCAGATCTTGGAGGACATGCTGAGGGCGTGCATGTTGGATTTCAAGGGTTCGTGGGAGGACCATCTACATCTGGTAGTGGTTTCCTATAACAACAGCTACCAGGCGAGTATTGGCATGGCGCCTTTTGCCGCTCTTTATGGGAGGAAATGTCGATCGCCATTGAGCTGGGATGACGTTGGAGATAGGGAGCTGTTGGGACCTGAGATGATTGTGGAGGCTGTGGATGTTGTCAGGAACATTCGGGAGAGGTTGAGGATTGCTCAGGACCGTTTTAAGCATTAGGCGGATGCTAAACGTTGTCCTTTGGAGTTTCAACCGGGTGATCATGTGTTTCTGAGGATTTCCCCGAATTGTGGTGTGATTCGCTTTGGGAAGCGAGGGAAGTTGAGCCCGCGATACATTGGACCGTTTGACATTCTGGAGAAAGTTGGCGAGGTAGCCTACCGCTTAGCCTTGCCGCCATCTTTAGAAGGAGTTCACAATGTTTTTCATGTGTCGCAGCTTTGTCGATACATTAGCGACCCATCTCATGCTGTAGATTTCTCAGAGATTACCGTTCGCCCTGATATGACGTATGACCAGCAGCTAGTGCAAATTCTGGACAGGCGTCAGAAGTCACTTCAGAACAAGGTTGTCAATCTTGTGAGGGTGATGTGGCGACACGGCTCGCCTGGAGAGTCTACTTGGGAGAATGAGGATGAGATGCGAGAGCGTTTCCCACTTTTGTTCCCAGACACGTAAGTGTTGGGTAATTCCGAGGACGGAATTTTTCTTAAGTTGGGGAGGATGTAACGACTGATTTTCATGTATCTGGATTAATTATATTTTATATATGTTTTGGTGGATTTTCTCCTTATGTGTGGTTTTCGTCTCCGTAGCTTTCATTTTCGATCGTTTCGTCGTGATTTTCTAGCTTCTTCCTTGGAATCGTCGATTTTGGAGTAAGTCATTCGTGACGGGCTTCATATCGGTCATATCTTATTGTTAGATCAAGCCTAGGAGTATTAGGAATCGATCCCGGAGCTTCGCGCTCCATTTCGGAACTTTCTGTGCACGTTAGCCGGTATAAGAAGGGGAACCGACCGACTAGATGACGATTTAGTCGGTCGGCAAACCTTCATGGACCGACTTGTGGGCTTTGTTAATTATTCAGGAGTTACTGTTTATCGTTAGTCGGTCTAAGAACATTTGTCGACTGACTAGGTTGCAAACTAGTCGGTCATCAATCATTCTTTAACCGACTAGCTCTATGATCATTTTTGATACCAAGTACTATTCATTCTTAGTCATTCTAAGAACGTTCATCGCCCGACTAGATGACAAACTAGTCGGTCAGTAGTTGTTCTTTGACCGACTAAATCTAAATCCTATTTTGTACAGGAGTTACTGTTTACACTTAGTCGGACTGCGTTGGTCAACCGACCGACTAGTTCCCAAACTAGTCGGTCAGTGGTTGCTCTTTGCCCGACTAATCAGTGTTAAAACCCTAATTTCTGGACAGCCGCCAGCCCTTCCTATTTAAACCCCACCCACGATTTCTTTCATCCCTCTTTCATTCTCCTGAGCTATTTTCTCCCCCAAATCACCCTCCAACATTTCCCCAAGCCATTCCTTCCTCCCTTGGAGCTTCCCTCTCCTTTTAGGCCGGCCACCACCTCTAGATCGTCGGAAAACCCCCAAAAATCCCCAAAACCCCATTTCTCCAGATTTCCCCATCCATTCCAGATCTGAACCCTAGTTCTTCGGATCATTTCTTCCGTCGCCGTGCTTGCTCGGTATCTTTCTTCCGCTTCCTAAGGTAGTGATCGATCCTTTAATGATCTCATAACCCGATTTGTGATTTTTTTGAAACCCTAAAAAAACTAGGTTGGATGTTGTTCTAATATTGTTTTACCATGACAGCGATCTCATCTCCGTAGTAAGCATTTGTGTGACGGCCTCGTTGATCATCATCCTCGGTGCTAGGCAAGTGAAACTTGCCACTTAGGGTTTTGGGCCATGTCTTAGGCCATTTGCTTGTTGTAGGCGTAAAAGAGACTAGGCGACGAAATGATACTCGCCTAGGCGCAATTTCAGGAACTAGCATGACAAAGAAGCTAGATCCGTCATTTATCATGTTGCATAACTACCATGTCATGTTTAATTTTAATTAACGGTACGCGAATTAATTGTCATCCATGCTATCCATGTTGAATGTCGCATTTGTAGCACACGCTACAATACTTGTGTTTCCTGGCTCGTGTTCCAGAAGCGGGCTACGTGAGTTGGTTGATAGCCAATGCCTGATCTACTTGTTTCCGGCTAGGCACCTGTGTTGCAGGCATAACCCTACGCCATACGTGTTAAATACACTTCCTGGCTCGTGATCCAGAAGCGAGCATTCCGTGTTCGGGGTAATGCCCTGGCTCGATACACGTGGAGGGGTAGGGATAAGCGGTCACCTGAGCTTACGAGTTGGCCCGATCAGCCACTCTAGCCAGCAGACGAAATCTCTGTGCACAACTTGTTTACTTGACGTGTTTACTTGATGTGTTAACTTGACGTGATCACTTGACGTGAACCACTTGACGTGTACTTGTCCGTGTTTTACTTGTGAAACTTGTTATCCATGACATACTTGCTACTTGTACTTCCCTTTACTTGTCACTTCCATTCTATACTTGATATTCCATGCATCATACTATAACTGCTAGGTTGTTAGTTTACCTTACTTTCAGTTTCCTTGCCAAAGTCTTTTAGACTTGCTGACATGTGCCCCTTTACTCTTTTGGGTGACACATGTTAGATCCTGAGCCTGAGTTCATTGTTGAGGACGAGGTGTTTGCGGACGCCGAGCCCGAGCCTGTGTTTGGCGAGGAGTACGTGGACACTGGGGACCAGTCCTGGTGTCTCGTTGAGCTTTTCCCTTTTGTTTTAGACTGCTGTAATTGTCGGTGCGCAGCACCTATACTTTGTTATGTTGTCCCTTTTGTTGGCCTTGTTCTGGGCCTTTAGACTCTTTTTTAAGCCTGGTGGCTTTTCTGGATGTTGAACTTAATTTTAATGTTGGACAAATTCTGAGATTTGAGATTTTATTTCTGTCTCTCCTTGTGTTATTATTGTTGTTCTGTTTGTGGTTACAGGGACCTGCTTATGTTTTATTGAAACTTATCGGGTTTGGGGCTTCACGGCTCCACTCTCGTGCGGGCCTTTTCACGTATCGCCTCCATTTTAGGGAAGCGGGGTGTGACAACGTCAGTTGTGTCTTTATCTTTGTTTTGAGTTGTTTTCATCGTGTTTTTCTTTTTCTATCCTTCTTTTTTATTCTCCCTCTCCTAATGATGACCCCACATGATGAACTGCCACGGAACCACGCACACACCTAGCTTAGCTACAATAATCACTTTCACTAACCCTAGGAAGCCGAGTCCTATTGCATTTCATGCTCCGTGTGTTCACTTGCTTTTGTGTGAGTTGTTTGTCGTGGCTAGCTAGTTGGTGTACTTCTACATTGTGATTTTGTTTTTATATACTTGTCCTTGGTTGACCCCTAGACTATCATGCTTCAATTTCGAATATGCTGTATTTTGCCTCCATTGTCTGCTTCTCTATGCATGAATAATATATATACACACATACTACGCTTCAATTCGCATGTGTCGGGACTCTACCAATAGGACTAGGATAACCCATTTTGCTAATACTCTGATTCGCGAAAAATTTTCCTTTTGCCCAAGTGTTTAGAATTCGAATTCTTTTTAGTTTTATTTGGTGCAAGTCCCCTCGTCGTGTACCGTTCTCCAACTTGGGAGAGTACACAAATATATAGCCCAAAATCCAAAAATCCAAAAAAAAGGGCAGAAGAAAAACCCAAAAAGAAAAAGGGCGTGAAAAAATATGTATAGCCAAAAATCCAAAAAATATACAAATACCCAAAACCCAGAAAAAAATTCCCGTTGTGAATATCGTTCATATCCACCGTGAATAAAGAGAAGGCAAGAATTTTCACCAAGTGTTCTACTCCACACCTTCTCAACCTCCTTCGTTTTCGAACACACTTGGTATATGAATTTTCTAGCGATTATCTAGGCAATAGTGCGGTGATCTTCTAGTTCCTAGCAGTGGAGTCCCCGACACATGATACGCTTCAATTCTTATTCTATTCTCATGCATGCTTGAGCTATTATTCACCGCTAATTCGAATAGAATCAATATTTGGGTCATTCCTTGGGTATGTGTATATGGAGCTTTATTTCACAATTTAGATAGTAACAACAGCTGCTAGCTCACGACCTCACTCACTCGCGCTTCACCCGTGGACCCATAACACTTGTATGGACTCATATTCCTGGGTTTAGTGATGTGTTTATCGCATGCTTGCTTAGCGTGATGAGTTAGTTTTTGTTGGCTTTGACGGGCGATTTGGGATTTTGCTTTCTTTTTCTGTTTCTTCCTTTCTATTTTTCCCTCCGAGCTCCTACTCTCACTCGTCTTCCTCGAGGACGAGGAAGGGTTCAGCTTGGGGGATTTTGAAGTGCGTTTATATTTTATATATTCACGCACGTCTTCTCCGTTTGTTTTTCGTTGTTTCGTTTCCATTCTCTTGTGATTTTTTGTTTTCTTTCACTTTCTTTGTGTTTTTGTGCCATTGCAAGATATTTCCAGCGCTGGGGACATATAAAGCAAATATCATAAGTCTCCGGAGTAACAGGAGGCATCGCGCGAGAACCTGGGGGCCAAACGTCAAAGAATACCACATATCAGCCCACAACCGATCGGGTGGACAGACCCACCCGATCGGCTCGTGCATGCGTATCCGACCCGATCTGGAGCAGCAGTGAAGAAGACCCCACCCGATTGGTTCAGTGATCGGAACCAGATCATGGTCCATTGAAGGAAACTTATCATTTATATGCGTGCCATCCATTAAAAGGCTTTTATTAGACTAGTTAATCCAATCAACTAGTGGAATCCTTAAAATTCAAAATTTTAGGATTTTTTAATAACTTTTATTAAGTCCTTATCAACTATAAGGAATGATTTATCAAGGTGCTATCCTAATCGTGCATTAGGCATTTAAAATAATTTTAAATCATAGAAGAAGCAATCTAAAATTATCTTATAATTATTAGACAGCTTTTAATGGCTAACTTAAGAGGGTTTTCTTGTGTTATCAAATAAGCAAGAATAAAACATAGCCATTTAAAAAATTACAACTTAATTTAATTACATGAAATTAAGTTCATGATTATCTCATAAGTAATTTTATGTTTCTTAAGAAACATAACATGCAAATCATATTAATTTTGCACCATTAGATCAGCGTAAATTTGGCTCCGATACCAATATTGGGGTTTTCAAGGACCCTTAGGGCAAAAGATTATGCCCGTCCTACGTTGGACGGACGATAAAACATGCAGCGGAAATATTATAAAACCATTTAATAAAATAACTGTCACGCCCCGCTTCCCAAAAACGTGGAGGCGAAGTGTGAGAAGGTCCGTTCAAACTTGAAACTACAAAGCTACAAGTCCGATAAGCGTCAAACAACATTATATGGCAGGTCCTTGCAACGCGAAACGAAACAAAGATGATAAATAAGGAAATGCGACAAAAGAGAAATCTCAGAATATCCATAATAATAAACTCCAACATCGCATAAAAGCCACCAGGCTAAAAGAAAAGAGTCTAAAAAGAGGCCCCAGCATGGCCAACAAAAGTACAACGTACAGAAAACAAAGCAATGGTGCTACACACCGACAACTAAACAGCAACCTAAAGCAAAAGCAACAAAAATCAGTCTCTAAGACTGGTCTCCGGTGTCCATCAACTCCTCGTCAAACGTAGGCTCCGGCTCAGCGTCAGCAAACACCTCGTCCTCAGCTACAGTCTCAGGCTCAGGGTCTAACATGTGACACCCAGAAGAGCAAGGGGCACATGTCAGCAAGTCGACAAGAGACTTGTGCAAGGAAATTGGAAGTACAGGTAAACAACCTAGCAGTTTTAGCATGATGCAATGACATGGCAGATATAGCATGAGTGCAACAAGTAAAGTAAAGTAAAGTAAAGTACGAGCATGACATGTAAATCATGGCATGGATGTCAAGTTTTGCAAGAAAATTCACAAGGACAAGTACAAGTATAGTAAGCACGTCGTGCACAGAGATTACACCTTTTGGCTAGAGTGGCTACGCGGGCCAACTCCTAAGCTCAAGTGATCGCTTATCCCTACCCCTCCATGTGTATTGAGCCAGAGCCTTATCCCCGAACACGTATGCTCGCTTCTGGATCACGAGCCAGGAAGTGTTTTTCATGATGGCATAGGGGTGCACCTAGCCGGAACAAGGAAGTACAAGTATTTTGTAGCGTGTGCTACGAATGCAACATTCAACTTGGATGACATGTAAGATACAATGCATGGCAAATAACTGTTTAAGTGCGTACAGATAAGGAATTTAAACATGACAGATATCAATGCATGAATGACATGGCAGGGTGACAGATCTAGCTTCGTTGTCAAGCTAGATCTTAAAGTTGCGTCTAGACAGCTATTATTTCACTGTCTAGTCTCTTTTACGCTAAAAACAAGGAAGTTGCCTAAAAACATGGCCCTAAGCAAAAGTTGGCAAGTTTCACTTGCCTGCAAGTCAAACGTCTGAAAAACACCGTCCAACGAGTCCAAAGGCACAATTATCCTACGTGCACAAGTCCACCGGCATGCATTCCATTTTATTAATCTTTGATTAGTGAATCTAAAACATTTAAACACTTTAAAAACATCAATTTTTTAGTCTTAATCATCAGGCTGTGGTTGGGGTCCTAAGGGTGCAAAGCGTTACCTCAACACGACGCGAAAGCTACACTGGCGTCGGGTAGCGACGCCAGGGGTTGGAATAAAAGAACATGCTCCAAGTCCAGATTCCAGAGTAGATTCCTCGCTCGAATAATCTGATCAGCAACTAGAGCAACAAACCAAGATTCCAAAGCTTGCACGTGCGACGACGGGCTACGACGTATCGCAACGTCATAAACAGCAAATCCTCGAAGAGAAAGCACCTAGGTGGGACCCACAGCAGTTCTAGGGGCCAATGGGAGACCCACAATACCTCTGAAGAACTTGGGGGGCCCATGGTGGCAAGCGATGCGAGAGTTACGACGTTGCGACGAAAATCGCTCGGCCAGACACGGGTCGGTGCGGAGAAATCCCTCGGTCAGACACTGCGACGGCAATGTGCAGTGCTGCGGGGTCGGTCACAGCGGCGGGTGCGGAGAAAGTCCTCGGTCGGACACTTGGGGTGGGTCGGTCGTGCGCTTGGGCGAGGCTTGCAACGTTGCAAGCGTTGCAACGAAGCGGGTGAGAGCGAGCGGTGCGGGGAAGCGCTTCGGTCGTAGCGGGTGGGAGCGGGGGTCGGTGCGATGATTGCGAGCGGGCGCTGTGCGGAGCGGATGCGGGTGCGGGGGAAATCTCTCGATCAGACCGATAGGGACTATCGGTCGGACACGGGGCGATGCGGGCGGCTGCTGTGCGGTGCGGAGCGGGCCTTGGTGTGGGCGGCCTTTCGGTCAGACCGAGAGAACGGGGCGAAAATCGCCGGTCGGGCACGGGGCGGCTGCGGCCATGTTGCGACGAATCGTCGCAAGCGAGATTTTGGGTTTTGGGAGCGGCTAGGGTTGTTTCCTTGCGAAAATAGGGTTTCCTAGGGGTTGTTTATATAGTATAGAGGGGTTGACTTGGTCTATGGCTTATTCTAAAAGGATTAGGATTTTAAAATGATTTAAAATTCAAAACTCTCTCTCTCTAACCCACGCATGGCTAGGGTGCGGCCAAGATGGGCTACGATTTGGCTCAAAAATCGTTTGAAGTATTATAATCTTAATAAAATTTTATTTGGGTCGAAAATAATTTAAAACTTGGTATTTAAAAATATTTAAAACTTTGCTAAAAATATAAAATAGGTCAAATGAACTCCAAAAATTGTAAAATAAATATTGGGGTGATCGGGACGACGAGAGCAAGGGAACTAAGAAGACGGATCTCAGTTTCGACGTCGAGTGACGAAACTTAAAATAGAAACGACCTACGTCAAAAGTGAAAATCACAACGTCTCTTCGAATAAGATCAAATCGTGGGAAAATGACCCGAGGAATGTTGTTCCAAATTAGTGCCACAATTTAATACTCTCAGAGACATTCACAACGACATATCACACTAAAGTGTTCACAAACAAACAAAGTCTAAAATAAATACTTGCACGGTCAAAAGCACGTGCACGAACAAAGTACAACGAAAACAGACCGTTACAATAACCCTAAGGAATCATGCACCCTAGACAGCTACTAACTTGGGTTGGGTCCGACCAACCCGAAGAAAGATCTTCACTACTACAAATATATGAAAAGCATAAATATAACTGACTTACCCAGAACTTTGCTTGCATCGGCAAAGTGTACCGAACCGTGTCCCGAGCCGCACCTCGTCCCGAGCTGAACCGCTTCCTGAACCGCACCGCGCCTTCTAGCCAATCACTCGCGAAGAAGATTTCACTTGAGCAGACCCACGTCAAAGACTTCTGGATCAGATCCAAACCTCCTTGCCGTCTTGCTAAGACTCGATTAGAGGATCGGAATAAATAAAAGAGGAGGAATAATTTAAGTCGTAGATCGAGCGTGCTCAAAATATAGAGCTTCTCGAATCGGAGACTTGGTGCAATTTATATAAGGGGTGTCGACCCATATTTATATAGGGAGTCAGACCCCCTTGCTCGTTGCACGAGCAATGTGGAACTATTAAAGTTTAGGAGAATAAATTAAGTTAGTTTGCCTTTCTCAAAGGCTAAACTTCAACTAATTTTATCTCCCTCACCGTTGAGCTTCAGAAGTGATACAACCTATCATTTCAAAGAGCTAGGAACGATGAACGCATGGGAACAAACGGCGACGCATTTCGACTTCGTTTGACCCCTCAAACAATTGCTCAAAGTTGAGCAAAAAGTCACAATTTGTAGGGCCCACAGCTATGCGGGCGCGCCACGTGGTGCGCCCGCCTGGGCTTCTGGGAGCACCCCGCCCGCCAAGCAGGAAGGCCCCGCATTGGGCCTTGTGGGCGCTCCCACCCGCCAAGCAGGCATGCCTCGCTAGGCCGCATTAGGTGCGCTTGCCTGCCAAGTGGGCAAGCCCCACTAGCCACAGCAGGTGTGCCCGCTTAGGCTATTGTGGGATCGGTGGGCGGGCGGGCAGGCGTGCGGGCGTGCGGGCGTCGGCCAGTCCGCTTACGTGGGTCCGACCCACTATTGGCCCCCTTCTAGCTGTTTTCGTGTTTCTGGGCTCGTTTGAGCCCCGATTCGAACGCGGTTTCTTCATGTGTCTCTCTCAGGAAGTCCCCTTCGATCGCATGCATTTTTAATACCAAGTATTAGTGCCAAATGCTGAATGCTTTAGCTTTAATCTCACAACTTACTTGTGAGCCAAACTATTCCATTGCATCGAATGCATTCCTCTTAACATTCTTCTTATTACTAAGATGTAAATACTACTCGGTGTGAGACACTACAGCCTGACCTTGCTACAGGTTGGGACGTGAAATCCCTAGATGACAGTAGCCACGAGTAGAAGGTATCGTCCATGTTTCGGCATCATAATTACCTGATTGTTTCGTAGAAAAAAGTGTTGTCGGGATCACTGTGACTATGTCAGTGATGAATACAGCAGTTTTAGTCCATTCGTTCTAACTAGTCTCTGCATAGACTACGGTATGGAAAACTGGCAACCCCACTAGCTAGCACTAGCCAGTATCTTCTGGTTCTCTGGTATATATATGGTACCTTGGCCAAGGTTTTACCAAGAACCGTACTGAGCATGCGACACTAACTTCCCATTAATGGAAGAGACGAATCCTCTCTTGATCAATACTCACCTTGTATGCTTCAAGTGTCACCCAACGTAAGACCTTTCAGCAGGCCTTGCCTCGAAGCTAGATCATAGATCTAAGTGACATTGTTCACGCACAGGTTTGTACAATGATCTCAAGTCCTAAGGACCAACATGCCTATCATCACTAGATATTTATTAATGACAGTTAGTTGATGTTTAACCATTTGATAACTCTTTTTTTGGGGCGTTCAGTAGACTCATTCTCTAATAAGCATCTGTGTCTTGTCTCCGACTTCATTAAGTCAAATGATTCTGAGATCATCAAGACAAAGACACAATGGTCTGTCCGATGTACTAATATCCCTATTTCGACGCACTATGACCATAAATGCTTTAAGACTCAAGCTCCTATCGCTCAGACATTTCTCATAATCGTGATCTCTATCTCGAAACCTGTATGACCTTACTATGAATCTAATGAAATTATTTAAGCAACATATCAATAGAAAATTACTCAGACAATCGATACCAGAAAGCATACTTTCATTCATGAACAATATGTGTACATAAATAAATTACCTCGATGGCGTACATCTCTCAACAGATTCGTGCCATTACTAGGTGAGTTTTAGGTGTTAAAATCGGGTGCATCAAGCTTTTGGCGCCGTTGCCAGGGTGGTAACAGTTATTACATGGGTTTATTTCTTTATTGAAGAATTTGTTAGCAATTCTTACCATCTTCTACCTTTCCATATTTTTATTCTTTTTATGCCTTTGCTACTTGATGTGTCCATATTTTACACCCCTTTTCATAGCATCATGACATCGCATTCCATGCCATTTTCGCATCCAAATCTCATATTTTCCTACGATATCACATTTCTGACGTTATATTCGAGTTTCGTAGTATTTTATGAGTTTTCAGGGATTTTGGAGCGATTTGGGACCCAATCTGGGTATGGACACATCTGACACGCCCGTGAGCTCATTGGCGAAGCCTTACAGGAGTTCGCAATGTTTTAGGAGCCATGGAAGGAGTGGAGGAGAGAGAGCAAGAGCAGAGTGAAGCTTCAGGAGCTTCAACAACAATTTTCCCAGTCAACTCGGTCGAGCAGAGCAGCTGCTCAGTCGAGTAGATGCAAATGCAGAAGAGGAAGCTGATACAGGGATTGCTCGAACCGAGCACATATGTGCTCAGTCGAGTAGTGCTAAGCTGAAGCAGCTCCTTGCACGGCCCGAGCAACTTCTTCAGCAACCAATCAGCTGTCTGCTCAGACCGAGCAGAGCTGACTCAGCCCATGCAGACAGAGTAAAGATTTTGGAGGAGCGCGATTTACTGTCGTGCTCGGTCGAGCAGTACATCTGCTCGGACTGAGAGGACGACCGAGCAACACACTCCTCGACTGAGTCGCCCACTCGGTCGACGATACTAAAGGCCATTTTTGGAAGTATTTTTGGGAGCAACTGTTGTACGTTTTTTGGGGAGTGAAGTCTGGGAGCTACGATGGGTTCTGGACGGCGATTCATTCCTAGTTTTTTGAATAGTTTTGGAGATGAGATTAGGGATAGAAAATACTTGTTAGATCTAGAACAATTTCGTGAAGATTATTGGATTATTTTTGGCGTTCGATTGCTACTATTGCGTATTGAGATTTTGATTCTTCTTTGGATTTATTGCTCGTTATTTTTCTCCATCTCTCGTTATACATTTCTTAATCTTCATTCTATTAATTCGCCATGATGTTTTCTCTCTTAAAAATTGTATTTTTGTTCGTCGATAATGTCATGAGTTAGTAGACTTTTCTAGGGTTGATGGGTTAGCCCTAAGATCCTAGGGGGAAGACGTAGATCTAGATCCCTATGTTGAATTAGGAATTTACGGGAGTATTTCAGTCGATCCTACCGAATCCCTAGGATAACCCGTACTGAGACCATGTCCACGGTCTGTGGAATTGATGTGCTTAAGGGGTATCCTTAGGATTCGAATAGGGAAATCGGTGGATCCCACCAAGGCTTGTGACCATGCCCAGCTCGTGCCTTGAGGGGATCCCCCGACGAACTATATCTCTACGTTGACGGCTATCGATATTGCGTCAACGAGAGCTCCTCGCCAAGGACGCTCTTTTTGTGTTTACTGACGCATGTTTGCTAGCTTTTAAAAGGTTAAAGGAAGCTCTCATCTCATCCCCGATTACACAGCCGCTAGATTGGAATCTGCCGTTTGAGCTTATGTGTGATGCTAGTGACTAAGCAGTAGGAGTTGTTCTTGGCCAAAGGAATGAAGGAAAGCTTCATGCTATATACTATGCTAGCAAGACCTTGGATGTTGCTAAAAAGAACTACACCACTACGGAGAAGGAGCTACTAGTCGTGGTTTATTCTATCAAGAAGTTCAGGTCCTACCTCTTGGGGTCCAAGGTGATTATCCACACAGATCACGCAGCGTTGAAATACCTACTAAGCAAGAAGGATAAACCACATTTGATACAGTGGATCCTCCTGCTCCATGTATTTGATATTGAGATCAAAGACAAGAAGGGAGCAGCGAATGTAGTAGCAAACCACTTGTCGCAGTTAATCCAAAAGCATGGGAATGACAGCTTGCCGATTGACAATTCTTTCACCGGTGAACAGTTATTTGCGGCGAATTCCTCTTAAGCCCCCTGGTACGTTGATATAGTGAATTACCTGGTGAGTGGCATAGTCCCGCATGGGTTGGTGACCTATTCGAGGAGGAAGTTCCTACACGATGCCAAGAGTTACTTCTAGGATGACCCGTACCTGTTCAGAACATGCACTGACGGGATCATCAGGCGATGTATCCCGATGGAAGAAGCGACCTCCATCTTATCGCATTGCCACGATCAACCATGTGGTGGACACACAGTTGTCACCAAAACCACGGCAAAATTCCTCCAAAGTGGTTTCTATTGGCCCACCATATTCAGAGATGCAAACGAATACATCAGAAAATGTGATAGATGCCAGAGGACGTGAAATATCACGAAGAAGAATGAAACACCCCTTCATGGCATCTTAGAGATAGAATTATTTGACTGTTGGGGTGTTGACTTTATGGGACCTTTTCCATCGAGCAACGGCAATAAGTACATCTTGGTCGTCGTTGATTACGTCTCGAAGCGGATGGAAGCCATGGCCACCTCGACAAACGACGCGAGGATAGTGCCAAGTTTTTTTTAAGAATACCATCTTTCCTAGTTTTGGAGTCCCTTGGACAATCATAAGTGATGGAGGGAGCCAATTCATCGAGAAGAAGTTCGAGACGATGCTGAAAAAATATGGAGTTCATCACAAGGTCGTTCTAGCTTATCACCCTCAGACTAATGGCCAAGTGGTGGTTTCCAACAGGGAAATCAAAAGCATCCTGGAGAAGACAGTTAGCGCCTCAAGGAAGGATTGGTCACACCAGTTGGGCGACGCCCTTTGGGCATATTGCACCGCCTTCAAAACACCCATCGGTACAACCCCCTACAAACTAGTGTAACGACCACTTTCCGGCCGTACGTATTTTGTGCGTATGTTGATTCGTGTGCGTATTTTTTCGTATCTGGTTTTAGTATTGTATTTCCATAGCTTAGACGCCTGATCGGACACAGTATTCACGATCCTCTCGGAGGCACAATCGCCTCGGTATTTTCTTTGTAATTTCTGGATGTAGAGTGATCAATTTACCTTATCTCATTACAAACTCATAAATATTTATACATATATATATTTAAGTGTTGAAGCTCTGTACGTTGGATTTTTGGAAACAACCTATTTAATTTTAATCATTTTTTAAAACTCTTAATAAATTTTTGAAACAAAATGAATCAACCTGGGTGCTTTTGAAGAGAAATCAAATCTTTATAAACAAACTATTTTGTTACAACAACCTAGTTTGTTAAACATGGTCTCTTTTAAAACAAACTGTTACTTATAGTATTTTAATGAACTGTAGTATCTTAATTCTCTCTCTTCTCCAATCACGTCATCCCATGGGAAGCCTCTCTCTCCCGCGTACTAATCATGTATGCATGAATGCGGCAACCAAGGCGCACGTCGCCTTCATCCAATCGTTCTCCTTCTCTTATCTTTAAAATACAAGGGAACCCATGCCATTTTCGCAGCTTCTCTTCGAAAGTAAGCCCGAAATCCCCCTCCCATTTTCTCCTAGCCCCAGCCTGGGTCTTCGCCTCGCTTCTCCATCGCCCAGCAACCCCTCGCTTCGACTAATCTCTGCCCTTCATCGCACAATGCCACCTTCCTCCCTCCTCCTCGACCGCCAACACCAGCAGCGTTCACCATCCGAACCCCAGGCGAACACCAACCTCCAGCCTCTGTCTCCTGCCCTCAACCTCGCCCAGCCCCCTTGATCTCGCAGTACTCAGACCCGACCTCCTCCCACCACGCATACACAGATCCTCCTCATATCCCTGCCTGAAAGATCCCTGCTTCGGTGAACCTATCACCTCGACTCACCCACGGCCTCTGTCTCGCCTCTTCATCATCAGAACCCATCACAGCGTGCTCAACACACCGCCTGCAATGCCTCCAAACCCCCGAGAGCCCACGCCAGACCTCCACATCCAACGGCGGCCATCTGTCCAGGCTGCATCCCCTTCATCCACCAAGATCTCCGGCAACCCTCCTAAAACGAACCCATTTCCCCCTGTTTCCAGGACAGAGGAACCCTTTTTCCGACCATCATCGCCACAGCATCTCACCTACCATCGGGCCGCCCAGCACCCTGTTCCTCACCCTCTTCTTCCCGCAGCCCGCTGCTCAGCCCTATGGTTTGCCATCGCCCTCTGGCCGTCGGCTGCCCGGTGTGCCCCGAGCTCCTACGCATTTCAATGATGTCGCCTGCACTGTTCGCTTGTGCCCCTCAGCCGCACATCTGCCCGTCTGCAAACGAGCAGGTGAGTGCATCTATTTGTATTTTACTCGCATGCAATATGCGAAAAAGATGACACGTACCATTATATATATATATATATACATCTGCCCGTCTGCAAACGAGCAGGTGAGTGCATCTATTTGTATTTTTACTCGCATGCAATATGCGAAAAAGATAACACGTACCATTATATATATATATATATATATATATATATATATATATATATATATATATATATATATATATATATATATATATATATATATATATATATATATATGGTTAAAGTGTTCCTAGGGTGACTCCTTAGATTAAATCTAAGGAGTCACCCCCATTTTCCCTCATATCTCACAATTTTTTTGGATTTTATTTTTCGTGGGGTTGTTGTTCACCTCATGGATGATCAACATACCAAAAATCAAGCCATTCCAATACTTTTAGAGCCCACATCTATCCCTTACAACTTCAACGGTATGAAAACGTGCTGAAAAACCATGAAGTTGCAAGGGGTTGATGGGGGCTCTAAAAGTATTGGAATGAATTGATTTTTGGTATGTTGATAATCCATGAGGTGAACAACAACCCCATGAAAAAAAATTCCGAAAAAAAATGTGGGATATGAGGAAAATGGGGGCGACTCCTTAGATTGAATCTAAGGAGTCACCCTAGGAACACTTTACCCTCTATATATATATATATATATATATATATATATATATATATATATATATATATATACACTCTCTCAAGATCTATAGTGATTCTAAAGGATCAGATGTTGAAAGTTATTCATCAGCTACAAGTAATACTTGTCTGGCTAATGATCCAACGACTTCTTGGACAGCCATTGTTGACATGAATAGTTTATCTATAAATGTTATCACTTCTAGTAAGGAGTTAATCTCCAAAATTCTATCTGAAGATCTTCCTTCAGATTTAAAGTATAAACTTCTTGGCTTATGTACCCATCAGAATGACAAGAAAGATAAGCCAAAGCACAATAATACTTCTACAGTGTTATCTATTTCGGATCTCAATAGAGAGATTCATCTTCTTAAAAATGAGAATAATATTCTCCCTAAGATTGATAACGAGGATATTCCTCAACAAGATCTATCAAGCATTCATAATGCTAAGATGTCTCAAAAGAATAAATTTCTGAATTTGTTACAGCAAGTAACATCCCAGAAATGGTACATCAATGTGACTTTGGTTATATCCAAACAAGTCTTTATTCCTGATCTTATAGCTTTGATTGATAGCGGTGCAGATCTTAATTGCATTCGTGAAGGAATTGTACCTTCAAAATTCTTTGAGTCCACCACGCAATCTTTGAGAATCCTGGTAGAAAGTGGTATCAGAGCCATGATTGGCTAGTTTGCTTCTTGCGGATATTATCATGGAGTACTAGTAAGTAGGAATATGTTAATATGATATGTTCTTGCTTCCTTGCTACTGATACTTGAG
This sequence comes from Scilla litardierei, assembly GCA_030789695.1. Classification (NCBI taxonomy): domain Eukaryota; kingdom Viridiplantae; phylum Streptophyta; class Magnoliopsida; order Asparagales; family Asparagaceae; genus Scilla; species Scilla litardierei. The sequence goes on from CM061133.1 coordinate 164,910,762, forward strand.
TATGAATTGCGGATCTCATGATTCGGATTGTTTTGGTTTGTTTCTTTATAATCAATAAACATGATTCTCATGAGGCTGTGAGAGTTGGGTTTCTGTTTACAATATGTTAATCTCCGGATTTAGAATGTTTTATTTGTTTATCCATAAGCATGTGGATGTGGGGGTTGGTGGTCGCCGTAGTCGCGTAGTAAGTCCCGCTGAGGCGAGATGCCGTTAGGGCTGTGAATCGTTGTCTGGTGACTTTGCTCTCATGAAACATTTCTTATGTATAAACAAATTGAAACTGGCTGTTGTAAATCAGTAATTTTACTCTCATCAATTATTGATTATGTTCAAACATTCAAAAACTGGCTTTATGTACTCAGAATTTATCACTAGTAGCGAAGCAAGGAAAATCATATTTCTTTATCCCTATGGTACTTGTAAAGCATGATAAAATATCCGTAAGAACACCTTATGTCAGAACTAGTTTCTGCTTCTACCTCTGCTATGACTCGTAATACGAGTAGAAAGATTAAGAATGCTAGGTTGACGGAATTTCCGTCTGATATTGAATCACTTAATAAGTGGTCAATCCCTGATGTTCCTAATAGGGACATATATAAAATTGGGTTCTTTGATTATAAGTCTTTAATTGCCATTAAGACATTAGAAAGAACCTCCACTGTTGATCAGAGTGAGCAAACAATACAGTTGCTCAGTCCTGAAGATATCGAACCTTATATGGATCGATACAGATATATCCATATTGGATTAATTCAGGTTGCTTTTAGACCTTTAACTCTTCAAGGGTTAAATGCTTCATTACTAGCCTGTTTGCGTGATGCTAGATGTCTTAATTGGACTCAGTCCCTTATGGGCATCATGGAGACCAGTCTATGTAATGGACCCGTATACTTTAACGTATACCCAAACTTGAGTTTATCTCTTACTGATCCAAACATACTTGAAGCTGTCAGTCTTAATATTAAGACTCATGGTTATGAATTCTTACCTGGATCAGAAACGGTTGCGATTATATACCGCATCCATTTTAAAGCTTTGAACACTTTAGCTCCCAAGGCTAAGGTTCATACTAAGCCAGGCAAAACTGTCTTAGTGGAAACTAATTTACTTTCGTCCCATATTGCTGTCAATAGACAAATCAAATGGACAGAAGTAAACTTTCCTGATAGTTGGGTTATACCCAATGCTATCCAACCTCAGCCTATTATGAATAAAGATATTGATCAAATTATCCAAACGGCTGATGGTGATGTTGAGATTATGTTTAATCCTACTAGGACTATCAGACTTTCTGATGTCACTAGTGCTTCCAGACGATCTGTTTCTAGATCTGATTCTCATAGAATCAACGAGGTTCAAGGGATTAATATATCCCATAATAATATACCTCATCCTATTTACAATGAGAAAGAAAAGCTTTCTCCTACCAACTCTGAAATGAGTTTCCAAATGTAATCTGTTGTTCATGGATTTTACACCCGGCAGCAGACTTAGAGGAATCCTTAATAAGGAGTTCCAGAACAAACGAAACACTGAATTTCGTAATTGGTTCTTCAAAGTCTTCTCTGATAGAGAACAACAAGACTTCAGGTCAAGTTATTATGAGACACTTGACAGACAACAAGAGATTATATCTTTTGTTCCTTGGTTCTTGAAGTTATATCTTCAAAGAGAAGTAAAGAGAATTAGTGTTCTTGAAGAACACTACAAACAATGGAAATCTCAGACAGGTGCTTCCATTAAATCTCTTTATCCTCCAACAGAACCTCTAAAGTTATCTGGGCTTTCTACAGCCACTTTAGAAGCAACGGCTTTCATAAAGCCAATTGAGACTGAAGACTCAGTCTTACGTGAGCTTAATAAGCTTATCAAACAGAGTAATTACTCTAATATTCACCTTCAAGTTGTTGGTCAACAACTCATGAGGGTTGAGGATGTTGTTAATGAACTTATCCGAAAGATGAAGAATATTCTTCCATCTCTTATTGAGTTTGAGGAAGTTAAAGCTCCCATTCAAACCAAGCAGGTGGCTATTAAACCACCTATTGACATCTCTGATTTTAATATCAGTGATAAGGTGACTGCTGAAGTTATTGACGCTTTAACTAAAAAGCTTAGTAAAGCTGAACTTCACACTGTTTTTACCTCTTCAGTTATTACTACTGATAATCAGGATAGTCCTAATATGAATTTGGTTATACCAAATCAAATCTTGACTCTTGAGAATTCTTCAGTTATTGATACTGAGGATACTTCTGATGATGATCTAGTTATACCAGATCAAGTTACTACTTCTGTTAATCACACTGAGGATGATGAAACCTCAGAGGATAATCTGGTTATACCAGAATGAGTATTGGTCATAAAAGATCGATTCTCTTCTAAGAGTCATACCTCTTCTAAGAAAAAGAAGTTTTTCCAAGATAGAGACTCTGAAAGAGATTCTGCCAAAAGAAGAATCAAACCTTCAAAGAAAGGCGCTAGTAACATTAAATGTTACAAATGTGGTCAGAAAGGTCATTATATGTCTAAATGTCATATTAAGAAGAAGATGAAAGATCAAGATCAGACCACTCTCAAGATCTATAGTGATACTAAAGGATCAGATGTTGAAAGTTATTCATCAGCTACAAGTAATACTTGTCTGGCTAATGATCCAACGACTTCTTGGACAGCCATTGTTGACATGAATGGTTTATCTATAAATGTTATCACTTCTAGTAAGGAGTTAATCTCCAAAATTCTATCTGAAGATCTTCCTTCAGATTTAAAGTATAAACTTCTTGGCTTATGTACCCATCAGAATGACAAGAAAGATAAGCCAAAGCACAATAATACTTCTACAGTGTTATCTATTTCGGATCTCAATAGAGAGATTCATCTTCTTAAAAATGAGAATAATATTCTCTCTAAGATTGATAACGAGGATATTCCTCAACAAGATCTATCAAGCATTCATAATGCTAAGATGTCTCATAAGAATAAATTTCTGAATTTGTTACAGCAAGTAACATCCCAGAAATGGTACATCAATGTGACTTTGGTTATATCCAAACAAGTCTTTATTCCTGATCTTATAGCTTTGATTGATAGCGGTGCAGATCTTAATTGCATTCGTGAAGGAATTGTACCTTCAAAATTCTTTGAGTCCACCACGCAATCTTTGAGTGGTGCGGGAGGTAATCAACTTGAAGTAAGATTCAAGTTACCCTCAGCTCATATATGTGTTCAAAATACTTGTATTCCTATACCATGTGTTCTTGTGAAGAATCTTTCACAACACATCATATTAGGAACACCATTTCTGCATAATATTATGCCTATGCAGAAGATAAACACATATGGTATTCAAGCCACTTATAATGGCCAAGATATACTATTTCAGTTTATAACTGATCCCCAGACTCGTATATTAAACGAGGTCAAGGATATCCTTTTAAAGGATAAACAGATTAACTTTCTGAAAGAAGAAGTTTCATTTGTTCAAATTGAAGAACAAATTAAAAAGAAGGCTGAGTTGATAACTCAGACTGAAGACCGTTTTTATAAAACTGTCTGTAGTGATATCCCTAATGCATTTTGGGATAGAAAATGTCATATAGTTTCTCTTCCTTATGAAGATGATTTCAAAGAGAGGGACATTCCTACCAAATCTAGGCCATGCCAGATGAATCAGGAATATCTTGATCTCTGTAAAAAAGAAATAAGTTCTTTACTTGAGAAGAAACTCATAAGGAAATCTTACTCTCCTTGGAGCTGTACAGCATTTTATGTCAACAGCAATGCTGAAATAGAAAGAGGTATTCCTCGCCTTGTTATTAATTACAAACCCTTAAATACGGTTTTAAAGTGGATTAGGTATCCTATTCCAAACAAAAGAGATTTACTCAATCGCATTAATAATGCGAAGATATTCTCTAAATTCGATCTTAAATCTGGATATTACCAGATACTCATTGAAGAGAAAGATCGCTATAAAACGGCATTTGTTGTTCCATTCGGCCATTTTGAATGGAATGTAATGCCATTTGGACTGAAGAATGCTCCTTCAGAGTTCCAGAATATTATGAATAGCATATTCATTCCTTATACGGATTTCATCTTGTCATACATAGATGATGTTTTGGTCTTTTCTCAGACCTTTGATCAGCATATTAAGCATTTGGAAGTTTTTCGAAACTTAGCAGTTCGAAATGGGCTTGCTATATCTGCCCCAAAGCTGAAATTATTCCAGACTCAAATTAGGTTTTTGGGTCATAATATTCACAAAGGAATTATAGTTCCTATTGATAGAAGTATTGAATTTGCTTCTAAATTTCCTGATGTCATTAGTGATACTAAACAATTGCAACGATTTCTTGGTGCACTCAATTATGTTACAGACTATTACCATAATCTTGCATCTGACACTGCTATTTTATATAGTAGATTAAGGAAGAATGCTTCCCCTTGGACGGATCAGCATACTGCCGCTGTTCGTAAAGTTAAACTTAATGTTAAACATTTACCTTGTGTACATCTTGCTCATACACAATGGTCTAAGATTGTTGAGACGGATGCGTCTAACATCGGTTTTGGAGGTATCCTCAAACAGATTGATCCTATTACTCTTAAAGAGCAATTAGTTCGATTTACCTCTGGGAAATGGGATCAAGCACAATTCAATTATTCCACCATTAAAAAGGAGATGTTAGCCATTATCAAATGCTTTCATAAATTTCGAGATGATATTCTCAATCAGCAATTTATTTTAAAAATAGATTGTAGCTCTGCTAAATCTGTTATTGAAAAGGATGTTAAAAATCTTGTTTCTAAACAGATATTTGCCCGCTGGCAGGCAGAGTTATCCATGTATCAATTTGATATTCAATTTATTCGTGGTCATGATAACCATTTACCTGATTTTCTCACTCGTGAGTTTTTACAGGGTACTCATGAACCACCGTGACTCCTCTCTCTCTCGGGACGGAGGGTTGGCTAAGAGAAGAAGTCATACTTCAACTCTTGATCCTACTTCGGCTTTTGGTAACCAAGCCGTTCAGATACAGAGTAATACTACAAAGAGTGTTTCCAACTCAATCCCAGATATCCCTACCAGTGAAAAAATTGGTTTCTTTGATTATAAGCTATTAAAGAAAACCAATATTATTGATCATAATGAGCAGACTATACAGTTGATCAATCAGGAAGATATCGAACCATATATGGGTCGATATGATTATGTCCATATTGGACTCGTCCAAATTGCGTTTCAACCCCTAACGCCAAAAGGACTTAATATGTCATTATTCGATTCTCTTCATGATGATCGAAGCTCTGGTTGGACCCAATCTTGGTCACAATCTCTTAATGGAGTTAAGATTAACATAAAGAAGTTTACTCCATTTTGTTTCCATTGCCCTTATCTTAAGAGAAAACTGGATTATTTTAATATATACCCCAATTTGAGTTTATCTCTCAAAGATTCAAATATATTTGAAGCCATGAGTCTTTATATTCAGACTCAAGGGTGTGAATTTGTTCCTGGATCTAAGGAAATTGCGGTAATATATCGCATTCATTATGATCCTGTGGGTATTAATCTACCCATTATGAGTTCTAACTCAAAGGACCAAGGTATCGAGGAATTATAAGGGTTATACTCCCTTCGGTAAATTATTTTACCTTTGTAAAAGTTATACTTATCTTTTGAAGAGATATATCTCTTCTGTCCCTCCTGATAGCAGATCAGATCAAAGAAGATTCGGTGCGCGATGGGGCCCACAGTGTACCCGACACCCATCTTACTTTGAGTTGAGCCCCGGGGAGCCACTCTTAGTGGAAGATATCAGCAGCAGCGACTCAGCATAAGAAGACAGAATAGAGTCGCAATAAGCACAGTGAAGATTCTCGAATAGTGAGACACTGTAGCAGTACTGTAGCAAATCACTGTAGCAGTACTGTAGCGATTTGAAGCGCCGCCGCCAACAGACAAAATAGCGTCGTTTCAACCTCAATTATTGAAGCATCTTCACTATTGATGAGAAGACTACGCACTCATCCACCAGCTGTCATTAAGGATCACTCGTAAGGAGCCCTCACAGCTATAAACTGTGGGCCCCATCGTGCACCGAATCTTCTTTGATCTAATCTGCATCAGGAGGGACAGAAGAGATATATCTCTTCAAAAGATAAGTATAACTTTTACAAAGGTAAAATAATTTACCGAAGGGAGTATAACCCTTATAATTCCTTGATACCTTTACCTTTAGTATCTTTTGAATTCATCACTATATCCCAGATATCTGCATAATCATTGGGATCTTGTGCATCTGAGTAAGAAATATCTATACCCGGAGTACTCTTTGTAGTGGTCTGAGTATGAGTACTCTGAACAGACATAGTATCACTATTGTCGAAGACCTCTATAAATTGTCTTTTCATATAATCAAGACATTTATGTTGTATTTCAGCATCAGTAGCCAGAGGGTATTTCCTCCTGATGGACTTAACCAATTTGGCCATTGGATTCTTGCTATGAATCTCATCAGATAAGGTATTATCAAAGATAATAGAGTTTCTTTTAATAATCTCCTTTATTTGTTGGCATTTTTCTTGAACAATAATACCTGTCCACCAACGAGAGTGATACCGCTTTTTAAGCGTAGGGAGATGAAGATCATCCCAAGCAGCTTCAAGAGACCATTTCCAAATCCATGGAATTTCAGTTTCAATAAAGAAATAGGCTATACATAGCCCGTCGTGAAGCTCACTTTCATTCATCTTCTGAATGATTGGGTGAGATTCCACCCAAGGATTGTATAAATCCAAAATTGGTTTTGGTAATATTTCTAAGTCAGCACCATACCGACTCCACCAATGATAAAACCAATTAGGAAGGCCCTTATAAATAGCTTCTGGACATAGCTTTATAAACCATGTATGTTTACCTCTCTGATTTTGGTAGATAAACATATTATAAAAAGTCTCTTTATAATCCCAATAATTAAATTTATAAATTTCTTTATCGGGGGTTTTAACCAACGGGAATTCCATATTAGGATGCATTGCCCATTGAGAATGAAGTATAACTTCTTTGATGATACATTTACTAAAGTTTGGAGGAACCAAATGGTTGTCATTGCTCCAAAAATGAGTAATGTCCTTACCCTTTTGGGTAAGTATCGTTTTCATCCATGCTCTAGGCTTTAAGGATAGAGTAGGATAGTATGTTGAGTCTAAGTATTTAGACCTGAGTCTCTCAACATCTTTCATTAGAGGAATATCCTCTTGTTCTATATAAAGAACAGTATCAGAAATGGTTTTAGTAAACCAATCTATCTCTTTTGTGGTAACCTCAGAGTATGACTCTGGTATTCTTTCGGGATCATTAAGATCCTCAATTCCCTTTGAAGAAGATGAAGAGGGAATATTCTTGTTACCCTTCTTGGAGATAGTCCTCCAGGAATTAGGATGGTTTGAAGTATAACTTCGTCCACCACCAGTGTTGGTCCTTCCTCCCCCTCGAGAAGAGGGTCGACCGCGATTCATTGCCACCCTGCACATAAAAGAAGAGTGAATCAAAAATTTAATCAGGGTTATAAACCCGAAGATGTTGTTCTTTAAGAACATTTTAACTTCGTTTAATAAACGAGTCTGAGGATCAGTTATAAACTGAAATAGTACTTCTTTGCCATTATAAGTGGCATGAATACCATTTGTGTCGACTTTCTGCATAGGCATAATTTTATGCAAAAAAGGTGTTCCTAAAATGATATGTTGTGAAAGATTTTTCACAAGAACACATGGTATAGGAATGCATGTATCTTGGACACATATCTGAGCTGAAGACAATTTAAATTGTATATCAAGTTGGTTGCCTCCTGCACCACTCAAAGATTGTGTGGTTGGCTCAAAGAATTGTGAGGGTATAATTCCTTCACGAATGCAGTTAAGATCTGCACCACTATCAACCATGGCTATAAGATCTGGAATAACAATCTGTTTAGATATAACCAAGGTTACCTTGATGTACCATTTCTGAGATGTTACTTGTTGTAACAAATTCAGAAATTCATCCTTTTGGGATGCCTCAGCATTATGAATGCTTGATTAATCATGTTGAGGAATGTCTTCTTCCTCAAATCTGGAGAGAATGTAAGTAGTCTCTTTTTTAAGAAGTATAACTTCTTGTTTCAGGGTTTGGATCTCCTTATTGAGATCAGAGAGTGATAACACTTTAGAAGTATTATCATGCCTTCTTTTCATAACTTCAGACATCCGATAAACGTTGTCTATCTTTGGCTTATCTTTCTTGTCATTCTGATTGGTACATAAGCCAAGAAGTTTTTGCTTCAAATCTGAAGGAAGATCTTCAGATAATATTTTGGAGATTAACTCCTCACTAGAAGTGATGACATTTATAGATAAACCATTCATGTCAACGATAGCTTTCCAATAAGCTGTTTTATCATTCGTCTGCCAAGTATTACTTGTACATTGACAATCGTTATCAGAAGATGAATAATCTTCTTCGTCCGATCCTTCAGTATCACTGTGGATCATGATCTTAAGAAGAGTCTTTTTAAGACCTTCATCCTCAATTTCATTAATCTTCTTCTTAGTATGACAGGAAGAAGCGTAATGGCCAATTTGACCACATTTGTAACATTTAATGTTACTGGCATCCTTCTTAAAAGGTTTGGTCTTTCTTTTAGCAGAATCTCTTTCAGAGTCTCTGGTTTTAAAGAATTTCTTTTTCTTGGAAGAAATATGATTCTTCTTACTGGATTTATAATCCTCCTTGACACGTTTTCCCTTATCAGTGACATAAGGTTGGTTAAAAGCAAACTGATGGCAAAATTCGCCAAGTTCTTTTTTACCTGTAAGTCTATAAGACTTCAGTTGATGCCTTAGCTTCATGTCATTACATAAAGCTAAACCTTCTTTAATACATGCATCGATAAGAGTTCCATAGGTAAATTGGTTATAAGGAATAATTCCTCCATTTTTAACTTTAAGTTGATTACGAACTCTATCAGCAAATAAATTTGGTAGTCCATCAATAAACTTGGACTTCCAATGAGTGCTATTAGCATCACTAAGATTCATTACTCTACTTAAGAATGTGTCTTTGTACCATCTGAAATGGGTTAAAGAGGGACACCTCAAGTTTTGTAACAAAGTTCTAATTCTTTCACCATGGTCTGTAAAAGCACCGGTGAAGTGATTGGTTATAGCCAATATTAATGTGTACACATCATCTCCCTTTTGTGTACCATTTTCCTGTTTTACTGCATTTAATATTTCAGAATGGGACTCGGATGTGAGATAGTTATCCCACCAGCCCTTAAGAACGCCAGTAAAACCACAAGTTATAAACTGAGCAATAACTTGGTCAGAATTATTATTCTGATGACAAACAGTGGAATACATCAGCATATGATGCATGGTGGCAAATACCTGATTGTCAGATAAACCATCAATATTCCATTCATAAATGTTTCGACCATTATAATCGGTCTGCATGTAAGTATCATTCTCTTCGAATAATACATCAACAGGTGTTGGCCGCTTGTAATAATATCGTTCCAGCTATTTAGAACGACTAGCAAGTTTACTAATAGAAGTGAATTGATCTTCTATGGACAAAACTTGTTCTGGTATAATCAGATTATCCTCTGAGGTTTCATCATCCTCAGTGTGATTAACAGAAGTAGTAACTTGATCTGGTATAACTAGATCATCATCAGAAGTATCTTCAGTACTAATAACTGAAGAATTCTCTAGAGTCAGGACTTGATTTGGTATAACCAAATTCGTATTAGGACTATCATGATTATCAGTAGTAATAACTGAAGATGAAAAAACCGTGTGAAGTTCAGCTTTACTAAGCTTTTTAGTTAAAGCGTCAATAACTTCAGCAGTCATCTTATCACTGATATTAAAATCAGAGATGTCAATAGGTGGTCTGATAGCCACCTGCTTGGTTTGAATGGGAGCTTTAACTTCCTCAAACTCAATAAGAGATGGAAGAATATTCTTCATCTTTCGGATAAGTTCATTAACAACATCCTCAACCCTCGTGAGTTGTTGACCAACAACTTGAAGGTGAATATTAGAGTAATTACTCTGTTTGATAAGCTTATTAAGCTCACGTAAGACTGAGTCTTCAGTCTCAATTGGCTTTATGAAAGCCGTTGCTTCTAAAGTGGCTGTAGAAAGCCCAGATAACTTTAGAGGTTCAGTTGGAGGATAAAGAGATTTAATGGAAGCACCTGTCTGAGATTTCCATTGTTTGTAGTGTTCTTCAAGAACACTAATTCTCTTTACTTCTCTTTGAAGATATAACTTCAAGAACCAAGGAACAAAAGATATAATCTCTTGTTGTCTGTCAAGTGTTTCATAATAACTTGACCTGAAGTCTTGTTGTTCTCTATCAGAGAAGACTTTGAAGAACCAATTACGAAATTCAGTGTTTCGTTTGTTCTGGAACTCCTTATTAAGGATTCCTCTAAGTCTGCTGCCGGGTTTAAAATCCATGAACAACAGATTACATTTGGAAACTCATTTCAGAGTTGGTAGGAGAAAGCTTTTCTTTCTCATTGTAAATAGGATGAGGTATATTATTATGGGATATATTAATCCCTTGAACCTCGTTGATTATATGAGAATCAGATCTAGAAACAGATCGTCTGGAAGCACTAGTGACATCAGAAAGTCTGATAGTCATAGTAGGATTAAACATAATCTCAACATCACCATCAACCGTTTGGATAATTTGACCAATATCTTTATTTATAATAGGCTGTGGTTGGATAGCATTGGGTATAACCCAACTATTAGGAAAGTTTACTTCTGTCCATTTGATTTGTCTATTGACAGCAATATGGGACGAAAGTAAATTAGTTTCCACTAAGACAATTTTGCCTGGCTTAGTATGAACCTTAGCCTTGGGAGCTAAAGTGTTCAAAGCTTTAAAATGGATGCGGTATATAATCGCAACCGTTTCTGATCCAGCTAAGAATTCTTAACCATGAGTCTTAATATTAAGACTGACAGCTTCAAGTATGTTTGGATCAATAAGAGATAAACTCAAGTTTGGGTATACGTTAAAGTATACGGGTCCATTACATAGACTGGTCTCCATGATGCCCATAAGGGACTGAGTCCAATTAAGACATCTAGCATCACACAAACAGGCTAGTAATGAAGCATTTAACCCTTGAAGAGTTAAAGGTCTAAAAGCAACCTGAATTAATCCAATATGGATATATCTGTATCGATCCATATGAGGTTCGATATCTTCAGAACTGAGCAACTGTATTGTTTGCTCACTCTGATCAACAAAGGAGGTTCTTTCTAAGGTCTTAATGGCAATTAAAGACTTATAATCAAAGAACCCAATTTTATATATGTCCCTATTAGGAACATCAGGAATTGACCACTTATTAAGTGATTCAATATCAGACGGAAATTCCGTCAACCTAGCATTCTTAATCTTTCTACTCGTATTACGAGTCATAGCAGAGGTAGAAGCAGAAACTAGTTCTGACATAAGGTGTTCTTACGGATATTTTATCATGCTTTACAAGTAACATAGGGATAAAGAAATATGATTTTCCTTGCTTCGCTACTAGTGAAAGATTCTGAGTACATAAAGCCAGTTTTTGAATGTTTGAACATAATCAATAATTGATGAGAGTAAAATTACTGAATTACAACAGCCAGTTTCAATTTGTTTATACATAAGGAATGTTTCATGAGAGCAAAGTCACCAGACAACGATTCACAGCCCTAACGGCATCTCGCCTCAGCGGGACTTACTACGCGACTACGGCGACCACCAACCCCCACATCCACATGCTTATGGATAAACAAATAAAACATTCTAAATCCGAAGATTAACATATTGTAAACAGAAACCCAACTCTCACAGCCTCATGAATATCATGTTTATTGATTATAAAGAAACAAACCAAAACAATCCGAATCATGAGATCCGCAATTCATACTCAAGTATCAGTAGCAAGGAAGCAAGAACATATCATATTAACATACTCCTACTTACTAGTACTCCATGATAATATCCGCAAGAAGCAAACTAGCCAATCATGGCTCTGATACCACTATATATATATATATATATATATATATATATATATATATATATATATATATATATATATATATATATGGCAATCTTCCATTGCGAAAAAGGGGCTTTTCGCACGGTGCGAAAAGAATTTTATCTTTTTTTTGAAATTTTTTTTTCAAAAATTCTTTTTTTTGATGTTTAATCCATACAATTATATACCCCAGGGAAAATAATGGGTGAACCCGTTGGGGATTAGAGCACCCATCCACCCGTTACAAATTTAACGGTCTCAAAACGTGCGAATTTGATGAAATGCCTTGATCGAAGACCAAATGACATTATTTCTCAACGATTATTTTTTGAGGGGGGTATAACAACATATAATGAGGGTGGAAAAAAGAATTTTTGAAAAAAAAAATTTCAAAAAAAAACTAAAAACATTTTCGCACGGTGCGAAATGTTCTCATTTGAAAATTTTCATATATATATATATATATATATATATATATATATATATATATATATATATATATATATATATATATATATATATATATATATATATATGGGATTAATGGGTATCATACGCCATATGAGATCCTCTCTCATACGCCCTCTCACATAAAGCACCCAAGTACAAGCCCACATGGGCTTGTACGTGGTTGTACTTGGGTGCTTTATGTGAGAGGGCGTATGAGAGAGGCTCTCATATGGCGTATGATAGCCATTATTATATATATATATATATATATATATATATATATATATATATATATATATATATAAGTACAGAATCTCATATATGTAATTTAAGCTATTAACCTTGGTTGTAAGACTTTTATAAAAGGTACTTCTTAGTTAATACGAGATTAGTACCACCTTACCATTAAGCTAATGTTGAGAACATATAAGCTATTATGGTTAGTCGTAATACCATTAAGTTATTTTAATATGGTTAGTTGGGTATAAAACTAAGTTAGTTGATTCACAGTTGTTATTTTTATGAATGGTATCTTTTTAACATAGTGCATATAAACAGTAAATTCACATTGCAATAGTGGGTTAGTAAATTACCTAAGTTGTTATTATTAGTGATTGACGCCAGTAAGTGACACTACTTTCAGCTATGTTCTTTTATTAGGTGGTATACCATTATATCATAGATGTTGTACGTAGATGATAGTTGTAACCATGTAATGTTTTTGTAATAGGGTATCGGTAAACACTATAAGATCTGTAACCTATTTAAGTAAGAAGTGAGTTAACTTAATACATGATGTATGTAAGCAGCTTGTTAGTATAATGTTAGTGTTATTAGCTAAATAGTGTACATTCATGTTAGGATCTTATGTTATCATGTTAAGTTAGAACTCTCTAAACTTGATATATATATATATCTATTGACACAGAAACCGTCGCGTCTCCCTCTACGGTCACCTGGACACCTCAAACCGACTCAATCAGGCAAGTGAAACTTGCCAGTTCCTTGTTTAGGCCGTGTTTTAGGCCATTCCTTACTTTTAGCGTAAAACAGACTAGGCGATGAAATGATAGTCGCCTAGACACCTTCTAGATCTAGCTTGACAACGAAGCTAGATCCAACCCCTTTTCATGTCATTCCATGCATCCATGTATGTCACGTTTACTTTAAATATCTGTACGCACTTCTTTTGACTATCTATATGCCATGTTCATGCATCTTGTACATCTTGCATTTAATGTTTCATCGTGATTATGTAGCACACGCTACACTTATTGTAATGATTGAGACTAGGCACCTGCTTTGCGGGCACAGCCCTATGCCAAAAACACTTCATGGCTCGTGATCTAGAAGATGGGCACCAGTCCATATTGAGAAAAACTTTTTGGACTCGTGATCCAGAAGCGAGCTCACGTAATTGGGAAACCAAGGCTCGATACACGTGGGAGAGGTAGGGTGAAGCGACCACTCAGTGTAGAAGTATGCCAAATCAGCAACTTCAGCTGTAAGGCGTAAACCATGTGCACATCGTGAAAACAAGTTAATCATGAAATAATGAATATTGTTTAGTAGCTCTGCTACACTTGTCGTGCTTATCTCGTTTACTCACTTGTTGCACTCATGCCATACCTGCCATGTCATTGCATTCATTCTTTATAGAACTGCTAGCTGCACTTAATTTACTTTTATTAGTTCCTTGCACAAAGTCCACTTGGAGACTTTGCTAACATGTGCCCCTTTTCTCTGTTGGGCGTCACATGTTAGGTTGTGAGCCAGAGTTCGACGCCGAGGACAAACAGGTTGCATGTGTTGAGTTCGAGGACACTGGAGACCAGTCCTAGAGCTCTTTCTTGTTATTGTTGTTTTCTGCTTGTCACGCCCCGCTTCCCATTATACTTGGGAGCGAGGACACGAGCGGGCCCGCTTGGGCTGGAGCGGTGAGGCCCCAACCCAATAAGCGTCTGTGTATGACTACTTTGGCAGGTTCTTGCTTGCGAACAATCGGAACAACACAAATATGGTGTCATCATTAAAACTTTGACTTCCAGATTACAAGTACACAAAAATTAAAGCCCCACATGGCCATTACAACAGTTACATGGAATATTTAAAATACACCTGAAAACTACAATAACAAGTATTAAAATTTTAAAGCAGCGCTGCGAAAGAAAGTAGTCCTCAGCAGTGGGTCTCGTGCTCCTGGTTCTCTTTAGTCCTCCTACTCAATCTCCAAAAGAACTCTTCGGTGAACTCTGCTCATAACCTAATGTATATTTCACAGACAAGGAAATATACGTCAGCGAGGGTCGCTCGGCAAGATTTAAAACGTTAGTAATAAAATGCCCTCGGCAAGATTTAAAATAGATTACCAAGCCTTAAAGAGGAGACACATTATGTTTACAATGGATGTTACATAGCAGCATAAGGAGCATGTGAGGAACGGCGTGTAGTGTGCAAAGCAGTGAACATGAGAGGGTGTAGTGTGTACAACAATGAGTATAACAAGTGTAGTGCATACAGCAATGAGTGTAGCACGTGTAGTGCGTACATCAATGAGTATAACAAGTGTAGTGCGTAAGGTAACAAGTGGCATACATGGCTTTTGTAATGCGTAAAGTAATGCACAGCATTTGCGAGGTACAAAGTAAAACATGGTTTGAACTTAGTTAACAATTTATACATTCACGACAGTAGCAAGAGTGCCTACATGTACTAGTGATAAGCCCAGTGTCCGAGGGGGAGGTGACCAGCATCACACCCAAGCCAACGGGAGCTACACGTGACTCTCTACTCACCGACCCGGCCTGGTGTCGGTCAAGATCACCAATAGAGTGTAATCCAGCTTTCCAGCCTCTACTACACTAGACTACCCCACCCAAAGTGTACATAAGTCAATCCGTAGTTCAATGTTTGCCGCATGGCAAACATTCCGTAAATGACCCGCGGGCCCAATATCCGTAATGCCCGAAGGCCCAATAGTCCGTAAATTGCCCTAAGGCACAATAGTCCATAATTGCCCGAAGGCCCAATAATCCGTAATTTGCCCCAAGGGCCCAATCATCACAATTTATAAGAGTGTTTCAAATGTAAGTTGGCACGAGAATAATACACAGCAATGAGAGTGCCCGTTTTTAGAAAAGCATTTGTTATCATTTAAACTTGAAGAGAATAGTACTTGCAGGTGATAAAAACTTGTGCCTTTGAAAATTGGTAGAAAGTAATATAATTGCGGGTGGTAAATACTTGCCGGTAGCGATGTGAGTTTTGGGTGTCCACGCGGTCGTACGGTAGGCACAGATACATCTGCGAAATCGGGTTTGCATATTAAGCTAAAGTCTGAACTCATTAAAATATTACAACAAATCAACTTGTATGGTTACTAATTACACACATTACTAATATTACAAAAACTAACCTGTATTAGATATAGCACAATCCTACGGCTAACACTAACTGTGTTACAACCAATTCATCTACACCTATGTTAACAAGGCTAAACTGTTCTAACTTTTTAATATACAACCTTATATAATGTATGAATAATTCGCACTGTCCCAAAAAATATGTTGATGTCATGCAAATAACCATGCATAGCTTCTGTTCACGCATGAAACATAACCTATATCTATTATTATTTAGATCAACATCGATATCTTACTCGTTATGGTCGATTCCTTGCATGGTGCAAACGGCAGCGTACGTGCAGGCTTCGGCGTCATGCAGATGAGGGAGGAGTGCGGCGAACGCACAGAGGTGAAGCTGGTGGCAAGGAGCTTGACGATGAGGGCAGCGCTGTGGCTTCGAGCGGAGGATGGGCGGTGTTGCAGTTGCTCGGAGGAGGCGAGTAGGGCGGTGCAGGGAAGGCCGTAGTCAGAGGTCTGGGGCTTGGGCGGGGCCTTGTGGCGAGTTCGTCGATGCTTGAACGGTAGCAGGGAGAGATGGCAGGAGGTGGGGGGTCACCCACGGGGTTGCAGGCCGCTAGAGTGGCAGGGGACGCGCGGCGTCTGCGAGAGCTGGGCGGAGAGCGGGAGGTGGTGGACAGGCGTATGGGGGCGGAGATGGCTCCTGCGGGTGGCGACTGCACTCGTTGAGGTGGCTGAAGGCGGAGGGCGCGGCTGATGGCTGTTCGGCGGTGAGATGGTGGATGGCGGAGAGATGGTGGCGATGTGAAGAGTGCCAGGTTCGGCGCCGTTTGGTCGGAGAAAGGGTGAGGGTGGCAGGAGTTGTTGTCATCGGAGCGAGGCTTGCAGCGGCGGGGAGATCAGACGGGGGTGGCCTGGGGAGATGCACGGTGCGGCGGTGTCGGATGAGAGAAGAGAGCTGGGGCACGAGGTCTGGGTGGTGCGGCTCGGGCGATCGGGGCCGCGGGCAAGGCTCGATGGCGTGGAGACGGTAGAAGGGGAGCTGGGCGCCTGGTGCTCTGTTACGAGCGGAGGAGGTGACGGCTGCCGACGGGGAAAGAGGACGGAGGGCGATGGGCGGCTGCCGTGGGAGTCGGGAGGAGGGAGGTTCGAGCGGCGGAAGAGAAGGCGCCTCGTGTTGGATGAGCGAGAGAGAAAGGTAGGGCTAGGCTGCGAGCTGGGCTTGGGAGAAAGAAAAGAAGGCTAGGTATTTTCTTATTATAGCCTAGGGTCTCTTTATAGGCTAGCTGTGTGTGTTAGCCCTTAGGCTTCTCTAGGGTTCAAGGCTGTGTGGTGAAGGGGAAAATAAAAATAAGCCTAGGTTCCTATATTAGGAAGTGTAGGGTCAAAAGGTGTGTGGGGCTTGCAGAGTACATCATGTGAAGTTTCTGCCATTTGCTAGCCTTAGGGTTTATTATAATATAGGTTGTTGTGTGTGAGGGACAGTACGTGAAGGGGGGTAATGGGTTGTAATAAGGAAAGTTTGAAAGGGAAATTAATAGGTTTTATTAGGATGAAAGAAATGGAAAGTTCTCAGTTGGGTTTTAAATGTTTTAAATGTTTTGAAATCTTATTAATAGTATGAGTTTAATTAGAAGGATTTAGAGCCATTTAACTAGGTATAAATGGGTCTAAAAAGGAAGGCTGCTTTTGAGTTTTAAAATTTTTAAAACAATGTTGAAATTCGAAATTCGAATTTGAAATTTTAAACTAATTATAAGAAAATATTTTGAAATAATTATATGAAGAATTTATTTTAGTAATTTAAAATAACAAGGATAATAATGAGTATGTAAAAGCAGAAGTGGATACGGATACGAGTACGGGGACAGAAATGTCAAACAACGGATATGGAAAAGTAAAGAGGAAGAAAAAATATACGGAAGAAATACGGATAATAGTAATGATAAAAATCGGTCGTTACATCCTACCCACATTATAAAAATTCCGTCCTCAGAATTTCTTAAGTTAGGTATGATCGAGGAAAGTCGGGTAGACGAAGGGTAAGAGTATCAAGTAATGAAGAGACATACAGGGGAAAGGAAACTTCTGAATAGAAAATGGTCTAAGATCGAAACAATCAAAACAACACCTAGAATGTAACAGAGCTAGATAGATGAAATGGTAATAGTAGGAGCGAAAGACTTATCTGAGAAGCGACAAGCAAGGTAATGATATGAATCATTAAGTGTGATGATAGGTCATGGTTCAAACATCATCATTCATCACTGGTTTGTCATCCTCTCTGCTTCCTTGTCGAGTGTTACGTCTTCTTGCCATGCTGCAAACAAACAAGGTAACATTTACGTACAAGGTTTATCTAGATAGTCTAGTTAATAACAACATCTATATTATTCCGAATATTTCGCAGAAGCGTGACCTGCATGGGCCACCACTAAAACCTGTCACGCCCCGCTTCCCATTATACTTGGGAGCGAGGACGCAAGCGGGCCCGCTTGGGATGGAGCGGTGAGGCCCAAACTCAATAAGCGTCTGTGTATGACTACTTTGGCAGGTTCTTGCTTGCGAACAATCGGAACAACACAAATATGGTGTCATCATTAAAACTTTGACTTCAAGATTACAAGTACACAAAAATTAAAGCCCCACATGGCCATTACAACAGTTACATGGAATATTTAAAATACACCTGAAAACTACAATAACCAGTATTAAACTTTTAAAGCAGCGTTGCGAAAGAAAGTAGTCCTCAGCAGTGGGTCTCGTGCTCCTGGTTCTCTTTAGTCCTCCTACTCAATCTCCAAAAGAACTCTTCGGTGAACTCTGCTCATAACCTAACGTATATTTCACAGACAAGGTAATATACGTCAGCGAGGGTCGCTCGGCAAGATTTAAAACGTTAGTAATAAAATGACCCTCGGTAAGATTTAAAATAGATTACCAAGCCTTAAGGAGGAGACACATTATGTTTCCAATGGATGTTACATAGCAGCATAAGGAGCATGTGAGCAACGACGTGTAGTGTGCTAAGCAGTGAATATGAGAGGGTGTAGTGTGTACAGCAATGAGTATAACAAGTGTAGTGCGTACAGCAATGAGTGTAACAAGTGTAGTGCGTACATCAATGAGTATAACTGTCACGCCCCGCTTCCCAAAAACGTGGAGGCGAAGCGTGAGGAGGTCCGCTCAGACTTGAAGCTACAAAGCTGCAAGTCCGTTAAGCGTCAATCAAATTTAAACTGCAGGTCCTTGCAACGCGAAATGAAACAAAGATAATAATAGCGAAAAGAGACAAAAGAAACATCTCAGAATATCCATAATAATAAATTTCAACATCGCAGAAAAAGCCACCAGGCTAAAATAAAAGAGTCTAAAAGAGGCCCCAGCATGGCCAACAAAAGTACAAAGTACGAAAACAAATTAATGGTGCAAGCACCGACAACTAACAGCAACCTAAAGCAAAAGCAACTCAACAGTCTCTAAGACTGGTCTCCGGTGTCCTCGAACTCCTCGACGAACGTAGGCTCAGGCTTAGTGTCAGCAAACACCTCGTCCTCAACAACTGTCTCTGGCTCAGGGTCTAACATGTGACACCCAAAAGAGCAAGGGGCACATGTCAGCAAGTCTACAAGAGACTTGTGCAAGGAAACTGAAAGTAGGTAAAAGTAAAGCAACCTAGCAGTTCTAGCATGATGCGATGACATGGCAGTTAAAGTAATGAGTGCAACAGGTAAAGTAAAGTAAAGTAAAGTACGAGCATGGCATGGCATGAATCATTCACAAGACAAGAACAAGACAAGTAAAGTAAGCACCTCGTGCACAGAGATTCCGCCTTTTGGCTAGAGTGGCTGCGCGGGCCAACTCCTAAGCTCAAGTGACCGTTTATCCCTACCCCTCCACGTGTATCGGGCATTGGTTTTCAACCAACACATGAGGCCCGCTTCTGGATCACGAGCCAGGAAGTGTTTTAAACAAGTAGGGCGTAGGGGTGCACCTAGCCGGACAAGGAAGTACGAGTACAAGTATTGTAGCGTGTGCTACGAATGCGACATTCAATGCATGGATGACATGACATGGCAAGTAGTAAGGCGTACAGGTAAGGAAAGTAAACGTGACCGTTTAGTATGCATGAACAACAAGTTTAAAGGGTTGGATCTAGCTTCGTTGTCAAGCTAGATCAATTAGGTGACTGATCTAGTTTCGTTGTCAAACTAGATCAAGTAGGCGTCTAGCCAGCTATCATTTCACTGACTAGTCTCTTTTACGCTAAAAACAAGGAAGTGGCCTAAAACATGGCCCTAAGCAAGATTTGGCAAGTTTCACTTGCCTGCAAGTATCACGTCAGAGAAACACCGTCCAACGAGTCCAAAGTCACAATTCCTACGTGCACAAGTCCACCGGCCTACATCCGTTTTATTAATCTTGATTAGTGAATTCTAAAACATTTAAAATACTTTAAAAATACTGATTTTAGTCTTGATTAGCATGCAATTGGGTTGGGGGTCCTAGGGGTGCAAAGCGTTACCTCAACACGACGCGAAAGCTACACCGTCGTCGGGTAGCGACGCCGGGGGTTGGAATAAAAGATCTCGCTCCAAGTCCAGATTCCAATTAGATTCCTCGCTGGAAATTTCAGAGCAATCAACCGGGGCGACGATTCCAGATTCCAAAGCTAGCACGTGCGACGACGGGCTACGACGTGCTGCAACGTCGTACGCGGCAAATCGTCGAAGAGAACGCACCTAGGTGGGGCCCACAGTAGTCCTCGGGACCTATGGGGGACCCACAATACCTCTGGAGAAATTGGGGGGCCCACGGTGGCAAGCGATACGACGGATGCGGGGTTGCGATGAGTGGCTCTTGGTCGTACAGCCTCGGTGCGGGGACTTGGCTCGGTTAGATGTGGGAGGACGGCGCTGCACAGCGCTGCGGTCGGTCACTGTAGGATCCTGTACAAAACAGAGTTAGGATCGATAATATGAAGTGTAGACTTACGCTTGCGTACGCTGCACGGTAGTCTACGAACTTCGCCTTCGGATTCGCCACGACGGATCGAGTCTACTCACGAACGGAGTAAGGCTACTAATCCCACAATCTAAATCTCTATTTTAGATTAAGAACTTGGATGGAGGGAGAGGAAATATTTCTGCAGAGCTTCGCTATGAAGAAGATGCATGCATGAATTTCATGCAAAATGTGTAAGGAAAATGGCTACCATTGGGTCTTATTTATAGCCCCCAAGGTAGTTATTTTAGGGTAAGTTGTTCCTTTGGAACAACTTAATTAAGGTGTACCATGATGCATGGCACATTATAAGCTTAAGTTGTACCATATGCATGGTACAACATAAGCTTAAGATATTCCCCCTTTATTAGCCATATGTCGCATGCACTTATGCATATATAATGCGACTTTCCTGCTCATACAGAGATCCTCTCCGCAAGGGAACAGATTCCCTTTGCACATGACTTCGTGTGCGCGACGTTCGAGGTCCGTATTCCCTCGTACATCCCCCACAAGGGTGTACAAACGTCTTCCATATCCAACATCTCCCACTCACACTTGAGGGGATTGTAAGAGAACGTCTTTCCCTTAGTTCTTTCATCTATCATACCGAGAAATAGATCGTGCGACCGTCATGCGCGTAGAGTCTGTTGTTGTGCACTTGTTAGAGATACACAACGACCTCGAAGGTGCAAAGTTGAGTAGTTCAACGCATGCTTTACCCTAGATTATTTCTTCACATTTTCTTGTACTTTATATTCAACAATTGAATCCCATCTGGATTACAATTGGCTGGCCAGCTTTGAATCATTAAAGTCCAAATGCGAATATGAAATCAATCTTCCTCTTCTTGCGAACCTTTTGATCTTGACTTGATTCGCTTTTCTAACGTGCCCCGCCGAGCCGAATTACCATAGCCCATTAGTAACACGCTAAGATAGCGATCATCTCGTCAAATCTAAAGGAACCAATTGGAGTCCTTGAGGGTAAGAGTTAAGACCCATATGGCCTTTGAGTCTCACATAATAGCAAACACTATTGCTACTAACTCAGTGGTCGAAATGCATACGTGGTATGAACACGTATTACAACATCACTCCTTTCCCAGGGAGAGTATGTCTTAATGATGTTGTACGGATGAAAGATCAGACACCATAGTGCCTATCTTTTGAGTCCCCTTACTACTCAGGAAATATTCCCGGACTCTCATCCTGCATAAGACAGATAGGATTATAAAATCCAATGAGATCTTTTTATCCTTGTGATACAGATCTCAGATCTTTTGTAAGCATCCATATGATGCAGATCTTTCATTCGACTATCTTGTTAAAGTCATGACTCTAAATCATTCGTCTAATGATTTTGACTTTAAACTAGTCTCATCTCTATCTTATCCATCTGATAAGATAAGGCGGTTGCTCATGTGAGAGAGCCAACCTTAATCTGTCCGACATACACACAATTCAGCTGAGATTTCAAAAATGTACACAAACATTTCTTAAGAAATTCATATGCAATGTTGGAAAAAGAACTTATTCTTTTATTAATTTTGATCATTTCTTAGACATGGGAATATATATTTGGTACAACTCAGCCCATACGCAATCCTTGAGATGATAAGTGTTTATAAAACACATTTCTGGGGATCGCTTTCGTAAGCTGATCCTCTATCGTCTCATGCGTAGATATGTACCTTATGTCTACCTTCTTGGTTTTATCATAGTCTTTTGCAAATCTGCAGTTCCTTTAAGATACTGCATTATCCTCTTAACCGCTTTCCAGTGTTCTTGCCCTGGGTTGGATTGGTAACAGCTTACCATTTCCAACGGCAAAACAGATGTCCGGTCTCGTACACACCATAGTGTACATAAGACTATCAACTGCACTGGAATATGGAACTTTTTCCATAATTTCCTTTTCCTTTTGGTTCTTTGGACACGATTCCAGATATAAGTTATCGCATATGCTTATATGAATATCAATGGACTTGCAGTCCTGCATATTAAATCGTTCTAGGACCTTCTTTATATAAGTCTCCTGTGAAAGAGAAAGAAGTTTCTTCGAACGATTCCTTGAAATCTTAATTCCAAGGATATATGCGGCTTTTCCTATGACTTTCATCTCAAATACTGATGAAAGCCAAGCCTTGATACTCATTACAAAGCCCTTGTCATTTCTGGCTATTAAAATTTTATCTACATATAGATACATGATAATATACTTGCTTTTAATCCTCTTGATATATACTCAGTTATCTTCATCAAGCATGGAAAAAATCCATTTGATAAGACAACTTCTTGAAATCGTATATACCATTGCCTCGAGGATTATTTAAGACCATATATGACTTACGAAGTTTACAAACCTTATGTTTGTTTCCTTCTTTTACAAACCCTGTTGGTTGTTCCATACAGATCTCCTCGTCCAATTCTCCATTGAGAAAGGCAGTCTTTACATCCATCTGATGTAATTCGAGGTATAAGCAAGCTACCATTGCGAATCAAGGTAAAACGCACAACAGGTGAGAAGTTTTCTTTGTAGTCTATCCCTTCCTGTTGCGTAAAACCTTTCGCGACAAGGCGAGCTTTATATCTATCTATAGAGCCATCAGCCTTATGCTTGATCTCGAGAACCCATTTGTTCCCAATTGCTCTATGTCCTCTGGGTGAGTTAACTAAGTCCCAGACTTGGTTAACTTTTATGGATTTCAATTCCTTCTTCATCGCTTCCATCCATTTGTCTTTTGCAGGGCATGATGTGGCATATTTGAGATTCTTCAAGTCCTTGTTGACTCGAATTTAGATCAATTCTAATATCACTCCCACTTGAAATGTTGTTAGAATTGCTCCCACTTGGATCATTATTCCCGTATGGAATAGGATAATCGTCATTCGTATAATCCATTGGTGAAGGTTGAAAAGTATTTTCGTTTTCACCAAGAATTCTCCCACTCGAATGAGGTAATCCTTCTTGATCACAAATCTCAAATAGAGATAAGTCCTGACTTATCTCGCCCTGTCTTGGAAACTCGTTTTCCAAGAAAGTGACATCCCTCGACTCAAACTCAATTAGCACACCATTGTCTTCATGACTAACAAAAACATAACCTTTGGAGTTTAATGCGTATCGTTTAAAGATACATTTCCTTCCCCATGGCCCAAGTTTGCCATACTTATGGGAGGAAATATGTGCGTTGAATGCACAAACTCAAGGTAAAATGTTTAAGTTAGGAGACCTTTGGTTCCACAACTCATAAGGAGTGGAGCTAACTGATTTCGAGGGTACGCGGTTTAAAATGAAAACGGTTGTCAATAATGCATCACCCCAGAAGGTGATTGGCAAGTTAGCTTGCGCCATCATTGAACAGACCATTTTTCATTAAAGTCCTATACCTCCTTTCTGCAACACCAATTTGTTGAGGAGTATAAGGCATAGTTACTTGATGTACTATGCCTTTTTCATCACAAAGTTCCTTTAAACTTGTTGATTGATATTCACTGCCCCTATCGGTTCGCATGACCTTAATCTTGCGATCTAATTGATTCTCCACTAAACTCATATAGTTTTTAAAGCAGGTTTAGTGCTTTCACTTTTGTGGGATATCAAATAGATATTACCGAATCGGGTGAAATCATCAATTAAAAGTGATGAAATAGGACTTCCCGCGTCTTGTCTTGACATTCATCGGACCACATATGTCCGAATGGATAAGCGGTAATGGAACCTTGGCCCTTGTGCCGGTTCCAAACGGCTTGCGACAAGATTTCCTTTCAAGGCAATGTTCGCAGGTCGACATTTCAACCTTTGAAACATTGGATAGAAGGCCACGTTTGGCAAGTCTATCCATACGCGTTGGTCCAATATGACCAAGCCTTGAGTCCCAACAAATTATATTAGACTCATTAGTCAAAGAATTTGTCATAAGGAAATGAGAAATCATACATTGTACTTATTACAATGAATCCTTTAAATACATAACCCAGAACCAATAAAGGAATTATTACAAAAATAGGTCCATATTACAAACATGAAGGAACCAACCATTAACCAAGACCCAATAAATTGACCACAATTTTAATATTCCTTTGAATATATGGAATGAAGAGAACATCATGAAGTAGGATAGTGCGGCCGTTGTCCAAGACAAGCTTGCGAGTCCCAACGCCTTTCACTTCAACACGTGTGTTGTTTCCTACATTGATCCACTTCATTCCTTGAGTATCCGGTGATACTCCACGAAGGACCGTCTGTCCTTTGCTATGTGGTCGGTGGCACCTGAATCAATTATCCCAAAATGGATTAGATTCCACAAGAAATAGTGAACTAGAAACACATATGTAACTAGTATTACAAGTTACCTCGTCACTTCCACTCGTACACGAACGAGCATAGTGACCGAGCTTGTTGCACTTGAAGCACTTGATTCTTTTCAAGTCTTTCTTCTTGTGCCATTTCTTGTGTCCACCCTTATATTTGGGTTCCTTGGTAGACTCAGGTTGCTTATTACGTTCATTAGAAGACTTCGAACGATCTTTACGTTTCTTTCCCCCGTGTGAGGAACTAGCAACCATGTGCACTTCTGCACCTGGCTTGGCAGCCGCAAGTCGCTCTTCCTCTAATTCGAGGTGCTTGGAAACATCGTTGAAGGTCTTGATGCTCTCATTATGAGTGAGATGCATCTTCATCTGATCCCACCCATTTGGTAGGGAACGTATGACTGCTTGGATTTGTTGCTCATCTGTGAGCACATGACCTGCGTCCTTTAACTCCGAGATAAGGTTCGCCATATGTCGCAGATGTTTCCCTATGGAATGATCTGGACGTTTCTTATATGTATCGAACTTTATAGTTAAGGCACGAAGTTTGGACACCGATGTGCCACCGAACTTCTCCTCTAGCTTGGACCATATGTCCATAGCTAGGTCATGTTCTCGGAAGATGCACATTATGTCATCAGCCATACTGCTTAATAACGTAATGCGCGCTATCTTATTCTTCCGAGACCAAGCATCAAAAGCTTCCTTGTCTCTTCGGTGTTGGGCCGTAGTGCCCAACTCGGGTTCAATCATTACGTTCTTTAGAGTTTCGAGCACTTCTTGCTCCTCTAAAACGTATTGTATCTTAATGGACCAAAGTTTGTAATTATCGCCGTTGAGTTTTTCACCTTTGTTTAACTCAGCGACGATATTCTTTGAAGCGGAAGACATTTTACTTTTAAAATGCTGCAAAAGACACAAAACCGAAGGTTCGATCAAAAACATTGCATAAAAAATTCTTAAAATATAACTCCCACTTGAAATGATAATAGAATATCCCATTTGGATAGTTCTAAAATTCAAATCCCACTTGGAATTATATTATATTTGATAAGTTACTTTCGAAAAATATTGAAGGTGTTGTTCTAGAATCGAAAAGGTCTCTATGATTCCAATCACCATCTAGAACAACTTTCAATATTCCCCCATCACTTATCAAACTATAGTACTCTTATAGTACTAGCAGCGGAAAATAAGTATTTGATAAGTTACTTTCGAAAAATATTGAAGATGTTATTCTAGAATCGGAAAGGTCACTATGTTTCCAATCACCATCTAGAGTAACTTTCAATATTTCTCCCTCACTTTATCAAATGTTAGTACTCTTATAGTACTTAGCAGCGGAAAAGCGTTTTTGAAAACGTATTTTTCAAAACGAATATAAAATACATTGGCTAATCTCCGTATAGTAGAGCACAACGTCATAAGTTCATTGGCTAATCTCCGTAGAGTAGAGCACAATGACATGGCTAATCTCGCATGAAGTAGAGCATTACGGCTAATCTTCAAGGAGTAGAGCACAATTTCATAAGTACATTGGCTAATCTCCGAAGAGTAGAGCACAATGACTTGGCTAATCTCGCATGAAGTAGAGCACTATGGCTAATCTTCAAGGAGTAGAGCCCAAGTTAAAAACTTCATTCAAACGTTAGTCCCGTATGAACTAGTCGGCACTGTGGTTAGCCCCGTATGGGCTAATCGACATATTCGAGTTTGACCAATGCCTTTTGTCACCCCGTATGGGTCATTTGGCAAGTTTGCAATCAACCCAGACCATCTGTCGGATTGGTCGACCAAAAACACAAAATTGGTCGACCAATATTCGAACTGCAACTTCTCCCGGCCAGGGCCTCTGCCCTGGCCGGGGCTTGGCCAATGGCCGGCCAGGGCCTCTGCCTTGGCCGGCCAGGGGGCCTGCCCCCCTCGGCCAGGGCCGGCCAGGCCCTGGCCTCTGCCAGGGCAGGCCGGCCAGGCCACTGGCCGGGGCCAGGGATCCTGCCCTGGCCTCGGCCAGGCCCTGGCCTGAGGCCAGGGCGCTGCCCTGGCCTCTTGCCAGGGCGGCCTGGCCGCTGGCCGGGGCCAGGGCTCCTGCCCTGGCCTCGGCCAGGCCCTGGCCTGAGGCCAGGGCGCCGGCCCTGGCCTCTGCCAGGGCCGGCCTGGCCGGCAGGCCCTTGGCCAAGGCCGGCCACTGCCGGCCCGGCCTTGGCCGGCCACTGCCGGCCTGGCCATGGCCGGTCATGGCTTGGCCATGGCCGGCCATGGTCAAGGCCTTTCAGCGTTGGCCGGTCATGGCCCCTTTGGCCATGGCCGGCCACCCCCTTTGAATGGGGTTGCCGCACTTTCTCCTCCCCCTTGATGGGGTGGTCGCCGGTGGTTATTGGCCGTAGCCAACCCCCTCCGCATGAGGAGAGGGGGTGCATGGCCTTCATGGCCCATTTGGCCATGGTGTACATGCACCAAATTTTCCTCTTACCCGATGGAAATAACTTCCATCATCTTCCTCGATGAAGCACCCGTTCGTCGATGAAGCACCCGTTCGTCGAGAATTTAGTTATTTTCTAATGGCCGTGTGCCAAAAATGAATAACTTACTACGTGAACGGTCGGTTCTTCCCGTCACGGAGAGTTCCTACCATATCCATAATGATAGGAGACCCTAACGTGAAAAGAACAACCGCTGCGTTCTCTTCGTCACGAAGCGTTCCTACTATATCCGTAATAGTAGGAGACCCATTCGTGAAAAAGACAACGACTCGTTCGTAGTTTCGACGGGGCGATGGTTTGACCGGGGCGAACCCATATGGCTCTGATACCAATGTAGGATCCTGTACAAAACAGAGTTAGGATCGATAATATGAAGTGTAGACTTACGCTTGCGTACGCTGCACGGTAGTCTACGAACTTCGCCTTCGGATTCGCCACGACGGATCGAGTCTACTCACGAACGGAGTAAGGCTACTAATCCCACAATCTAAATCTCTATTTTAGATTAAGAACTTGGATGGAGGGAGAGGAAATATTTCTGCAGAGCTTCGCTATGAAGAAGATGCATGCATGAATTTCATGCAAAATGTGTAAGGAAAATGGCTACCCTTGGGTCTTATTTATAGCCCCCAAGGTAGTTATTTTAGGGTAAGTTGTTCCTTTGGAACAACTTAATTAAGGTGTACCATGATGCATGGCACATTATAAGCTTAAGTTGTACCATATGCATGGTACAACATAAGCTTAAGATATTCCCCCTTTATTAGCCATATGTCGCATGCACTTATGCATATATAATGCGACTTTCCTGCTCATACAGAGATCCTCTCCGCAAGGGAACAGATTCCCTTTGCACATGACTTCGTGTGCGCGACGTTCGAGGTCCGTATTCCCTCGTACATCCCCCACAAGGGTGTACAAACGTCTTCCATATCCAACAGTCACAGCAGCGGGTGCGGGGGCTTCCTTCGGTCGGTGCGGAAGAATCGATCGGTCAGTGCGGGCGACAGAGCGTTGCAACGTTTGCAATGTTGCAACGAAGCGGCGAGCGGCGATGCGGGCGGGCGCCTCGGTCACGCACGGGCGATGCGGGGCGACAGAGCGGGTGACAGCTGCGGTGCGGAGCGGAGCGTGAGCGGGGGAAGCTCTCGGTCTGACAGAGAGATCTTCTCGGTCGGACACGGGGGCGAGCGTGCGGTAGCAGCGGTGCGATGCGGAGCTTGGTGCGGGGCGGGGCTTCGGTCTGAGCGGGGGAACTGAGCGGTTTTCCTCGGTCGTGTGGCAGAAGTTCGTCGCAACGTTGCGACGATTCGTCGCAACGTCAAATTTGAGTTTGGAAGAGGCTAGGGTTAATTTCTTGCGAAAATAGGTCTTCCTAGGTGTTTTTATATAGTGTAGATGGGTTGACTTGGTCTAGGGCTAATTCTAATTGGATTAGAAGTTCAAAAATATTTAAAATTTGAATCTCAACTTCTCCAACTCACACAAGGATTTGACTCGGTCCAAATGAGCTGGAAATTGGCTCAAAAATTCTTTAATATGTTTAAAACTCAAATAAATTTTATCTGGCCGAAAATAATTTAAAAATTAATTATTAAAAATATTATAAACCTTGTTAAAAATATAAAAGTGGTCAAATAAACTCCAAAAATTATAAAATAAATACCGTGGTGATCGTGATGACGAAAGTGAGCTAACTAAGAAGACGGGTCTCAATTTCGACGTCAAACGACGAAACTAAAAATAGAAACGTCTCCCGTCAAAAGTGAAAATCGTCATGTCTCATCGAGTAAGATTAAATTGTGGGAAAACGACTCGAGAAATGTCGTTCCAAGATAGTGCCACTATTTAATACTCTCAGAGACGTTCACAACAGAATATCACACAAAAGTGTTCACAATCAAATAAAGTCTAAAATAAACACGTGCACGGCCAAAAGCACGTGCACGAACAAAGTACAACGAAAACAGACCGTTACATCCTCCCCGCCTTAGAAATGATTCCGTCCTCGGAATCAACATCAAGCACTGCTCGGGAAAAGGTGTGGGAAACGCTCTCTCATCTCATCCTCACGTTCCCAGGTAGACTCACCAGGGGAACCGTGACGCCACTGCACTCGAACCAAGTCGACGGTCTTGTTCCTCAGCTGCTTCTGTCGACGATCCAGAATCTCAACGGGCTGCTGATCATAAGACAGATCCGGACGTACCGTAATCTCTGAGAAATCCACAGCGTGGGATGGATCACTAACGTATCGACGTAACTGGGATACGTGAAATACGTCGTGAACTCCCATAAGCGACAGTGGCAACGCCAAGCGATAAGCCACAGCTCCAACTCTCTCCAGAACATCAAACGGCCCAATGAACCTCGGACTCAGCTTGCCTCTCTTCCTGAATCGAATAACTCCGCGGTTCGGAGAAATCTTCAGAAAAACATGATCGCCAGGCTGAAACTCCAAAGGCCTCCGTTTAGCATCGGCCCAATGCTTGAAACAGTCCTACGCAATCCTCATCTTCTCCCGGATATTCCTCACAACATCCACGGCCTCCACAATCATCTCCGGTCCTAACAGCTCCCGATCTCTGATGTCATCCCAGCTTAGTGGCGATCGACATTTCTTTCCATATAACGCGACGAAAGGCGCCATTCCAATACTCGCCTGGTAGCTGTTATTGTAGGCAAACTCAACATGATGGAGATGATCCTCCCAAGATCCCTTAAAGTCCAGCATGCAAGCTCGCAACATATCCTCCAAAATCTGAATCGTCCTCTCGGACTGGCCATCCGTCTGCGGGTGGTACGCCGTGCTGAAACTCAGACTCGTACCCAGGCTCTTCTGCAGACTCTGCCAAAACTGAGATGTGAATCTCGTGTCTCTGTCCGACATGATACTCACGGGGACTCCGTGAAGTCATACGATCTCCTGCACGATTCACGTTACATCACTATCTAAACTAGGAAAAGGAAATAGAAATGGAGAGTAAACGTATTTACCTCCATGTATCTCCTCGCTAGCGTCTCGGTAGACTGTCATACTCGGAAGGGAATAAAGTGTGCAGATTTGGTCAATCAGTCTACGATCACCCAAATTGCGTCGTTCTGCTTCGGACTCCGAGGTAGTCCAGTCACGAAATCCATAGTGATGTGCTGCCACTTCCACTCCGGAATCGGAAGCGGTTGTAGCAACCCGCCGTACGCTGATGCTCCGCCTTTACTTGTTGGCAAACCAAACACTTGGCTACACTCCGAGCCACACTCCTCTTCATACCATGCTACCAAAAGTTCAGACGAAGATCCTTGTACATCTTGGTCCCACCAAGATGCACAGAATACGGCGAACTGTGTGCCTCGACCAATAATTCCTCTCTGATATCTCCAGCTGGCACACACAACCTGGCTCCAAATCTCAACGAACCATCCTCGTGAATCAAGAAGTCAGTCCGCAGACCGGCTTCCACCCGCTCCCGAATCTTCACCAGCTTAGCATCTCCAGCCTGTCCAGCCTTGATCCTATCCACGATCGTCGACTGTATCTGCATACTCATCAACGAAGAGGTCTCTCCAGGAAGAATAATCTCGATACCGGTCTCGCAAAAATCCTGCTGCAATCTCCACTGCGAAGTCAACATCATCACCGCTGGAAGTCTGCTCAGCGCATCCGGAACCACATTCACCTTGCCGGGGTGATACTGTAAGTCAATCTCATAGTCTGCCATGAGCTTCAACCATTGACGTTGTCGCATGTTGAGCTCCTTCTGCGTAAAGATATACTTCAAGCTTTTGTGATCAGTGAAGATCTTCACCTTCTCACTCAGCAGGAAGTGCCTCCAAATCTTCAGCGCAAACACGACGGCAGCCAACTCCAAATCATGTGTCGGGTAATTCTTCTCGTGAGCCTTAAGATAACGAGAAGCATACGCAACCACATGCCCATGCTGATGCAACACACATCCAAGACCCTTGCCAGAAGCATCGCAAAAGATCTCGAATCCTCCACTCCGATCAGGCACAGCAAGTACAGGGGCAGTCGTCAATCTCTCCTTCAGAATACCAAAAGCCTTCTCACATTCATCAGACCAAACATATGGCACATCCTTCCGCGTCAGTCTGGTCATTGGCTCAGCAATCCGGGAAAAGTCCTTAATGAAACGCCGATAATAGGCTGCAAGCCCAAGGAAACTCCGAATCTAAGACGCCGACTGCGAAACCGGCCACTCTCTGATAGCCACAATCTTCTCGGGATCCACAGAAATTCCATCACCAGACACCACATGCCCGAGAAAAGAAACTCTATCCAGCCAAAACTCGCACTTGGAATACTTAGCATACAAGCAATGCTTCCTCAAGATCTCCAACACTGTCCTCAAGTGAGAGGCATGCTCTTCCTCCGACTTTGAATGGATCAGTATATCGTCAATGAAGATGTCGACGAACTTGTCTAGAAAGTCGTAGAAGACCAGATTCATCAGGTTCATAAAAACTACTGGCGCATTGGTTACACCAAATGGCATAACCACGAACTCGTAGTGACCATACTTCGTCCTGAACGCTGTCTTCGGGATGTCGTCCTTCTTCACCTTAAGCTGATGGTAACCACTCCTCAAATCCAACTTAGAGAACACCCTCGATCCTCCGAGCTGATCAAAGATGTCATCTATCCGAGGCAAGGGATATTTATTCTTGATAGTCATAGCATTCAGCTCCCGGTAATCCACACACATGCGACGCGAACCATCCTTCTTCTTCACCAGTAACACCGGTGCTCCCCACGGAGACACGCTAGGATTGATGTATCCTTTTTGCAAAAGCTCATCAAGTTGCCTATGCAACTCCTCCAACTCTGCTGGTGCCATCCGATACGGCGCCTTCGAAATAGGCTGCGCTCCCGGCACAAGATCGATCGAAAACTCGAGAGCTCAATCGGGCAGCAGACCAGACATCTCCTCCGGGAAGACATCGTCGAATTCACGTACCACAGCTGGTCTATCCTGCTCCATCTGCATAGCAACAATCTCCACCGGCTTGGCCCGAAACCTGACATGACCAAGCGAACTGCTACCACGACTGAACTCGAACACTGGATGTCCGGGGATCTCGAACAACACCTTCTTCCTCCGACAATCGATCGTAGCATAGAAACTCGCAAGCCAATCCATTCCAAGCACTGCATCGTAGTTGATGATGTCGTGGACAATAAAGTCAACGTAAAGCTTATGTCCACAGACCACCAAAGGACAAGAATTGCACCCACGATGCACCGAGATCACGCCATTTCCTGTAACGATGTTCCAACTCTTGGAAAGAGGGGAAGTCGTCAAGGAATGCTTCTCCACGAAGCTTCGAGAAATAATGCACATCGATGCACCTGAGTCAAAGAGGACTCGTGCAGGAAACGTGCACACCAAAATCACACCTAACAAACAATCTAACAATCAAACCCTATTCTAACAAACAATCATATGCAATCACACAAACATAAGCTAACAATCAAACTATCTAAGGAAGGAAACAACTAGTTTGAGAGTTACCTGCGATAACCTCATCCATAGCCTCGCTCTCCACTGCCGTCATCAGGTAAGCCTGCCTCCTCAGCTGCATGGCCTGCTGAAAAGCCTTCCTCTGAGGAGCGAGAGGTGCTCCACGACCTACAGGTACAGGTGCTCTATGCTGCAACGGTTGTGCTACGACTGGTTCCTTCCAAGGTAGCTTAGACCTCGGGCACTCCTTCATAGCATGAGTAGGGTCTCCACAAATCAGGCACTGTCCCAACATCTTCCTACACTGATCCTTGATATGCCCGGTCTTGCCACAGAAATGGCAAGTCTTCTCAGGGGCACACCTGGCCTCTTGAACTGCACTGACTGATTAGGCCTTGTCCCAGGCCTAACCACTCCTCTGACCTGCACCATAGGCCTCTTCCCAGCTCCAGAAATCAGTCCTCTCTTCTGCTTCGCAATCCTCTCCTGTCTCTGAGCAGCTACCAGTAACTTCTGATATGACTCCATGTCTGTCGTAGACATCAGACTCTGCAAGTCTAGAGAAAGACCCTGCAGAAACCTCTGAGCCTTCTCCTCAGCATCCTCCACCATCTTCGACGCGAAGCGACTCAATCTAGTAAACTCCTGGTGGTACTGGTCCACCGTCAGACTCCCCTGTTTCAGCTCAATGAAGCGCTGCAACATCTCCCTCCTAGCAGCCTTCGGAAAGTACTCCTCATCGAACCTGGACTTGAAAGTAGCCCAAGGTATGGGGCTCACCAACAGCTCCTCCTCTGCATCCCACCAATTTCGGGCATTATCCTTCAACTGCTTCTTCGCCAGATCAACCCATCCAGCCGGGTTGACCTTCGACATCTTCAGATTATCCTCAGTGTTTCTGATCCACTCCTCTGCAGCCAACGGTCCTTCAGATCCATCAAAGTAAGTCGGGCCCAGCTCCAGAAACTGCTTCGCTCCTGGCTCGAAGCGTGGAGCACTCTTAGTGTTCTGGAGCATGCCCTGCTGCACCTGCATCATCTGATGCATCATCCTCATGATCTCAACATTGGTGGGCTCTCTATCCGGCTCCTCAGCACGATTGGGCCCACTGCCAGATCGGGTCTGTCGTCGTCCAGCCATCTAAGGACATAGAAAACGAGCAAACAAATTAGACTCAAAGCTTAATGACTTGGATGTTGCAATTTATTTAATGGACATTCCGTTTATTATCGTTGTTCCGTTAGTTCGCAATCGCAAGATTGGACCTGCATGGGCCACCAACAAAACCTGTCACGCTCCGCTTCCCAAAAACGTGGAGGCGAAGCGTGAGGAGGTCCGCTCAGACTTGAAGCTACAAAGCTGCAAGTCCGTTAAGCGTCAATCAAATTTAAACTGCAGGTCCTTGCAACGCGAAACGAAACAAAGATAATAATAGCGAAAAGAGACAAAAGAAACATCTCAGAATATCCATAATAATAAATTTCAACATCGCAGAAAAAGCCACCAGGCTAAAATAAAAGAGTCTAAAAGAGGCCCCAGCATGGCCAACAAAAGTACAAAGTACGAAAACAAAGTAATGGTGCAAGCACCGACAACTAACAGCAACCTAAAGCAAAAGCAACTCAACAGTATCTAAGACTGGTCTCCGGTGTCCTCGAACTCCTCGACGAACGTAGGCTCAGGCTCAGCGTCAGCAAACACCTCGTCCTCAACAACTGTCTCTGGCTCAGGGTCTAACATGTGACACCCAAAAGAGCAAGGGGCATATGTCAGCAAGTCTACAAGAGACTTGTGCAAGGAAACTGAAAGTAGGTAAAAGTAAAGCAACCTAGCAGTTCTAGCATGATGCGATGACATGGCAGTTAAAGTAATGAGTGCAACAGGTAAAGTAAAGTAAAGTAAAGTACGAGCATGGCATGGCATGAATCATTCACAAGACAAGAACAAGACAAGTAAAGTAAGCACCTCGTGCACAGAGATTCCGCCTTTTGGCCAGAGTGGCTGCGCGGGCCAACTCCTAAGCTCAAGTGACCGTTTATCCCTACCCCTCCACGTGTATCGGGCATTGGTTTTCAACCAACACATGAGGCCCGCTTCTGGATCACGAGCCAGGAAGTGTTTTAAACAAGTAGGGCGTAGGGGTGCACCTAGCCGGACAAGGAAGTACGAGTACAAGTATTGTAGCGTGTGCTACGAATGCGACATTCAATGCATGGATGACATGACATGGCAAGTAGTAAGGCGTACAGGTAAGGAAAGTAAACGTGACCGTTTAGTATGCATGAACAACAAGTTTAAAGGGTTGGATCTAGCTTCGTTGTCAAGCTAGATCAATTAGGTGACGGATCTAGTTTCGTTGTCAAACTAGATCAAGTAGGCGTCTAGCCAGCTATCATTTCACTGACTAGTCTCTTTTACGCTAAAAACAAGGAAGTGGCCTAAAACATGGCCCTAAGCAAGATTTGGCAAGTTTCACTTGCCTGCAAGTATCACATCAGAGAAACACCATCCAACGAGTCCAAAGTCACAATTCCTACGTGCACAAGTCCACCGGCCTACATCCGTTTTATTAATCTTGATTAGTGAATTCTAAAACATTTAAAATACTTTAAAAATACTGATTTTAGTCTTGATTAGCATGCAATTGGGTTGGGGGTCCTAGGGGTGCAAAGCGTTACCTCAACACGACGCGAAAGCTACACCGTCGTCGGGTAGCGACGCCGAAGGTTGGAATAAAAGATCGCGCTCCAAGTCCAGATTCCAATTAGATTCCTCGCTGGAAATTTCAGAGCAATCAACCGGGCAACGATTCCAGATTCCAAAGCTAGCACGTGCGACGACGGGCTACGACGTGTCGCAACGTCGTACACGGCAAATCGTCGAAGAGAACGCACCTAGGTGGGGCCCACAGTAGTCCTAGGGACCTATGGGGGACCCACAATACCTCTGGAGAACTTGGGGGGGGGGCCCATGGTGGCAAGCGATGCGACGGATGCGGGGTTGCGACAAGTGGCTCTCGGTCGTACTGCCTCGGTGCGGGGACTTGGCTCGGTCAGACGCGGGAGGACGGCGCTGCACAGCGCTGTGGTCGGTCACAGCAGCGGGTGCGGGGGCTTCCTTCGGTCGGTGCGGAAGAATCGATCGGTCGGTGCGGGTGACAGAGCATTGCAACGTTTGCAACATTGCAACGAAGCGGCGAGCGGCGATGCGGTCGGGCGCCTCGGTCAGGCACGGGCGATGCGGGGCGACAGAGCGGGTGACAGTTGCGGTGCGGAGCGGAGCGTGAGCGGGGGAAGCTCTCGGTCTGACCGAGAGATCTTCTCGGTCGGACACGTGGGCGAGTGGGCGGCAGCAGCGGTGCGATGCGGAGCTTGGTGCGGGGCGGGGCTTCGGTCTGAGCGGGGGAACGGAGCTGTTTTCCTCGGTCGTGCGGCAGAAGTTCGTCGCAACGTTGCGACGATTCGTCGCAACGTCAAATTTGAGTTTGGAAGAGGCTAGGGTTAATTTCTTGCGAAAATAGGTCTTCCTAGGTGTTGTTTATATAGTATAGATGGGTTGACTTGGTCTAGGGCTAATTCTAATTGGATTAGAAGTTCAAAAATATTTAAAATTTGAATCTCAACTTCTCCAACTCACACAAGGATTTGACTCGGTCCAAATGAGCTGGAAATTGGCTCAAAAATTCTTTAATACGTTTAAAACTCAAATAAATTTTATTTGGCCGAAAATATTTTAAAAATTAATTATTAAAAATATTATAAACCTTGTTAAAAATATAAAAGTGGTCAAATAAACTCCAAAAATTATAAAATAAATACCGGGGTGATCGTGATGACGAAAGTGAGCTAACTAAGAAGACGGATCTCAATTTTGACGTCAGACGACGAACCTAAAAATAGAAACGTCTCCCGTCAAAAGTGAAAATCGTCATGTCTCATCGAGTAAGATTAAATTGTGGGAAAACGACTCGAGAAATGTCGTTCCAAGATAGTGCCACTGTTTAATACTCTCAGAGACGTTCACAACGGCATATCACACAAAAGTGTTCACAATCAAATAAAGTCTAAAATAAACACGTGCACGGCCAAAAGCACGTGCACGAACAAAGTACAACGAAAACAGACCGTTACAATAACAAGTGTAGTGCGTAAGGTAACAAGTGGCATACATGGCTTTTGTAATGCGCAAAGTAAGG
The DNA here is from genome assembly GCA_030789695.1 of Scilla litardierei. Classification (NCBI taxonomy): domain Eukaryota; kingdom Viridiplantae; phylum Streptophyta; class Magnoliopsida; order Asparagales; family Asparagaceae; genus Scilla; species Scilla litardierei. Next base: position 164,948,165 of record CM061133.1, read on the forward strand.
CGCGGCATTTGCGAGGTACAAAGTAAAACATGGTTTGAACTTAGTTAACAGTTTATACATTCACGATAGTAGCAAGAGTGCCAACCTGTATTAGTGATAAGCCCAGTGTCCGAGGGGGAGGTGACCAGCATCACACCCAAGTTAACGGGAGCTACCTGTGACTCTCTACTCACCGACCCGGCCAGGTGTCAGTCAAGTTCATCAATAGAGTGTAATCCGGGTTTCCAGCCTCTACTACACTAGACTACCCCACCCAAAGTGTACATAAGTCAATACGTAGTTCAATGTTTGCCGCATGGCAAACATTCCGTAAATGACCCGCGGGCCCAATATCCGTAATGCCCGAAGGCCCAATAGTCCGTAAATTGCCCTAAGGCACAATAGTCCATAATTGCCCGAAGGCCCAATAATCCGTAATTTGCCCCAAGGGCCCAATCATCACAATTTATAAGAGTGTTTCAAATGTAAGTTGGCACGAGAATAATACACAGCAATGAGAGTGCCCGTTTTTAGAAAAGCATTTGTTATCATTTAAACTTGAAGAGAATAGTACTTGCAGGTGATAAAAACTTGTGCCTTTGAAAATTGGTAGAAAATAATATAATTGCGGGTGGTAAATACTTGCCGGTAGCGACGTGAGTTTTGGGTGTCCACGCGGTCGTACGGTAGGCACGGATACATATGTGAAATCGGGTTTGCATATTAAGCTAAAGTCTGAACTCATTAAAATATTACAACAAATCAACTTGTATGGTTACTGATTACACACATTAATAATATTACAAAAACTAACCTGTATTAGATATAGCACAATCCTACGGCTAACACTAACTGTGTTACAACCAATTCATCTACACCTATGTTAACAAGGCTAAACTGTTCTAACTTTTTAATATACAACCTTATATAATGTATGAATAATTCGCACTGTCTCAAAAAATATGTTGCTGTCATGAAAATAACCATGCATAGCTTCTATGCACGCATGAAACATAAACTATATCTATTATTATTTAGATCAACATAGATATCTTACTCGTTATGGTCGATTCCTTGCATGGTGCAAACGGCAGCGTACGTGCAGGCTTCGGCGTCGTGCAGATGAGGGAGGAGTGCAGCGAATGCACGAAGGCGAAGCTGGTGGCGGGGAGCTTGACGATGAGGGCAGCGCTGTGGCTTCGAGCGGAGGATGGGCAGTGTTGTGGTTGCTCAGAGGAGGCGAGTAGGGCGGTGCAGGGAAGGCCGCAGTCGGAGCTCGGGGGCCTGGGCGGGGCCTTGTGGCGAGTTCATCGGTGCTCGAACGACAGCGGGGAGAGAGGGCATGAGGCGGGGGGTCGCCCACGGGGTTGCAGGCCACCGGAGTGGCAGGGGACGTGCGACGTCTGTGAGAGCTGGGCGGAGAGCGGGATGTGGTGGACGGGCGTATGGGGGCGGAGAAGGCTCCTGCAGGCGGCGACTGGGCTCGTTGAGGTGGCGGAGGGCGGAGGGCACGGCTGATGGCTGCTCGGCGGTGAGATGGTGGATGGCGGAGAGATGGTGGCGACGTGAAGAGTGTCAGGTTCGGCGCCGTTTGGTCGGAGAAAGGGTGAGGGCGGCGGGAGATGTTGTCATCGGAGGGAGGCTTACAGTGGTGGGGAGATCGGACGGGGGTGGCCTGGGGAGATGCAGGGTGCGGTGCTGTCGGATGAGAGAAGAGAGCTGGGGGCGCGAGGTCGGGGTGGTGCGGCTCTGGCGATCAGGGCCGCGGGCGAGGCTCGATGGCGTGGAGACAGTAGAAGGGGAGCTGGGCGCCTGGTGCTCTGTTACGAGCAGAGGAGGTGACGTCTGCCGACAGGGAAAGAGGACGGAGGGCGATGGGCGGCTGCCGTGGGAGTCGGGAGGAGGGAGGTCCGAGCGGCGGAAGAGAAGGCGCCTCGTGTTGGATGAGCGAGAGAGAAAGGTAGGGCTAGGCTGCGAGCTGGGCTTGGGAGAAAGAAAAGAATGCTAGGTATTTTCTTATTATAGCCTAGGGTCTCTTTATAGGCTAGCTGTGTGTGTTAGCCCTTAGGCTTCTCTAAGGTTCAAGGTTGTGTGGTGAAGGGGAAAATAAAAATAAGCCTAGGTTCCTATATTAGGAAGTGTAGGGTCAAAAGGTGTGTGGGGCTTGCAGAGTACATCATGTGAAGTTTCTGCCATTTGCTAGCCTTAGGGTTTATTATAATATAGGTTGTTGTGTGTGAGGCACAGTACATGAAGGGGGGTAATGGGTTGTAATAAGGAAAGTTTGAAAGGGAAATTAATAGGTTTTATTAGGATGAAAGAAATGGAAAGTTCTCATTTGGGTTTTAAAAGTTTTAAACGTTTTGAAATCTTATCAATAGTATGCGTTTAATTAGAAGGGTTTAGAGCCATTTAACTAGGTTTAAATGGGTCTAAAAAGGAAGGCTGCTTTTGAGTTTTAAAATTTTAAAACCAATGTTGAAATTCAAAATTCGAATTTGAAATTTTAAACTAATTATAAGAAAATATTTTGAAATAATTATATGAAGAATTTATTTTAGTAATTTAAAATAACAAGGATAATAATGAGTATGTAAAAGCAGAAGTGGATACGGATACGGGTACGGGGACAGAAATGTCAAACAACGGATATGGAAAAGTAAAGAGGAAGAAAAAATATACAGAAGAAATACGGATAATAGTAATGATAAAAACCGGTCGTTACACTGCTTAGTCGATGTTAGGTTGTCAGTGTTTAGTACTTCTCTTTTATGTTGATGATATGTATTATGTCTGCTATGCTTTAGGCCTCTTTTCAGACTCTTGTACTTTCCTTTATGACTTGTCTCTGAATGTTTGGAATAATCTGGATGTCGTTGGTGGAGTTTTTTTTCTGCTTTAAATTATTATTATCCTTGCTTCGATTCGTGGTTGCAAGGACCTGGTTATTGGAAGTTTTTTCAGACGCTTATCAGACTTGAAGCCTCACAGCTTCAAGCCTGAGCGGACCTCATCACGTCTCGCCTTCCGTTTATGGGAAGCGGTTCGTGATATGTTTTGTTGGTGGCTCATGCAGGTCCTTTTGCAACTGCGGAATATCGGGACAATGATAATAATAAAAACATTCATTAATTATTCGAAACATTCAATTCATAAAATCTGAGTCTAATAAGAGAGTTTTCTGTGTCTTAGGTGGCTGGAAGACGTGGTGCCCGAGCATCTATCTCAATTTAGTAGGGAAATCCGTTAGATCGGGACTATAGTAAGACTTAGTTAGATGTCTGTGCTTGCTAGTTAGAGGTCCCTGATTGTTAGTTAGACTCCATACTAGAAATTGTTATAATCGTCTTAGGAGTTACTTAGTGGTTTTTGCCTAGCTCTGACCATATTAGACTTCTAGAATTTCTTTAGTCGTTCGCTTGGGTTCATCGATTTCGGGCCAAGTCGGACGCAGTTCATTACAGTCTAGTTCCTTAGAAAGTCTTAGCGCTAAGTTTTCTAATCTGTAGTTTGTCGACCATAGGAGTTCCCCGTAGATTTTCATGAGTCATATCCTAGGCGTATTTATGTTTTGATCATGCGACCATATCCTTGTCCTTGATTCACGAGATCGCCTCATGACGATCGTCGTTAATTTTTGAATCTCTTCATTACAAATCTTCAGTCTTCTGAAAGTATTTTCGATATTCCACAATCGCAAAGTTTAAATTCGTTCAAAAACTTTTAATTATATACTTAGACTTCATACTCTTCCGTTGACTTAAATTCATTTTTTAGAATTTTGAAACTTTTGTCGAGATTTTTGATTACTATTTTATAATATTTTTCCAGCCTATACTTTTCATACCTATATATACCTTGTCCCTTTTCGTATACTAATTTTATTCTGAAGCGTACTTCTATTTTCCCCAATTCGATTTATAATTTTCTTTTTTACTTATGCCATTAAAACTTATTCGAATAACTCATCGCGCTTACCTTTAATATACTTTTCTAAGTTACATGAGACTTCAGCATTCAGCGTGTCGATTTTATACTCATTATATTCCTACTTCAAATTTTTGTAAAATTATCTCCATTTAAACTTATCTCCAATTGCAAAAAAATTTGTTCACCTCCATACTCATTATTCTGCGGCTAATCCTTATGTCGTGATTTAACTTTCATGCTACCCCTCTATGTTTTATAAGTATACTAGTCATAACCCGTGCCCGCAGGGCACGGTTCATTTAAATTTTTTCCCAAAAAAGTGAATTCAGAGTAAAATATATTTTCCCCTTTAGCTTTTCTCCCAAATAAAAAAATCAAACTTCATTTAAATTTTCCCTTCAAGTTTTAATTTTCACCCCAATATGTCTCCCCCAAATTTCAAATTCAAATCATTTTTCCTGTTATCATTGTCATATTCACGATTCATTTAAATTTTTCCCTCCAAAAAGTGAATTAAAGTTAAATATTCCTTCCAGCTTTTCCACCAACGCAAAAATCAAACCTCATCTAAATTTTTCCCAAGTTTTAATTTTCACCCCAATATGTTCTCCCAAATTTCAAATTAAAATCATTTTTCCTATTATCATTTAAATTTTCCTTCTAATGTTTGATTTTCATTGCAATATGTTCCCGCCAAATTTCAAATTCAAATCATTTTTCCTATTATCATTGTTCTAGTCAGCATCCTAATTTAAACATTCATTTAAAATAGTTTCCTCAAAATTTAATTCACTCGTTCATTTAAAATAATCCCAACTCAAAAGATTGGATCTCCTAATTTAAACAAACAGGAATAATGAAAGCGCAATAATTGTCATTTAGTTTTACTAAAAATTTTAGTGCTCCTAAAATTTATTTCCCACGTTCATTTAGAATATTCCCCTCCTAAAAGATTGGATCTCCTAATTTTAAACGAACTGATAATTAAAGCGTAATAGTTGTTATTTAGCTTTTCCTAAATATTTTAGTTTCTGTCAAAATTTAGGTCCACTAAAGAATCTAGTTTTCCCCAAAAATATAGATACATCCAACAATTTGAGGAATGATATTGGTGTAACGCTCATGGTTGCATCCAACAAATTTAGTTACATCCAACACTCATGGTTGCAGACATCCGAGCAAGCTACTCATGGATGAAGAATGATATTGGTTACATCCAACAAATTTTGTCTGATCTGCTCAGCTCAAATCAAAACACTAAAAGGCATTCAAACTCTCTAGGAATTAGTAATTAGACATGAGAAATCTCCAGAAAAAATCAAATTAAAGGAGTAATAAATAAATAATTGCAATTTAAGAACTAAAAATGCAAAAATAGACATCTAGCTTAAACAGATATGGAATAAACAATGAAATTCTTTCATTTAGATCGGACAGGCTGAAAGCAAAGACAAATCACAATTTTAAACAAACTATCAAGTTGAATCAGTAACTGCTTCAATGGGAGAGAAAAACTAATAATCATATAGCCGTCACCACAAAGACCTGCCAACAACTGAATTATACTAACAACAAAAAAAGAATGAGAAAATCTTAAAAGAGACTCATAATATCATATTGAAGAGAACAACTGAATTATACCAACAAACAAACAAAACAACTAAAACAGCCATCACGAATCCATAGCCGTCACCACAAAGACCCGCCAAGATTCTCCGGCTGTGGATTTCGGGATCGACACTGTCGTTGGAGATAGCTAGTAAGTACCCCCCACTTTAGCACTGTCATCTGTTTTTTCTCACTCATCAATCATCCCCTTCACCATTCATCAAAGGATTTGATCTGCTCTTTAAACCAACTAAAAAATACCGATCGAAATATATCGGTTCGATTTCATCTGTTGATTTTGAGATTAGCAAGCATTTAATAAGAGAAATTGACGGGTTCAAATTAGGCAAATTGTGGTTCAATTGCATCCGTTGATTTTGAGATTAGCAGGCAACATTTAATAGGAGAAAGTGATGGGTTCTAATTAGGCAAATTGTTTTGCCATGGATAAGTGAGGTGTCAGCATCTTGTATCACATCGGATCAATGTTTTGTCGCAGATTGATGGCGTGGCAGCATCTCGTGGCCCTTGCATTTTTTCCCAGAACGTGATTTTGCCCAGATAAGAAAGAACATTAAATGAGCCCCTAACCATGTTCATCCCCCAAGAAGAGAGAGTAATTGCTGCAGGGTTTTTAAAGAAAGAATATAAATAAAAATAATATAAAATTATTTAATTAAATGATGGCTACTCAAGTTTCCACCAAAACAGCAATTTTTTCACCCAAAATTTTTGTCAAAACTTTATCCCAACCGTCAATTCATCAGGATTAAATCTCAACCGTCTTTCTATCAACCTGTTTGTAATATATTATTTAATTAAATGATGGCTACTCAAGTTTCCACCAAAACAGCAATTTTTTCACCCAAAATGTTTCTCAAAACCTTATCCCAACCGTCAATTCATCAGGATTAAATCTCAATCGTCTTTCTATCAACCTGTTTGTCCTAGTCAGCTTGTCCTAGTCAGCCCTAGGATTCAAAAAACACTGTCAAATGTAATATAGATTATCATATTTTATTATATCCTTATTTCGTATTTTATATCTTTCTTTCCTACTTGATTATTCTGAACTATATTTTGTTCCATCCAACCAAGTTATTCCCTTATATGTCGCCTCATCTGAATTCGTTCATCTGATCTTGTTTCATTTCAATTTTGATTTCGGTTTCCTCACTATTGTTTAGTTATCACAGTAGTGCTAATTGTTGCCTATGTTAACCTTAGTATAGTATGGTGGGCCCATTAGTATAGATTGTGATGTCGTTGTAGTGCATATAATTACATGGTATATCTGAAGTTGTAAGTGTGTTAGTATTTATAAATATGTGTGTGGATAGCTATACCACTTTAGGGATGTCTGTGGTATATAAGAATTAGTGTTGGAATATCAACTGGGGGTGTATGTAGTTGGAGATACTTAATAATAGTTGAAATAAGTTGTTGGTAAAGTTATGTGTATATTAGGTATAATGATAATAGGGTACTTATAGTTAAATGTGCTTGCCCATTACTTGATCTATGTGTTAATGCGTGTGAGCGTGTGCTCGTACGTAGATATGTGCTTGCTGTATGAATAAGTGTGATATACGTATGGTAATAGGATTATAATTTTGTTTAGTATTGCTTGCCCATATGGGATGTTGTGTGTGTACGTGTATGCCATGAGGTATACACGATTATTGTATGTCGTGACTATGCATGGATATGTATATGTAGTAGTGTAATGATTATATTTAATATTTCTATGGCGTGAATATAATACATGTGTGCGACTATATGATGAATGCATGTATTAGAGAGTGTATTATAATTATACGGGTGCTGATATTCGTAACGTTATTATAGGGTGTAAGTGATTGCATTATGTGGGTTTTACTTGACTAAATATAGTGATTGATATTATGGTATGTATGTGGTTATGTTGGTAGATGTATACATATTGGGGTGGTATTGGTATATGTATAGATACCGTGTTATGTATATTGAGTATTCTGATATGTGTTTAGAGTCTCACTCAAGCTTGAGTGGGTATACTATATATATATTGTTATATTTGTCTGTGATTGGTGTAGTGTTATGAACATAGTAATGAATGATGTATGTATAGTGATAGGATTGGTTGTGTCTGGTTGTGTTACGCACATGATTGTGGGTGGCCATACCATTATATAGTTATAGGTGTTAGCCTGGTGGTATAATTATATACTAAGGATTACATGTTTGAATGTATATCTGTTAACTAAACTTGGTGTGTAGGATGTGCTAAGTATATAGTGGTGTGAGTGGTACGTATGAATGGTATGCTAGCGTGTATGGGCGTACACCACGCACGGGTAAGTATGTGCTTGGTTATATGTATTTGTGGCTATGGTATGTGTGGTGTGTCTTGAATATAGCTATATGACTGCCTGTGATGTGAATATATGGTGAAGTATCTGCGTGCATTTGGATAACTATATATTTGTGAAATTATAGTAATAGTGAATGTATATTAGATATAGTAAACTTGATTTTATAATGCTATGGTGTGATACATGTGTTGATATGTTTGGTGTTGGATGTATATTAGGAGATATAGGGAGCATTGTATCCATGTTTGTTTGTACCTAGGTAGTTACCTAATTGTGAGTACTATGATCGTATTTGCTAATGTAAAACTATTTTGTGTATGTATGTGTACTTTGGTTGTGATAATTAGTGATAGTTATATAAGTATGTATATGACTATATGAATGATTGAAGTACATGTATGGTTTTGACTATCTATGATAGGTATAAGTATAGAGTGCGCATATGTATACATGTATCTAGTATTAATGTTTGACTATCTAGTGCATATATAAGCACTTGTAGTGACTATACCTGGTTAAGCTATAGTGTGATGTGATTGGAATAGTACTAGGTTGGCTACTATTTATGTTATTCTTAATTAAAAAGTCCGAGGACGGACTTTATCCTAAGGTGGATAGGTTGTAACGACCACTTTCCTGCCATACGTACTTTGTGAATATGTTGATTCGTGTGCGTATTTTTTCGTATCTGGTTTTAGTATTGTATTTCCATAGCTCAGACGCCTGATCAGACACCATATTCACGATCCTCTCGGAGGCACGATCACCTTGGTATTTTCTTTGTAATTTTTGAACGTAGAGCGATCAATTTACCTTATCTCATTACAAACTCATAAATATTTATATATATATAAATTTAAGTGTTGAAGCTCTGTACATTGGATTTTTGGAAACAAACTATTTAATTTTAATCATTTTTAAAACTCTTAATAAATTTATGAAACAAAATGAATCAACCTGGGTGCGTTTGAAGAGAAATCAAATCTTTATAAACAAACTATTTTGTTACAACAACCTAGTTTGTTAAACTGGGTTTCTTTTAAAACAAACTTTTACTTATAGTATTTTAATGAACTGTAGTATCTTAATTCTCTCTCTTCTCCAATCACGTCATCCCATGTGAAGCCTCTCTCTCCCACGTCCTAATCATGTATGCATGAATGCGACAACCAAGGCGCACGTCGCCTTCATCCAATCGTTCTCCTTCTCTTATCTTTAAAACACAAGGGAACCCATGCCATTTTCACAGCTTCTCTTCGAAAGTAAGCCCGAAAGCCCCCTTCCATTTTCTCCTAGCCCCAGCCCGGGCCTTCGCCTTGCTTCGCCATCACCCAGCAACCCCTCGCTTCGACTAGCCTACACCCTTCACCGCATAAGGCCACCTTCCTCCCTCCTCCTCGACCGCCAACTCCAGCAGCGTTCACCTTCCAAACCCCAGGTGAACACCAACCTCCAGCCTCTGTCTCCTGCCCTCGACCTCGCCCAGCCCCCCTTGATCTCGCAGTACTCCGACCCGACCTCCTCCCTCCACGCATACACAGTTCCTCCTCATATCCCCGCCTAACAGATCCCAGCTCCGACGAACCTGTCACCTCGACTCACCCACGGCCACTGTCTCACCTCTTCATCATCGAAACCCATCACCACGTGCTTAACACACCGCCTGCAGCACCTCCAAACCCCCGAGAGCCCACGCCAGACCTCCACATCCAACGACGGCCATCTGTCCAGGCTGCATCCCCTTCATCCACCAAGATCTCCGGTAACCCACCTAAAACAAACCCATTTCCCCATGTTTCCAGGACAGAGGAACCCTTTTTTCGACCCTCATCGCCATCGCATCTCACCTACCATCGGGCCGCCCTTCACCCTGTTCCTCACCCTCTTCTTCCTGCAGCCCGCTGCTCAGCCCTGTGGTTTGCCATCGCCCTCTGGCCGTCGGCTGCCCGGTGTGCCACGAGCTCCTACGCATTTCAACGCTGTCGCCTGCACCGTTCGCTTGCGCCCCTCAGCTGCACATCTGCCTGTCTGCAAACGAGCAGGTGAGTGCATCTATTTTTATTTTTAGTCGCATGCAATATGTGAAAAAGATGACACGTACCATTATATATATATACTAGTCATTACCCGTGCCCATAGGGCACGATTTATTTAATGGCTGAGTTTTTCCCCCACAAATTTCAAGTTCACCCAAATATCAAGTTTCCCCACAAAATTTCAAGTTTCCCCCGAAATTTAAGTTTCCACCCAAAATTTAAGTCCCTCCAAAATTGTCATTGCCACCTAGGACAAACTTGTCACGTAGGACAAAGCTTTATCCTAGTAGGATAAGATTGAAAATCTTCAAAGGACTGGAAAATAATGGTCAGAATGGGGGAGAATAAAAAGTGTTGGTGGGTGTGTGTGTGGAGGGTCCATGGGCAAAAATGCAAAAACCGGATTTGTATGTGCAAAATTTCCCACCTCTCTCTTATCCCTCATAATCTCATCTCTTATATTTTCTCTTATCCAATTTCCCTCTTTTATATAATAGATATGCAAATTCTCATATCCAATTTCTCATGTCCATATTCTCATATCCAATTTCTCTTGATAACATTCCTCTTTTATATAATAGATATCCAAATTCTCTTATCCAATTTCTCATGTCTAAATTCTCTTGTTAACATCCCTCTTTTTTATGATAGATATCCAAATTCTCTTATCAAAATTCTCATGTCCAATTCTCTTATCCAATTTCTCTTGATAACATCCCTCTTTTATATCATATATATCCAAATTCTCTTATCAAATTTCTAATGTCCAATTCTCTTATCCAATTTCTCTTGATAACATCCCTCTTTTATATAATAGATATCCAACTCTTATCCAATTTCTTATGTCCAAATTCTCTTATCCAATTTCTCTTGATAACATCCCTCTTTTAGATAATAGATTCTCTTATCCAACTTCTCATGCCCAAATTCTCTTATCCAATTTCTCTTGATAACATCCCTCTCTTATATAATAGATATCCAAATTCTCTTATCAAATTTCTCATGTCCAATTTCTCTTATCCAATTTCTCTTGATAACATCCCTCTCTTATATAATAGATATCCAAATTCTCTTATCCAATTTCTCTTGATAACATCCCTCTTATATATATATATATATATATATATATATATATATATATATATATATATATATATATATATATATATATATATATATAAGTACTAAATCTCATATATGTAATTTAAGCTATTAACCTTGGTTGTAAGACTTTTATAAAAGGTACTTCTTAGTTAATACTAGATTAGTACCACCTTACCATTAAGCTAATGTTGAGAACATATAAGCTATTATGGTTAGTCGTAATACCATTAAGTTATTTTAATATGGTTAGTTGGGTATAAAACTAAGTTAGTTGATTCACAGTTGTTATTTTTATGAATGGTATCTTTTTAACTTAGTGCATATAAATAGTAACTTCACATTGCAACAGTGGGTTAGTAAATTACCTAAGTTGTTATTATTAGTGATTGACGCCAGTAAGTGACACTACTTTTAGCTATGTTCTTTTATTAGGTGGTATACCATTATATCATAGATGTTGTACGTAGATGATAGTTGTAACCATGTAATGTTTTTGTAATAGGGTATCAGTAAACACTATAAGATCTGTAACCTATTTAAGTAAGAAGTGAGTTAACTTAATACATGATGTATGTAAGCAGATTGTTAGTATAATGTTAGTGTTATTAGCTAAATAGTGTACATTCATGTTAGTATCTTATGTTATCATGTTAAGTTAGAACTCTCTAAGCTTGATATATATATATATCTATTGACACAGAAACCGTCGCGTCTCCCTCTACGGTCACCTGTACACCTCAAACCGACTCAATCAGGCAAGTGAAACTTGCCAGTTCCTTATTTAGGCCGTGTTTTAGGCCATTCCTTGCTTTTAGCGTAAAAGAGACTAGGCGATGAAATGATAGACGCCTAGACGCCTTCTAGATCTAGCTTGACAACGATGCTAGATCCGACCCCTTTTTATGTCATTCCATGCATCCATATTAGGTTGTGAGCCTTGGAGACTTTGCTGACATGTGCCTATTTTCTCTTTTGGGCGTCACATGTTAGGTTGTGAGCCAAAGTACGATGCCGAGGACAAACAGGTTGCATGTGTTGAGTTCGAGGACACTGTAGACCAGTCCTAAAGCTCTTTCTTGTTGTTTTTGTTTTCTGCTTAGTCGCTGTTAGGTTGTCAGTGTTTAGCACTTCTCTTTTATGCTGATGATATGTATTATGTCTGCAATGCTTTAGGCCTCTTTTCAGACTCTTGTACTTTCCTTTACGACTTGTGTCTGAATGTTTGGAATAATCTAGATGTTGTTGGTGGAGTTTTATTTCTGCTTTAAATTATTATTATCCTTGCTTCGATTCGTGATTGCAAGGACTTAGTTATTGGAAGTTTTTTCAGACGCTTATCAGACTTGAAGCCTCACAGCTTCAAGCCTGAGTGGACCTCATCACTCCTCGCCTTCCGTTTATAGGAAGCTGGTCGTGACAACTAGTGTATGAAAAAGCTTGCCACCTTCCAGTAGAGTTGGAACACAGAGCATATCGGGCAATAAAGAAAATGAATTTTGACTACCAAAGTGCCTCCACGAGACGAGCCTTACACAGCAATGAGTTGGACGAAATTCGACGACACGCTTATGAGAATGCAAAGATATATAAGTAGAGAACCAAGGCTTATCATTATAGGAACATCACGGTGGTTCGCCATGATGTTGATGACTAGGTACTCCTCTACAATTCAAGATTACGCCTCTTCCCCAGGAAATTAAAGTCAAGGTGGTCCAGCCCTTACAAGATAGTAAGCTTGTCTCCGGGGGGTGCCGTTGAGCTCGAAGAAAAGAACGGAAACTTCAAAGTTAACGGCCAGAGGATTAAACCGTACAGAGCAAGAGAACCAGTAGGACAAGAGGAGACATACTTCCTCGAAGGATCTCCCTCCGACCTTGAAAAAAATTTGAGGGAGTCAAGCTCATGACTCAAAACGAGCGCTTGTTGGGAGGCAACCCAATTTCTTGTATCTCAGACTATCTCTTTCAATTTCTTGTTTTTAGCCTAACTATTTTAGAAAACCAAACAAAAACGTTATTTATTTCTCGTAAAACTATAAAACCACAAAAATTTGATGAGTTCTTCCTTTGTACAGGTTGGACAAAAGAGGGCATGCAAATCGACAAACGGAAGGAAGCTAGAGGAGAGCACCAGATTTAAGGAGGAAACGAAAGAAAATGGGGCAAAAAGAAGATACAGGTGACTCGACCGAGCAGCCACTATGCTCGGTCAAGTGGCGCAGACACGAAAAAGAGGGGCAAATCATCACATCATCAGCTCGGTCCGAGCGGGCATTGACTCGACCGATGTCACGCCCCGCTTCCCAAAAACGTGGAGGCGAAGCGTGAGAAGGTCCGCTCAGACTTGAAGCTACAAAGCTGCAAGTCCGATAAGCGTCAATCAACATTATATCGCATGTCCTTGCAACGCGAATCGAAACAAAGATAATAATGATGAAATGAGACAAAAGAGACATCTCAGAATATCCATAAAATAAGTTTCAACATCACAGAAAAAGCCACCAGGCTAAAAAGAAAAAGAGTCTAAAGGCCCAAACATGGCCAACAAAAGTACAAGGTACAAAGTATAGGTGCCACGCACCGACAACTAACAACAAAACCTAAAACAAAAGAAAACTCAGCAAAGTCACCAAGAAAGGTCACCGATGTTCACAAAACTCCTCCGGGCAAACATGGACTCAGACTCAGCGTCAGCAAAACATCACGTACTCAGCAACGGTCTCTGGCTCAGGGCCTAACATGTGACACCCAAAAGAGCAAGGGGTACATGTCAGCAAGTCTACAAGAGACTTGTGCAAGGAAACTGAAAGTAGGCAAAAGTAAAGCAACCTAACAGTTCTAGCATGAATGCAATGACATGGCAGTTAAAGTATGAGTACAACAAGTAAGGTAAAGTAAAGTAAAGTACGAGCATGGCATGGATGTCAGGTTTTTCAAGAAACACTCACTAGTACAAGACAAGTAAAGTAAGCACCTCGTGCACAGAGATTACGCCTTCTGGCTAGAGTAGCTGATCGGGCCACTCCTAAGCTCAGGTGATCGCTTATCCCTACCCCTCCACGTGTATATGGACTGGCGCACATCTTCTGGATCACGAGCCAGGAAGTGTTTTATCATGATGGCATAGGGGTGCACCTAGCCGGACAAGGAAATCGGGCATTGGCTTTTGACCAATACACTGGCCCGCTTCTGGATCACGAGCCAGGAAGTGTTTTATCATGATGGCATAGGGGTGCACCTAGCCGGACAAGGAAATCGGGCATTGGCTTTTGACCAATACACTGGCCCGCTTCTGGATCACGAGTCCAGGGAGTATTTTTCACGATGGCGTAGGGGTGCACCTAGCCAGGACAGGCAAGTACAAGTATGTAGCGTGTGCTACGAATGCGACATTCAATGCATGGATGACATGACATGGCAAGTAGTAAAGCGTACAGGTAAGGAAAGTAAACATGACAGTTTAGTATGCATGATCAACAAGTTAAAGAGTTAGATCTAGCTTCGTTGTCAAGCTAGATCAATTTCGGTGACGGATCTAGTTTCGTTGTCAAACTAGATCAAGTAGGCGTCTAGCCAGCTATCATTTCACTGACTAGTCTCTTTTACGCTAAAAACAAGGAAGTGGCCTAAAAACATGGCCCTACACAAGAGTTGGCAAGTTTCACTTGCCTGCAAGTACAACGTCTGAGAAACACCGTCCAAGAGAGTCCAAGTCTCAATAACTTACGTGCACAAGTCCACCGGCCTAAAGTCTATATTATTAATCTTGATTAGTGAATTTAAAACATTTAAAACATTTTAAAAACATCAATTTTAGTCTTGATTAATAGTCAATAGGTTGGGGGTCCTAGGGGTGCAAAGCGTTACCTCAACACGACGCGAAAGCTACACTGGCGTCGGGTAGCGACGCCAGGGATTGGAATAAGAGAACGCGCTCCAAGTCCTGATTCCAATATAGATTCCTCGCTGGAAAGTTCAGAGCATCAACCGGAGCAACGAGTCCAGATTCCAAAGATAGCACGTACGACGACGGACTACGACGTGTCGCAACGTCGTACGCGGCAAATCGTCGAAGAGAAAGCATCTAGGTGGGGCCCACAGTAGTCCTAGGGACCAATAGGGGACCCACAATACCTCTGGAGAACTTGGGGGGCCCACGGTGGCAAGTGTTGCGACGGGTGTGGGGTTGAGACGAGTTGCTCTCGGTCAAACACGCTTGGTGCGGGCGGTTCCGTCGATCGGGCACTAGGGGCGGGGCTGTGCAGTGCTTGGGGTCGGTCGCAGTGGCGGGTGCAGAGAAATCCATCGGTCGGTGCGGGAGAGCGGGCCGGTCGGTGCAGGCGACAGGGCGTTGCAACGTTGCAACCGTTGCAACGTTGCGGAGAGCGGGCGGTGCGGGCGAGAGCTTCTGTCGGGCACGGTGCGGAGCGGAGCGACAGAGCGGGGGCTTGCAGCGGTACGGGTGCGGAGCGGAGCAGGGAATTCTCTCGGTTTGACCGAGAGATCCTCTCGGTCGAAGCGGGAGAACAGAGCGGACCGGTGTGCAGAGCGGGGCGGGGGCTTGGTGCGGGCGCAGCTGCCGGTCGGTGCGGGGGATTTGGGCCTGTTCTCTCGGTCGGTGCGGGGAAAGTTCGTCGCAACGTTGCGACGATTCGTCGCAACGTCAAATTTGGGTTTTGGAAGCGGCTAGGGTTATTTTCTTGCGAAAATAGGTCTTCCTAAGGGTTGTTTATATAGTGTAGATGGGTTGACTAGGTCTAGGGCTAATCCTAATGTGATTAGGAGTTTAAAATAATTTAAATTTCAAATCTCACCATCTCCAACTCACCCAAGGCTAGGGTGCGGCCCAAATAAGCTGGAAATTGGCTCAAAAATTATTTAAAATGTTTTAAACTCAAATAAATTTTATTTGGTCGAAAATAATTTAAAACCTAATTATTAAAAATATTTTAAACCTTGCTAAAAATATAAAAGTGGTCAAATAAACTCCGAAAATTATAAAACAAATATAGGGATGATCGTGATGAAGAAAGGAAGCTAACTAAGAAGACGGATCTCAATTTCGATGTCGGACGACGAAACTAAAAATAGAAACGTCTCCCTTCAAAAGTGAAAATCACAACGTCTCATCGAATAAGATTAAATTGTGGGAGAACGACTCGAGAAATGTCGTTCCAAATTAGTGCCACTATTTAATACTCTCAGAGACGTTCACAACGGCATATCACACTAAAGTGTTCACAAACAAACAAGGTCGAAAATAAACACGTGCACGGTCAAAAGCACGTGCACGAACAACGTACAACGAAAAGTGGTCGTTACATCCTCCCCACCTTAGAATAAAGTCCGTCCTCGGACTTTCTAATATAGGTAGTCGCTCTAGTAACTACCCCAATCAAGTCACATTATAATTCAAACCAGGTATAGTCATTACAAGTACTTATATATGCACTAGATAGTCAAACATTCACACTTCCAACATGTATATATATATATATATATATATATATATATATATATATATATATATATATATATATATATATTCACGTATGTCATACACTTATACCTATTATAGTCAGTCAAATTCATACACGTATTTCAATCACATATATAAGCATACATCCCTTATATAACTACTACCTACCTAATCACGAAACAATATTTCAGATACTCATTTAAGTATGGTCTCACACTTAGCAAATACAATCATTGCTTTACGTATAGATAGCTACCTATGCACAAACAACATGTGTATACTACCCTCTAATATTTCCTAGTACACATCCAATACCAAACACATCAACTCATGTAGTCACACCATACCATTATTAATCAAGTTTCACTTTATCTAATATATATATTCACCACCACTATAGTTTCACAATATATAGTCATTCCAATGCATGCAAATAGTTCACCAGATATTCACATCACATACGGTCCTATAACTATATTTACGACACGCCACATATTCCATAGTCATCAATACCTATAACTAATCACATACTTACCCGTGCATGGTGCACACCCATACACGCTAACATTTCATTGTACATACACCAATCATACCATCATATATCCAGTACATCTACACACCTAGTTTAGCTAGCACACATACGTTCAGACAGGCAAGTCCTTAGTAAATAGCTATACATCAAGACCAACACCTATAACTATATATTGGTATAGCGACCCACAATCATGTGCGTAACACAACCAGGCATAAACACTCCTATCACTATACATACATCAACCATTGCTATATTCAAATTACAAAATTCATACAATATACTTAGAGTATACCCACTCAAGCTTGAGTGAGACTCAATACACATATCAGAATATTCTACATACGTAACACTGCATTTATACCTATACCAATATCACTCCAATATATATATATATATATATATATATATATATATATATATATATATATATATATATATATATATATATATATATATATATATATATGTCTACCAATACGACCATATACATACCATAAGTCAATCACGCTTAATATTAGTCAGGTAATACTCACATAGTTCAATCACTCTATATACCATAATAATAATAATACAGACATCAGCACACGTATAATTATAATACACTCCCTAATACATGCATACACATTCATCGTATAGTCACACACACGTAACATATATATATTCACACCATAGCCTACTACCTATAATTAGTATACTAACACATCTATACATACATAATTAAGATGTGCAATAGTCGTGTATACCTCACGGTATGCACGCATGCAACATCCCGCAAAAGCAAGCAATACCAATCAAAATTATAGTCCTACTACCATATGTATATCACCTATATACTCATGCAACGAAACATAACTACTTACGTCCAAGCACAATACATATCTACCTACGAGCAGATACTCACACATACTAATATATGGGTCACTCAATAGGCCTACTCACTTAACTATACGTACACTTATTATTATCACTCCTAGCATACACATAGTTTCACCAATCATTTTATTTCAACCATTATAAGTATCTCCAACTACATACACCCCATTAGATATTCCCACACTAATTCTTATATACACAAGCATCCCTAGTATGGTATAGCTAACGACTCACAAATCTATAAATTCTAACACACAAACAACTTCATAATATTACGAATAACTCCGAGTATATATATATATATATATATATCACACAATAGGCAAGCATCAATATACTATGGGGGTATACTCATTCAACCCACGTACACAACTTAGGTACGTGCACTACGACTACATTACAAGGTCCAAGGGCCTACTTAACAAATTTGGGTTGACACAGTCATTGACGGGCACTAAAGCCTAAGAAATAGAGGGAGGTCGAGGTCGAAAGCGTGACGAGGGAAAGATCGATAAGCACGAGTTCAGATAGGACGAATACAAGGAGACAGCTTGGTTAGGGAAAACTGTGATTCACGGGTGAATGTTTAGGTAGAGGAAAGGGAGATGTAGTGGTACTTACATAGGATTGAGAAATGAAGTAACATAAGCTAAAATACGCGAAATTGAAAACTGTTGTACTTCAAAAGTTGGAATCCTCGTCTATATAAAAATATTTGGAGGCCGATAAAACGAGTTGTTCAAAATAAATTTGAGTCGAATATTCATAATAAGAGAAAATGGTTTACAGAAAGTCATTATAAAAGGAAGTAAATCATTCACACGAACATTAAGGACGTAATTTTTTGAAAATATTATTCGGCAGTAACTTAATATAATTTTGGCAAAAATTTTGGAAATTCAAAGAATGAAATTAAAGTAACTGAAGAATTGAAGCTCGTTTTAAATGCTTTCAAAGTCTTTAAGCCAGGGAAGAATTTAAAATAGTCAACATTGGAACTACTTTTAGAGGAACCAGGATGTGCCAAAATAAAACTGGTTTACACAAAGCTTTTAGCATACGAGCACAACGAGCCTAGTACAGGTATAAAAATAATAATTGAAATTCAATTTAGTCTAGAAATTATTCTAAAAGTATGTATGGTGAGAGGAAAGATAATAATAATGACTTAGTAGAAGAATTATCAAAATTGATAGCAAAGCTTTAAAATCAAATCATGGAGGGTCTAAATCAGGAAGTGGTTATGAAATAGTAATTTCACAAAAATCTGAAGTAGAGAAAATGACGAGCATAAAATCGACTTTCTGAAAGTTGAATTTCCATGTGACTTAAAAAGTATATTGAAAGGAAGCGCGATGTGTCATTTGAATGGCAGAAATGAGAAAGGAAAATTATAAGTCGAATTGGACAAAATAAAAGTATGGTTCAGAATAAAATTAATATAGGAAAGGAAAGTGTATTTCCATAGGAACAAAAGTGTAGGCTGGGAAAATACCATAAGCTAGTATTCAGAATTTCGACAAAAGTTTTTAAGAACTCAAGTCAACGAAGGAGTATGAAATGTAAGATGTATATTAAAAATTGAACAAATTTAAACTTAGGGAAAGAGGAAATCGAAAAAATACCTTCAGGAGATTCAGGATTGGTAACGTAGAGGTTCGAAAATTGACGACGATCGTCATGAGGCGATCTCGTGAATCGAGGCAAGGAAAATGGTAGGATGGTCAAACATACATACGCCTAGGATATGAATCAGGAAAATCTACGGGAAACTCTTACGGTCGACCAACTAAAGATTAAGAACTAAGCGCTAAGACTTTCTAAGGAGCTAGACGGTAATGAGATGCGTTCTGCTTGGTCTGAAATCGATGAACCCAAGCGAACGACTGAAGGAAATTCTAGAAGTCTAATATGGTCAGAGTTAGACAAGAACCACTCAGGTAACTCCTACGACGATTAAATCAATTTCTAGTAGTGAGTCTAACTAACAATCAGAGGCCTCTAACTAGAAACCACAGACGTCTAACTAAGTCTTCTTACCACCAAGTGTCATAAGAAAACGACTAGACTCAGGGCTTATGACTCGGATGTTGCAATTTATTTAATGGACATTCCGTTATTATCGTTGTTCCGTTAATTTGCAATTGCAAGACTGGACCTGCATGGGCCACCAACAAAACCTGTCACGCCCCGCTTCCCAAAAACGTGGAGGCGAAGCGTGAGAAGGTCTGCTCAGACTTGAAGCTACAAAGTTGCAAGTCCGATAAGCGTCAATCAACATTATATCGCAGGTCCTTGCAACGCGAAACGAAACAAAGATAATAATGATGAAATGAGACAAAGGAGACATCTCAGAATATCCATAAAATAAGTTTCAACATCACAGAAAAAGCCACCAGGCTAAAAAGAAAAAGAGTCTAAAGGCCCAAACATGGCCAACAAAAGTACAAGGTACAAAGTATAGGTGCCACGCACCGACAACTAACAACAAAACCTAAAACAAAAGAAAACTCAGCAAAGTCACCAAGAAAGGTCACCGATGTTCATAAAACTCCTCCTGGGAAAACATGGACTCAGACTCAGCGTCAGCAAAACATCACGTACTCAGCAACAGTCTCTGGCTCAGGGCCTAACATGTGACACCCAAAAGAGCAAGGGGCACATGTCAGCAAGTCTACAAGAGACTTGTGCAAGGAAACTGAAAGTAGGCAAAAGTAAAGCAACCTATCAGTTCTAGCATGAATGCAATGACATGGCAGTTAAAGTATGAGTACAACAAGTAAGGTAAAGTAAAGTAAAGTACGAGCATGGCATGGATGTCAGGTTTTTCAAGAAACACTCACTAGTACAAGACAAGTAAAGTAAGCACCTCGTGCACAGAGATTATGCCTTCTGGCTAGAGTGGCTGATTGGGCCACTCCTAAGCTCAGGTGATCGCTTATCCCTACCCCTCCACGTGTATATGGACTGGTGCCCATCTTCTGGATCACGAGCCAGGAAGTGTTTTATCATGATGGCATAGGGGTGCACCTAGCCGGACAAGGAAATCGAGCATTGGCTTATGACCAACACACTGGCCCGCTTCTAGATCACGAGTCCAGGGAGTATTTTTCACGATAGCGTAGGGGTGCACCTAGCCAGGACAAGCAAGTACAAGTATGTAGCGTGTGCTACGAATGCGACATTCAATGCATGGATGACATGACATGGCAAGTAGTAAAGCGTACAGGTAAGGAAAATAAACATGACAGTTTAGTATGCATGATCAACAAGTTAAAGAGTTGGATCTAGCTTCGTTGTCAAGCTAGATCAATTTAGGTGACGGATCTAGTTTCGTTGTCAAACTAGATCAAGTAGGCGTCTAGCCAGCTATCATTTCACTGACTAGTCTCTTTTACGCTAAAAACAAGGAAGTGGCCTAAAAACATGGCCCTACACAAGAGTTGGCAAGTTTCACTTGCCTGCAAGTACAACGTCTGAGAAACACCGTCCAAGAGAGTCCAAGTCTCAATAACCTACGTGCTCAAGTCCACCGGCCTAAAGTCCATATTATTAATCTTGATTAGTGAATTTAAAACATTTAAAACATTTTAAAAACAACAATTTTAGTCTTGATTAACAGGCAATAGGTTGGGGGTCCTAGGGGTGCAAAGCGTTACCTCAACACGACGCGAAAGCTACACTGGCGTCGGGTAGCGACGCCAGGGGTTGGAATAAGAAAACACGCTCCAAGTCCTGATTCCAGTATAGATTCCTCGCTGGAAAGTTCAAAGCATCAACCGGAGCGACGAGTCCAGATTCCAAAGATAGCACGTGCGACGACGGACTACGACGTGTCGCAACGTCGTACGTGGCAAATCGTCGAAGAGAAAGCATCTAGGTGGGGCCCACAGTAGTCCTAGGGACCAATAGGGGACCCACAATACCTCTGGATAACTTGGGGGGCCCACAGTGGCAAGTGATGCGACGGGTACGGGGTTGCGACGAGTTGCTCTCGGTCAGACACGCTTGGTACGGGCGGTTCCGTCGGTCGGGCACTAGGGGCGGGGCTGTGCAGCGCTTGGGGTCGGTCGCAGTGGCGGGTGCGGAGAAATCCATCGGTCGGTGCGGGAGAGCGGGCCGGTCGGTGCGGGCAACAGGGCATTGCAACGTTGCAACCGTTGCAACGTTGCAGAGAGCGGGCGGTGCGGGCGAGAGCTTCTGTCGGGCACGGTGCGGAGCAGAGCGACCGAGCGGGGGCATGTAGGGGTGCGGGTGCGGAGCGGAGCGGGGAATTCTCTCGGTCTGACCAAGAGATCCTCTCGGTCGGAGCGGGAGAACGGAGCGGACAGGTGTGCAGAGCGGGGCGGGGGCTTGGTGCGGGTGCAGCTGCCGGTCGGTGCAGGAGATTTGGGCATGTTCTCTCGGTCGGTGCGGGGAAAGTTCGTCGCAACGTTGCGACGATTCGTCGCAACGTCAAATTTGGGTTTTGGAAGCGGCTAGACTTATTTTCTTGCAAAAATAGGTCTTCCTAAAGGTTGTTTATATAGTGTAGATGGGTTGACTAGGTCTAGGGCTAATCCTAATGTGATTATGAGTTTAAAATAATTTAAAATTCAAATCTCACCATCTCCAACTCACCCAAGGCTAGGGTGCGGCCCAAATGAGCTGGAAATTGGCTCAAAAATTATTTAAAATGTTTTAAACTCAAATAAATTTTATTTGGTCGAAAATAATTTAAAACCTAATTATTAAAAATATTTTAAATCTTGCTAAAAATATAAAAGTGGTCAAATAAACTCCGAAAATTATAAAATAAATATCGGGATGATCGTGATGAAGAAAGGAAGCTAACTAAGAAGACGGATCTTAATTTCGACGTCGGACGACGAAACTAAAAATAGAAACGTCTCCCATCAAAAGTGAAAATCACAACGTCTCATCGAATAAGAATAAATTGTGGGAGAACGACTCGAGAAATGTCGTTCCAAATTAGTGCCACTATTTAATACTCTCAGAGACGTTCACAACGGCATATCACACTAAAGTGTTCACAAACAAACAAGGTCGAAAATAAACACGTGCACGGTCAAAAGCACGTGCACGAACAACGTACAACGAAAAGTGGTCGTTACAACCGAGCACTTGACTGCTTGGTTGAGCAACATAAGGAAAATAATTACGAGCAAAATCATCACTCTGTCTACACGGCCGAGTAGCTTTGGCTCGGTCCGAGCAGACGGCGACTGGACTGAGCAGCTTACTGCTTGGTCGAGTATGACAGGCTCTTAAAAACTTGGAGAAAACGACTGTCTACACGGCCCGAGCAGCAGCAGCTCGGTCCGAGCGGTTTTCGGCTCGACTGAGTATCATCCTGCTCGACCGAGCAAGCTTAAGGGAGTATTTGTTTTATTTCTCGACTTATCTTGCAGCTTGCTCGACCGAGCAATCATATTGCTTGGTCCGAGTCGGCTGTAGTTGATTTCGGGGCTTGTTCTTTCGGTCGGGTTCGAGCTGCTTCTTTAACCCAAACCCGCCCTTGCCCTTAAAAGCCCTACCCAAATCACCCCCGAGCTCCCCATCCGCTCGACTCGATCAACTGCTCACGGCCGCTGCCAACCCCTCAAAGCTGGTCAATTTTCTCTTTCTCTCTCTAAAACAAAACACTCTCCCCGCTCCTTCTCCGCCCCCATCACCGCCGCCTTTTCCAGCCGCCGCCACCGACCCCTCCTAAGCCTCAACTGAGCAATACTAACGCCCAATATATCTCTTCATATTAGTCTTCCTTGCTTGACATTACTTTCTTTCAATTCAGGTATGCGGGGTCCACATAAAAGGCCTTTTCTTGGAGCAGCTTGGAGGATACTCCAGATCAGCGGCAATCACGTCACTGATCGCAAAGCCGTCTCATTCTAGTCGGTACATTCGTTCCCTTATTTACTTTACATACTGTCGCACTCTTTTATACCGCTTGCACGATGATGCCTCGCCGTGCTAGACCCACCAACACCGGCACACCAAACCCTAGGCCTACTTGGCGTATCCGTCATACACGCTCGCCCACTCAAACCAACACTGTTGGCGAATCATCCACCACTTCCCTTCTGCCACCCACCGCCCCACTCCCCCCTAAACCTCTTTATATCGGCGACGCAGCATATGACGTTACCTTCCGAGACAATGTCCAGGGCGACCAGTTTGTCGCCATACTCATACTTTTAGGTCAGGGGGACTGCACCACTCAACAGTCAATCGAGCAGGACCTCCCCTTCTTCGCAATCTTATTAGGCACTGGCGAGATGACCCACCTGTTGAGCCACAGCAGCCCCCCACACTACCTGGTCCACAGCAGAGGGATCCATCACCACCCCCAGAGGGTGGTGCCTCTGGTTGATGTTGTCCCTACCCGTTTTTGCCTCCCTCGTATTTTATTGTGCCCATTTGTCTGTTCGGGGCCCTGATCTAAGATAGCTTGGGGGAGGACACACACATGCATCATTTTTCATTCATCATTGCATCATGTCATGTTTTTACTTTCTTTTTGCATAGTTTTTATTTTATATTCCCCCACCTACCCCACCATATTTAGCATCATCTCTCACTTACCAGCGTTTACTTAGCAGTGAGGACACTGCTGGGTTTAGCTTGGGGATGAGCGCTACCGCTTTATTTTTCATTTTTCTTTCTTTTATATTTTCTTCCCTATTTCAGTTTTTGTTTTACTTATTCACCACTTTCCCATTTTCTTATCTTTTTTCTCATTCTGCATCACGTTTTCTATTTTTTACCATGCATGCATCTCTTTTTCTTCATTTTCCTATTTTCTGAGCCTTTTTATCTTTTTACGCTAAGGATGTTCTGCATGATGATACCTCTTGTTGCATTAGTAGTTATTCACGATGCTTACTATTTGATGACATGCTATTAGGGTAGTTTCAGTTTTACTATCTATATGCGTGCATATTCTTTTGTTGATCGATCTGATTTAATGCTTGAAATGAATTGAAAATCAAATGCATGAATTAGTATCTAGTATGCGCTATGTTGGGTAATGCACCTAGGTTCACACATCACTAGAACACTTGGAGCATCTGCTTTATATCTTATTCACTTCTGTTCACATGCTTGACATCATTGTGCCTATTACTGCATGCTTTTTCAGTGTTCATTTAGATGAATGAAAATATCCATGCTATTTATGAGTTTAGTTAGAGTATTATCTTATTAAACTGTTGTACACCTCTTATGAGTAAACCGAGAGATTCTTTACTTTCCTTCTCCACATACCTCTTTAGTTCTCTATATATCAGTTGGTTACACCCCCACAGCTATCCTTACCGCGTCTCACTTTCCAAACCCAAAAAGAAAAAGTATAGCTTCTAAATGAAAAGAAAAAAATGTGTATATATTTATGTGACAAAGAAAAGAAAAAGAAAGAAAATAAAAAAATTTGTTTTGTATCCTTTCATTAGAAGTTATCACATGTACTGGGAAGAAGAAGAAAAATCACATATCCTATTCCTAGATGTGATGCCTCAAGCTAAGCTTTGGGGGGTGAACCAACTGATCACATGAGTGAGTGTGACATTAGAGTGGAGACGATGCATAATGGGGAGATTTGATAATACTTAAACTTTACGAAACACTTTAGTTTTTGGAGATTTTTCATGACTCGAAATGAATAATTGAATGGTATGATCATTTCTATTCTCTATTGCACGCTGTGTGATTTCTATATGCTCCATGTGTATCTGTGATTAAAAAGTGCATTGCTAACTCCTTTTATACTAGACTCTATGGACTGAATGAGATTGATATGAGTTGAAAGCATTATTTCAGTAGATCCCTATCTTTTGTCTGTATTGCATGCTAGACATATGATCTATAAAGCTTGAAAGTACCATTAGCATGTATTTTTACTATTTAGAGCATCGTGATATACTGCTTAGGCCTGAGATCTGACCGAACATCCTTAGCACCCTCCATCCATTTCCATTCTCTTTTATTCTCATTTTTATTTGTTATTTCATTTTGTTTTTCTCCCGGCGTACTTAGTATTCATCTTCCTCGAGGACGAGTAAGAGGTAAGCTTGGGGGATTTTGATGTGTCCATATTTTACACCCTTTTTCATAGCATCATGACATCGCATTCCATGCCATTTTCGCATCCAAATCCCATATTTTCCTACGATATCGCATTTCTAATGTTATATTCTAGTTTCGTAGTATTTTATGAGTTTTCAGGGATTTTGGAGCGATTTGGGACCCGATCTGGGTATGGACACATCTGACATGCCCGTAAGCTCGATGGCAAGGCGCTACAGGAGTTTACCATGTTTTGGGAGCCATGGAAGGAGTGGAGGAGAGAGAGCAAGAGGAGAGGGAAGCTTCAGGAGCTTCAACAACAATTTTCCCAGTCGACTCGACAGAGCAGAGCAGCTGCTTGGTCGAGCAGATGCAAATGCAGAAGAGGAAGCTAATACGGGGATTGTTCAGACCGAGCACCTATGTGCTCGGTCGAGCAAGGCCAAGCTGAAGCAGCTCCTTGCATGGCCCGAGCAACTTCTTCAATGACCGAGTCAGCTGTCTGCTTGGACCGAGTAGAGCTGACTCGGCCTGTGCAGACAGAGTAAAGATTTTGGAGGAGCGTGATTTACTGTCGTGCTCAGTCGAGCAGTACATCTGCTCGGACCGAGCGGACGACCGAGCAACACACTGCTCGATCGAGTCACCCACTCGGTCGACGATGCTGAAGGCCATTTTTGGAAGGATTTTTTGGGAGCGGCTGTTGCGTGTTTTTTGGGGAGTGAAGTCTGGGAGCTACGATGGGTTCTGGACGGCGATTCATTCCTAGTTTTTTGAATAGTTTTGGAGAGGAGATTAGGGATAGAAAATACTTGTTAGATCTAGAACAATTTTGTGAAGACTATTAGATTATTTTTGGCATTCGGTTTCTATTGTTGTGTATTGAGATTTTGATTCTTCTTTGGATCTATTGCTCATTATTTTTCTCCATCTCTCGCTGTAAGTTTCTTAATCTTCATTCTATTAATTTTCCATGATGTTTTCTCTCTTAAAAATTGAATTTTTGTTCGTCGATAACGTCATGAGTGAGTAGACTTTTCTAGAGTTGATGGGTTAGCCCTAAGATCCTGGGGGAAGACATAGATCTGGATCTTTATGTTGAATTAGAAATTTAGGGATGTATTTCGGTCGATCCTACTGAATCCCTAGGATAACCCGTACTGAGACTATGCCCACGGTCTATGGAATTGATGTGCTTAAGGGGTATCCTTACCATTCGAATGGGAAAATCGGTGGATCCAACCAAGGCTCGTGACCATGCCCGGCTCGTGCCTTGAGTGGATCCCCAGACGAACTATATCGTGACATTGACGGCTACCGCTATTGCGTCAACGAGAGATACCGAAATACCTCGCAATTCTAACCCACGAGAGTGGTACGAATTGGGAGATTAATCCCCTAACCCTAATGCAACATGAGGATTCTATTCCAACGTCGATCCCCGACTGTCTTAACGGTGATCCCTAACACCCTAGTCCCTTCTTCTTATTAAATCAACAACACAACAACCAGTTCTCTCAACCCGATAGCTATCTCACTTCGAGATATAGAAGTAAACTGAGAACCTCAAATACACTGTCACCGTCCCTGTGGGATTCGATATCTTTTATACTACAATTTGACACCGTCTTCTTGTGGATAGAGCCCGGAATTGACACGTAGGGGCCATACCACGCCTGGCGATCGTGACAGTGCCAGGTGGAATCTAGGTGTAGGTTTCGGGCGCGTCACTACTGACAGTTTTTCTCTGAGTTTGTTGTTGTGCATGAACACTCGCCTCGAGGGTTCTAACGAAGAATTATTATTTGACCCCGAGATTGAAAAGACAGCAAGAAGACTCAGAGCTGAAAAGAGGAATCAGATTTTCATAGAACCAATGGCAGACGGCAATACTACTACTCCACGTACTTGGTCCATTCGGGACCACATAAAGCCAAATCTATATAGTACATCTTCTACCTTGAGGCCACATCTGGCGGCAGGAAGCTTTGAATTGAAGACTATCTTGATCAATCTAATGTAGCAAAACCCCTTACATTGGCATGCACATGCGATACCTTCCAGGCCAAAGACATGATCGGCGATGCAATAAAGCTCAGATTATTTCTGTTCACTCAGAGGGATAAGGCCTCTTATTAGTTGCGGGCGCACCCTTCAAATACTTTCACAACGTGGGAACAGTTGGTCATGGCCTTCGTTAATAAATTTTATCCATCATCCAAAATGGTGAGGATCAGAGAGACGATCACCAATTTTAAGCAACTCCCACAGGAGTCGCTATATGAAGCATGGGAGAGATTCAAAGATCTGCAGCACCAGTGCCCCCACCATGGAGTCTCGGAGTGGGACCTTATTTAGAGTTTTTAGAATAGGCACAAGCCAGATACCAAGATGATCATCGATGCCTCCGCTCAAGGCGCTCTTTTGGACAAGCTACCTAAGGAGGCCATATCTTTGTTGGAACAAATGCCCTCCAACAACCAACAATGGAATGATGAACGATCAACACTGAAGGGTCCCGAGGTGAAGATAGCTACATACCTAGATGGGCAACTTAAGACTCTATGCAAACAGGTTGCGAGGATAGAGCAGAGGTTGGATACTATTTCCACCACTTCTAGAGCTCCGATATATGTTACGCATGAAGACTACGCCGAACAAGGGTATGCCCCAAAAGAAGTGTCCTACAAAGGAACGATGTACCTGTGGAGCAAGTCCATTATATGGGAGGAGAGGGGAGAAATTAATGGCAAAATCCGGTGGCGAGAAATCATCCCGGTTTTCCTTATAGCAACCTAAATAGAGCATTGCAACCTCCAACCCAACAAAGGCCACAACAACCTCCTCAGCAACAAGGGCCGCCTCCACAACAACAACAGTATGGGTTTAGGCCATTTGGGCCTTATAGACCACCGGGGTACTACAATCACCCACCACAGCAACAATACCCACCGGCGGCCCTAAAACCTAATTTATAGGTGACCTTCGATGCCTTTATGAACGGGCAAACGAAAATCAACGCCGAAAATTCAGCGCATTTTAGGAATCTAAACACCTCCATTGATGAACTGAAGGCCCAAATGTCCCAACTTATGAAGACTCAAGGGAGATTGACCTCTTAGCCTGAACCAAATCCTAGTAGGCAAGCCAACGCGGTGGTTGCAATCATCACGCGGGGAGGAAAGAGTACCGACACTGTAATGTTGCCAGTCTCAAAGAATGTGACTCAAAAATCATCTATTCCTACTCAAGAGGAAGATATCACTACTATTTCAGCACTTATTGTGGCTGAGGATGAGGAAAGAGCTACAGAGGAGCCACTTGCTATTGGAGAGAGGGTGGCTTTACCTTCCACCTTGCCTACTACCACTACAACACCGGCAGATGCTACTACTTCAGAAAAACATATTCCAAAGGATGCTGCTAAGGACAAGGAGAGCCGACCTCCACCTCCCTATCCTCAGAGACTACCATGGTGAAGCTAGAGAAAAAGTATGCCAAGTTTATAGAGCTAGTTAAGGGAATCCATTTGAATATCCCCTTCATAGACGCGCTCACGAAGATCCCCACTTATGCCAAATTCTTGAAAGACCTAATAGCGGGGAAGCGCAAGCAAGTAGCGATGAAGCTTTTGGATGTTTGCACTTCCATCATAAAGAACTCCCTACCTAAAAAGTTGTCTGTCGGATCCTGGAAATTTTACGGTGCCTTGCTCCATTGGCGGTGCCCCTATTGATAGAGCGTTGATCGATTTGAGAGTAAGCATTAGTCTGATGCCGCTCTATATTTTCAAGAAGCTAAGTACGTGAACGAAACTTGAGCCTACTAGCATGAGCATCCAAGTAGCAGACCAATCTATCACCTACCCGGTAGGTATAGCACGAGACGTTATCTTACAAATACCGCCCGGGTTATGCGTGCCGGTTGACTTCGTGATCATGGACATGCCGAAGAAGGGGAGTTCTCAGATTATTTTGGGGCGACCATTCATGGCGACATCCGAAGTATTGATTGATGTCAGTGAGGGGACGTTAAGTATGAACGTGAGAGATATTGAGGTCGAGTTCACTTGCAGAAACCAATGAAGGACTGTTTCCCCCATGAGGATGCAAGTTACCTTGAGCTTCTATAGGACGAGGCTACTAATGAACATGCCATGGAGGAATTTTCTAGAGACCCCATGGGGAGGAGCTTGGATGATGACGGTGACGTCGTACATGACAAGGCGTTGGCCGCCTACTTAAGCGTACTAAACAAGGAACCGCCCGATATACCATCGCACGATCAACAACTGGAGGCTACCATCTTCATAACCACTGAGGGCCAACTCAGCGAGGCTTGCCAACTCCCACCCCATGGACTCATCGGGAAGCATGATGGATGTATTTCATATGCGCCAAACATCATCGATCATCATTGAAAATCTTGAGGGAGTCGAGCTTACGAATTAAAACAAGCGTATCGGGAGGCAACCCAAATTTTCTTTCTTTAGTTTTATATTTCTTTTTATTCTTATTTTCTTACTCAAAAACCAAAATAAAAACATTTTTAATTCCTTAGAAAATATGAAAGTACGAAAATATAAAAATTCTGATGTGTTATTCCTTCTACAGGTTGAACAATGGAGAGCGTGTGTCAAACGATGAAAAGAAAGAGAAGGACCCAAGAGGAGATGACCATAGAGCCATACTTAGCATGGAGAACCAAAGAGAGGCAACTCGACCGAGCAGCTTCCCTGCTCATTTGAGCTACAGTCAGCTTAGGGAACAAGCCAAAACAGCCCTCTGAAAGTTAATGCGACTCGACCGAGTAGATACCCTACTCGATCGAGCTACAGTAGGAGTCCAAATATGCTGAAATGGGCGCTCTGAAAGTTTTATGGACTCGACCAAGCAACTACACTGATCGATCAAGCTACAGTCGGAGCAAGAAGAGCTGAAAATCGCCACTTTGTTTTAATTCATCTCGATCGAGCTGAGTAAGCAGCTCGGTTGAGTAGCTGGGCGCAACTTAGGGATTCAAATTTAAAATTTTTAAATCTTTTTATACTCGATCGAGCAGCCTACGCTACTCGATTGAGTAGCGATTAGCGAAGATGGGACCCACAACTTAAACCGAGCTCGATTCGAATTATATAAATCTAAATCGACTCAGCCAAATCCCAAATCCACCCCTAATCAAACTCTTAGCCTGAGCCCCCCCAAATCATTTGCCCTAATCCGCTCGACCCGCACCCAGCTTGCCGGACCGTCACCACCTCTACCCGAGCGTCGTCCTCCTCCTCATGCTCGGTCCGACTACCTTTCCCCTCTACACCCCTCTTCTTCTCCTCTCTCTCTCCATTTTTCTCTATCTCTCTCTCTCTCTCTCCATTTCTCCTCAAATGAAACGTATTCCTATTTTTTTCTATTTTAGAACCACATTCCCATTTAATTTCTTAATTACCTACTAGTACTATCTTCTTAATCTCTTGCAGGTACATTTGGAGCGTCACAAGGAGACGCACTGTATAAGGTAGCTTCAGGGATGTTTGAGTTGAGGCCTCGCGTGTGCGCTATCGCTTTTGCTCTCGTCACAACTCCTAATATTGGTATATGATCGCGGCCCCCGAGTAGGGACTGAACGATTCTAATAAAAACCGCAGCACACGGATCGTGTGTAGTCGCTTATGGGTCGAACATGAGGAGGCAGTCAATGAGTATTAATTTCTATGGATCTTCAGATGAGAGCTACACGATAGTTAGGTAAATTGTCGGTGAATGGTAGAAAAGTGCAAACAAGGGGTAAAAGCTCTAGGGCATGGGGAATCCCTGTCATTTGACTAGGGTTAGGGTCGAATAAATAATCGATAGGTTGCCAGGTTCATTGGGACTCGGGAGAGGTCGTGTGACCTAAGGGCATTCACATATCCCCCACTGTCGTGATGCAAGATAGGTTATTCCCTTATGTCATGTCCTACCCCCGCTGTCGTGATGCAATGATAGGCCAACCCAACCTACACCGATGTCGTTCTCCGATGCATCGATGTACGTCGGGTGCATTACGCTCGACGAATATCCCCAATCTTCCTCCTACCCACAGTGGCATTCGGGGATTAGACTTACATTGGAAGAGCTCTAATTGGTGCCCATTGGCATATTAGACACACCGATAGTATGGATCGTCATAGGGATTGGATCCACGGGTCAGTCCCGACTTTTGATCGACGGTCGACCCGATAGCCCCGAATTGAGGGGGTCGAATCCATGGCGATAATAATCGCCCCAATGTACCCCTAATTTGAACTACCCCAGCAACCCAATCAGTTGTTTGGTTCAACCCATGGCCCCAATCTAATGGGGATCATCCCATTGTCCTAGATGAAAACTACTGACTACCCATTGAAATATATGGGGATTCTAGCAATAGGTAAGCGTCCAAAGCCATGGATCCAATCAACAACAGCAATAGATGATAAAAAATCACAGCAATAATAAAGATGGAAAATTTCTATTAAAGAAACAAACAGTATTACACTATTTAACATTTAGAACAATAAAAACGACAGAATAAAAGAGTTAGGAATCTTACAAAACAGCCCAAAACCCTAGGAAAGCTAGAAAAACTCCTGAAAATGAGATCCTTCTCGTAGGAAGATGAAGGGGCGCTTATATACGCACACCCAAAAGACAAAAATACCCTCCAGATTTGCCCTAAAATTCATAGGAGAGGGTTTTGACACGACCGCGTCAAGAAACGACGATGTCGTGTCATTCCCAAAAACAACGGTGGATTGGGGGGCTTTGCCATGCAGCCGCGTCAAAGGAGACGCGTCCGCGTCGTTTTGCTCTGGAAGCTGTAAGTTCGTGGCCGCGTCACCCATGTTAACATGGGCCGTGAAACTCTCTGGTCTTCATTCTTCTTCTTTACTCCAAAAATCTTCTGACGTGGCCATTTGGTTGGAATTAACCCGACCGTGTTAAAGTTACTTCTTTGACAGATTAACACGGTCGCGTGGACATGATGACTCGGCTGCATGGATGTTTATTCTTCACAAAATGCTCCTCCTTATGCAATCGACTCCCAGGCCTCGCTCCTTTCGCGTCTTTGTGCTTAGATCTCGCTATACAATCCCAAATTGGTATACATCTCCTGCAAAGCATGTGAGGGACCACAAAGCAAAAGAAGAGAGAAAAACGGGGAAAACGGGGATGAATAGAAATGAATGGGCATGAAATGTGCATGAAAAATGGTGGAAACTATATACAAAAAACACTCATCAAAATCCCCCAAGCTAAACTCTTCCTTGTCCTCAAGGAAGACAAGAGAAGCGTAAATCGGAGGAATGCAGTCAAATATGCAAATGATGCGATGGAGCTTCGAGAATTTTCAAATCCCGAGAATATATACGGAGTGAAATGAAAATTCGAAATCGGGAAACCAAAATGCTCGAAAACCTTTTCGTCGATGAGAATATGTTGCTAAGATGTCATTCGTACTCAAATCACCAAGCAATACACTAGGCAAGGACCATAATCGCATTCTAAGACATTTTCTCTAACTCGACGTTATATTGAGCTTGTAGGTACCTAAGCTATACAATGGTCGAAGAGGGGAGAAGTGCAGGTAATGGAATATTGGTCGATCGAGAAAGTGGCGCTTACGACACTACACGGTTCCTTGATTCGAGAATTTGTCAAGTGTATCCATAATTTTATATATACAACATATATATATATAAAGGAATTCTATACATATTATTATTATTATTATTGGGATTTTTACTTGGGTTGTGTAAGGAGTGTTGGATCGGTGACTCCCAGATCAAACGACCTCAGGGCATCGGGCCAAGAAGGACCCCTCGGACCTACTAACTCAACCCAAATGAAATCCTTATTCATACGCACTCCCCCAAGCTAGGCCTTTTAACACGAGGCCCCGACGGTTGCTATCGTGGTGATCCGGTTACTCAGCTTCACTAGGGGAACGGTGCGTAATATTTTTTATTCATAAATTTTTTTCTTTTTGGTTTTTCTTTTTGAAAATCATGGGGTGAACAAGACGGATTCAATCCTCAGTACTAGGTGAAGTGTGGTTATCCAAGACTCGAGTGACTATAAATCATTACACACGACTATCACCTCTAGGGTCCACGCATAGAATGGGTTCATAAGTGTCAATCTAGGTCGGTTTCAAGTACTCCTATCTCATGGGTTACGAGGACGGCCAAAGCTAGGGTATTGCAAGGGAATTGAGTTTAGACTATGAACTATTCATATATTCAAATCGACATAATGGGAGTTGAGCATTAAAGTTCGAAAAACGAATTTCAAATCGAGATTCAGCGTATATAAAAACTCGTTTTCGAAAAATTCTCGAGGCGAATGCAAATGTTTTTGGAGTTTTTGATTTTTTTTCTCCATTTTTTGGCTTTTTGGATGCATATAATAAATGTGATGCATATGAAAAAGAGAGAAAGATGGAAAATAAGAAAGAAAAAGTGAAAATAAAACAAAACCAACGATAAAAGTGGGGAAATAAGAATGAAGAAGAGGAAATAAGCACAAAAGAGCTCCTCCCCCAAGCTAAACCAAGCAGGTGTCCTCAACGCGAATAAAACAAAAAAATAGTCGTGAGGACAAAAAGGATTTGGGGGAAGGAGACCCAGAAGCATCCCCCAAGCTATGTGAAACTGTGCCAGAAAATGATGCAAGTGTGTGATACATGAGCTAAATTATGAGGGGGGCCAAAATGTGCAGTGCTCCTATCAAACTGAGCCACCGTCAGGTGGTGGCTAGGTGGGTGTGGTGGGTGGAGTAGAAGGGACGATGGAATCAGCTTAGTGCTCAGCTGCCGTGTCGACGTGTGGTGGGAGTGGAGTGCTATGGATAGGCTCAGACTTGATGGGTGGGGTGGAGGTGGAGATGGGGTGGTTCAATCATCATCGAACGATGATGAGAGGAGGATGACGGTGTCGTCATGTTGTGTGGAAGTAGGATGAGGTGATGGTGAGTTTGTGAGGGAAGAATAGGGACGGACTTCGTGATGAGTGTAGGGGTGGTGTGTGAGATCATAAGGTTGGGGTGAGGTGATGGTGGGGGTAGGGATGTTCTCGAGCTCTGGGTCAGGCTGTGGAGAGGGTGGTGGTGTGGTGAGGAGTGGTGTGATGTCAAGTGGGTCGTCATGCACCAGGGGTGAGTGGGGGTGGGATGTGGACTAGCAGTGATGTGTAGGGAATATCTGTGGGAGTGGAAGTGGATGCAGGTGTCTGAGCAGTCTGAGTAGGGGGAGATGGGTAGGGTGGAAGACAGATAGGAAGGAGGTGAGGTGTACCAGCGGGGTAGTGACCCTGACTGTAGTGGTACTGATAGACCTGGTCAAACCGGGACTGGAGTGTCACCAGAGCGAGGGCCGGGCCGTCAAAGGAAGTGCAGAAGTCAGAGAGTATGTCTCTGACCTCAGTTAGGGTACTAACAGTGGAGTCTCTAAAGGATCTAACTCCTCTTCCAAGCATGCTAACTACTCAGAATGGGGTCGTGGTGGTGGTGGTGGAGCACTGCTGGAACCCTCAACGCGGGGTCGAGATCTCCTATACCGCCATAGGGCGGCGACGACAACGGGCTCAGGGATAGAAGAGGAGGAACCAGGAGTGTCAATGTGATCTCGGGGCTAGGTCTAGCATGGGTCAATCACCTGGACCGGGGCCTGGACACCTGAAGCTAGGTCAGTGTCAGGTGAGAGAACCACCTCAAAGTAGTGCCAGGTCCAAATAGCCCAAGGTTGCCCAGCCTACTATATGGGGTGGAGGCAGGGCTATGAAGCCAGAAGTAACGCTCTCGGTCTAGCGCTCAGATCATACGTATGTTCTTAAGCATCAAGAGGTCTAGTTAAGTGGGACCATGGATAGGAATCATGTTGTCGGGAATCCTAAGTGAGACAGGAGCGAGGATGGTAATAATGGTGATGAGTCCCCCGCAGTAGATAGGTGATCTGGGGTCGACTATTATGTGGAGAAATCTCTGCATAAGCCAAGACCCAGCGTGCAGGGGAAACTGGGGGACCAAGACATTACCCTCTCGGAGGACACAGCCCTGTGTAGCACACCACAGAAAAAGAGCTCATCCTGAGAGACCTGGCCAGTCTTGTATCGGCAGAAAAGTGTGTTCGCGATAATGCGATGCACATACAAAGGCCAGGATGTATGATGTTAGATGCCTTATCTCGAGTCTTTGGGAAGACACCGAGCCGGGTGATCTGGAACCAAAAATGGTTTGCATCAAACTCTCGGGGGTAGGGGTGATTGTTGTGGATGGCTATGGGCTCGAGTGCTCTGGGCTACCTAAAGAGCAGGTTCAAGGAGTCTTTTGAAAGACCATACTCCTTGTTCATGATCCTAAAATAGAAACCTGTGGGGTAAACTCTAAAGGTGGTTAGGAACATAGAGTGAGTCTCCTATATGTCCTAGCCTCACACTGCAAAAATTTCTCGCATCCAAGATTTTGGAGGAGGGTGCAGACGATATCCAAGAGACCTAGGACAGAAAGAGCCGTGACACGGGGAAATTTAGTGGGGACGATCGCACGAGAGTTCATCGAGCTGAACTTTGTGCACTCATCCTCACTAAGGAAGTTGATGCCTAGTGTGTCTAACTAAGGAGCAGGGAGTGGTTCACCGCCCCCTCTCCCTAATGGAGTGGATCCAGACAATATCAGCTTCGAGAGCCGTTATCTTTTGATGCTTTTTCTTGACCTAGGAGGGCCAGTGACCACGCTCTTCTTTCTGCACTCATGGAGAGGCATTGTGTGAAGATATGAGTGATGTGAAATGAGTGTGATATGAATAAGCGCAACTCACACGAAGAGCGACAAATTTCAGCGGCAAAGATTTATAATATTAAAGAGATGATGAGCGAATTTACCCAAAATGATGCTCCTTACTAAAGTGGATGCTCACGATGCACATGGATCATTTCCCCCAAGCTATCCCATGCCAAGAGCTCCTATGATCGCAGCCTGCATCGATTAGGTTTCAAAAACCCCAAAAAATTCTCAATGCCCTAGGGTTTGGTTGAAACAGAAATGGGGTGAAGTGGGTGGAGGGGAGTTTGGATGAGGGTGAGTGAGGGTTTGGGAGATGATTAGA
Organism: Scilla litardierei; assembly: GCA_030789695.1. Classification (NCBI taxonomy): domain Eukaryota; kingdom Viridiplantae; phylum Streptophyta; class Magnoliopsida; order Asparagales; family Asparagaceae; genus Scilla; species Scilla litardierei. The sequence goes on from CM061133.1 coordinate 164,985,247, forward strand.
AGGGGTTTTAGGAGTTTGGGAGAGATTGGGATAGGATCGCATTGTTTGGGAGAGAGGGGAAGTCGATCCTTTCGAGTGAAAGTAAAGTGAACGGGCCGTTTGGGGCTTTTATAGCTGAGATAAACATTTTACATGGGCCGCGTGGAAGATTAACACGGCCGCGTAAAATGTTGCAAGGGGGTCGACACTACCGCGTTGTCTGAACAACACGGGCCACGTAAGCTCTGGCCGTTTGAAGAAAATTTTGGGATGAAATTACAGAGAGATTCATGGCCCGCGTCATTTAGAATAACACGGCCACGTCGTTTCATCCAGAAGGAGAAATCGATGCGGCCGCATTGCCTAAAGTAAAGCGGTCGCGTAAGCTCTGAGAAAAATTTTCGTTTTAGCCCAAATTCCAGAGACATTCGCGGGCCGTGTTGATGGGTAAGACGCGGGCACGTCAAATGTCTCTTCCCAAGTCATTCACGAGGCTGAGTGAATCAGAGTGGCGTGGTTGCGTGGGGTCCCTTCCCCCACTACTTCTCCTTCTCCTTCTCCTTCTTCTTCTCCTTCCTCCTGTAATCAAAGAATTAGTCAATTTCTGAGGGTTTTGGGGATTTATTATAGAACAAAAAATCTAAATTAATCTAATCTAAAATAAAGATGAAAATCAAATGGAAAATCTAAGTAGAAAATGCTTGTGTTTCCTCCCAAGGAGCGCTCATTTTAAGTCGTGAGCTCGACTCCCTATTTGATTTCGACATGGTGGCTTTATGGTGGAGAGATCCAGAATATGGCCATCTACATGATTCGCCTTGTTGCTCAGCTCCTTGTGGCCTTCCTCGTGCTTCTTCTTGTCTTCGGTATCTAGTGGATGCGATCGCGGTGGTTTCTCCTTCAGATTTATCTCAGGGGTCTCTTCGCGATCCTCCATCATCGCTAGCTCCTTAAGCTTGGCTTCTCGCCCAATGAGAGGTTCATTGTCGTTGTCACCCAGAAATAGTTCCTCTAAACTTGTCTCCTTGATTGCTTCTTCGAGGAGATCCACTTGGCCCTGATAGCTAACTTCTGTGAAATTTCTCATCGATTTCTTATGGTCGAATTCGACCTTCTCCTTTCCAACGTTGAGGGAGAGCCTCCCTCCTTTTACATCAATGAGGACCCCTCACTGTAGCTAGAAAGGGCTTACCTAGGATGATTGGGATACGTGCATACTCGGCATGTCCATGACAACAAATTCGTATAGAACTAAAATTTTCCCGATCTTCACTGGCATGTCCTCTACTATCCCAAGGGGTATTTCATGGAGCGGTCTGCTAGCTGGAGTGACATGTTCGTGGGTTGTACCTCCCCAAGATTCAGCTTCTCACAAATGCCGATGGGCATTAAGCTAACGCTAGCTCCTAAGTCGCAAAGGGCGCTCTTGACATCCAAATCTCCAATAGTGCATGGGATGGAGAAGCTCCTGGGATCCTCAAGTTTTTTCACCATTTTTATCTAAACGATGGCGATACACTCCACAGAGAGCACCACCTTCTCCCTCCTACCACGCTTTGTAATTATCTCCCTGAGAAACTTGGCGTAGGCGGGGATCTCAGAGATCGCGTCGAGAAAAGGGATGGAAATATTGAGTTGCTTCAAAAGATCAAAGAACTTTCTGTAATTTTCATCCAATTTGGCCCTCGCCAATCTCGATGGAAATGGGACCCTCGGCATATATGGCATGGGAGGCTTGCCGATGGGCTTCTTTAGCTCTTTCTCCACTTGCTTATCCTTGTTGGATCCGGATGCAGAGGCTCTACCTTATGCATAACTTCTTGGTCATCCTCAGCTTCGAGCTCAAAACAAGCTTCTTCTTCTTTTTCAGCTTCCTTCTCCGTAACGGGCATGGTGGGACCTTCAAACATCTTCCCACTCCTCAATGTGGTCTCATTCACATGCCCTCAGGGATTTTCTTCAACTTGCCTGGCAATTTCCCTTGTGCCTTAGAAAGCTGGGAGAGTTAATGTGCCATCTGTGGCATCGTGGTCTCCATGGACTTTTGGCCAGTCGCCAGTTGTTGTAAAGTGGAAGCAAGCTATTGTGTTGTCATCATCAGCTTCTGGATAGAGGTTTGGAGGTAGTCATTCATATGGCCTTGAGTCCGGATATGACTCTCAATCAGCAAGTCCAAGTTTGACTTTTGGATGGGGGATGCGTTCACCAGGGGCCTCTGATTGAAGTTCTAAAATTGGGCTTAGGGAGCTGGAGCTTGGAGTTCCTGATGTTGCTGAGGGTATGGTGGGGAAGCTTGCAATCCCAGAGTCCGGTATGAGAAGTTGGGGTGGTTCCTCCACCCTTGATATATGTGCCGGAGTACAGGTTGCTTGGTGGCCTCGGATTGTTCCCAAATTAATCGTTCGCTGGTTCTATTGTCATATCCGGGGCACCGTTGTAGGTGATGAACATTTAGTGCCTTGGTGTCCCTGTACACCACAAACCTTGCAAACTACCGCCGTAGACGGTTTAGCAGCACCAAGTCTAATAAGGGAAAGTTGTTTAGTTAGGGCATCAAATTTAGCGAAAAGTAATGATAACTCGTCGATGTCATATTTTTCTCCCCTAGTGGAGGTGCTCCTCTCGTTGATCCAGGAGTCGTTGTTCTCGACCATTGCTTCAAGCAATCTCTTTGCTTCGGCCGGAGTCTTGCTCATTATGGCGCCATTAGCGACGGCATCTATAGACATCCTCACCGGTGCCGTTAGCCCGTTGTAGAAAGCCAAAATAAGTACCCAATCTGGCACGCCGTGATGGGGGGTAGACTCTTTGGAGATCCTTAAATCTCTCCTATGCTTCAAACAAGGACTCTCGCTCTGACTGCTTGAATTTGGTGATCTCATTGTGCAGCTTAGTAGTCTTACCTGCAGGAAATTATTTTGTCAGAAAAGCAAGAGATAAACTGTCTCACTGTCCCAAATACCTGGCTTGTGGGAAGTGATGATAAAGTTTGTATTGGATTCACACTTGCCAGTATTTGGCAAATATGATATTAGTGGATACTAATCACTAGTGGGTTTGCTAGTGGGTTGCTGTAGTAGGATTCCAAGGAGTCGGGATTTGACTTAGGGGTATCCGAACTAGTGTACATCTATTGTTTGCGTTTGCATTTTCTGGGTTGTTGTCTCCATTATTTCTTTTTTGCACACTTGGTTGCATTAAGGGTTTTAATTAGGCATAAATTCCTTTTTATTTCACAAAATACTTTTCATCCCCCTCTAGTGTTTTTTCCCATACTTTTAGGTCCTATAACTGGTATCAGAGCAAGGTACTAATTATGGAAACCGACAACAACAACAACAACCGTGATAGTGCATCCTCCATTGTCAAAGTCCAATCCACCGTTCGACCTCCTCTTTTCAACGGATCGAATTTCGGTTATTGGAAGGCTCAGATGGTGATCTTTATTAAAAGCATGTCACTATGGAGAACGATGCAAAAGGAGTACGAGGATCCCCTCAAAGAAGATTTCTCCAAGCTAACTCCCGCTTAAATGACCGTGGAGGTGAACAATGCAAAAGCGATGAACCCGCTTATTTGTGCGTTGACGACATCGGAGTTCAACAAAGTGTTGAACTGCATGTCTGCATACCAAATTTGGAACCACCTCCTAGTCACACATAAAGGGACCACGTAGGTGAAATTATCTGAACTTCATGTATGCATTCAAAGATTTGAGATGTTTCAAATGCAGGATAAGGAAAAGATCTCAAGCATCTACGCTAGATTCATGGACATCGCTAACGATCTTGAAGCACTTGGGAAGACGTATACTCAAATAGACAAAGTGAGAAAGCTCATCATGGCTGTCACTCTGGAATGGCAAAAGAAGACTATGGCCATTGAAGAAAGCAATGACATGAGCACATACACCGTGAAAAACTTCATTGGGAACCTCTTGGCGTATGAGGTTAGGAAAGAAAAACGAGAACAAAGTGAAGCTCAAAGAGCACTTGCCGAACCAAAGTAGAAAGATATTGCTTTCAAGGCCTCATCGGACAATGAGGATTTCAGTGAAGAGATGGACTTGAAGTCCATGGCACTCATGGCCCGAAAGTTCCAAAATTTCTTTCGTAAAGATAATTTCAAACCTAAAGCCAAGTTTCATACTAACAACACTTCTTCTCTTTGTTACAAATGCAACAAGACCATGCACATCAAGAAGGATTGCCCCATGCTAAAGATCAAATAAAAGTGGAAATCTCACAAATACAAGAAGGAAGATAGGTACAAGGAGAACAAAAAGAAGAAGGGCTTGGTAGGGACATGGGATGATTCGAGTTATGATTCTAGTATCGAGGACTTGGATGAGGAAAAAGGAGAAGTCGTGCATATGTGCTTCATGGCACGAGAGGACTCTCCAAGCGATAGTGCGAGTGACACAAATGAGGTAACTATGGACGAACTTAGACTTGCAAATGAACAACCTTTTGATAGGTATAAAAAATTGTTTAATTCATATATGGTTATTAAGGATAAACTAGCTAGTATTGACACATCCTTTATATCTATCACAACGCATGTTGACACCACACATGACATTCTTGTCAAGGAGAAAGCCACCTTGCTATCTCAAAACGATTCTTTGAGAAATGAGGTTGTATCCCTCAAATCTTAATTGGACAAAGTCCATATCATTGAGCGTGATGACATTGAGATTGAAACACTTCTATCTCAAAACACTCTTTTAGGAAATGCGAACTTAGCTCTCAAATCCCAAGTGCACGAGCTCACATCACGTGTATCCACCTTGGATACTAATATCTCTTCTTTAACAAAGAGATATGAGCTCATGTCTGCTAATGTTGAGAGATTCAACAAAGGCAATAACAAGTTGGACACGTTGCTTGAAAACCAACTCCCCGCAAATCACCGTGGTGGACTTGGCTATTCAAAAGCAAGTGATACCAGCTATCGCACATCCTATAGTGGAGCCACAATAGACTTTGTGAGGCCATCCTCCGGTGCATCCACGAGTGGAGCCCCCAACCTCTTGAGTAATTCCACTACCAAGGCAAGCTCCAGTCTGACACCACCTTCATTTGGAAAGAAACCCACCAAGGGTGGACCTCTAAAGAAGGGTCATGCATTTATGTACACTAGCATACAAACACATAGGAGAGAACCTACACACCATGCTCCTACATATGACGACTTTTATGTACCACATCCTCATGCACGTGTCAACACACATGTGAGACACCCACATGTTGGCACTCACACACATGCACATCCCCTATGCACACCCACCGCATACACATGCATGATCACTCACATGCTCGTCCACATGTTCCACATTTTCCATTTGCATCACATTCTTATGCACCACATGCATACACCCAGAATGTGAGACCACATTCTTATGCACACCATGCATACACTCACCATGCTAGAACACATGCAAACTATCATGCACACTTACATACTTATTACTCTTCTCATGCACCACACCATGGGTATGCTCAAACACACTCACCGCATACACATCCACATGATTATATACACCCTCATGCCTACATGACACATGCACCACGTAGAAACCCTCCACCAATGCATACACCCTTTAGGTATAGGACGGCCAAAACCCACACAATTTGGGGTCCTAAGAACACTAGCACTTATGCTAAGGGTTTATATATGCAATCATACTTTAGGGATATAGTAAATAATAAGAATTATGTTGGGAAGCCAGAGTCCACTTGGACGTGGTTTCCAAAGGGCTAATCACCTTGGACCCAACATGTTAGGTACCATGTTCTTATGGTTTTCTCCTTAGGTGCCCAAAAAGAGGAAAATGTGCAATAAATGGAAAGATTGCTCCAAGTACAAAAGGAAGGGTTGGATACTCGATAGCGGATGCTCCAAACATATTACTGGAGGCCCAAGCTTACTCTCTGAAATCATCTGCATCAAGGATGGCAGAATGGTCACTTTCAGAGGCAATGAAAAAGGGTTCCATTATAGGTATAGGTAAAGTTGGTAATGAAGGATCCTGTCCAAAATAGAGTTAGGATCGATAATATGAAGTTTAGACTTACGCTTGCGTACGCTGCACGGTAGTCTACGAACTTCGCCTTCGGATTCGCCACGACGGATCGAGTCTACTCACGAACAGAGTAAGGCTACTAAATCCACAATCTAAATCTCTACTTTAGATTAAGAACTTGGATAGAGGGAGAGGAAATATTTCTGCAGAGCTTCGCTAGGATGAAGATGCATGCATGAATTTCATTGAAAAGGTGTAAGGAAAAAGGCTACCCTTGGGTCTTATTTATAGCCCCCAAGGTAGTTATTTTAGGGTAAGTTGTTCCTTTGGAACAACTTAATTAAGGTGTACCATGATACATGACACATTATAAGCTTAAGTTGTACCATATGCATGGTACAACATAAGCTTAAGATATTCCCCCTTTATTAGCCATATGTCGCATGCACTTATGCATATATAATGCGACTTTCCCGCTCATCCAGAGATCCTCTCCGCAAGGGAACAGATTCCCTTTGCACACGACTTCGTGTACGCGACGTTCGAGGTCCGTAATCCCTCGTACATCCCCCACAAGGGTGTACAAACGTCTTCCATATCCAACATCTCCCACTCACACTTGAGGGGATTGTAAGAGAACGTCTTTCCCTTAGTTCTTTCATCTATCATACCGAGAAATAGACCGTGCGACCGTCATGCGCGTAGAGTCTGTTGTTGTGCACTTGTTAGAGATACACAACGACCTCGAAGGTGCAAAGTTGAGTAGTTCAACGCATGCTTTACCCTAGATTATTTCTTCGCATTTCTTATACTTTATATTCAACAATTGAATCCCATCTGGATTACAATTGGCTGGCCAGCTTTGAATCATTAAAGTCTAAATGCGAATATGAAATCAATCTTCCTCTTCTTGTGAACCTTCTGATCTTGACTTGATTCGCTTTTCTAACGTGCCCTGTCGAGCCGAATTACCATAGCCCATTAGTAACACGCTAAGATAGCGATCATCTCGTCAAATCTAAAGGAACCAATTGGAGTCCTTGAGGGTAAGAGTTAAGACCCGTATGGCCTTTGAGTCTCACATAATAGAAAACACTATTGCTACTAACTCAGTGGTCGAAATGCATACGTGGTATGAACACGTATTACAACATCACTCCTTTCCCAGGGAGAGTATGTCTTAATGATGTTGTACGGATGAAAGATCAGACACCACAGTGCCTATCTTTTGAGTCCCCTTACTACTCAGGAAATATTCCCGGACTCTCATCCTGCATAAGACAGATAGGATTATAAAATCCAATGAGATCTTTTTATCCTTGTGATACAGATCTCAGATCTTTTGTAAGCATCCATAGGATGCAGATCTTTCATTCGACTAACTTTGTTAAAGTCATGACTCTAAATCATTCGTCTAATGATTTTGACTTTAAACTAGTCTCATCTCTATCTTACCCATCTGATAAGATAAGGCGGTTGCTCATGTGAGAGAGCCAACCTTAATCTGTCCGACATACACACAATTCAGCTGAGATTTCAAAAAATGTACACAAACATTTCTTTAAGAAATTCATATGCAATGCTTGAAAAGGAACTTATTCTTTTATTAAATTTGATCTTTCTTAGACATGGGAATATATATTGGTACAACTCAGCTCATACGCAATCCTTGGGATGATAAGTGTTTATAAAACACATTTCTGGGGATTGCTTTCGTAAGCTGATCCTCTATCATCTCATGCGTAGATATGTACCTTATGTCTACCTTCTTGGTTTTATCATAGTCTTTTGCAAACCTGCAGTTCCTTTAAGATACTGCATTATCCTCTTAACCGCTTTCCAGTGTTCTTGCCCTGGGTTGGATTGGTAACAACTTACCATTTCCAACGGCAAAACAGATGTCCGGTCTCGTACACACCATAGCGTACATAAGACTATCAACTGCACTGGAATATGGAACTTTTTCCATAATTTCCTTTTCCTTTTGGTTCTTTGGACACGATTCCAGATATAAATTATCGCATATGCTTATATGAATATCAATGGACTTGCAGTCCTGCACATTAAATCGTTCTAGAACCTTCTTTATATAAGTCTCCTGTGAAAGAGAAAGAAGTTTCTTCGAACGATTCCTTGAAATCTTAACTCCAAGGATATATGCGGCTTTTCCTATGCCTTTCATCTCAAATACTGATGAAAGCCAAGCCTTGATACTCATCACAAAGCCCTTGTCATTTCTGGCTATTAAAATGTCATCTACATATAGAGACATAATAACATGCTTGCTTTTAATCCTCTTGATATATACGTAGTTATCTTCATCAAACATGGAAAATCCATTTGATAAGACAACTTCTTGAAATTGTATATGCCATTGCCTCGAGGATTATTTAAGACCATATATGGACTTACGAAGTTTACAAACCTTATGTTCGTTTCCTTCTTTTACAAACCCTGGTGGTTGTTCCATATAGATCTCCTCGTCCAATTCTCCATTGAGAAAGGCAGTCTTTACATCCATCTGATGTAATTCGAGGTATAAGCAAGCTACCATTGCCAGAATCATGCGAATCAAGGTAAAACGCACAACAGGTGAGAAGTTTTCTTCGTAGTCTATCTCTTCCTGTTGCGTAAAACCTTTCGCGACAGGGCGAGCTTTATATCTTTCTATAGAGCCATCAGCCTTATGCTTGATCTTGAGAACCCATTTGTTCCCAATTGCTCTATGTCCTCTGGGTGAGTTAACTAAGTCCTAGACTTGGTTAACTTTTATGGATTTCAATTCCTCCTTCATCGCTTCCATCCATTTGTCTTTTGCAGGGCATGATGCGGCATATTTGAGATTCTTCAAGTCCTTGTTGACTCGAATTAAGATCAATTCTAATATCACTCCCACTTGAAATGTTGTTAGAATTGCTCCCACTTGGATCATTATTTCCGTATGGAATAGGATAATCGTCATTCGTATAATCCATTGGTGAAGGTTGAAAAGAATTTTCGTTTTCACCAAGAATTTCTCCCACTCGAATGAGGTAATCCTTTTGATCATAAATCTCAAAATAGAGATAAGTCCTGACTTATCTCGCCCTGTCTTGGAAACTTGTTTTCCAAGAAAGTGACATCCCTCGACTCAAACTCAATTAGCACACCATTGTCTTCCTGACTAACAAAAACATAACCTTTGGAGTTTAATGCGTATCGTTTAAAGATACATTTCCTTCCCCATGGCCCAAGTTTGCCATACTTATGGGAGGAAATATGTGCGTTGAATGCACAAACTCAAGGTAAAATGTTTAAGTCAGGAGACCTTTGGTTCCACAACTCATAAGGAGTGGAGCTAACTGATTTCGAGGGTACGCGGTTTAAAATGAAAACGGTTGTCAATAATGCATCACCCCAAAAGGTGATTGGCAAGTTAGCTTGCGCCATCATTGAACGGACCATTTTTCATTAAAGTCCTATACCTCCTTTCTGCAACACCAATTTGTTGAGGAGTATAAGGCATAGTTACCTGATGTACTATGCCTTTTTCATCACAAAGTTTCTTTAGACTTGTTGATTAATATTCACCGCCCCTATCGGTTCGCACGACCTTAATCTTGCGATCTAATTGATTCTCCACTAAACTCATATAGTTTTTAAAGCAGGTTTAGTGCTTTCACTTTTGTGGGATATCAAATAGATATGACCGAATCGGGTGAAATCATCAATTAAAAGTGATGAAATAGGACTTCCCGCGTCTTGTCTTGACATTCATCGGACCACATATGTCCGAATGGATAAGCTGTAATGGAACCTTGGCCCTTATGCCGGTTCCAAAACGGCTTGCGACAAAATTTCCCCACAAGGCAATGTTCGCAGGTCGACTTTTCAACCTTTGAAACATTTGATAGAAGGCCACGTTTGGCAAGTCTATCCATACGCTTTGGTCCAATATGACCAAGCCTTGTGTGCCAACAAATTATATTAGACTCATTAGTCAAAAATTTGTCACAAGGAAATTTTCATTACGCGAGGAATTATACATTGTACTTATTACAATAAATCCTGTGAAATACATAACCCAGAACCAATAAAAAAATTATTACAAAATAGGTCCACTTTACAATCATGAAGGAACCATATTTAACCAAGACCCATTAAATTGACCACAGTTTTAATATTCCTTTGAATATATGGAATGAAGAGAACATCATGTAGTAGGAGAGTGAGGCCGTTGTCCAAGACAAGCTTGCGAGTCCCAACGCCTTTCACTTCAACACGTGTGTTGTTTCCTACACTGATCCACTTCATTCCTTGGGTATCCGGTGATACTCCACGAAGGACCGTCTGTCCTTTGCTATGTGGTCGGTGGCACCTGAATCAATTATCCAAAAATGGATTAGATTCCACAAGAAATAGTGGACTAGAAACACATATGTAACTAGTATTACAAGTTACCTCGTCACTTCCACTCGTACACGAACGAGCATAGTGACCGAGCTTGTTGCACTTGAAGCACTTGATCCTTTTCAAGTTTTTCTTCTTGTGCCATTTCTTGTGCCCACTCTTATGTTTGGGTTCCTTGGTAGACTCAGGTTGCTTATTACGTTCATTAGAAGACTTCGAACGATCTTTACGTTTCTTTCCCCCGTGTGAGGAACTAGCAACCATGTGCACTTCTGCACCTGGCTTGGCAGCCGCAAGCCGCTCTTCCTCTAATTCGAGGTGCTTGGAAACATCGTTGAAGGTCTTGATGCTCTCATTATGAGTGAGATGCATCTTCATCTGATCCCACCCATTTGGTAGGGAACGTATGACTGCTTGGATTTGTTGCTCATCCGTGAGCACATGACCTGCGTCCTTTAACTCTGATATAAGGTTCACCATATGTCGCAGATGTTTCCCCATGGAATGATCTGGACATTTCTTATATGTATCGAACTTTATAGTTAAGGCGCGAAGTTTGGACACCGATGTGCCACCGAACTTCTCCTCTAGCTTGGACCATATGTCCATGGATAGGTCATGTTCTCGGAAGATGCACATTATGTCATCAGCCATACTGCTTAATAACGTAATGCGTGCTATCTTATTCTTCCGAGACCAAGCATCAAAAGCTTCCTTGTCTCTTCGGTGTTGGGCCGTAGTGCCCAACTCGGGTTCAATCATTACGTTCTTTAGAGTTTCGAGCACTTCTTGCTCCTCTAAAACGTATTGTATCTTAATGGACCAAAGTTTGTAATTATCGCCGTTGAGTTTTTCACCTTTGTTTAACTCAGCGACGATATTCTTTGAAGCGGAAGACATTTTACTTTTAAAATGCTGCAAAAGACACAAAACCGAAGGTTCGATCAAAAACATTGCATAAAAAATTCTTAAAATATAACTCCCACTTGAAATGATAATAGAATATCCCATTTGGATAGTTCTAAAATTCAAAACCCACTTGGAATTATATTATATTTGATAAGTTACTTTCGAAAAATATTGAAGATGTTGTTCTAGAATCGAAAAGGTCTCTATGATTCCAATCACCATCTAGAACAACTTTCAATATTCCCCCATCACTTATCAAACAATAGTACTCTTATAGTACTAGCAGCGGAAAATGAGCATTTGATAAGTTACTTTCGAAAAATATTGAAGATGTTACTCTAGAATTGGAAAGGTCACTATGTTTCCAATCACCATCTAGAGTAACTTTCAATATTTCTCCCTCACTTTATCAAATGTTAGTACTCTTATAGTACTTAGCAGCGAAAAGCGTTTTTGAAAACGTATTTTTCAAAAAAATACATTGGCTAATCTCCGTAGAGTAGAGCACAACGTCATAAGTTCATTGGCTAATCTCCGTAGAGTAGAGCACAATGACATGGCTAATCTCGCATGAAGTAGAGCATTACGGCTAATCTTCAAGGAGTAGAGCACAATTTCATAAGTACATTGGCTAATCTCCGAAGAGTAGAGCACAATGACTTGGCTAATCTCGCATGAAGTAGAGCACTATGGCTAATCTTCAAGGAGTAGAGCCCAATGAAAAACTTCATTAAAACGTTAGTCCCGTATGAACTAGTTGGCACTGTGGTTAGCCCCGTATGGGCTAATCGACACATTCGAGTTTGACCAATGCCTTTTGTCACCCCGTATGGGTCAGTTGACAAATTTGCAATCGACACAGGCCTTCTGCCAGATTGGTCGACCAAAAACACAAAATTGGTCGACCAATTTTTCAGACTGCAACTTCTTCCCAGCCAGGGCCTCTGCCCTGGCCGGTGCTTGGCCAAGGGCCGGCCAGGGCCTCTGCCCTAGCCGGCCAGGGGCCCTGGCCCCCTCGGCCAGGGCCGGCCAGGCCCTGGCCTCTGCCAGGGCCGGCCGGCCAGGCCACTGGCCGGGGCCAGGGCTCCTGCCCTGGCCTCGGCCAGGCCCTGGCCTGAGGCCAGGGCGCCGCCCTGGCCTCTGCCAGGGCGGCCTGGCCGCTGGCCGGGGCCAGGGCTCCTACCCTGGCCTCGGCCAGGCCCTGGCCTGAGGCCAGGGCGTCGGCCCTGGCCACTGCCAGGGCCGGCCTGGCCCTGGCAGTGGCCAGGGCGCCGGCCCTGGCCTCTGCCAGGGCCGGCCCTGGCCTCTGCCAGGGCCGGCCTGGCCGGCAGGCCTTGGCCAAGGCCAGCCAGGGCCGGCCTGGCCATGGCCGGCCATGGCTTGGCCATGGCCGGTCATGGCCAAAGCCATTCGGCGTTGGCCGGCCATGGCCCTTTTGGCCATGGCCGGCCACCCCCTTTGAATGGGGTTGCCGCACTTATTCCTTCCCCTTGATGGGGTGGTCGCCGGTGGTTATTGGCCGTAGCCAACCCCCTCCGCTTGAGGAGAGGGGGTGCATGGCCTTCATAGCCCATTTGGCCATGGTGCACATGCACCAAATTTCCTCTTACCCGATGGAAGTAACTACCATCATCTTCCTCGATGAAGCACCCGTTCGTCGATGAAGCACCCGTACGTCGAGAAATTAGTTATTTCCTAATGGCCGTGTGCCAAAAATGAAAAATAACACACTACGTGAACGGTCGGTTCTTCCCGTCACGGAGAGTTCCTACCATATCCGTAATGATAGGAGACCCTAACGTGAAAAGAACAACCGCTGCGTTCTCTCCGTCACGATGCGTTCCTACTATATCCGTAATAGTAGGAGACCCATTCGTGAAAAAGACAACGACTCGTTCATAGTTTCGACGGGGCGGTGGTTTGACCGGGGCGAACCCATATGGCTCTGATACCAATGAAGGATCCTGTCCAAAACAGAGTTAGGATCGATAATATGAAGTTTAGACTTACGCTTGCGTACGCTGCACGGTAGTCTACGAACTTCGCCTTCGGATTCGCCACGACGGATCGAGTCTACTCACGAACGGAGTAAGGCTACTAAATCCACAATCTAAATCTCTACTTTAGATTAAGAACTTGGATAGAGGGAGAGGAAATATTTCTGCAGAGCTTCGCTAGGATGAAGATGCATGCGTGAATTTCATGCAAAAGGTGTAAGGAAAAAGGCTACCCTTGGGTCTTATTTATAGCCCCCAAGGTAGTTATTTTAGGGTAAGTTGTTCCTTTGGAACAACTTAATTAAGGTGTACCATGATACATGGCACATTATAAGCTTAAGTTGTACCATATGCATGGTACAACATAAGCTTAAGATATTCCCCCTTTATTAGCCATATGTCGCATGCACTTATGCATATATAATGCGACTTTCCCGCTCATCCAGAGATCCTCTCCGCAAGGGAACAGATTCCCTTTGCACACGACTTCGTGTACGCGACGTTCGAGGTCCGTAATCCCTCGTACATCCCCCACAAGGGTGTACAAACGTCTTCCATATCCAACAGGTAATCCATTTAAACCCCTTGTAGATAATGTGTATTTAGTTGATGGGTTAAATCACAACTTAATCTCAATTAGTCAACGTTGTTTACAAAGTTAACTTTGGTGATGAGTTGTGTAGTATATATGATAGTAGTAATAAAAATATTTTGTTTAGTGGCACACGCTAAAAAGATATTTATATTTTGAACAAGCCAAATGCACAAGACCAATGCTTGGTCGCCGACACAAATGAGCAATTTCTATGGCACTGACGCTTTAGTCATGTGGGCTTCAAACACCTTTACAAACTATCTAAGCATAATCTAGTTAGAGGTTTTCCAAAACTTTCTTTTAATAAGAAAAGTTTTGTGTTCATACCAACATGACAAGCTTCATAAATCGTCATTTAAGCTTAAGAATGTAACTTCTACTTCTTGGCCCCTAGAGCTTTTACATCTAGATTTATTTAGGCCTACTAGAGTTGCATCCTTAGGAAATGACTTTTATGAACTTGTTGTGGTGGATGACTATTTTAGATTTACTTGGATAAGATTTTTACATAGTAAAAATAAGGCCCTTGAAAAATTTATTAGTTTATCTAAGAAAGTTCAAAAGATCCAAGTTTAAGACACCCCCATTGTCACTATTCATAGTGATCATGGAGGTGAATTCGACAATGAACTATTCTCTAATTTTCATGATGAGAATGAGACCACTCACACATTTTCCTTCCCTCATGCCCTACCACAAAATGGTGTTGTGGAAAGGAAAAATAGAACCCTAATTGAGTGTGCACGCACTATGCTTAGTGATAGCCGCATTGATTCACAATTTTGGGTGGAAGCCGTCTATATCGTGTGTTATGTGCTAAATAGGATTCTCGTGAGACCCCGTACGAACAAAACTTGTATAAATTATTTTATGATAAATGCCTGAAGTAAATTATTTCTGTGTTTTTGGTTCAAAATATTTTATTAAAAACACACACGGTAATTTAGATATATTTGATTCTCGTTCCAATGAAGGAATTTTTATTTGATATTCTGATCGTAGCAAGGCCTACTGGATATACAATAAAAGAACTTCAACGGTTGAGGAATCCTTACACGTTTCATTTTATGAGGATTTTGATGCTCATATATCTCTTGTTGATGATAGCTTGGAATTTCTATGTGATAATATGTATTATGTTAAATTAGATGATTCTATTGAAACTAATCCTCCTAACAATATTGTGGAGAATGTTCCAAGTGATCCAAATGTACCCAAAATGTTTGCTATGGTTCCGCATCATCTGTATGACTAAGTGATAGGTAATATCGATGATGGAGTCCACACAAGATCAAGGGTGGAGCACTTCAATGTGTGCTTTCGTCTCAACGATAGAGCCAAAGAACATCGACATTGCATGTGAAGATAGCTCATTGATCATGAGGATGGAAGAGGAGCTCTTCAAATATGAAAGGAACGAAGGTTGGGAACTTGTTCCTCCTCTGGAAGGCCACCATGTTATTGGAATAGAGTGGATCTTCAAGAACAAGACAGATGAGAATGAAGTCATCATCCGAAACAAGGCAAGGTTAGTGGCTCAAGGTTACCGGCAATAGGAATGTATATCTTTCGAGGGGTCTTTTGCACCGGTAGATAGATTAGAATCTATTAGGTTATTATTATTATTTGCATCATTTAAAAATTTCAAGATTTTTCAAATGGATGTTAAAGTGCATTTTTAAATGGTTATGTAAATGAAGAAGTTTATGTTTCACAACCACCTGGTTTCGTACATGAAAATTTTCCAAATCATGTTTTTAAAAACTTAAAAAAGTTTGAGACAAGCTCTTTAAGCTCGGTATGATCATCTAAAGACTTTTCTTTTGTATTTGGGTTTTAAAATAGGTGAGGTTGTTCAACACTATTTACAAAGTATCTTGATCATAACATTCTCATTATACAAGTGTATGTAGATGATATCATATTTAGTTCTACTAACACTTCATTTTGTTAAGAGTGTGCTAAGTCCATTAGGATGAATTTGAGATGAGCCATATGGGAGAGCTCACTTATTTCTTATGTCTTCAAATTTGTTAATTGGAGTAAGGGCTCTTCATCCACCAAACGAAGTACTCGGTGGATTTGATCAAGCGCTTTGGGATGGGAAGTTCCTCCTCCAAGCATACTCTAATGAGCACACGATGCATCTTGATAAGATGAGCATGGAACGGATGTTGATAATCGTCAATATCGAGGTATGATAGGTAGTTTACTTTATCTTACTACTAGTAGAGCCGATATCATGTTTTTCGTATGCTTTTGTGCACGATATCAAACACAACCACAACAATCACATTTGATTGCAGTCAAATGAATTTCTGTTATCTTAACTAAATATTTGACTATGAATTATTTTGTCCAAAGTCATGCAAATATGAGCTAGTCTCATATAGCTATGTCGATTTTTTCGGATGTAGATCCGATAAGAAAAGTACTATTGGTACTTGCCATTTTCTAGAAAATTCTCTTGTGTCTTGGTTTTTCAAGAAACAAAATTTGGTATCCATTTTAACGACCGAAGCAGAATATATCATCGTGGGTCTAGCTTGTGCACAAGTATTATGGATGAGACTAACACTTAAGGATTATGGTATCGATTGTTGTACATGTGCTATCATAGTCGATAACCAAAGTGATATATGTTTATCCAAGAACCCGGTACAACACTCTAATACCAAACATATTGATATCTTTTTATCAATGTTCATGTCCTTAATAAGGATGTTAAAATAGAGTACATCGACACCCAAAAATAAATTGTCGACATTTTCACTAAACCACTCAAGGAGGATTCCTTTGTGAGGTGTAGGAGAGAATTAGGGATTATATGTGAATCTAAACTCTAGGAGATCGTCAGTTTACATGCCATACCATACTACATCTCAATTCATATACTATGCCATGCTTCATGCTATATTGAATTGATTGGAATTATATATCTCATGTTCATTTATTGAATAATTCTTTTATAAGATATACAAGATTTTTGTTCTATGGATTGAGGAATTTTTTATTTTGATTTGAATATTTTCAAAATTTTGATGATTGTCTAGGTTTTTAAGATTATTTCATGCTGAGTTAGTTTGATTATATCTTCTTAGCTTAAGAGCTCATTTAGATTTTATCCTAGGTTCATATTATGCATTCTGGATTAGGACAGACGCCTTGTATAGTCGAACCTGACGTCTGATGTGTCTGTAATTTGTCTCTATCAGAAATTTTCATTTGAACAAGCATCTGTAGTTCTCTCACCAGACGCCTGCATAGTGGTCCAGGCACCTGGTTGTTGAACTTCATACGCCTGATCAGTGAAATTTTTGTTGTGACAATTTTCCCTAGAGCAACTCTGTTCTCTCTTCATTAACCTAGTCATCTGATGTGTTATGACCAGATGCCTACACAATTGGTAAGACGCCTGCTATGTCTTAATCAGACGTCTGGCTCCCTTAAGAATTTTTCCAACCGACTTACTTTCTTCGAACCAGACGTCTAATGCTCTTCTTGTAGATGTCTGGACCTTCTAAATTTTGTTTTTATTTTAAATTCTCCAAACACCTAGTCATCCTTCACCAGACGCCGTCGAGGGTTTTAAACGTCAGATTACATTTGATCCAACAGTTTAGATTTTTTTCTCACGTTCGTTTAAATCTCATTTTCTTCAATTAGGTCATAATCACATTCACTTCCACCATTTGGCCTAGCCTCTGCCCCTCTCTACAGCTCTTTCTTCGATTTTTCCGACCGATTGGGCCGTGCAACCGACGTCGACTGCCTCCACTCGATCTTTTATAGGATACCGACCCATCTAGGTTTATTCTCTTCTTCGTTTTCGTAGTTTTTTGTAGAACTTCGGATTAGGACTTGATTAGGGTATTAATTCTTGCGGTTTTCACATCTTCATGGCTCCCAAACACAAAGCCCTAGATTCCAAATCTCCTCCCAAACCTACCCCTAGGACCGGGAGATCCAAGAAGGCTATTCATATTGACCCTCACATCGTGTGTCTTTTGCAGAAGCCACACAATCTGTTCAACCCCATGCATAATCTACATCTTCTTCACATCAGCCACAACCCACTCCACCACCACCACCACCTCCTCCTTCAGAGTAACGTCCAGCTCTCTAATTCTATAACCCTGAGTGAGAAGGTCGATATTCATCCTCATATCCACTTGGATTATTCCAGAGAGATTTATCACATATGCTGACTGCCATGGCCTTTCTGAGATTCTTGATCATGCCGGCATTTTAGAAGTATGTCGTGATACTAAGACCATGGCCTACTATCCCAACCTAGTATGTTTGTCTTATGCAAATTGTATTAGGAACGACCTTTATTGTCTAGACACTATGGTCCAGGAGATTCACATCATTCTGACTGCCAAGACTTTAGGATCTAACCTTCGTATCCCCTCCTCTGGTCAGCACATTGTTGATATTGATATCGATATGAACAACCACACTCTTTTGTCCAAAGTTTTTCTTCATATTCCCCAGCACATCAATGCCTCTATTAAGCCCAAAGATCTCACCGAGCTTGGTAAGATTTATAACCTCATCTTGAATTCCTATATTATACCAAAATATGGGTCTTCTGATTACTTTCGACTACTTTTGTTGTCTTTATGCTCTCCTAGGAGGGATAAAGATAAACTAGGCGCAGGTCATTTTAGATCGAATCATCAACTCTTCTATCCTGCTCTACCCATCTCTTCTGACCCATATCTTTATCCACTTCAACATTCTATTGCTTCCTAATGAGCATTCCCCCACAGGAGCCCCTATATATGCCACTTTACGACGTAAGTCGAGAGGCAGCCCTAAAGGTTGCATCAAAAAAGGCAGCGGTTGCCTCTTCCTCCACAGGTCCTTCGCTTCCTCCTCCTATTACTCCATCTACTCACATCATCCCTTCTACCTCCATCATCCCATATTCATCTGATCACCCTCGTTTCTCAGAGGACTCGCTTGAAACCATCAGGGCTCAGATTGCCAGCATTAGAGTTGCCCTTCCTGCTTTGACTTCTCACCATAGTGGGTAAGGTGATGAGTTGAAGTCCATCATTGATTCATCTATTATTGGCAGTTTTGAGGGTTTGAGGACCCAGTTGCAGAGTGATCATGATTCTCTTGAGGGTCCTAGGACTACCTCTTGTTTGGTCTGGGTTCGACTGGACAAGTTGGAGCAGAGTCACAAGAGCCTGAAGACTCATATTGAAGTGATGTGTGGGGGTCAGGATGAGTTAAAGGATAAGATGTCTTCTGTCGTATCCATTGTTGTCTCTTAGCAGAGGAGGAAGGAGAATCAAGATGAGCAATTTGAGCTTTTGACTCTCCATGTTCATACGATCGATGCAAAGCTTGAGGTTGTTGTGCCTACTCTTCTGGACGTCATTTACCCTTCCTCTTCGGTTCCATCTGTCTTTAAGCCTGCTACATCAGATACCTCTAGACCAAATTCTTCTCGCTCTCCTCCTCACCCTTGATATGTTAGGATTTTCTTTTATGGAGACTCTTAGGCTTAGGATATGTATTTTTGTGTTTTTGATTGAGAGTTTTCGTAAGGATATGATGTTATGTATTGTGTATGTTGGTGTATGGATGTTAGGCTTTTGTTAGTGTCACATTTTGTTTTCATGTGACCTGTGTTGTCTTTTGTCATTGAGCAATGTATTTTGAATATCTTTTGTATCATCCCCACTTTATGTATATACTAGTATAACCCGTGCCCGTAGGGCACAGTTCTTTTAAGTGTTTTCCCCTTCAGAGTCTCTGTTACCCCCAAAATTAAAGCATAATAATTATAATTTAGTTCCCTCAAAGATTTTAGTTTCTCTAAAATTTATTCCCCAATAGAATTAAGCTCCCCCCAAAAACTTTTAGCCCCCCCCCCCCCCCCCCCCCCCCCACACCCTTCCCCCCAAAAAAAAAATTAGTTTCACCCCGATAGAACATGTGCCTTAAGAGCATTGTTCATTTAAGATTTTCACCCTTCAAAATCTTAGTTCCCACCAAAATTAAAACACCATAATTGTTATTTAGTTCACTCAAAGATTTTAGTTTCTCCAAAATTTAATCCCAAGAGAATTTAGTTCCTCCGAAAATTTTAGTTACCCCCAAAATTTAGTTGCATCCCGATTGAACATGTGCCTTAAGGGCACGGTTCATTTAAGAGTCTCCCCTTTCAAAATCTTAGTTCCCCCAAAATTAAAGCACTATAATTGTTATTTAAACTAAAATTCATGCAAATTAAATTCTAAAATCTTGTTTTTAAACTAAAATTCATGCAAATTAAATTATAAAATCATGTGACCAAAAAGTTATATTCCTAAATATACAAAACAAATCTAATCCTAAGATCCTACCAAACAAAAAGCCTTTAAACTAAATTCAACAATCAAAATTCATAATGCCAGAGATGGTAAATCCTAAAGTAATGTCCAGAAATGTTAAGTACGGTTACGTCCCTAAACTAAAAAAGTTAACACACCAAAAATCTAAATCGCACGTACATCTCATGAATAATGTAAAAGATGAAATTCAGGGATGTTATGCAATGTCAAAGAGTGCACACATTGAACTAGTATCTAATACACAGTCTATATATGAAAAATTAGTATTTTTCCTATATTACAGAAATGTTGTTACAATGATAATCAGGGGTCTCATGCTTTAATCAAGCTGATGATGATATATTTTTGGTTGAGATACTCTAAACGCTTAAGCTATTAGGTAGACGTCAAACTTTAATTTTTTGTTACCAAAATCTTTTATTATTTCCATGCGGGATTATTTTTAACGTCCCTCTCAAACTTAAAGGTGAACTCACATTTGAGTTTGAAAGCTAGACTAAAGAAGAACACCCAACCATGTTATAAAAGAGTTTGAGCTCTGATATCATATAAAAATGATAAAATAGGATCAGAGGGACTACAATGAGTTAAATTTGTGAATTTAAATCAAATCCGAGAAACCCATTTGTACCAAAACTATACTTATTACCAACAGAACCTAGTTATATGATGACCACAATCGAATTTAAGAAACCCCTGCATACCAAAAATAAACATAGTTATACAATGCCCTAAATAAATCTAACTATTGAAATCTGTATCGAATCAAAATAAACAAAAAGATAACAACTCTTACTTGAGAAAAAACAATGTGTACCTCTCTAGACCAAAGGAATTTGCAGCAGCCACAACACTATGCAATCAAGTCCCAATTAAAAAATTTGGTCATCAACAAAATAGAATTTTGACTTCATCAAACACCGGAATCATAAAATGGCAACAAAAATAACACAAAATTCAACCTAATAAACAAATTGTACATCAAAATGAGTTGATGGCAACCCCCCAAATTGAGCCACTGATTTCAGATAGAATCCAACTCCTCTAATAGCTGCTATAAAAGGTTTTGATAGCTACCCAAGTGTAGCTGAAACTATAGCTAATAAAGATTCAAGCATTATTTCCCATTGACCTCTTTCCTACATACCTACTGTCATTTGATTCACATAAACCATCTAGCTCAAATGAACAGAAATAGGGTTGTTGATGAACGAGCTTGAACGAGCTTGAACGAGCTTGAACAGTGAGCTTGCTTTTGTTCATGAACAAAATCATTGTTCAAGCTCTGTTCGTTTACTAACCGAGCTCTAAAAATCTGTTCAAGCTTGTTCGTTAAGCTTACCTAACGAACATAAACGAATGTAAACGAACATTTACCGAGCGTGTCCATGAGTAGTTCATCAAACATTCTGTTCGTTAACAAGACTTATCGACCTTGTTCGTGAACATGTTCAGGAACATGTTCGTGAACACTCAAATTAGTCGTATTCATGAACAGATTTTCAAACAAACGAATGAAATTTAATTTTTTAATCAGTAATATTAGTATTAAACCATAATTGCCAATGACTAAATCAATTAAATAAAAGGATTAAATATTTTGCAGGAAAAAAAACAAATCCAGCATAATAGCTCCATAAATCCCATTCCAAGCATAGTAAAAATATAGTATTTGTCTAAATGTAATACAATGTAAGAACCCATTATTCCAACAATTCCACCATCAATGTATTATAATGACCATACCAAAAGACCGCATGACTTTTATCGTATGAATACTATGTTCGCCTTAAGATGATAACAAATGCCTTAAGGTAAACGAACATTCAAGTTTTTAGTAAATGATATCTAAACGAACACTTAACGAGCTTGTTCATGAACATCACTTAACGAGCTTGTTCATGAACACTTAACGAGCTTGTTCATGAACATAAATGAACAAATACAGTTATATTCAAACTCTGTTCGTTTACTAACCGAGCTCTAAAAATGTGTTCAAGCTTGTTCATTAATCTTCCCGAACGAACGTGTAAACGAACATGAACCTAGCTTGTTCACGAGTAATTAGTCGAATGTTTTGTTCGTCAACAGCCCTAAACAGAAAACCTCATTGTATCATAGATTACCTTAGAAGCATACATATATCAATAAATTTAAATAATCCTCAAATGCCCCTCTCCCCAATAATCTCCATTAGTTACCATTGCAGTAGCTCATCTCATCATGTTTAGTAATCAGAAAGCAAAGACGCATGGAATCTGCGCTCAAACCTTTCCAAGATTGCAACTTTATGGTTTTACAAAGCATTCTACTCATTCCAAGAAGCCCAGCTTACAAAAAGATCCATTGTTCCAGTTAAAGTAGCTCTTTTTCCAACGATCGTAGCAGTAGTCTACAAATGTTCGATTTAAAACAAAATATAATTAAGAAAAATCATGATTTTAAATCAATAAAGAAAAATTGAAAGTCGAATAACCAGATGCCCAGAGAAATTCCTTCAATAGATCATTGCAGAGCCCTCGTAGTTTACCAGTGAACCGAGGAGCTACTTCATCTGGTAGAGGACCGAGCGGGTACATATCATAGTATTGATGAAGAAAACTCCTAGTGATCGGCACCAAAACCATCGGTAGAAGTCGACCATGAAGCCTTAATTTTGATTAAAGAATCTATGCTAAAAGTCTAAAACCATCCCCTCTTTGTTCTGTCAAATAGAATCTGTGCTAAAAGTCTGAAGACCAAAAATTGCATGTATGATAAAACTAAAAAAGAAAAGAAAATGGGTTAACATTGCAGCAAAAAACACTCCATTATGGCATGTATGATTAAAACTAAAAAATCACCAAAACTGCCTGTTACAAGCAATAACCCAAAAAAAATAAGCTCAAATCTACACTACAAACAAATTCAAAAAAACTCCATGTCAAATTTGTCATTGAATCATTATCTCTCCATTTAGTTGTTCTTACAAATTACAACATAATGTATCATCAAGCACACAATTAATTAATGGAGAAACTGAGAGGGCAGTCGTATGCTTATCATACAAATTCAATAGACCTCTTTTCTGCAACCAAAATGAAACAATAAAATTAATCATCAGGGAAATATTATTGGCAGTCGCATGTTTACAAAGCAAAGTGTTGTAGATGACGGTGGATATTCTAGTAATTCACCTTATTGCAATATTCTCCTACCTGTCTGAATCTTCTTCAAGAAAAATAACTGAGTTCTTGTGAAATTTAATGTTAAGTCCAAAGGCTAACTTGTATCCATATAACACCAACTTGTATCCCCACATTTCCAAAACAATAAAGTCTTAGCGGCATAACTCAAAGTTCTATTATTGACAGTGGATATATAAAAATTTTGTGTGAAAGTATTAGCTACTGATACAAACAACAAAGGGGGCAGATGATCCACTTATCTTAAACTATTCTTGAAGGAATTTTCTTTCCATGGACTCCATTGACTTGAAGCAAGAAATCATACCTAAGTCAGGTATGTTTATTTTTTTACAGTTACAGCTTGATGAATCTGATATTCGTTGAGGCATTACATCAAACATCTCATGTGAAAGAATAATGGGTACCAACTCCATTAAAAAGCATCAGAAAAAATCGCCTTAGACGACTGACCAATGGGAAGGAGAGGGAATGTGAGCGACTGATTAGCGACGTAGGGATGGCAGCTTTATCGAGGACATGGGGAGCTCTGACGTGGGTCCGAAGCAAGAAGAAGAAGAAGAAGCTCATGAACCTATCAAACCATAATACACATCAGAAAAAAATCCCCTTTTATGAACCTGATTAGAAAAAGTTTTTGGAATTATAAATCACATAACCCCTCCTCACCTTTCTGCTCTAATCTAATGAAGAATATTTTTCATTAGTCATGAAAGAGATTTTTTTCTACAAAATTTTGACTAATAGATTTTGACTAAAACTTTTCACTAATGGGTTTATAGAACAACCCAGCTCACCTTTCTACTCTAATCTATATTAGAAAAATTCATTACTTGAAGTTGTTTATAGAACAACCCAGCTTACCTTTTTTCTTTAATCTGATGTAGAAAATTGTTCATTAGTCAAAATTGTTTATAAAACAACCTAGCTAACCAGATCACAACCCCAGGAAACTGTATTAGAAAAATTTATAAGATCATATTTAAGCAAAAAAACTTCACTTCACATCATAGAAGGAAAAAAAATTTAAGGGGGAAGAGGAAACTTCAGCTTAACAAAAAATTAACAGACAAAGCCAAAAACTCACATTTACATCAAAACAGGAAAAATTGCTTTTTGTGAACCTAATCAGAAAAAATTTAAGGAATTCTGGATCAGAAAAACTTTAAGAAATTGTCGTTTGTTTTAACCTGTTTGTAATTGATGTGATTTAGGTCGCCCACATCATGGAAGAGGAAGACTTCGGCTTTGGGGATAATTCTGACAAAGATAGATGCAGAGTTATATTAGTGCTTGCAATTTTATGATTTTTAACATGAAATTAACAGAAAAATGCATCAGATCACTCACATTTACATCAAAGCACTGACCTCCCGTCTGTTTTGGCACGCAAATCGGGACAGTGATACAAGGATTAGAATTTGTACACCGCAAGCACACGGTGTCGAAGTGTGGCTTGGGGGTCGATCACGGGGAGGCGTGTGTTGTGCTTGGAAACAATCAGGGACCCGGGTCACCCGGGGGATGAGCCAGCCAAATCTTAGTTGTTGTCACGATAGTAATCTAACAGAAAAGATGTAAGAGGTAAAAAGGTAACCTAGGACTTTGGCTTCCGCCCTAATCATAGGTTCTCACTATTGAGGCCGAAGGATAAGAATGTGACCGAATGCTAGGGTTTAGCGGTGAGACATTGCCTCTAAAAGTGATACCTAGCATCCCATGGGTCCAATATTTCGGTCGATGCCCAGGATGATACGCTAGGTCTACCCAGGTTTGGATGGTGGGCATTCCTATGTCCAACACCACCCGACTCCAGGAGCACTAAGCTCGCAATGATTGCTCCCGACATTTCGTCCAAGCCATTCCCATGTGCAAGGACTCAATGTCTACGCCAGGGGGTGAGCTGTGGCTAGAGAATCAAACTCTCGTTTTATTTCCTCTGGCCCGACGGTCAAAGGCGGTCTTTCTCCCATCGATGACAATGAAACGCCCCCGCATAACCATCTAAATCCCTAGATCCAATCAGATCCATAGTCATATGGCCGTTCCCGGAAGAATCCAGCAAGGGGCTTCCACCAATGTCCCAGATTGAAGAACTACTCACTATACATGGTATGAAATGCAATAAAACTGGATATAGCCATAAAATAGAAATCATGCGATTGATTACTATAGCAAATAGAAGTATAAACACAATATCAAAATATAAGAACGATCAAAGAACATACAATTAGAGTTTAATTCAAAGCAGCCAGAAATCCCTAAAACAGCTTAAAATGGGGATCCTCGTTTCTGGAAAAACCTAGCCCTATTTATACAAGTGGGCAAGATGCCAGGGAATATTCCCAGAAGAAGACAAAAATAGACACTCACCCGATCGGTTGAAACTCCATCCGATCAGGTGAGACGACGGAAAGATTAGTCTTCAGCTTCTGATAAATCTCACCCGATCACTGAACCGATCGGGTGAGTCTTCAACTTCTTAAGCATGGGAAGCAGCAGCTACAAGTGACTCGATCAGTTGACAAGTCAACTGACCAGGTGAGCTTTGGCCTTCACAACAACATTCTGTTTTATATCCACCCGATCACTGAACCGATCGAGTGGATCTGTCTCTCCCTCGGGACTGATACAGCCGCATGAACCGATCGGGTGACTGTTCCACCCGATCGGTTGAGAGCTGATACATGGTTTATCTTGACGATTAGCTCTCAGAATCTCGTGCGATACCACCCGTTGCTCCGAGGACTCTTGATGTTGGCCGTAAATCTCACATGCGCTAGTAATGTCCTGCAAATGTATACAAACACAACAAAAGTGAAAAGGAACTAAAAACATAAAGGAACGGATATGAAACAGAGAGGAACGACGGAAAACGATGGAGAAGACGTGTGTGAATATATAAAATATAAACGCACGTCAAAATCCCCCAAGCAGAACCCTTCCTCGTCCTCGAGGAAGACGAGTGAGAATAGAAGCCCGGCGGGAGAAAACAGAGAGAGAAATAGAAAAAAAATAAAAAAAAAAGGAATCCTAGATTACCCGTTAGAGCCAATAGAAAAAACACAACACACTAAGCAATTACGCGAGAAGCATGTCACTAAGCCCAGAAATACGAGTTCCTACTAGTGTCGTGGGTCCATGCGGTGAAGCGCAAGTGAGTGTGGTGGGCTAGCCAATGGTGTAACTATCTAAATCATGTAATGAAGCTCCATATACACATATCCATGGAATGACCCAAATATCGAATCAATTCGAGTTAGCGGTGAATAATAGTTCAAACATGCATGAGAATAGAGTAAGAATAGAAACATGTCATATGTCAGGGACTCTGCCGCTAGAAACTAGGAAATCGCCGCACGATCACCGAGATGATTGCCAGAAAGCTCCTATGCCAAGTGTGTTCGAAAACGAAAGTGGTTGAATAGGTTTGGAGGAGTGCACTTGGTGCAAATTCTCTTCCTCCCTTTATTCATGGCGGTAGGAGTAATATTAACAACAAGATTTTTTTTGGGTCTGGATTTTTGTATATATTTGTGGATTTTGGCTATACAAATTCTTTCTCTTTTTTTCTTTTTGAATTTTATTTTCTTTTTTTGTAGAAGTGGGATAATGCGCATTCTCCAAAAGCATGAGAACGATGCGCTGGTAAGTGGCAAAATTGTGTACTCTCCCAAGTGGAAGTAAAGTACACGATGAGGGGATTTGAACCAAGCAAAACAAAAAAGAATTCGAATTCTAAACACTTAGAAAAAGGTGTTTTTTCGTGGATCAGAGTGTAGGCAACATGGGTTATCATAGTCCTATTGGTAGAGTCCCGACACATGCGATTTGAAGCGTACATATATAGGATGATTCATGCATAATGAAGCAGGAAGTATAAGCAATATACCACATATTCGAAATTGAAACATGATAATCTAGGGGTTATCCATGGATAGGCATATAAAACAAAATCACAATGTTGAAGCACACCAAATAGCTAGTCACAACACACAACTCAACGCAAAAGGCAAATTGAACCGACGGAGCATAAAATGCAACAGAACTCGGCTTCCTAGGGTTAGTGAAGATAGGTGTCATAGCACAGCTAAGTGCGTGTGTGTGGTTTGGTGGCAGTCTCATCATGCGGGGTCATCTCTAGGAAAGAGGGGATAAAAGGATGGAAAAAAGAAAAAGAAAAACACGACGAAAATGACTCAAATGGAGAAAAGGACACGACTGACGCACATAGTGCGACTCCCCCAAGCTGAACATTGCATTGCCCTTATCTTTGCCTTTTGCCATCATATTGTGGCGATTGGGTGTGATATGCAAGATGATATGTGGGTGCACACAACAAATAACAAAGTGACAAAAATAAAAATTCCTGGGCAATAAAATAAGCAAGTTATGGAGCGAGTTTATCCAGCAAACGATGCGGCTCCTAGCTCCAAAAGATCCCACAATGCACGAGGGAGTGATCCGGAGAGCCGCCGTACACCAATCCAAAGAGAACAAGGTTTTTGAAAATTAGGGAAATTAGGGCTGGGGTTTCGAGGTGTTTGCAGTTTGAATGTTGTCGATGGATGGGCCTTGATGGTGGGAAAGTAGTGGAGGAAGTGGAGGATGCTGATTAGTAATGGTGGGAGTGAGGGAGAAGATCGTTTGGGAATAAATCGAAACGAGCAGATCGAGTGGGGTTTTGGGAGGTCGGGTGAAATGGCAGTCGGGTGGGGGTTGGGTTATATAGGGTTTGGGTGAACCGATCGGGTGGAAATCACCCAATCGGTTGGATAAAATTTTAAAAATCTCTTGGATCAGCAGCTACAGGTCACTTGATCGGGTGAGAACTCACCTGATCGGTTGAGAACTCACCCGATCGGTTGACCGCTCTCCAAAAAACTTCCCAAGCCTCTGTTTTCTTCACCCGATCACCAACCCGATTGCAGACTTTATCACTCAATCGGTTCATTCTTCGGCTAAAGCTGACCACTTACTGAAACGATCCACCCGATCGGTTGATGTATGACCCGATCGGGTGGGGCAATTCCTGCACAAAAAGTTTAATTTCTCTAAGTTTCCCAACAAAAAATAATCCCCACAGCTGCATTTATTCACGAAAATTAATAAACTCATCTTATTAAAAACCAACAGAAGTTTAGAACATGGGTTTCCTCCCATGAAGCACTATTTTATATATTCGTTCGCTCGACTTTCGATATAATATTCAGGGTGGCTTGAATGGGTGACACTCAACGGTTGGCGTCCTCTCAGCGGTTGGGGCAAAAGTTCTGGTTGTTGACAGTGACGACAAATGGATGGTCTCAATCACTCCCCCACTGGTGATATCCGAGGGCTTCTCCTTTCTATTGGCGACACATGCCACTCTCTTCAGGATACGCACTTCGTCGGTGCTGAGCACCAGAAGCTCTTTGCCCTTGCTCTTCATCCGAGCATTCTTTCCAAATCCAGGGGGATTTGACTAGGAGACACATTCTGGCTCAATAATTTCCTCTCCGTCTAGCCTAGAGTGCTCCTCTACTCCATCCAAGTCTTCAGTTGGGTCCCTAAAAAGAACTTCCAATGCTCCTGATTCATTAACTCTCTCTTCTTCAATCTCCAGAAGATTACAATTGGACTCCTCGGGTGGTAGCTTCATGGACAGCGCCAAGTCGAATTTCACCATTTGATCGCCGACGTTTAAAGAAAATTTTCCTTTCTTTATGTCGATGAGCACACCGGTGGTCGTCATAAAAGGTATTCCGAGAATAACCGGAGTGTGATTATCCTCGGGCATATCCATCACCATAAAATCCACCGGCACATGTCCACCATGAACATTAACTGGTAGGTCGTCGTCGACTCCCATGGGGTACTTGACGGATCGATCGGCTAGCTGCAAGGTCATCCCCGTAGGTTCCAATTCTCCTATGTTGATTCTTCTGTAGAGTGAGCGGGGCATCAGACTTACACTTGCTCCCAAATCAAAAAGTGCTCTGTTGATAGAGACTTCCCCTATAGAGCACGGAATTGAAAAACCTCCCGAGTCTTTAAGCTTCGGCGGATTTTCTCGTTGAATCAAAGTGCTACACTCCGCTGTAAGGACCCCCTTTTCTTTTCTTGTCCCCTTCGTCATTAGATCCTTAAGAAATTTTGCGTACGAAGGAATAGTCTCAATTGCTTCTAGGAATGGGATCTGAAGACTTAGATCCTTCACCATCTCATAGAACCTGCCATACTTTTCGTCAATCTTGGCCTTGGCAAGCCTTTGCGGAAATGGGACCGAAGGCTTAAAACCCCTCAAGTCTTCACCCTCATTCTTGTTCCTTTTCTCAGATTCTTCTTCCGGAGTCACGGGATTTGATGTTGAAGCTCTGTTATCATTCCCCTCCATATCCGGTTGCACATTGATAATGGGTGCTTCATTATCTTTCTTGGCCTCCAGTGCTGGCATCTTCTTTCCACTCCTCAGAATAATAGCGGAGACATTCACTTGACCGTCTGTCAAGGCTAAGGTTTGGCTCGGTCTTCTAGGATTCACCTCCGGTTGACCCGGTAATTGTCCTTGCGTCTTTTGGAGGTTTTCTTCTAGTAATCCCAATTGGGTCACTTGGTCGGCCAAGGATTTCTGCCCAAGCTGTAGTTGTTGAGTGATCTTCTCCTGATTCGAAATGTACTGAGCCAGGAGGTTCTCAATCGAAGAGACCACTCGTTGCTGTTGATTGTACTGCTGTTGTTGGGGCGAAGGTTGCTGATGTTGAGGAGGAAACTGTTGATACATTTGTTGAGACGGAGGAGGCTGGTATAGTTGTTGCTGAGGAGGTTGCTGAAATTATTAGTAGGGTGCCTTGTAGCTAAAATTTGGATGATTCCGATTGTTGGGAGAATATCCAGGGTTAGAACTTGTTCTCGACGGATAGGACGCATTTCCCGTAGGATTATAGAATAATGCACTTGCTTGATCCACGGGCACCGAAATCTCTCCAACACCGAAGTCTCAAATCACTTCAGTTTCCACGGCCGCTACTTGCTGTGGGTTAGCGGCACCGGCTGCAACCATAAACGCTGAAATTTGAGTGGAAAGCAAATCCAATTTTCTTGATATCTTATCCACTTCTTCAATCCGATGCATGCCACCAGCTTTTGGTGTAGCACGCTCATCACTCCACCTCTCATTGTTGGATGCCATATTCTCCAAGATAGTTCCGACATCCACTTCGTTTCTTGACATGAAAGATCCACCTGCTGCGGCATCCATAGAGGACTTCAAATCGTCCCTCGGTCCATTATAGAATAGGTTGGTGATCTGCCAACGGGGGAGCTCGTGGTGAGGACATTTCCTTTGCATTTCTTTGT
The DNA here is from genome assembly GCA_030789695.1 of Scilla litardierei. Taxonomy (NCBI): domain Eukaryota; kingdom Viridiplantae; phylum Streptophyta; class Magnoliopsida; order Asparagales; family Asparagaceae; genus Scilla; species Scilla litardierei. Next base: position 165,016,017 of record CM061133.1, read on the forward strand.
ATCTCACCCATGCTTCTTGTAGCGACTCATGGCTAGCCTGGGAGAAAGAGGAGATTTCGCTTCTTAGCTTCATCATCTTTCCCGAAGGAAAGAACTTGTTAAAGAATGCGTTCGAAAGCCGCTCCCATGTTGTAAACATGTTGGGGTCCTTTTACCTCAGCCATTGCTTCGCTTTATCCCGGAGAGAGAACGAGAATAGTCTTAACTGAATAGCCTTGGTTGATACGCCATTGATCTTAAATGTCTTACACTTCTACAAAAAAGAGTCTAAGTGCTCGATGGAATTCTCCATGGGAGCTCCAAAAAATTGGCCTTGTTGGATCCAAGCCATAAGTGATGGCTTCAACTCAAAATTTCCAGTCGTAATGGCCGGAGGTTGAATGCTGGATGTAGACCCAATAGATGGCATCGAATATTCGAGTAAAGACTTGGGAGGAGTGATGTTTCCTGCCATGGCGGAAAATTCTTCTCTTCTTCTTATTTCTGCGTTCAAACATGTCACCCCCCGCTTCCCTAAAATGGAGGCGAGACGTGAAAAGGTCCGCACGAGAGTGAAGCTGTGAAGCCCCAAACCCGATAAGCGTCAATAAAACATAAGCAGGTCCCTGTAACCACAACGGAACAACAATAATAACACAAGGAGAGACAGAAATAAAATTCCCATATCTCAAAAATTGTCCAACATGAAAATTAAGTTCAACATCCAGAAAAGCCACCAGGCTAAAAGAAAGAGTCTAAAAGGCCCAGAACAAGGCCAAACAAAGACAAACGTAACAGAGTATAGGTGCTACGCACCGACAACAAAACAGCAGTCTAAACAAAAGAAAGCTCAACGAAGACACTATGACTGGTCCCCAGTGTCCACGTACTCCTCGCCAAACACAGACTCGGGCACGGCGTCCGCAAACACCTCGTCCTCAACAACGGGCCCAGGCTCGAGATCTAACATGTGTCACCCAAAAGAGTAAAGGGGCACACGTCAGCAAGTCTAAAAGACTTGGGCAAGGAAACTGAAGGTAAGGTAAACTAGCAACCTAGCAGTTATAGTATGATGCATGACATGGCAAGTATAGTATGGAAGAGACAAGTAAGGGAAGTACAAGTAGCAAGTATGTCACTGATGACAAGTAAAACACGGACAAGTACAAGTCAAGTGGTTCACGTCAAGTGAACAGTCAAGTAAACAAGTTGTACACAGAGATTCCGCCTGTTGGCTAGAGTGGCTGATCGGGCCAACTCCTAAGCTCAAGTGACCGTTTATCTCTACCCCTCCACGTGTATCGAGCCAGGGAATTACCCCGAACACGGAATGCTCGCTTCTGGAACACGAGCCAGGAAGTGTGTTTAACATGTATGGCGTAGGGTTATGCCCACGTATAGTGGGTGCCTAGCCGGAAACTAGTAGGTCGGGCATTGGCTATCAACCAACACATGGCCCGCTTCTGGAACACGAGCCAGGAAACACAAATATTGTAGCGTGTGCTACGAATGCGACGTACAACATGGATAGCATGGATGACAATGTATTCGCGTACTGATAATAAAAATTAAACATGACATGGTAGTTATGCAACATGGTAAACGATGGTCCTAGCTTCGTTGTCAAGCTAGTTCTGGAATTTACACCTAGGCGAGTATCATTTCGTCGCCTAGTCTCTTTTATGCCTACAACAAGCAAATGGCATAAAACATGCCCTAAACCCTAAGTGGCAAGTTTCACTTGCCTAGCACCGAGGATGACGATCGCGAGGGTTCGTCTCACGGATGCTAATCTACGGGGGAGTCGCTGTTATGGGGAAACAACCATCAAAACAACATCCATTCATTAGGGTTTCACAAAAACATAACGGGTTATGAAAACAGTAAGAGGTCGATCATTACCGTATAGGAAACGGAATAACGATGCCGAGCAACCACGGCGACGGAAGAAACGCTTCGGGGAACCAAGGGTTCAGATCTGGAAAAGTTGGGGAAAATCTGGAGAAATGGGGTTTGATGTGGATTTTGGGGATTTGATGGAGATTTGAGGAAGATGAGAGGTAGAATGTGTTAAGGGAGGGTTTAGATGATGGAGGATGAGCTTGGGATGAAGGAATAAGGGTTCGGGGAAGAAGGGGGCTCAATGGGGGAGAAATTAGGGTTTTAGGTCGTGAGGAAGGAGAACAAAACGTTTGGAGGGGTATTTATAGAGATTGGTGGCGGCTAGGGCAAAACTAGGGTTTCCTGCACTGCTTAGTCGGTCAAAGAACAACTGCCGACCGACTAGTTTGAGAACTAGTCAGTCGGTTGACCAACGCAGACTGACTAAGCGTAAACAGTAGCTCCAGTCGACAACCTGAACTAAGAGTTAGTCGGTCATAGAACAACTACTGACCGACTAGTTTGACATCTAGTCGGTCGATGAACGTTCTTAGACCGACTAAGAGTAAACAGTAACTCGACTGTACAGACGAACTAAGAATTAGTCGGTCGGAGTACAAAACTTAACCGACTAGTTTAACAACTAGTCGGTCAGAAGATGAACTTAGACCGACTAAGAATGAACAATACTGATACCAAAAATTAGTAATTGAGTTAGTCGGTTAAAGAAGCATTGCTGACCGACTAGTTTGCAACCTAGTCGGTCAACCAACGTTTTTAGACCGACTAACGACAAACAGTAACTCCTGAATAACTTTTCAAGCCCGCTAGTCGGTTCAAGAAGGTTTTCCGACCGACTGGATCGTCATCTAGTCGGTCGATGCCCCTTCTTATACCGGCTAACGTGCACCAAAAGTTCCGAAATGGAGCGCGAAGCTCCGGGATCGATTCCTAAGACTCCTAAGCTTGATCTAACAATAAGATACGACCGATACGAAGCCCGTCATGAATGACTTACTTCAAAATTGACGATTCTAAGGAAGAAGCTAAGAAAACACCACGAAACGATCGAAAATGAAAGTTACGGAGACGATAACCACATATAAGGAGAAAATCCACCAAAATATATAATATAATATAATAAATCCAGATACATGAAAAACCAGTCGTTACATCCTCCCCAACTTTAGAAAAATTCCGTCCTCGGAATTTCCCAACACTCACGTGTCCGGGAACAAAAGTGGGTAGCGCTCTCGCATCTCATCCTCATTCTCCCAAGTAGACTCTCCGGGTGAGCCGTGTCGCCACATCACCCTCACAAGATTGACAACCTTGTTCCGAAGTGACTTCTGACGCCTGTCCAGAATCTGCACTGGATGCTGGTCATACGTCATGTCGGGGCGAACGGTAATCTCCGAAAAATCCACAGCATGAGATGGATCGCTGATGTATCGACGAAGCTGCGACACATGGAAAACATTGTGAACTCCTTCCAAAGATGGCGGCAAGGCTAAGCGATAAGCTACCTCGCCAACTTTCTCCAGAATATCAAACGGTCCAATGTATCGCGGGCTCAACTTCCCTCGCTTCCCAAAACGAATCACACCACGATTCGGGGAAATCTTCAGAAACACATGATCTCCAGGCTGAAATTCCAAAGGACGACGTTTAGCATCCACCCAATGCTTAAAACGGTCCTGAGCAATCCTCAACCTCTCCCGAATGCTCCTGACAATCTCCACAGCCTCCACAATCATCTCAGGTCCCAACAGCTCCCGATCACCAACGTCATCCCAACTCAATGGCGATCGACATTTCCTCCCATACAAAGCGGCGAAAGGTGCCATTCCAATAGACGCCTGGTAGCTGTTGTTGTAAGAAAACTCCACCAGATGTAGATGGTCCTCCCATGAACCCTTGAAATCCAACATGCACGCCCTCAGCATGTCATCCAAAATCTGAATCGTCCTCTCGGACTGGCCATCCGTCTGCGGATGGTACGCCGTGCTGAAACTCAGACGCGTACCCAAACTCTTCTGCAAACTCTGCCAGAACTGAGATGTGAACCTCGTGTCTCTATCCGACACGATACTCACGGGGACTCCGTGAAGCCGCACAACCTCCTGCACGATTCACGTTACCTCACTATCAAAACTAGGAAAAGGAAATAAAAACGGAGGGTAAAAGAATTTTACCTCCATATATCTCCTCGCTAGCGCCTCAGTGGACTGTCCCACTCGGAATGGAATAAAGTGCGCGGATTTGGTCAATCGATCTACGATCACCCAAATCGCGTCATTTTGCTTCGGACTCCGAGATAGTCCAGTCACGAAATCCATAGTGATGTGTTGCCATTTCCACTCCGGAATCGGAAGCGGTTGTAGCAACCCGGCCGCACGCTGATGCTCCGCCTTCACTTGCTGGCAAACCAAACACTTGGCTACACTCCGAGCCACACTCCTCTTCATGCCATGCCACCAATAGTTCAGACGAAGATCCTGGTACATCTTGGTGCCACCAGGATGCACAGAATACGGCGAACTGTGTGCCTCCACCATCAACTCCTCTCTAATATCTCCAGCTGGTACACACAACCTGGCTCCAAACCTCAGCGAGCCATCCTCATGAATCAAAAAGTCAGTCCGCAGACCAGCTTCAACCTGTCCTCGAATCCTTACCAATTTCGGATCCTCAGCCTGGCCAGCCTTAATCCGATCCACGATCGTCGACTGTACCTGCATGTACATCAACGAAGAAGCCTCCCCGGGAAGAACAATCTCCACACCAGACCCGCAAAAATCCTGCTGCAATCTCCACTGCGGAGTCAAAACCATCACCGCGGGAAGCCTACTCAAGTCATCTGGCACCACATTCACCTTGCCAGGGTGATACTGCAAATCAATCTCATAATCCGCCATGAGCTCCAACCATCGACATTGTCGCATGTTGAGCTCCTTCTGAGTAAAAATGTACTTCCGGCTTTTGTGATCGGTGAAGATTTTCACTTTCTCACTCAGCAAGAAGTGCCTCCAAATCTTAAGAGCAAACACAATGGCAGCCAACTCCAAATCATGCGTCGGGTAATTCTTCTCATGAACCTTAAGCTGACGAGACGCATACGCCACAACATGTTCGTGCTGATGCAACACACAACCGAGACCCTTGCCAGCAGCATCGCAAAAGATCTCAAATCCACTGCTGTGATCCGGCACAACAAGAATGGGGGCAGTCGTCAACCTCTCCCTCAGAACACCAAAAGCATTCTCACAATCATCTGACCAAACAAAAGGTACATCCTTCCGCGTCAACCTGGTCATCGGCTCCGCAATACGAGAAAAGTCCTTAATGAAACGCCGATAATAACCGGCAAGTCCAAGGAAACTCCGGATCTCAGATGCTGACGACGGAACAGGCCACTCTCTGATGGCCCTAATCTTCTCGGGATCCACTGAAATACCATCTCCAGTCACCACATGCCCCAGAAAAGCAACTATATCCAGCCAAAACTCGCACTTTGAAAACTTAGCATACAACCGACGCTTCCTCAGAATCTCCAACACCGTCCTCAAGTGCGAGGGATGCTCTTCCTCCGACTTCGAATAGATCAGAATGTCGTCAATAAAGATAACGACAAACTTATCCAAAAAGTCGTTGAAAATCAGGTTCATCAGATTCATGAAAACTGTGGGTGCGTTAGTTACGCCGAAAGGCATAACCACAAACTCATAGTGTCCATACTTCGTCCTGAACGTTGTCTTCGGAACATCATCCTTCTTCACCTTCAACTGATGGTAACCACTCCTCAAATCCAATTTAGAAAACACCCTCGAACCTCCAAGCTGATCAAAGATATCATCGATGCGAGGCAGCGGGTATTTATTCTTAATGGTCACCGCATTCAACTCCCGATAGTCCACGCACATGCGACGCGAACCATCCTTCTTCTTTACCAACAACACCGGTGCTCCCCACGGAGACACACTAGGATTGATATAACCCTTCTGTAAAAGCTCATCCAACTGTTTCCGCAACTCTTCCAATTCTGCAGGTGCCATACGATACGGCGCCTTCGAAATGGGCTGTGCACCCGGAACAAGATCAATAGAAAATTCTAAAGCTCGATCAGGTGGCAAACCAGACATCTCCTCGGGGAAGACGTCATCGAAATCATGCACCACAGCTGGCCTCTCCAACTCCATCTGCATAGCCACAACCTCCACCGGTCTGGCCCGAAATCGGACAGGACCAAGCGAACTGCTACCACGGCTGAACTCAAATACTGGATGTCCGGGAATCTCGAACACCACCTTCTTCCTCCTACAGTCAATCGTAGCATAGAAGCTCGCAAGCCAATCCATCCCAAGAACTGCATCATAGTTGATGATGTCGTGGACAATGAAATCAGCGCAAAGCTCACGTCCACAAACCACCAACGGGCAAGAATTGCAACCAAGATGCACCGAGACCACACCGTTCCCTGTAACGATACGTCGACAAGGAATGCTTCTCCACGAAGCTCCGGGACAAAATGCACATCGATGCACCTGAGTCAAAGAGGACTCGTGCAGGAAATGTGCAAACCAAAACCACACCTAGCAAGCAGTCTAACAATCAAATCCTATTCTAGCAACAAACATGAGCAAGCAACCAACATAATAAACAATCAAACTAACTAAGGAAGAAAATAGCTAGAACGAGCGTTACCTGTAATAACCTCGTCCACGGCCATGCTCTCCTCCTTAGCCATCAGAAAGGCCTGCCTCCTCGGTGGAATAGCCTGCTGAAAAGCCTGCCTCTGTGGAACAAGGGCCGCTCCACGACCACCAGGAACAGACGCTCGCTGCTGCAACGGCTGTGCTGCAACAGGTTCCCTCCAAGGCTGCTTCGACCTCGGACAATCCTTCATGGCATGAGTAGGATCTCCACAGAGGACACACTGGCCCAGGAACCTCCTACACTGATCCTTGACATGCCCGGTCCTACCACAGAAATGGCAAATCTTCTGAATAGGCCCTCCTGGCCTCTTGAACTGAGCTGGCTGATTAGGCTTGAAACCAGGCCTAACCACCGCCCTGGCCTGCTCCATAGGCCTCTTCCCAGCACCAGAAACATGTCCTCTCCTCTGACTCAAGTTCAGCTCCTGCCTCCTCGCAGCGACCAGAACCTTCTGATAAGGGTCCAGATCAGAGGAAGACACAAAACTCTGGACCTCCAAAGCAAGTCCCTGCAGGAACCTCTGAGCCCTCTCATCAGCATCCTGCACCATCTATGGTGCGAACCGACTCAGCCTAGTGAACTCTTGGTGGTACTGATCCACCGTCAAGCTCCCCTGCTTCAGATCAATGAAACGCTGCAGCATCTCCTTCTTAGCAGCCTTCGGAAAGAACTCTTCATCAAACCTGGACTTAAAGGTAGCCCAAGCTATCGGCTCCACCAGCATCTTCTCTTCTGCATCCCACCAGTTCCGAGCATTATCCTTGAGTTGTCGCTTCGCCAAATCAACCCATCCAGCCGGGGTGATCTTGGCCATCTTCAAATTATCCTCTATGTTCCGAATCCACTCATCGGCAGCCAGAGGACCCTCAGACCCATCAAAATATGCGGCACCCAGCTCCTGAAATTGCTTCGCTCCCGGCTCGGAGCGAGGGGCCTCCGGAGTCGCCCGAGGAGCTCGACCAGCCGGAGCATTCTGGACTTGCAGGAGCACGCCTTGCTGCACCTGCATCATCTGAAGCATCATCCGCATCATCTCCCCATTGGTGGGTTCCCGCTCAGGCTCCTCATCATGCGGGGGCGCACCACTACCTCCACCACGGGTGATTCGCCTTCCTGCCATCTAGTGACACGGAAAACGAAACAATTAGAATCATAGCTTATGACTCGGACGTCGAACTTAGTTTATTGGACATTCTAATATTATTATCGTTATTCCGACAATTCGCAGGTACAGAAGGACCTGCATGGGCCACCAACAAAACCTGTCACGCCTCGCTTCCCTAAAATGGAGGCGAGACGTGAAAAGGTCCGCACGAGAGTGAAGCTGTGAAGCCCCAAACCTGATAAGCGTCAATAAAACATAAGCAGGTCCCTGTAACCACAACGGAACAACAATAATAACACAAGGAGAGACAGAAATAAAATTCCCATATCTCAAAAATTGTCCAACATGAAAATTAAGTTCAACATCCAGAAAAGCCACCAGGCTAAAAGAAAGAGTCTAAAAGGCCCAGAACAAGGCCAAACAAAGACAAACGTAACAGAGTATAGGTGCTACGCACCAACAACAAAACAGCAGTCTAAATAAAAGAAAGCTCAACGAAGACACTAGGACTGGTCCCCAGTGTCCACGTACTCCTCGCCAAACACAGTCTCGGGCACGGCATCCGTAAACACCTCGTCCTCAACAACGGGCCCATGCTCGAGATCTAACATGTGTCACCCAAAAGAGTAAAGGGGCACACGTCAGCAAGTCTAAAAGACTTGGGCAAGGAAACTGAAGGTAAGGTAAACTAGCAACCTAGCAGTTATAGTATGATGCATGACATGGCAAGTATAGTATGGAAGAGACAAGTAAGGGAAGTACATGTAGCAAGTATGTCACTGATGACAAGTAAAACACGGACAAGTACAAGTCAAGTGGTTCACGTCAAGTGAACAGTCAAGTAAACAAGTTGTGCACAGAGATTCCGCCTGTTGGCTAGAGTGGCTGATCGGGCCAACTCCTAAGCTCAAGTGACCGTTTATCTCTACCCCTCCACGTGTATCGAGCCAGGGAATTACCCCGAACACGGAATGCTCGCTTCTGGAACACGAGCCAGGAAGTGTGTTTAACATGTATGGCGTAGGGTTATGCCCACGTATAGTGGGTGCCTAGCCGGAAACTAGTAGGTCGGGCATTGGCTATCAACCAACACATGGCTCGCTTCTGGAACACGAGCCAGGAAACACAAATATTGTAGCGTGTGCTACGAATGCGACGTACAACATGGATAGCATGGATGACAATGTATTCGCGTACCGATAATAAAAATTAAACCTGACATGGTAGTTATGCAACATGGTAAACGATGGTCCTAGCTTCGTTGTCAAGCTAGTTCCGGAATTTGCACCTAGGCGAGTATCATTTCGTCGCCTAGTCTCTTTTATGCCTACAACAAGCAAATGGCCTAAAACATGGCCTAAACCCTAAGTGGCAAGTTTCACTTGCCTAGCACCGAGGATGACGATCGTGAGGGTTTGTCTCACGGATGCTAATCTACGGGGGAGTCGCTGTTATGGGGAAACAACCATCAAAACAACATCCATTCATTAGGGTTTCACAAAAACATAACGGGTTATGAAAACATTAAGAGGTCGATCATTACCGTATAGGAAACGGAAGAACGATGCCGAGCAACCACGTCGACGGAAGAAACGCTGCGGGGAACCAAGGGTTCAGATCTGGAAAAGTTGGGGAAAATCTGGAGAAATGGGTTTTGATGTGGATTTTGGGGATTTGATGGAGATTTGAGGAAGATGAGAGGTAGAATGTGTTAAGGGAGGGTTTAGATGATGGAGGATGAGCTTGGGATGAAGGAATAAGGGTTTGGGGAAGAAGGGGAGAAATTAGGGTTTTAGGTCGTGAGGAAGGAGAACAAAACGTTTGGAGGGGTATTTATAGAGATTGGTGGCGGCTAGGGCAAAACTAGGGTTTCCTGCACTGCTTAGTCGGTCAAAGAACAACTGCTGACCGACTAGTTTGAGAACTAGTCGGTCGGTTGACCAATGCAGACCGACTAAGCGTAAACAGTAGCTCCAGTCGACAACCTGAACTAAGAGTTAGTCGGTCATAGAACAACTACTGACCGACTAGTTTGACATCTAGTCGGTCGATGAACGTTCTTAGACCAACTAAGAGTAAACAGTAACTCGACTGTAGAGACGAACTAAGAATTAGTCGGTCTGAGTACAAAACGTAACCGACTAGTTTAACAACTAGTCGGTCGGAAGATGAACTTAGACCGACTAAGAATGAACAGTACTGATACCAAAAATTAGTAATTGAGTTAGTCGGTTAAAGAAGCATTGCTGACCGACTAGTTTGCAACCTAGTCGGTCAACCAATGTTCTTAGACCGACTAACGACAAACAGTAACTCCTGAATATCTTTTCAAGCCCGCTAGTCGTTTCAAGAAGGTTTTCCGACCGACTGGATCGTCATCTAGTCGGTCGGTGCCCCTTCTTATACCGGCTAACGTGCACCAAAATTTCTGAAATGGAGCGCGAAGCTCCGGGATCGATTCCTAAGACTCCTAGGCTTGATCTAACAATAAGATACGACTGATACGAAGCCCGTCACGAATGACTTACTTCAAAATTGACGATTCTAAGGAAGAAGCTAAGAAAACACGACGAAACGATCGAAAATGAAAGTCACGGAGACGATAACCACATATAAGGAGAAAATCCACCAAAATATATACTATAATATAATAAATCCAGATACATGAAAAACCAGTCGTTACAAAACACATCAGGGTAGCGTTGATCTCAGGATCCAAAGGGACTAAGTCGTCGAGACTCCTTGAGTTCCTGCGCATGAAAAAATTAAGATATACCGTGAAGCACGTATGGTATGATGCGAAATAAAAACAAATAAAAACAAAAGTATAGACTGTAAAAATTATCACGGGGTAAGGATGTGAGCTAGTCTCAAGGATAACAAGGTCCTAAATGTAACAAACATGTTGCCTCCATTGCAACGGTGCCATAAAGCTTGACCTCCCTTTCGTTTGGCACGCAAATTGGGACGGGGTACTAGGATTAGAATTTGTAAACCGCAAGCGCACGGTGTCGAAGTGTGGCTTAGGGGTCGATCACGGGGAGGCATGTTTTGTGCTTGGAAATAATCAGGGACCGGGTCACCCGGGGGATAAGCCAGCCAAATCTCAGTTGTTGTCATGATAGTAATCTAACAGAAAAGATGTAAGAGGTAAAAAGATAACTTAGGACATTGGCTTCCGCCCTAATCATGGGTTCTCACTATTGCGGCCGAAGGATAGGAATGTGACCGAATGCTAGGGTTTGGAGGTGAGACGTTGCCTCTAAAAGTGATAACTAGCGTCCCATGGGCCCGAAATTTCGATCGATGCCCATGATAATATGCTAGGTCTACCCGGGTTCGGACGATGGGCATTCCCATGTCCAACACCACCCGACTCCGGGAGCACTAAGCTCGCAACGATTGCTCCCGACATTTCGTCCAAGCCGTTCCCACGTGCAAGGACTCAATGTCTACGCTAGGGTGTGAGCTGTGGCTAGAGAATCAAACTCCTGTTTTATTTCCTTTTGGCCAGAGGGTCAAAGGCGGTCTTTCTCCCGCCGATGAAAATGAAATGCCCATGCGTAACCATATAAATCTCTAGACAATCGGATCCCTAGTCCTATGGCCGTTCTAGGAAGAACCCACGAAGGGGCTTCCACCAATGTCCCTGATTAAAGAACTACCATTTTACATGGTATGAAATGCAATAAAACTGGATATAGCCATAAAATAGAAATCATGGGATTGATTACTATAGCAAATAGAAGTATAAACGTAATATCAAAATATAAGAACGATCATTAGAGTTTAATTCAAAGCAACCAGAAATCCCTAAAACAGCTTAAAATGGGTATCCTCGTTTCTGGGAAAACCTAGCCATATTTATACAAGTGGGCAAGATGCCAGGGAATATTCCCAGAAGAAGACAAAAATAGACACTCACCCGATCGGTTGAAACTTCATCCGAGTAGGTGAGACGATGGAAATATTAGTCTTCAGCTTTTGATAAATCTCACCCGATCACTGAACCGATCGGGTGAGACTTTGACCTCTTGAGCATGGGAAGCAACAGGTATCGGTGACCCAATCGGTTGACAAGTCAACCGACTGGGTGAGCTTTGGCCTTCACAACAGCGTTCCGTTTTACATCCACCCGATCACTGAACCGATCAGGTGGATCTGTCTCTCCCTCGGGACTGATACAGCCGTATGAACCGATCGGGTGGCTATTCCACCCGATCGGTTGAGAGCTGATACATGGTTTATCTTGATGATTTTCTCTCATGTGACACCTCCCGTTGCTCCGGGGACTCATGATGTTGGCCGTAAATCTCCCCTGCACTAGCATTGTCCTGCAAATGTACACAAACACAACAAAAGAGAGAAGGAACTAAAAATGCAAAGGAACAGATACGAAACAGCGAGGAACGACGAAAAATGACGGAGTAGACGTGCATGAATATATAAAATATAAACGCATGTCAAGCACACAGATAATAGCAGAAAACTAAAGCTGAGTTTTTGATCGAGAGGGGGGTAAAATCACTCATCTTTACATCTGAGCTTAAACATTAGAGTAGAAAATCTGAGCAGAAAACAATTGCAATTTTGTTATGAAGGTGGCCGCTATGGAACCCATAGACATATATTTATAGTAAAAGGCTACATTACGGGTAGATGCCCTAATCCTAAGTGGGCTCCACATGGACCTGCAAAAGCTCATTCATAACACTTTCCTTTATCCATCCATCATTGTATGCTTGGTATATGAATGCTTCGGGATTCATAGAGCTTATCTGATCATGAGGATATGGATACTTCTGGATCCTCAGTTAGAATGTCTTGCCTCGTTAATACCTTTGGCTATGGAAAACCCAGTGGGAAAACCCAATAGCTAAGAAAAAAGAGTACAAGTCTCCTTAACTTCCCCCGATCAGGTGGATATCACTATGGGTGGATACTTTTGGATCCAGAGTTAATGTGGTTGCCTCGTTAAAACCTTTGGCTATGGAAAACCCATTGGGCAAAACCAATAGCAAAGGAAAAATAATACAACACAACATTAACTCCCCATATTGTGTACCAGCTTTAGGCTTGTAAGTCTCTCAACTGTCTCATCCCAATCCCTTTTACAAGTTTTCTAAAAGTACATCGAGGTAGTGCTTTAGTAAACAGATTCACCAAGTTGTTGCAAGACTGGATTTACTGAATGTCGATCTATTTGTCTTCTTGTAGTTCGAGTGTCAGAAAAGCTTGGGGGAGATGTGCTTCATCCTGTCACCCTTGATGTAGACACCTCGTAGTTGAGCTATGCAGGCTGCATTGTCTTTGAACATGGTGGTTGTTCAAGGTCGCCCGTCATCAGGCCGATCGTCACTAGGATGTGATGAATGACCGAACGTAGCCAAAAGCATTCTCTGCTAGCTTCATGGATCACAATGAGTTCAGAATGGTTGGATGAGGTTGCTGTCTGTTGGGGTTTATAGACCCTTAGTGCATAAATCTATGCCCGTCCTAAGTCGGACGGATTATAGAGAGAAAAGAATGCAATGGAAAAATTAGATTTGTTAAACTTTTTTAACGAAGCCCTAAGATTCAAGACCCTTAGCCAGGATCTTTACCGACTTGTCAAGGATCTGACCACCCCAAGAAGGATATAAACTACATCGATTAAATTAAAGGAAAGCTAATTAAATTCACATACCCGGAACCTTGCCTTGGTACATGCAAGGTGTACCGCACCGTCTTCCGAGCCGCTCCCTGTCCCGCACCAAACCGATCCTCAAACTGCTCCACGTCCCAAGGCAAGCAATCCTCTTGTCACCGAGCCAACCACGCACCGACAAAAGTTTCACCCGAGTGTGAACCTTCGCCAAGTTTTTGGATCGGATCTAAACCCCTTCATGGCTTTGCTAGAGCCCTTCAGGAGTAAGGCAGAAATTATAGGGAGAAGAGAATATTTAATTTAAGCCTGGATCCAAGCGTGCTCCAAAATTTTTGGAAGCCGCTCAGATCTAGAGCTTGGGACGAGTTTTGAGGAGGAGATCATACCCCTATTTATATAGGGAGCTGAACCCTCCCCTTTACTCCACTTCCGATGTAGGACTAAAGTTTGGAGTTAAATAATTCAAGTTAGTTTGCCTTTCATAAAGGCCAAACTTCCATGAATTTTAACTCCCTCACCGTTGAGCTTCACGATTGATACAACATATCAAATCGAAGGGCGTTCAACGGTGAACGCGTAGGAAAAAAACAGCTAGTCAATCGGAGTCTGTTTGACCCTTCAATTGATCATCCAAAGATCAGCCCAAACATGATTTTTCGTGCAATATCCAGCTGTCAAAATCTGCACTCTGCTATAGGGTTCTGCACCCAAAACTGGGGCCCATCGTGTGGGCCCCACGGCACCAAAAGGCTAGACTGGGCGCTGCCCAGGTCTGGGCCTGGCGCCCAGGGCGCCTGGGCACCCAGGGCGCCTGGGCACCCAGGCACCCAGGCGCCTGGGCATGAGCATGGCGCCCAGGCCCAGGGAGCCTGGCGCCCAGGCCCAGGGAGCCTGGCGCCCAGGCCCAGAGAGCCTGGGTTCCCTGGCCTGCGTGCCCTGGCCGCCTAGGCCTGGTGCCCAGGGGGGCCCAGGCTGCCTGGTGCCCAGGCTGCTCTAGGCTGACCAATTTGTGCTATCTTGATGTATTTGGGCATAACTTGGGCATTTGGTGTCTGATTTGGACGTTGTTCTAACTGTGTTCACACTAGGACATTCCCGTTTTACAGGTAAACTTTTCCTCGCATTTATTATATTTAAATATTGTCTTAAACAATTTAAGACACATGAAACACCTTTTGCAACATATGCAAAATAGTCCCTATCTAAGCTTAAAATTATCATCTGCATCAAATGCAGTTGTCTACCCGTTGCATCAAATACATATTCTCCCTAATGTTTCTACCTAATACTAAACGAAGTTCGCACTCTGTGTGAGACCCGACAGCCTGACCATACTACAGGTTGGGCTCGAAGCCCTAAACGGCTGTGACCACGAGCAGCAGTTGCCGTCCCTGTTTCAGTATCATAATTATGTGGTTGACTCATCGACATGAGTATTGTCGGGACCATCCTGACTATGTCCATAATGAATTCTGTAGTTTTAGTCTCTTCGTCAAATATATGTCGTAGGGTACGATCAAACTGTCAACCCCAATCGCTTGAAGCCAGTTAGTTTACATCGATCTTTAGTCAAATAATGTTGGACAACTTCCAACATACTCTGGCCAGAGTTTTCACTAAAGACTGAACTAACACTACGACACTAACTCCCATTGACCGGGAGAGACGAATCCTATCTTGGTCATTACTCTCCTCGTATGCTTCGAATGTCACCCAACCAAAAACCTTTCGATAGGCCTAGCCTTGAAGTGAGGTCAGTGATCTAAGTAACATCATTCACGCACAGGTTCGTACAATGACCTTAAGTCAAAGACAACCTTGCCTATCATTACTAAGAGTTATCATTGACAGATTTGTCAATCATAACCATATGATAACTCTTATGGTCGTTCAGTGAACTCATTCTCCAATGAGCACATGTGTCTCGTCTTTGACTTCACCAAGTCAAACGATCATGAGATCATCGTCACCGCTCTATGGTGAAGACTAAGATACAATGGTCTATCCGATGTTTCGATATCCTTTTCTCGACACATCTACGACCACGAACCCTTTTAGACTTATGCTACAGACGGTCAAACATTTCTCCATGATCGAGATACTCATCTCGATACTACTTAGCCCAAAAATGTGCTTCTCTCAAGCGAAAGAGTCCGTGCAAGTAATATAGATCTGGGAGTCCAGATATCGAATCCTCGAGAGAAAATCTGTTGCAACCACAAAGCTTAAATCAAATAGAAATTCATCGTAAAGAGACCAACCACTTTTACTGACGATGGTTTGAATGGGTTTTGATTGTGGTTCTTTAAATACGAGCAAAAGAAACTTTCGTTTATGAAAATATCAATGAGAAGTATGCACATGATATGGGTTCGTTAGGGTCCATGATTTGTATTAACTTGGTTGATTAACGATAACTCAATGAAACCACTTTTTGAGAGAAATTCATCGGAAAATACCCTTCTGGGGATTAAAGCACAACATTGAATACGATCGTTGCTAAATTTATAATCTTTCAAATATAAGATATGAAACTCCCTTTTGGGGAGATCAAAACTCACCCTCGTGAGGTGATCATCAACTCAATCATGTTCTTTTGGAAGATGAAGAGGAGATTTAAACTAAAGACTACAACTTTATCAACGTTAACAATTTTAGCATGATAATTCAACCAAGTAAATACAAATCATATCCCCTAACTACACCATACCATGCACAATAAGAATTTAGCCCCACATACTGAAAATAATCAAGGATTTCATCTCATTAAACATGGTTCTAATTAACAAAAGTAACTAGAATTGAAAAATACGTAATAAAGTTCAAGAGATATCACCAAATACGCTCTCTTTTAGCCTAAGAAAGCCCTTCTTCTTTGTAACGACTAGTTTTCATGTATGTGGATTATCTATATTATATATATGTTTTGGTGGATTTTCTCCTTATGTGTGGTTTCCGTCTCCGTAGCTTTCGTTTTCGATCGTTTCGTCGTGATTTTCTAGCCTCTTCCTTAAATCGTTGATCTTGGAGTAAGTCACTCATGACGAACTTCAAATCGCTCATATCTTAGAGATAGGTTGATCTTAGAAGCCGTAGGAATCTTCCTGAAGCTTCGCGCTTCAATTCGGCACTTTTCGTGCACTTTAGTTGGTTCAAGAAGGGGAACCAACCGACTAGATTGAGATCTAGTCGGTCGGCAACTCTTCTCAAACCGACTAGTTCATTAAATCAATAATTCAGAAGTTACTGTTTACTCTTAGTCGGTCTAAGAACAACCACCGACCGACTAGATGTGAAACTAGTCGGTCAGAACTTGCTCTCAGACCGACTAGTTCCTTCGATTAATTTTACTTAAGTTAATGTTTATCGTTAGTCGGTCTAAGAACGTCTTTCGACCGACTAGGTTGCAAACTAGTCGGTCAGCCATTGTTCTTTAACCGACTAGTTCTTTGACCATTTTGACGACCTGAGTTACTGTTTGGTGTTAGTCGGTCACAGTTGGTCGACCGACCAACTAGTTCTCGAATTAGTCGGTCAACCACTCTTCTTTGACCGACTAATCGGCCCAGTAAACCTAGGGTTTTCCCAGCCACTGCACGATTTCCTATTTAAACCCCCAATCATTTTCTTTCTTTCTTTCTCTTCTCTTGGCCATTTCATTTCCCCCTTGACCTCTGATCTTCCCCAACCTTCCTCTAGCCCTTCCTCCATCCTCAAGAGCCCCTCTCCCTCTCCTTTTGCGTCGGCCATCTCCTCTAGGCCGCCGGCCAACCCCCAAAACCCCCAAAATCCCATTTCTCCATATTTTCTCCCCATTTCCAGATCTGAGCCGTAGTTCTCCGGATCGTTCTTCCGTTGCCGTGCTTGCTCGACATCGTTCTTCCGCTCCAAATACGGTAGTGAATCGATCCTTTAATATTCTCATAACCCGCATTGTGATTCTTGTTAAACCCTAATAAAACTAGGTTGGATGTTGTTCTAATATTGTTTTGCCATGGCAGCGATCTCATCCCCGTAGCTAACATTTTGTGACGTGCCTCGTTGATCGTCATCCTTGGTGCTAGGCAAGTGAAACTTGCCACTTAGGGTTTTAGGCCATGTTTTAGGCCATTTGCTTGTTGTAGGCATAAAAGAGACTAGGCGACGAAATGATACTCGCCTAGGCGCAAATTTCAGGATCTAGCTTGACAACGAAGCTTGATCCGACTACTTTTAATTATTGGCACTTGTCATCCATGCATCTTATCTGCTATGTTTAAATTCAATTAACGGTACGCGAATTATCTGTACATGCCATGCTATCCATGTTGAATGTTGCATTCGTAGCACACGCTACATTACTTGTACTACTTGATCGGGCTAGGCACCCGTTATGCGGGCATAACCCTACGCCATACGTGTCAAAAACACTTCCTGGCTCGTGATCCAGAAGCGAGCATACGTGTTCGGGGGTAATGCCCTGGCTCGATACATGTGAAGGGGTAGGGATAAGCGATCACTTGAGTTTACGAGTTGTCCTGATCCGCTACTCTAGCCAGAAGACGTAATCTCTGTGCACGACGTGTTTACTTGACGTGATTTACTTGACTTGTACTTGTCCGTGTTTATACTTGTAAAACTTGTCATCCATGCCATACTTGCTACTTGCTACTTGCTTCTTGCACCTTACCTTATTTGTTACTCACATACTAAACTTGTCATGCTATGCATCATACTATAACTGCGAGGTTGTTAGTTTTCCTTCCTTTCAGTTTCCTTGCCCAAGTCTTTTAGACTTGCTGACATGTGCCCCTTTACTCTTTTGGGTGACACATGTTAGATCCTGAGCCTGAGGTTGCTGCTGAGGACGTGGTGTTTGCTGGCGCTGAGTTAGAGCCCGCATTCATCGAGGAGTTTGAGGACACGGGCGATCAGTCGTAGAGACTGTTTGTGTTGTTGTTAGACTGCTTTAGTTGTCGGTGCGTAGCACCAATACCTTGTGCCGTGTTGGCTTTTGTTGGCCATGTTCTAGGCCTAGACTCTTTCTTTTAGCCTGGTGGCTTTTCTGGATGTTGAACTTAATTTTAATGTTTGGACATTGCTGAGATTTGAGATTTTGTTTCTGTATCTCCTTGTGTTATTATCTTGTTCTGCTTGTGGTTACAGGGACCTGCATATGCTTTATTGACGCTTATCAGGTGTGTAGCTTCACAGCTCCACGTCTGTGCGGACCTTCTCACGTCTCGCCTCCATTTCAGGGAAGCGGGGCATGACATTCTTCTTCTCAAAGCCCTCTGAAAAATACCCCAGCTTGCTCTCTGGAATCTCAGGAAATTTCTGCAAAAATCGTCACCAAAATCACCAAAATACACCAAGAATACGGCCAAAAACCATAGGAATACCTTATATAATAACATTGCGGGTTTAAGTCATTATCGGGTCCAAAATCTGCACCCAAATCGCCTCAAACCCGCTTCATTCAGCCGGCACAATTATCAGCCGCACATCCGTGCGAGATTTAACCATGGATCGTCGCGTGGCCTTTAATTTTCGTGCGCCCGCTACCCGCTTCATTGCCTCCGAGTTCTCTTCGTGATGCATCTGGACCGTCCGATCGCGAGATCGAACGGCTGCACTTTCGCCTGCTCCGCTCTCTGAGATCGCATCGGGGAAAAGTCTCGGCCGTTGGATCTTCTTCGAATGGATGAGATTTAACCCCGCCTTTGTTCGTTCGCTGCTCAGTGCGGGGGCTGGATCTTCCGTTGGATCAAGATTTAACAATTGCGATGAGGCCACGTCGCTTCACTGATTTAGAATTTGATGGTTGCTCGTGGACCGTTGTATCAATATCATGCGGTGTCAAAGAGGCCACGTCACTCCTTCTGCTTTCAAGTTGCAGGGCTAACGACGGCCATTGGATCGATGTCGTGCGGTGTGGATGTCGCCACGTTGCCAGCTAGCGTGGAGCGTTCGATATGGCAGGGATTACGGCAGATGCTGCCACGTGGCAGCGCTGATATGCGGTATACGGTTGAGCGCCGTCTTTTTGTATTTTCGTGCGTATTTCCCTCATTTAAATGGTATTCTGCATTCAAAAATTCATAATAATTAGCACAGATATCAGGAAAATACAAATAAATAGTCGTTGGAATCGTGAGATCAAGACCAAGCCATGAAAAATATAAAAAGGCATAAATACTCAATAAAATTCATACTTTGTGCACAAATCAAGTGATATCTCTAATAAATGATGGTATATAATATACGAACGTATTAGAGACCAATTAAACATTATTTGCACACATTATTGCTATATGAGGGGTTAAATATGTAATATTCAACCCGAATCACACCGCCCAACTAACGTTTTGCTAGTCTCTATCAAAGTGAGCGAAAAATGATATCAAATATACACCTAGATCACCTTATCAGATCTCAAATCACTCACCCCCATACTACAACGACAAAAGAATATCACCACACACTAATATCAAGATTCAGGCTCATAAAATAATGGTACTCATGGGTTTAAAGATGAAGAATAAGTATCTCTCAAATGGTCATGAAATAGACTTAACTTCACTATCCATTACTTCATAGCTCATAGTATACAAAATCAATGGCTCACACCTTTCAATCAGAGATTCTAACTTGGAGCGTAGATATATCATGCAAAGCAAGCGTAAAGAATAGAATGGTAGCAAGACATACACACGTCAATCTTCATTCATGGGAAATCACACCATATCTTGTGCTTTCTTTAAGCTTTAGAAATTCTCTTGCCTTGCTAGTTATGCACACTTATCCTCACTTTTCTTTCTTTCTTTTTTATTAGTTCCGCTAACGCGCATAAAGCAACATTTGTGGAAAAATGTATAACTTGGATCGCTCCATCAAATGAGTGAGGTTCCGGTCAATGGATCCCACATCAGACGATAATAGGGCATTAGGCCAAAAAGGACCCCTCGGACTATACTACTTGAGCCAACCAAGTTATTTATTTAGTGGCACACTTATTCATTCATTTTTTTTCTTCATTTTTTCTCTCTCTTTTTATTTGCTTTTCTCTCTCTTTTTTGTGTGTGCATAAATAACTTAGCAAGATAGCCTCCTCTTCTTAATTCTTTCATAAGAATGGGTTATCCTAATCATTTCAAAAGACAATGTATACTTTCTACCCAAAATCACACAAAGCATGCAAATAGCGATGAATACGAGATAAAAAGCAATGCTCCAGTTATTTTGTGAACTATCGGTGCATGAACCTTGGTGTGTTCCATTGAAAGCATACGATTTGCTAATTCATAATTTCTAGATTCATTAAGTTATCAATCAGTCCAACCATTGAGATATATCAACAGAAATTTACCACGAGTACTAACATACATGTCAAATGAGACTGAAATATTTGACAATATTGGTGGAGGAAAATAAATCACATGTGTACATTGGTGAATAGATTTCGTGAATTTTCATCACATGAGGTACATCTCTAGGTAAAATAAATATTGGTGATAGGACTTGACTCAAAAAAAATTTCAATGCAAAAAAGGGAACTAACTAAAAAAATCATAAAAAATAAAACAATCATAAAAAAGAAAATAAAAATACTAAAAGTTTATATCCTACCCCCAACTTAAAATAAACATTGTCCTCAATGTTAGGGAGAGGGAAGCATGGAATGAACACACCTGATTAGTTGCCACCCGAGGGTGGGTCCGTGAGACCGATGGTGCTCGCATCCTTGGTCCAAGGCTTGTGAAAATGCTTCAATCTTTGGCCATTTACCTTAAACTCACTCCCGTCTTTTTCATTAAGCAATAGCACTGCTCCATGTGGGAAAACTTATTTGACTGTGAAAGGTCCAAACCACCTAAAACGAAGCTTCCCAGGGAATACGTATTGCCTTGAATTGTACAGAAGAACTTTTTGGCCTGGGGCAAACTCCCTCCTTAGGATCATCATGTCATGGACGGATTTCATCCTTTCTTTTGATATCTTGCCGTTGTCATAAGCATTTCTCCTTATCTCCTCTAGCTCCAACAGCTGTAACCTGCGAGAAGCAAAAGATGAATCAGTATCAAAATTTAATTTCTTAATAGCCCAATAGGATCTATGCTCCAATTCTACAGGTAAGTGACATGACTTCCCAAAGACAAGACGGTAAGGTGACATCCCCAAAATTGTCTTGTAGGCCGTCCTGTAGGCCCACAGTGCTTCAGGTAAGCGCAAGCTACAATCTTTCCTTGAAGGATTCACCTTATTCTGTAAAATGCCTTTGATCTCTCTATTTGCCAGCTCTGCTTGACCATTGGTTTGGGGGTGATATAGAGTAGAGACTTTGTGCGTGACCCCAAACCTCTTCATTAGATTAGCGAACATGCGGTTGCAAAAATGGGACCATCCATCACTGATCAAGGCTTTGGGCACTCCAAATCTAGAGAAAATGTTCTCTTTGAGAAACTTGAGCACAACTAAAGTGTCGTTCGACCTGCAAGAAATAGCTTTCACCCATTTAGAAACATAATCGATTGAAACCAAAATGTAAACATATCCAAATGAAGGTGGGAAAGGTCCCATGAAATCTATGCCCTAACAATCAAATATTTCAATTTCTAGAATGGGATTTAATGGCATCATGTTCCATCTAGTAATACCCCCTAACTGTTGGCATGCAGCACATGTCTTACAATAATGAAATGTATCCTTAAACATAGTTGGCCAATAAAAGCCACATTGCAAGTTTTTAGCCACAGTTTTATTCGCAGAAAAATGTCCTCCACACACCCCATCATGACAAAATTGTATCACACTGGCTATCTCATGGTCAGGAATGCACCTCCTAACAATTTGGTTGCTACAATATTTATAGAGGTATGGATCATCAAAGAATAAATATTTTACCTCGTACTTGAACCTTTTAAAGTCTTGAAGTGACCAAGTTTCATGAGTCTTACCAGTCACTAGATAATTTACTATATCAGCGTACCATGGGGAGTGGAAACACTAAAAAGATGCTCGTCAGGAAAGGAGTCCTTCAAAGGTACATCTGCTGAATCAAGGCCTACTGTCATGATAAGTGGTCGGCTACTAGATTCTCCACGCCTTTCTTGTACTTGATTAGAACATTGAACTCCTACAATAATAAAATCCATCTTATCAATCGAGGTTTAGCATCTTTTTTGGACAATAAATACTTCAAAGCAGAGTGATCTGTATAAATCAAGATAGGTGATCCCAAAATGTAGCTCCTGAATTTTTCCAAAGCAAATACTACAGCCAGCAACTCCTTATCTGTGGTTGTATAGTTCCTCTGAGCATCATTCAATGTTTTGCTGGCGTAGTAAATAACTACTAGAACTTTGTCTTTCTTTTGGCCTAGGAATGCGCCAACTGCGTAGTTGCTGACGTCACACATGATTTCAAATGGTAAGGACCAGTCTGGGACCTACAAAATGGGAGCAGAAATTTGCAACTTCTTTAAAGTTTCAAAAGAATGTTGACACTCAAGTGTCCAAATAAAATCCACATTCTGAGTTAGCAAGTTGCAAAGAGGGCGAGATATAGCGCTAAAATCTTTAATAAATCGCCTGTAGAATCCTGCATGACCCAGTATTGATCTGATATCCCTCACACACTTGGGACTTGGTAACTTCTCAATTACTGCTACCTTGGCTCTGTCTACCTGAATACCATCTTTAGAGACCAAATGACCAAGGACAAGTCCTTCTGTGGTCATAAAATGAGATTTCTCCCAATTTAATAGGAGATTCTTCTCAATACACCTGTCAAGAACATGGGCCAAGTTAGCTAAACAATCACGAAAAGAGCTACCATATACAGAGAAATCATCCATAAACATCTCCACAATTTTCTCAACCATAACATCAAAAATACTAAGCATGCATCGCTGAAAAGTGGCGGGAGCATTACAAAAACCAAACGGCATCCTCTTAAAGGCAAAAGTACCAAAGGGACAGGTAAAAGTAGTCTTTACCTGATCCTCTGGTGCAATCTCAATCTGATAATATCCTGAATAATCGTCTAGGAAGCAATAGTACTCATGTCCAGCCACTCTCTCTAAAATCTGGTCAAGAAATGGTAGAGGGAAGTGGTCTTTCCTAGTTCTGGAGTTCAACTTCCTATAATCTATACATATCCTCCATCCTGTGGTGGCTTTAACAGGGATAAGTTCGTTATTCTCATTTTTAACCATGGTGAGGCCAGACTTTTTAGGTACAACCTGTGTAGGACTGACCCATTTACTGTCAGAAATTGGGTATATAATACCTGCATCCAATAATTTTAGAACCTCGCCTTTCACCACTTCTTTTAATGTGGGGTTTAACCTACGTTGCATTTCTCTAGTGGATTTGGCGTTATCTTCCAAGTAAATGTGATGCATGCATACAATGGGACTAATACCTTTTATATCAGCAATGGACCAACCAATAGCCCCTCTATGCCTTTTCAACACTTCAAGTAAAGAGCTTTCCTGCTCTAAAGAGAGTTTAGAAGATATTACCACAGGGAAGCTGTTTTCATTTCCAAGGAAGGCATACTTGAGATTTTCAGGTAGTGGCTTTAATTCAGGCTTTGGATCTTCCACCTCAGTGATATTTGAGTTGGTGCATTTGGTGGCTAAGCCTCGAACTTAGACTCCCATATCGCGTTGAGTTCCTCCACATTTTCCTGCACAAGAAAGATGTCATCAGTGTCGTCCACAATTGTTTCAACAATATTAGCATCACCATAAAATTCAGAGCAAATATAATCATCCACCAATGAATCAATCATGTTTACTTTTTCAACCTCATCATCCACATTTGGTAACTTGCAGGTATGAAATATATTCAAATCCAAAGTCATGTTACCAAAAGTGATTTTAAGTTGACCATCCCTACAATTTATTAAAGCATTCCATGTTGCTAGGAATGGTCTACCTAGGATGATGGGAGTGAAATTGGCAGTTTGAGGTCCTTGGATGTCTAGAACTATAAAATCTGCAGGGTAGTAAAATTTGTCCACTTGAACGAGGACATCCTCAATGCATCCCTTTGGAACTTTAATAGATCTATCAGCTAATTATAATATGAGCGATGTTGGTTTTAGCTCTCCTAACCCAAGTTGCACAAAGATGGGATATTGCAAGATATTAACACTAGACCCTAAATCCAATAAAACATTTCTAATCTTTTTAGTGCCAATAGTGCAAGTAATGGTGGGAGATCCAGGATCTCTAAATTTAGGTGGTGTATTTTGTTGCACAATAGAGCTAACCTGTTCAGTTAAAAATGATTTCTTTTTCACATTTAATTTTCGTTTAATAGTGCACATGTCTTTCAAAAATTTTGCATATGCAGGTATTTGATTTATGGCATCAAGCATGGAATATTTATTTGGCACTTCTAAAAATTTCACGAATTTCAGATTGATACTTATCTTTATTTTTCTGAAGTAGCCGATGAGGGAAAGGTGCTGCAGGTACATATGTTGCGGGCTCTTTCTCTTCAATGACTTTATTGTTCAGACCCACATCCGTGCTCTGTTTCTGCACCTCTTCTTGCATTTGAATTTCATCCTCTTGTTCAGCTTCTCTGTTTGGTGGGTCAGGTTTCTGAATATCCTTCCCATTCCTCAGGGTGGACATCGCTTGGTAAGGCTTCATATTATTACCTGCAGAAGAAGATGAGCTCATATTAGGATTTGGAATTGATTGTGATGGAAGCTTACCTTTCTCCAATGTTACCGTAAGCCTAGCTAGGCATTCGCTCATTTGTTGGTTCTGAGTCTGTTGAGCTTGAAACTGAGCCTCTTGTTGTTGCATTTGGGATTGTTGCAATTGAATAAGCTGCTGAAGAGCATCTCCAAATGGTTGCATTTGTTGTTGTTGCATTGGCTCTTGATCCCTCCTTTGGTTCCTCCCTTGATAATTTTTGTTTGTTATATTGAGATTGTCTGAACGGAGGAGGAGCCTGTTGCTGAGGTTGCTGATTGGGGCCCCAATTTAAGTTAGGATTATTGCGCCACCCCTTGTTGTTGGAATTGAAGCTCTGGTAGTTTGTGGACACTTGATTCACTCTTGTTGGATTGCCTAGCATGCTCTTCAAAGCTGGAAGTGTGGGGCAGGCACTGGTGTCATGGCCACTAACATCGCAAAGTGCACAACTCTATTCTATCTCAACTGCTTTGGCCTCTTTCAAATTGAGAGCTTGAAGCTTGTTTGTAATCATTGCTTCCATTTTCGCCTCCAACGCATCATCTGGCTTCAAATTGTATACCACTCCACGTGTTGTCTGGGAAGGTGCAGAGTGGCCTCCCTTGTCATACTCTGAGGTAGTGTCCCAAGTTTGTGCATTCTCTGCTACGTCCTCCAAGTACGTCCAAGCTTCATCTGGATCTTTATCGAATAATCTCCCATTGCACATCATTTCTACGAATTGTTTCATCTGAGGTAGTAGTCCATCGTAGAAGAAGCCAATAATCCTGCTTTTGTCAAAGCCATTATGTGTACATGCTAGCAGTAGCTCATTGAACCTTTCAAACACCTGGTAGAATGTTTCCTCGCTTTTCTGGGCAAAGTTCATGATCTGACGTTTCAATCCTTGTGTCCTGTGAATAGGAAAAAATTTCTTTAAGAACTCAGCCTGCAAGTCAATCCATGTAGTAATAGAACGTGATGGCAATGCATTTAACCAGTTCTTACCTTTATCTTTTAATGAGAATGGAAATAACTTCAGATATACTGTGTCTTCGCTAGTCTTTCCATCAAAACATGTCAAGCACACTTCCTCAAATCCTTTTATACGAAGATAAGGGTTTTCCTTGTTTAACCCATGAAAGGTGGGTAAGAGTTGGATTACCCCTGGTTTGAAATTAAAAGAATTTGCATTAGTGGGAAAGCTAAAGCATGAAGCTGTGCTAGTCCTAGTGGGTCTAAGAAGATCTTTGAAAGTTCTAGGAACTCCAGGTTGCACATTATTTTCATTGTTGTTGCTAAAATTTTCATCCATGTTATTATTAGCAGCCATTTCAAAGCGTCTAGTCAACCTCTGTGTCCTAGGAGTCCTATGCCACATAAACTAGCACAATATTTTTTTTGTTTTTTTAAAAAAAAATGCAAAAATTTATATACAGTAAAGTGGAAAGATCTCACCGAAGGTCCACTGAATGAAATAAACTATGGTAACAAACCGTTCTCCCGGGCAATGGCGCCAAAAACTTCCTTAGCCCAAAAATGTGCTTCTCTCAAGCGAAAGAGTCCGTGCAAGTAATGTAGATCTGGGAGTTCAGATGACGAATCCTCAGGAGAAAATATGTTGCAACCACAAAGCTTAAATCAAATAGAAATTCAACGTAAAGAGACCAACCACTTTTAATGACGATGGTTTGAATGGATTTTTATTGTGGTTCTTTAAATACGAGCAAAAGAAAGTTTCGTTTATGAAAATATCAATGAGAAGTATGCACATGATATGGGTTCATTAGGGTCCATGATTTGTATTAACTTGGTTGATTAACGATAACTCAATGAAACCTCTTTTTGAGAGAAATTCATCGGAAAATACCCTTGTGGGGATTAAAGCACAATATTGAATACGATCGTTGATAAAGTTATAATCTTTCGAATATAAGATATGAAAATCCCTTTTGGGGAGATCAAAACTCACCCTCGTGAGGTGATCATCAACTCAATCATGTTCTTTTGGAAGATGAAGAGGAGATTTTAAACTAAAGACTACAACTTTATCAACGTTAACAATTTTAGCATGATAATTCAACCAAGTAAATACAAAATTGTTGAGTATTGGACTTCTCCCTACTTGGTGTTAATGATGAGCAAACATAAATACTTGTGACGAATCCCCTATTTTGCAGTTAATCCATTGCCTAAGATATTTATGAAGATCTACTTGCAATGGATGACTCTCAAATGTCATTGAAGGCAAATGACATGAATTGGTTGATCGTAGATGATGATTGAAGCTCCGTGAAGACTTCAAGCTCATACGATGGAAAGAAGAGATTATTTGTCAATGTAATTTTTCTTTTATCTCTTCTAGTATGTAGCTTAGAAGTAGAACTTTGATGGAGCACTCACACACATCTACATTGAGTCATAGGACTCCATTAGATCTATTGTCCTTTGACTCTAATTCATTTCTCTATTGGTTGTGCAAGGAATGTTTACAACAGTCGACTGCTTAACAGTTTACAGTCGCCTGTCTCAAAAACAGTCAACTGTATTTTGTTCTACAGTCGCCTGTTATGCACAGACTTTTACAATATTGTTTTGGGCCTTCTCTGAATACTTTGCACAGGCTACTGATGAACGATTCACAGGCGCCTGTCCAAGTGACAAGTCGACTGTGTTTTGTAAATCAGTCGCATGTCTATCCTTGCCCAAACTTTGTTTGATCTGACTTTTACGACCAGTCGACTAGTGCGGTATATACAGTCGACTCTCTATTAGATCAGTCGACTGTCTATGCTGCAACAGTCGCCTGTCTGTAAGTCATTTCTTTGACTCAGTTCTCTGGAAATTTCTCATGCTTTTGACAGTCGTCTGTATAAGGTTTTACAGTCGCCTGTTCTGATTAACTGTTGACTGTGTTCCTTGCATCAGTCGTCTGTCCTGTTACTTGTGAGATTTCCAGTATTTATCTAACTTACCCATCTCTCGGCCAGTCGCCTGTCGAAGGAATTACAGTGGCATGTTGGTTTAGAAGACGATTGTCTTTGCTTCATCAGTCGACTATCCACGTGGTAAGTTACCGTTATGAATTCTCACCTACCCTTGCTGATAGTGCAATAGTCGACTATGGGTTGTTCAATAGTCGACTGTCGCGAGTTCAGATTCTATCTGTTGAGATTTTTCTCACGGATTCCAATTGCGTTTTTGCCTAAACTGTTTTGTGGATTTGAGAAAGCTATAAGTAGAGCTTCTACTGTTCCATTGGAAGGTTACTCATTCATTACAAAATCTCTCAAGCTTTCATTTCCAAAGATAAAAGCTTTCAAATCCAAAGCCCTAAGTATTTTCAAATCTTGTTCTCTTGCTCACCAACCTAGAACCAAAGTGTGATCATCTAGGCATTTGGTGCAGTCAAGAGAAAGGGCTTCTCCTCTCTTCCAAGAGAGTTCTTCAACACACATCACACTTTTCCTTCAAGTTCTACTTCAAGGCATAGGTGATTGTAAGTGTTGTTTTCATTATTTCATAACATTTGTTATTTGAGTTGTGCTCTTGGTTGTGAGAGTGGTTTGCTTGCTCCCAAGTTGTGGGAGTCAAGGACATCGATTGTATTCGATTGCACTTGTAGGGTTGCTACAAGTGGGCTTTAAGAAAACCTCAAGTTAGGGTTCTAACTTGAGTATCCGGTGGTATCCGGGTGGTAGGGACGTAGGATTACCGAGAACAAGTCGGGAGTTGACTTGGGTAATCTGAACCCTTGAAACATTTCTGCGTTTGCGTGTGTTTCCTTTTGGGTTGTTTTTCTATTCCTCATTATTTGTTGGATTGCATTTTATTTGGCGTAAATTCCTTTTAAATTTGCATAAACACTATTCAAACCCCCTTCTAGTGTTTTCCCCATAGACAGGGTCCTTACAATTGGTATCAGAGCGCAAGGTTACATCTATGGCATCCAACAACAACAACGCTCCACCGTCGCCTTCATACAACAATCACGATCGTGATGGAGCGTCCACACTTTTCGAAGGTCAATCTACGGTGCGCCCTCCGCGTTTCAATGGTACAAATTTTAGCTATTGGAAATGCAGGATGGAAACGTTCCTTAGGAGTGCTTCGCTTTGGAGAACCCTACACAAGGAATACGTCGAGCCCACCGAAGTAGATTTCGACAAATGGACGACTTCCGAGAATTCCACCGAAGTCAACAACGCTAAAGCAATGAACGCTCTTCATTGTGCGTTGGACCCGAATGAGTTCAATAAGATATGCACATGTAAGAGTGCATATCAAATTTGGAACCATCTCATCGTTATCCACAAGGGAACGAATAAGGTAAAACTTTCAAAGTTATATGTTGCCGTGCAAAACTTTGATTTATTTCATATGCATGACAATGAAAGCATTGCATCGATGTACAGACATTTTACCGACATCATCAATAAATTGGAAGCCATTGGCCAAATATATTCCGAACCGGATAAGGTAAGGAAGATCATCATGGGGATGACCTCCAAATGGGAAAGAAGAGCGATCGCCATCGAGGAGGTCAATGACTTGAAGAACTACACCGTGGTGAATCTCATCGGGACTCTTATGTCTTACAAAGTAAGAAGGGAAACCGATTGAAGATTCGAGCTATGATGAATCCTTCGGAGGCCAAGAAGAAAGCATTGGCATTCAACGCCAATTCACCATCCTCCGAAAGTGATGAATCCGAGAACGAGATGGATTTGGGTGAAATGGCCCAAATGGCGAAGAAGCTCCAACGCTTCTTCCACAATGGTAAATTTTCCTCCAACAAACTTTTTGAGTCTACTAATGCTACTTCCTATCTTTGCTATAAATGTAATAAGCCAGGGCACATTAAGAGGGATTGCACATTGCTAAAGAACAAAGAGAAATGGAAGGCACCGAAGTACCACAAGTCCGATAAGAACAAGAGAGACAAGAAGAAAGGAGTCGTAGGTACCTTCGACGACTCAAGTGATGACTTATCAAGCAATTCCGATGATGAGAAGGCTGAGAGCGCTCACATGTGTTTCATGGCTCTAGAAGACCCACTCTCCGATGAGAGTGATTCCGACATGGACGACACCGAGGTAACAATGGATGAACTTCGTATTGCTAATGAAGAAATATTTGCTAAATACCAATCTTTAATGCTTAGATACACTAGCTTAAAGAAATCAAATGCTAGCAAGTCATCCATTCCATGCATTATCAACAATGACACCATTGTTGATACTTTAACTCTTGAGAAAGCAAACTTAGCTTCTCAAAATGTCACTTTGAGAGATGAGGTGAATACCCTCAAATCTCAACTAGATCAAACACATCCTAAGGATAATAGTGATCTAGTTACACGTCACACACAATTGGGTTTAGAGAATGATTCTCTTAAAACTCAAGTGCATGAGCTCAAAGCACGGGTGTCCACCTTGGATACCAACATTTCTTTTTTAAAGGAGAAATATGAGCTCAAGTCCTCCCGTATTGTGAGATTCAATAAGGGAAAAGGGCAATTGGATGATTTGCTCGTAAACCAATTTCCGGCCACGCATCGTGTTGGTCTCGGGTTTGTGAAAGCGAATGCATCTAATGATAGCACCTCTTATAGTGGTGTCACTATAGATTTTGTGAGGCCTTCCTCCGGTGCATCCACAAGTGGTGTATAAGACACTATAGGTAGCAATCCTACCAAGAATGTCACCACTTCTCCTTCTCTTCCTTTTAGCAAGAAACCCACTAAGGGTGGAAACCAAAAGCAATGCCATGCTTATATGTACACTAACACTCATCCACGTAGGAAACATCTGACCGGCGCCCCGTTTACGGTATGGGCGCCGTGTCGTTTTACCGCAAGTGCACGGTTAGTGTAGGGTGTGGGTTTATCGAACTCAGGGA
The DNA here is from genome assembly GCA_030789695.1 of Scilla litardierei. Classification (NCBI taxonomy): domain Eukaryota; kingdom Viridiplantae; phylum Streptophyta; class Magnoliopsida; order Asparagales; family Asparagaceae; genus Scilla; species Scilla litardierei. The sequence goes on from CM061133.1 coordinate 165,046,923, forward strand.
GGTGGATGCCTTGAATGGCTACTAGCCTCGCCTAGGTTGTGTGCTAGCTACACGGATAATGTGGGTGGAAGTGTAGAAATAAAAGAAAGAAATGAAAAAGACACGAAATGAATCCCCGCTAACACGGGCTAGAGAACTCATGACACTTGGCATTTGACTTGACCCAGGGTGAGACATTGCCCCAAAAGGTGGTACCTAGCGTCCATGGCCCGATATTCCGGTCGGTGCCAAGCACGCTAGGCCTACCCGGTTCCGGACGGTGGGCATTCCCATGTCCATTAACACCTTCCGCAACCGGGAGCATTAAGGCCACAATGATATCTTCCAACATTTCTTCCAAGCCGTTCCCACGCGCGAGGACTCGATGTCAACGCTAGGGGCGTGAGCTATGGCTAGGGAGTCAACCGTCAAGTTTATTCTCCATTGGCCCGACAGTCAGAGGCGGTCTTTTTCCCGCCAATGACAATGAAACACCCCCGCGTAACCCTAATGGCAAAATAGGTCAAATGTGATTTCTAGCAATACATCGAAGCGGATCTTGACTGGACAAGCACCGGACCCCAACCCCCAACACAACTAGTGTGTTGCCGTACGAATTAGACCCAGATTGCTAGAAATCCCCATTGACACATTTCATCGAACACATGCCATGCAACCAAGTCAAATGAAACAACCCAAGCATCAATCCTACCCTAACCCGTATTATGGTTCATCAATACTACTCCATGGTGAGAAACATAAAGACAAGCAAAACAAATAACATACAAACATTCACCATTGAGCAAAATGAAAACAACACAATACAATAGAAAATGAGAGAAGAAAAATACTTATATTGATTCGAATCCAACAATCCGGTACAAGTTTATTGAGCAAAGACCTAATCTAATCTACCCTAAGCCTCCCAACAAAGGGGTTGAAAAAGCCCTAAAAACTAGAGAAGAACCCCCCTAAGTCGTGCCCCAACCTCTATTTATAAACCCCTCAAAAACCCTCTTGGGTCAGGTTTAGAACTGTCAAAAAAGGCCCACCCGATCGGGTGGAAACTCACCCGATCGGGTGGAATAAACAGAGAGCTCAGATTCGCAGAAACAGATCTCACCCGGTCGGTTGACAAGTCAACCGATCGGGTGAAATGAAATTCCAAACTGCAGCCAGTTTCAGCACATAGCTGCGCTCAGAAAATTCCAGAAAAATCTAGAAAAATCGGATTTGGGCATGCGACCTATCGTTGGAAAGCTAACGACGATACCGACGCTAGAAAAATAAGAGATCACCCAAAATCCTTCTGGAATGATAGCAGATCTTCAATGAATGAGAAGTGGTGCGCGAAAGGGGACGAAAAGGCCACCCGATCGGTTGAAATGGCAACCGATCGGGTGAGCAGATTGTTGCTTCGGTCGTCGCCTTCGGGAGCATCAACCGGGCGCAGAGGAGAGCGGGTGGCGTGATCGGGTCGTCCTTCGGAGGAATTGGCTACAGATGAACCGATCGGGTCAAGGTCACCCGATCGGTTGGAATTCAGCTCCATTTTCCCGAGAACTCTGTTGGGATGAACCGGTCGGCGAACCGATCGGTTGACCTTGCGCTTCACTCCAGCTTCAGTCCGGGTCGGACACGCATGCATCACCCGATCGGTTGGCTGTGTCCAACCGATCGGGTGGGGGCTGAAAAGTGGCAATCTTGGTCGTTTGACCCCCTGGATCACGCGTGACTCCTCCCGTTGCTCCGGGGACTCAGAATATCGTCGTTTTATGTCCCAAATACTGTAAATTCCTGCAAATATACAAAAAACATGGAAAAGTGAAAGAAAACAAGAAAATACAAGAAAACACGAGAAAACGAATAAAAGACGGCGAAAAATACGGAGAAACACGGAAGAAAACGTGCGCAAATATATGAAATATAAACTCACGTCAAAATCCCCCAAGATGAACTCTGCCTCGTCCTCGAGGAAGACGAGTGAGAGTAGGAGCTCGGAGGGAGAAAATAGAGAGAAAGAGAGAAAAAGAAAACTCTATATCCTAGATCGCCCGTCCGGGCCAACAAAGTCAAAAACGACACACCAAGCAAGCAAACACCAAATCACATCACTAAACTAAGGAATACGAGTCCAGACAAATGTCGTGGGCCCACGCGGTGAAGCGCAAGTGAGCGTGGTCATGTGCTAGCAAACGGTGTCACTATCTACATTGTGCAATAAAGCTCGATATACACAAATCCAAGATATGACCCAAATATCGAATCGAATTGAATTAAGCGGTGAATATATGGTTCAAGCATGCATGAGAATAGAGAGGGAATCGAAACATATCATGCGTCAGGGACTCCACAACTAGGGTTAAGGAAATCACCACACTAAAGCCTAGATACTAGCTAAAAAGTTCCCACGCCAAGTGTTTTCGAAAACGATGGGGGTTGAGATGATGTGGAGTAGAACACTCGGTGCAAATTCTCGCCTTCCCTTTATTCTCGGTAGATAGGAAAAATATTCACACTTGAAATTTTTGGGTTTTGGGTATTTGTATTTTTTTTAGGATTTTGGGCTATACAAAATTTTTCTTTTCTTTTCTTTTTGGGTTTTTCTTTTCTTTTCTCTTTTTTTTTTGGATTTTTGGGTTTTTGGCTATACACATGTGTACTCTCCCAAGTGGGAGAACGGTACACGACGAGGGGATTTGCACCAAGTAAAACAAAAAAGAAGTCGGAATCTAAACACTTGGGCAAAGGAAACTATTCTCGCTAAATAGAGCATGGGCTAAATGGGTTATCCTAGTCCTTAATTGTGGAATCCCGACACATGTGAAATGAAGTACACGATATATATATATATCATGCAGAAGCAGACAGGGAAAATAAATACAGCATATTCAAATCGAAGCATGATAATCTAGGGGTCATTCCTGGACAGGTATATAAAGTAAAATCACAAAGTAGAAGCACACCAAACAGCTAGGCACGACGCACGACTCACAAAAAGCTAAGTGGACCCGCGATGCATGAAATGCAAGAGGACTCGGCTTCCTGAGGTTAGTGAATGTGATTATCGAAGCCGTGCAAGGTGTGCGTGTGATTTTCGTGGCAATTCGTCATAGGGTTCATCTCTGGGAGAAAGAGATAAAAAGAATAAAAGAAAAAAAAGAAAAAAGAAAAACACGGAGAAAAACGACTCAAATAATGAAGAAAAAGAGACAAATGACGCACGAAGTGCGACTCCCCCAAGCTGAAACTTGCATTGTCCTCAATGCAATAGTAGTGAATACGGGAGGGCAATGAAAATGTAGGGGAGTTACGCACCGACACAAAAAATGAAAAACACGAAAAATACACGAACGAAACTGGAAAATAAAGAAAAAGAAACATACAGAATAAAAGATATAAAACGCAACAAAGGAATCAAAGACACAAACACACGACAACGACACACGAAAACATGCACACAAAAGTCGATTTCCCCCAAGCTGAACATGACAATGCTAGCAAAATGATATGATCAATGTGATGCAGAAATATGCTGGGGGAAAATCGGAAAAGAAAGAAATCAGAATGCAGGAGAGACAGTCTGCTCGTTCTCCTCGGAAGAGGATGTGGGGTGAAATTATAGAAAGGCACGACATGAAGGGTTATTAAGATGCAAAAGCAAATCCTAGATACGCTCCGCTCGCTAATGAGAGGAGACGAGATTATTCAAATCTAAACTAGAAAGCGGTAAATTTTTACACTACTGGATTAGGATACACCTGAGCATAGGCGGATCCAAGATCTGAAGTGGGGCAGGTAGCTGCTCTAACTGCTCCTTCTGTGGCTCCGCTAGAAGCGATGTGCCACGTGTGCCAATGGACCCAAGCAATGCACCTCCAAGCATCCCTCGTAGGTGTCCACCTGTGACCTGCAAAGGTGTAACGGCCGCTTTCCGACCGTTCGTATTGTTCTACGTGCACGTGCTTTGTCGTGCACGTATTTTATTTGGCTATGTCCGGTTTCCAAATTGTGCATTGTGGCATGCCGTTGTGACCGTTTGGGAGTGTAAAATTTTATAGTAATTTTTGGGAACGTCTGTTCACGGCTCGTTTTCTCGCAAAACGACTTTGAACGATGGGGGCGTTTTAGTCAATTGGCTCAAAACGCCGCTTTCAAATTTTACGTAAATTTTTGGTGGGCGTTACGCACGATCAGGCTCCGTAGATCTGTGCGTCTCGTCTCCACGATCGCCCTGGTATTTTCGGATTATTTTTCTGACGTCCGGTTTGCGAGATATCGCGCGGACAAATTTCGACCGTCGATTTCCCCAATAAATTCAAATTCGAATTTTGTTGGCCAAATCTGGCTAAATCTACCCTTAATCTGTTTTATATTTTTACTAAACTGTTTCTCTATTTTTCCCCTAGCCTTACCCCATTCTGCACACCCTTCATCTCTATCTCCCCACACTTAACCTATAAACTCTATAGTCAAATATCAACTCTAATTTATTAAAACCCTAGCTTTTATTCCCCTCATTCACGTGCAGCCAACATAGGGCTAAAACAAGTTTTTTCAGCCGCCGCCCCTTCTAATTTTCCCCCCTTTCTCTCTCACTCCGATCTCTCTCTCTCCCCTCACGCTGCTGTGCCCGCAGCGGATTTTTTTCCCCCGCCGTCGCACCTCGCCATCGCGCCGCCGCCATGATTCCGCTCTGTCGTCGCGACCATGGCCCCGTGCAGCGCCCCCCGAACACCGCCGACCGCCGCGCCCCTCTCCGGCGCCCCTCGCGACCGGCCATCTCCGCGTCCCCCTCGCCTCCGCCGCAACAGCCGCGACGTCGCCTCCACTCCTCCGCCGAGATGCGCCCCGACGGCCGTCGCCTGCGCTCCCCACGCCGCCGTGTCGTCATCTCAGCCCGCCGTAGTGTCATCGCCCCCGCCGTATGCCGCGATCACCGCTGACCCCGATCCCCGTGCAGCGCTTCCCGATCGCCGTCATGATTCACGGCGAGGCCGCCCCCGCGTCCCCTCTCCCGATCTCCCTCCGGCACTCAACCCCGCCGCGATCAGCCACCCACGCACCGTTTCCTCGACATCGCGACTTACGACGCCCCCGAGCGTTGTCTCCCCTCGCAACGCCGCCCTCGCGTCCCGACGCCTCCACACGACGACGCTCTGGCGCCCCTGAGCCCCGGTCGCCACCGTCGAGCAAATCGCCTCCTTAAAGAAGAGCCCATTGTTGCATTATTGGGTCTCGTCTTTTCCCTCGGCCACTTCCATTCTGAAGGATTGTCAGTTTAAAGGATATTCTGTATATGGATTCATCTTGTTCGCACACATTGCAAACTGAAGATGAGACTAGAGTGCTGGGAGCCTTGCTCGATGTCTTTCATCCAGTTTATACTCTTCAAGTGTTAGCCTCAGCGTACTGCAGGACAGGAAGTGATATACGCAAGGCTAGTGAGATTTTGTGCCAACGTCAAAAACGAGTCCAAATGTTGCACATCAAAATGATAATGATGTCAAAACTACAGAACCAAAGAATCATTTGGTGAGGATAATGCTATGCAACCAAACCATTGGAACTTGAAGTGAATGGATTGTCTTTAGACGAGCTTGAGACAGGGTCCAGTAAACTGAAAGAATATTTCGATCACAATCACAAGGACACTGAGGAGTTTCTTCTTTTCCTATGCTTGGAGATGGTTGTAAGCTCAGCTTGGATGATTATTCGAGATGTCCTAGGTCAATGTGGATATGCTGTAAAGAAGATGGATATCACCTTTTCTCGCTGCGCTACCCGCAACCGTTACAACCCTGAGGCGATCCCGAGACGACCTCCACTGCGCTACCCGCAGTCGGGGACACGAGCACCGTCACCATTCCCAGACTCGACGCCAGATTAAACGCGCGTTCCTCACACCAGGTTGGTTTCCCTAACTCGTAGCACAACCCACACCGTAGCGAAACTGAAAACCTAACTAAAATCGGACAACTGTAACTAAATTTATTTTCTGCGCCAGTAAAACGCTGTTCACTGTAGAAATCGACCATCGGACAATTTTCTGTGCACATAGGGTAGTGGTCGATTTAGGTTGATAAAACATCAAATTGTGACTTTGACAAATAGGGTAGTCCCGACAACCTAGAAATGAACCTAACTAGGATTATTGAAAAACGCGACCTGATACCGTCGCCATGACCTGTTTCAGACGGACTTCCGCGGACGAGACGCTTGGACGAGACGCTTCGAGAGGACGACACACTCGCCATCGCAGGCAAGTGTACCCACTTGCGTTTTTGACCGTGCTTTGGTCTTAGATTGCTAGAACTGTTAGACTGTGAATGTATAGAACCGGACGTGAAATGATAGTGTCCGGGACGACTCCTGACGGCTCAGACTTGACGACGAAGTCTGAGCCTGACAACAACAACTTTTGACATTGTAGGGCTATCATGTGTGTGCGTGCGTGTGGACACCCTAGAATAACAACTTCCTTCACTTGTCATGTCGTGTCCTGTTACACAAAAAGCCTACGGACATTTCAGGTGCTTCCCTTGCGGAAGTGATCTCTGTGTTACGAAAAAGCCTTCGGGCGTTTCAGGTGCTTCCCTTGCGGAAGTGATCTCTGTGTTACGAAAAAGCCTACGGGCGTTTCAGGTGCTTCCCTTACGGAAGTGATCTCTGTGTTACGAAAAAGCCTACGGGCGTTTCAGGTGCTTCCCTTGCGGAAGTGATCTCTGTGTTACGAAAAAGCCTACGGGCGTTTCAGGTGCTTCCCTTGCGGAAGTGATCTCTGTGTTACGAAAAAGCCTACGGGTGTTTCAGGTGCTTCCCTTGCGGAAGTGATCTCTGTGTTACGAAAAAGCATACGGGCGTTTCTGGTGCTTCCCTTGCGAAAGTGATCTCTGTGTTACGAAAAAGCCTACGGGCGTTTTAGGTGCTTCCCTTGCGGAAGTGATCTCTGTGTTACGAAAAAGCCTACGGGCGTTTCAGGTGCTTCCCTTGCGGAAGTGATCTATGTGCTTCCTGTCCTGAGTTCTGAGTTTGGGGTAGGGTTGAGCGTGCGCACGGTGAGAGGGTCTGATCCTCCTCGAACCGTAAGGCGTGAACCCTTCGTGTTTTACTAGTCCTGTCAGTCGTGTCGTGTCGTGTCTTGTCTTGTCTAGTTCCGTCTTGTCCTGACACCTTTAGGATAGTCCCGTAGTTGGTAGCACTCGCTACGACTACTACTTGTCCCGTTTTACTTTCCCGCTACGTTACTCCCTGTTGTGTTACCCTGTTATAACGACCGCATGCTAATCAACCAGTAAACTGTTGTGTAAAAGAACCTCAGCATGCTAATCAACCAGTAAACTGTTGTGTAAAAGAACCTCAGCATGTTAATCAACCAGTAAACCGTTGTTTAAAGTTCGGTGCACTTGCAGTAAAGTCTAACCCTTCTTGTAGACTTTACCTGACGTACAGTTCCTTTTCTTGGGTGCTGTACGTCAGGTGCTTAGCCAGAGTTCGTGGACGAGGCAGACTCACTGGAGCACGAGGAGCCGAGGACGTCGACCCAGAGTACGCGCCTGACAAGGACCAGACCTTGAGGTCTTCTTAGTCGTCACTTTCAAAGGTTACTACCTTTAGTTTGCTTTTAGATAGTTGTTGCCACGCTTAGGCTCCTTTTTAGACTTTGTACTTGTTGGATATTATTATATCTCAATTTAATGAATGCAACTTCTTTTCTGTACTGTCAGTTGTTCGAACTTTATAAATGCAAGAACCTGAAAATCTTTTAAATGGTACCCCTACAGACGCTTATTGGGTCTGAGCTTCTCAGCTCCGGCCCGAGCGGGCCTTAGTCACGCTTCGCCTCCGTCGTTTTGGGAAGCGGGGAATGACAGGTTTTAGTGGTGGCCCATGCAGGTCATGCAAAAGTTCGGAACAATAAAAGTATCGCATTCATTTAATATCCACGTACAAGTCTGAATTAGGTTCCCAGTCTTAAATGGTAGGAGGACTTAGATAGACAACCAGGTTGGATAGTCAGACACATTGGTTAAGATTTAGCCGTACCAGTCTTAGGATACCTTAGTAGCCTCTCTCTCCCTAGCTCTGACCAAATTAGATTCCTAAGAGCCCTTCTTTTAGTTTAGTCGCTTGCCCAGCTCCATTGATTTCGGGCCCAGCAGGACTAACCTGGATTCTCTTAGGAACCTTCCCATTAGATCCTGGTTACAGTCTAGCTCATTAGGAAATCTTAGTGCCGAGCTCTCCTGATCTTAGGCGACCCGATAATTAGAATCCCTGACTTCTAGCGTCTGCCTGATCCTTACCCTTTCGTATGATCGACCGAGGAATCCCATCGTAGCTTCCTTGCATCATATCCTATGTGTAACCATCACGCGATCATTTTTTTCCTTTCTCCCGATTCACGTGATCGTTTCCTAACGATCATCGTAGATCCTTCGAATCTTTCTCTTTGCCCATTTTGCCTCCTCTAAAAGTATTTTCGAAATTCCTTATTCAGCTTCTTCGCTCAGCTCAATTTCTTTGAAATCCCCTATACTATATAATTAAAATTTCTTGTTTTCGGATTGAATTAAAATTCTTTTATTGACTTTGAAACCTTTTTGGTCGTAAAATTATTTTACTATCTCATACCTATTTTCAAATCGGTATCGTTCGTATTTCAGTTTTAAACCTTGTTATTAATTCTATAATCCAATATACATATATATTACTTTTCTAAACTACACAAAAAAAATTATTTCTAAACCACTTACCGTACGTACTTTTAGAATATTTCCTAAACCAAAGGGAACTTTAAATATTTGTTTTGTATATATATATGACTCATGCTTCAAGAATTCTTGTATTAAAAAATATATATTTTATTTTCATTTGCAAAACAACCATCACCTCACCCTGCTTTCATTTCCTTCACCTAACTCTTTTCCAAATCGCAATAATTTTACCAGCTGCTCACTTTTTCCTGCATATTTTTATAAGTATAAAAGTATATGATACCATATTTTACACGTAAGTCTCCTTTCATCAATCTAGTTATTTTGAGAAATATTTTTGTTCCATCCAACCAGCCATCTCCTTACCTTGCATTATTTGAACTCGTTCTTTCCGATTTATTTCGTTACACTTTTGGTTCTGTTTCCTTTATTTTGCGTAGATATTAGCCCTTGCAGTTGTCCATGCTATCTCCAGTTTAGGAATATGCCCTTTGGTAGGTGATGTCGTCATGGTGCATGAGTATAGGTAGAGTGTGTAGACCTGTATCAGTGTGTCATTGTTAGGGTCCGATGATTGCCCTTTGTGTCTTGATGTGTACTCAGTGTTAACCATGATATGATCGAAGTTGTCTGAATGACGGTATTCATACGTATATGAATAGGGTCATAGCAGACAATTTCCGTAGACGTAGTTTTTCGCGATTATAGAATAGCTTATCTTTGACTGCATGTGATTGTATCAAAAATTTTGTTTTTCTTTTAAACCAAACCCTTAAAGTTTTTGAAATTAGCTCACAAGATCACAAATCAATTACCCTCCCTCATCCATTAACACAACTCCACACTTTTTTTCCAAATGTTTTAAAATATGTCTTTGGCCTTAAGTTTGCTTTCTCTTCTCCTCTTTCTCCCTTAGAAATGTTATGTTTATTGTTATGGTATTATTGGGACTAGGTAATATTGTTATAGGATTTGTTCGCAGGTAGGCTCAGGGAGAGATGAGATTTGTTATAGCAATGATTAACCAATTTTGGAACAATAGGATATTGGAATAGATTTCTTTCGGATGAAAAGAATCGACTGTCCAAGACTTATTTATAAAACCGAAGTGTGGCGGGCTCAATGGAGAATACTGGTTGAATGAGATTATTTGCGTGAAAATAGGAACTTATCAGATTTGAGGCTTAGACGAATGGTAGATAGGGATGGCTGCAGAGTATGGTAGGAGTTAGGGTGATCATGAGAATGAGTAGAGCTTTTGTTAGCATCGAGACTTGATTGTTGAGTTGACGTGAGAAGACATTGGGAGTAACACGACGTGTTGAGATAAAAGGATGGTTAGGTAGTCGGACTTAATTTAGGGTGGGATTAGGATGAGATGTGATTCTGATAGTTCGATCATTTAGCGGATAAATTTATGGGAAGATATAACAAGAATGTATTGAAGACACGACGATTGTTGATTTGTGAAGGTATTATAAGATAGACAAAGTTTTTGTCTTGGAGTGGTGGTTGACTAGAATCTCATTTTTGGAGATTGATTAATATGGGAAGAGATTGAGAAATTTATAAATGTTATGGAGCAATGACGTTTAATAGAGTGGATGGTATGAAGAGATGATTATTAATCTTTCGTGAGAACTTGGGTTGGAAGTTTAACAGCAGTGAAGGATCTATAGTTAAGTTTTAGGACGTGAAATTAGTTGTGGCATTATCCAGTAAAAAGAAGGATTATGATGGATTATTTGAGGAATGATGTCGAAGTATAGGACTAGAGACCATTGTGTGGAGGATGTGAGTTATAGGCTTAGGTATTTATAGATTTTATAATTAGTCTTAGCTTGAGTGATTCCGAGGACGGAATCATTTCTAAGGCGGGTAGAATGTAACGGCCGCTTTCCGACCGTTCGTATTGTTCTACGTGCACGTGCTTTGTCGTGCACGTATTTTATTTGGCTATGTCCGGTTTCCAAATTGTGCATTGTGGCATGCCGTTGTGACCGTTTGGGAGTGTAAAATTTTATAGTAATTTTTGGGAACGTCTGTTCACGGCTCGTTTTCTCGCAAAACGACTTTGAACGATGGGGGCGTTTTAGTCAATTGGCTCAAAACGCCGCTTTCAAATTTTACGTAAATTTTTGGTGGGCGTTACGCACGATCAGGCTCTGTAGATCTATGCGTCTCGTCTCCACGATCGCCCCGGTATTTTCGGATTATTTTTCTGACGTCCGGTTTGCGAGATATCGCGCGGACAAATTTCGACCGTCGATTTCCCCAATAAATTCAAATTCGAATTTTGTTGGCCAAATCTGGCTAAATCTACCCTTAATCTGTTTTATATCTTTACTAAACTGTTTCTCTATTTCTCCCCTAGCCTTACCCCATTCTGCACACCCTTCATCTCTATCTCCCCACACTTAACCTATAAACTATATAGTCAAATATCAACTCTAATTTATTAAAACCCTAGCTTTTATTCCCCTCATTCACGTGCAGCCAACATTGGGCTAAAACAAGTTTTTTCAGCCGCCGCCCCTTCTAATTTTTCCCCCCTTTCTCTCTCACTCCGATCTCTCTCTCTCTCCCCTCACGCTGCTGTGCCCGCAGCGGATTTTTTCCCCGCCGTCGCACCTCGCCATCGCGCCGCCGCCATGATTCCGCTCCGCCGTCGGGACCATGGCCCCGTGCAGTGCCCCCCAAACACCACCGACCGCCGTGCCCCTCTCCAGTGCCCCTCGCGACCGGCCATCTCCGCGGCCCCCTTGCCTCCGCCGCAACAGCCGCGGCGTCGCCTCCACTCCTCCGCCGAGCTGCGCCCCGACGGCCGTCGCCTGCGCTCCCCGCGCCGCCGTGTCGTCATCTCAGCCTGCCGCAGTGTCATCGCCCCCGCCGTATGCCGTGATCATCGCTGACCCCGATCCCCGTGCAGCGCTTCCCGATCACCGTCGCGATTCACGGCGAGGCCGCCCCCGCGTCCCCTCTCCCGATCTCCCTCCGGCACTCAACCCCGCCGCGATCAGCCACCCACGCACCGTTTCCTCACCATCGCGACTTACGATGCCCTCGAGCATTGTCTCCCCTCGCAACACCGCCCTCGCGTCCCGACGCCTCCGCACGACGACGCTCCGGCGCCCCTGAGCCCCGGTCGCCGCCGTCGAGCAAATCGCCTCCTTAAAGAAGAGCCCACTGTTGCATTATTGGGTCTCGTCTTTTCCCTCGGCCACTTCCATTCTGAAGGATTGTCAGTTTAAAGGATATTCTGTATATGGATTCATCTTGTTCGCACACATTGAAAACTGAAGATGAGACTAGAGTGCTGGGAGCCTTGCTCGATGTCTTTCATCCAGTTTATACTCTTCAAGTGTTAGCCTCAGCGTACTGCAGGACAGGAAGTGATATACGCAAGGCTAGTGAGATTTTGTGCCAACGTCAAAAACGAGTCCAAATGTTGCACATCAAAATGATAATGATGTCAAAACTACAGAACCAAAGAATCATTTGGTGAGGATAATGCTATGCAACCAAACCATTGGAACTTGAAGTGAATGGATTGTCTTTAGACGAGCTTGAGACAGGGTCCAGTAAACTGAAAGAATATTTCGATCACAATCACAAGACACTGAGGAGTTTCTTCTTTTCCTATGCTTGGAGATGGTTGTAAGCTCAGCTTGGATGATTATTCGAGATGTCCTAGGTCGATGTGGATATGCTGTAAAGAAGATGGATATCACCTTTTCTCGCTGCGCTACCCGCAACTGTTACAACCCTGAGGCGATCCCGAGACGACCTCCACTGCGCTACCCACAGTCGGGGACACGAGCACCGTCACCATTCCCAGACTCGACGCCAGATTAAACGCGCGTTCCTCACACCAGGTTGGTTTCCCTAACTCGTAGCACAACCCACACCGTAGCGAAACTGAAAACCTAACTAAAATCGGACAACTGTAACTAAATTTATTTTCTGCGCCAGTAAAACGCTGTTCACTGTAGAAATCGACCATCGGACAATTTTCTGTGCACATAGGGTAGTGGTCGATTTAGGTTGATAAAACATCAAATTGTGAATTTGACAAATAGGGTAGTCCCGACAACCTAGAAATGAACCTAACTAGGATTATTGAAAAACGCGACCTGATACTGTCGCCATGACCTGTTTCAGACGGACTTCCGCGGACGAGACGCTTGGACGAGACGCTTCGAGAGGACGACACACTCGCCATCGCAGGCAAGTGTACCCACTTGCGTTTTTGACCGTGCTTTGGTCTTAGATTGCTAGAACTGTTAGACTGTGAATGTATAGAACCGGACGTGAAATGATAGCGTCCGGGACGACTCCTGACGGCTCAGACTTGACGACGAAGTCTGAGCCTGACAACAACAACTTTTGACATTATAGGGCTATCATGTGTGTGCGTGCGTGTGGACACCCTAGAATAACAACTTCCTTCACTTGTCATGTCGTGTCCTGTTACACAAAAAGCCTACGGGCGTTTCAGGTGCTTCCCTTGCGGAAGTGATCTCTGTGTTACGAAAAAGCCTTCGGGCGTTTCAGGTGCTTCCCTTGCGGAAGTGATCTCTGTGTTACGAAAAAGCCTTCGGGCGTTTCAGGTGCTTCCCTTGCGGAAGTGATCTCTGTGTTACGAAAATGCCTACGGGCGTTTCAGGTGCTTCCCTTGCGGAAGTGATCTCTGTGTTACGAAAAAGCCTACGGGCGTTTCAGGTGCTTCCCTTGCGGAAGTGATCCGTTTCTGGTGCTTCCCTTGCGGAAGTGATCTCTGTGTTACGAAAAAGCCTACGGGCGTTTCAGGTGCTTCCCTTGCGGAAGTGATCTCTGTGCTTCCTGTCCTGAGTTCTGGGGTTTGGTGTAGGGTTGAGCGTGCGCACGGTGAGAGGGTCTGATCCTCCTCGAACCGTAAGGCGTGAACCCTTCGTGTTTTACTAGTCCTGTCAGTCGTGTCGTGTCCTGTCTTGTCTTGTCTAGTTCCGTCTTGTCCTGACACCTTTAGGATAGTCCCGTAGTTGGTAGCACTTGCTACGACTACTACTTGTCCCGTTTTACTTTCCTGCTACGTTACTCCATGTTGTGTTACCCTGTTATAACGACCGCATGCTAATCAACCAGTAAACTGTTGTGTAAAAGAACCTCAGCATGCTAATCAACCAGTAAACTGTTGTGTAAAAGAACCTCAGCATGTTAATCAACTAGTAAACCGTTGTTTAAAGTTCGGTGCACTTGCAGTAAAGTCTAACCCTTCTTGTAGACTTTACCAGACGTACAGTTCCTTTTCTTGGGTGTTGTACGTCAGGTGCTTAGCCAGAGTTCGTGGACGAGGCAGACTCACTGGAGCACGAGGAGCCGAGGACGTTGACCCAGAGTACGCGCCCGACAAGGACCAGACCTTGAGGTCTTCTTAGTCGTCACTTTCAGAGGTTACTACCTTTAGTTTGCTTTTAGATAGTTGTTGCCACGCTTAGGCTCCTTTTTAGACTTTGTACTTGTTGGATATTATTATATCTCAATTTAATGAATGCAACTTCTTTTCTGTACTGTCTGTTGTTCGAACTTTATAAATACAAGAACCTGAAAATCTTTTAGCTGAAAAGGCCCTAAAAACTAGAGAAGAACCCCCCTAAGTCGTGCCCCCAACCTCTATTTATAAACCCCTCAAAAACCCTCTTGGGTCGGGTTCAGAACTGTCAAAAAAGGCCCACCCGATCGGGTGGAAACTCACCCGATCGGGTGGAATAAACAGAGAGCTCAGATTCACAGAAACAGATCTCACCCGGTCGGTTGACAAGTCAACCGATCGGGTGAAATGAAATTCCAGACTGCAGCCAGTTTCAGCACATAGCTGCGCTCAGAAAATTCCAGAAAAATCTAGAAAAATCGAATTTGGGCATGCGACCTATCGTTGGAAAGCTAACGACGATGCGACGCTAGAAAAATAAGAGATCGCCCAAAATCCTTCTGGAATGATAGCAGATCTTCAATGAATGAGCAGCGGTGCGTGAAAGGGGACGAAAAGGCCACCCGATCGGTTGAAATGTCAACCGATCGGGTGAGCAGCTTGTTGCTTCGGCCGTCACCTTCGGGAGCATCAACCGGGCGCAGAGGAGAGCGGGTGGTGTGATCGGGTCGTCCTTCGGAGGAATCGGCTACAGATGAACCGATCGGGTGAAGGTCACCCGATCGGTTGGAATTCAGCTCCATTTTCCCGAGAACTCTGTTGGGATGAACCGGTCGACGAACCGATCGGTTGACATTACGCTTCGCTCCAGCTTCAATCCGGGTCGAACACGCATGCATCACCCGATCGGTTGGCTTTGTCCAACCGATCGGGTGGGGGCTGAAAAGTGGCAATCTTAGTCGTTTGACCCCCTGGATCACGCGTGACTCTTCCCGTTGCTCCGGGGACTCAGAATATCGTCGTTTTATGTCCCAAATGCTGTAAATTCCTGCAAATATACAAAAAACATGGAAAAGTGAAAGAAAACAAGAAAATACAAGAAAACACGAGAAAACGAATAAAAGACGGCGAAAAATACGGAGAAACACGGAAGAAAACGTGGGCAAATATATGAAATATAAACGCACGTCAACATCCTACTTCACAAGTGGATAATCATGACACATTCTATGCTCTGCACACACGGACACGTACACAACCACACATGAGAAATACTAATGTACGTGCTCCTATACATTCGTATGCTCATACGCATCATTCTTTCATGTATGCTCATCCTACACATGTCATGCATGACCCATATGCTTCATATAATATGAATGTTCCCAAGCATACATATCATCCTAGAATGTACAATGCATATCCTCCACCACATCTTTATGCTAGAAATCATGTTCCTAAGATGCATGCACCACGTAGAAATTCAACAAGTATGCATGCAACTAGAAATAGGACTCCCAAGACTTACACAATTTGGGGTCCTAAGAACACTAGCCTAAATGTTATGAATGCTTATATTGATTCCTATTTTCATGATGTGATTAGGAATAAAAATTATGTTAGGAAGCAGAAGTCCACTTGGACTTGGCTTCCGAAGGGCTAATCCCCTTGGACCCAACAAACATTGGGTACCATAAGCTTATGGTATATTATATAGGTACCCAAGAGAAAGAAGAAGAGCAATAAATGTCTTATTAGCTCTAAAGAGAAAGGATGGATTCTTGATAGCGGTTGCTCCAAACACATGACGGGAGATCCATCGTTGCTCTCCGAAGTGATTAGCATCAAGGATGGTGCAACGGTCACTTTTGGAGGTAATCAAAAGGGAACCATCATTGGAGTAGGTATCGTTGGTAATCCTTCCAAAACCTTAATTGCTAATGTTTATCTTGTTTGTGGTTTGTGTCACAATCTCATTTCCATTAGTCAACTTTGTGACAAAGGTTACAAGGTTAACGTTGGAGAATGATTGTGTACTATTGTTGATTGTGATTCAAATGTTTTATTTTCCGGTATTAGGCATAAAAATATTTATTATTTGACCTTGTCTAAAACCGTAGAGCATTGCTTAGTTGCTAACACAAGTGAACAACTACTATTGCATCGCCGTTTTGATCATGTTCACTTCAAGCACTTATATAAGTTAGCTAAGCATGATCTAGTCAAAGGTTTTCCTAAGATTGCTTTTAATAAGAAAAACTTTTGTGATTCATGTTAAAGAGGTAAACTAAGTAAATCTTCATTTAAATGGTACCCCTACAGACGCTTATTGGGTCTGAGCTTCTCAGCTCCGGCCCGAGCGGGCCTTAGTCACGCTTTGCCTCCGTCGTTTTGGGAAGCGGGGCGTGACAAAAGGACAAGGTGCATTAGTCCATGGAAAGAAATTATTTCCCAAAATAAATGTATCCCAGAGATAGTCGTCGACAAATGATGGTAAAATATATGAAATGTGGCGAACACTCCCTGAAAATGGTATGCTATACTCTGTGCTAGCGACGATCAAATCCCCGCTCCCCATGTGAAGTTGCTCTCCAGGTGGTGACACACCGCAACATACCTCAAGGGAAGTCGATCCTGTGTCCTGCGATAGATATGGCGTGTCAAAAATATATAAGTCTAAAGGAATAGGACGTGAAAAGCGAGACTTAAATGTGGAGTGAGAGTGAGTATGAAAATCTCCCTGAATAGGGGCAATATGCTCAAGTAGATGCTCAGCCGCAGAAGAAGTGGAGCGTGACGGTAGAGGTAGATGTGGCTCGGGCTCCATGAAGTGGACGATCGTATCCAAGCCCTCATGCACGTCCTCATCGACGATATGCTCATGCTCCTCCATCTGCCCGATGTCCAGAATGACATCCTCATGGTTGACCACCGACCAAGGAGGAAGCTGTGACAGAGATGGCTGTGGAGGTGGATGTGGAGCGGACCCCTCGTATGTGGTTGTGGTGTCCTCGTCCTCACGCACATCCTCCTCGCCGGTATGCATAAGCTCTGTAAACTCCTCGGTCCTCTCATAGGACTCATGTGGGGTATCTAAATCAAGACAAGAAGTTTCTCCCACAGATCCTAGAGATATCTCCCCATCCTCACTATCATCATCAAAAAATACTTCGTCATCCAAGTGGTAGTGATGGAAAAATGGGGGATCGGCATGAGATGTGTCTATGGTGGCCGACGGCATGGTAGTCTCAACCATGAAAGTAGGTATATCCTCTCCTTCATCCCCTCTCCTCGGTGTAGGCTCGATGATTGGTACCATCAAGTTTCGTAATGTTTGGCTTTGGTTAAACATGGCACTTTCAAGGAGAGACACGAGGTTTGATTCTTCTTGTGTTGGTGGAGGGATATACGGTTGAGAAAATGGATGTGAGGTGTTTGGGCTAAGGTTGTGGGAAAATGTTTGGCCTTGGTGTAGGGGGAGGCTCTCGAGCGTAAATGGGCAATCATAATACACATGCCCCGCCATCCCATAAGTCTCACAAACCACAACCGAATAAGGATTGTATCCTCCCATCTGAGCATCGAAATTTGATCTCCACATGGTTACACCAAAGATACCTGGACAACAAAAATAAGAAAACTAGAGAGGAGCGTCAATAGTACAAGAGAATAACAAAAAGATAATATAATAGTGGGGGAAAAATTTCTTTGTTATTGAATATTTTTTTAAAAAAAAGAAAAAGAATTTTTTTTTGTTTTTTTGCGTAGTCTAACGAACCCAAGCTAAGCTAATATCAAACCGAACGCCTCCCCGGCAACGGCACCAAAAACTTGACCGGCGCCCCGTTTACGGTATTGGCGCGGTGTCGTTTTACCGCAAGTGCACGGTTAGTGTAGGGTGCGGGTTTATCGAACTCAGGGAGGTGGATGCCGTGAATGGCTACTAGCCTCGCCTAGGTTGTGTGCTAGCTACGCGGATAATGTGGGTGGAAGTGTAGAAATAAAAGAAAGAAATGAAAAAGACACGAAATGAATCCCCGCTAACACGGGCTAGAGCACTCATGACACTTGGCATTTGACTTGACCCAGGGTGAGACATTGCCCCAAAAGGTGGTACCTAGCGTCCATGGCCCTATATTCCGGTCGGTGCCAAGCACGCTAGGCCTACCCGGTTCCGGACGGTGGGCATTCCCATGTCCATTAACACCTTCCGCAACCGGGAGCATTAAGGCCACAATGATATCTCCCAACATTTCGTCCAAGCCGTTCCCACACGCGAGGACTCGATGTCAACGCTAGGGGCGTGAGCTATGGCTAGGGAGTCAACCGCCAAGTTTATTCTCCATTGGCCCGATGGTCAGAGGCGGTCTTTTTCCCGCTAATGACAATGAAACTCCCCCGCATAACCCTAATGGCCAAATAGGTCAAATGTGATTTCTAGCAATACATCGAAGCGGATCTTGACTGGACAAGCACCGGACCCCAACCCCCAACACAACTAGTGTGTTGCCGTACGAATTGGACCCAGATTGCTAGAAATCCCCATTGACACATTTCATCGAACACATGCCATGCAACCAAGTCAAATGAAACAACCCAAGCATCAATCCTACCCTAACCCGTATTAGGGTTCATCAACACTACTCTATGGTGAGAAACATAAAGACAAGCAAAACAAATAACATACAAACATTCACCATTGAGCAAAATGAAAACAACACAATACAATAGAAAATGAGAGAAGAAAAATACTTATCTTGATTCGAATCCAACAATCCGGTACAAGTTTATTGAGCAAAGACCTAATATTTTCATGTTTTGGTTCAAAATGCTTTATAAAGAACACATTTGGTAATTTAGACAAGTTTGAGCCAAGATCCGATGAAGGAATTTTTGTTAGATATTCCACACGTAGCAAAGCCTACTAGATATACAACAAAACTTCTTCAATGATTGAGGAATCACTTCACGTATCTTTTTATGAAGATTTTGATTTTCCTCATGTTGATGATGATAATGTAGATATTCTTTGTGATTCTCTTAATAATTTTAAGATTAATGAGTCTATTTTTGAGACTAACACTTCTAACAAAGTTGTTGAAGTTGTTCCTAGTGATCCAGGTATACCCAAAGCTTACCCGACCGTTCGCAATCATCCCCATAACCAAATTATTGGAGATATTTGTGTGGGTGTTCAAACGAGATCGAGAATTGAAGAATTCTCTCATTGCGCATTTGTCTCTACCATTAAGCCAAAGAACATCCAAGAAGCTTGCGAGGATAGCTCTTGGATAGTGGCAATGGAAGAAGAACTAATGCAATTTGAGAGAAACGAAGTTTGGGAAATCGTACCTCTTCCAAGTGGTCACCAAGTCATTGGGACCAAATGGATCTTCAAGAACAAGACGGATGAAAACGAGGTAATCACACGGAACAAAGTAAGATTAGTAGCTCAAGGCTACCGGCAAGAGTAAGGTATTGATTTCGAAGAATCTTTTGCCCTCGTAGCTAGATTAGAAGCTATTAGGTTGATTTTATCTTTTGCATCCCATAAGAATTTTTAACTATTTTAAATGGATATTAAAAGTGCATTTTTAAATGGGTTTGTCAATGAAGAAGTTTATGTTTCTCAACCTCCCGATTTTATTCATGAAAAATTTCCAAACCATGTTTTCAAACTTAAGAAAGCGTTGTGTGGGTTGAGACAATCTCCTAGAGCTTGGTATGATCGACTTAAGATCTTTGTTTTGAATTTAGGTTTTAAAATGGGAGAAGTTGATTCTACACTCTTCATTAAAGATTATGAAAATGACATTCTTTTGATTCAAGTTTATGTAGACAATATTATTGTCGGTTCTACTAACTTTAATCTTTGTCAAGAAGTTTCCAAGTCTATGAAGGATGAGTTTGAGACTAGCCACATGGGAGAGCTCACCTACTTCCTTGGATTGCAAATTCGACAAATGGAGAATGGCACATTCATACATCAGACAAAGTACACAGGGGAGCTTATTAAGCGATTCGGGATGGAATCTTCTTCGAGCAAAAGGACTCCCATGAGTACTACTGCTCATCTACACAAGGATGAAAGCGGAAAAGATGCAGACGTTCGTCTATATCGAGGTATGATCGGTAGCTTACTTTACTTAACCACTAGTAGGCCCGATATAATGTTTTCTATATGCCTTTGTGCTAGATATCAAGCAAGACCTAAGGAGTCACACTTGATTGTGGTTAAACGAATATTTCGTTATCCCAATCAATCTCTAGATTATGGGTTACTTTACCCTAAGTCTAGAACATATGAGTTAATCTCATATAGTGATGCCGACTTTGCCGGATGCAAGTACAACAGGAAAAGTACTAGTGGCACTTGCCATTGCTTAGGAAATTCATTAGTTTCTTGGTTTTCTAAGAAACAGAATTCGGTATCATTGTCCACGACTGAAGCGGAATATATTACCGGTGGTCTTGCATGTGCACAAGTTCTTTGGATCAGACACACTCTTAGTGACTATGGTGTCAATTGTGATACTTGCCCTATCATGGTTGATAATCAAAGTGCTATTTGTCTTTCCAAGAATCCAGTACACCACTCCCGTACCAAATACATAGACGTGAGACACGATTTTATCAATGATCATGTAGCTAAGAAGGACATCATCTTAAAGTACATTGAAACCCAAAAACAAATTGTTGATATCTTCACTAAACCTCTTAAAGAAGATTCATTTGTGAGGTTGCGTGGAGAATTGGGAATTATGGGTGAATCTGAAATCTAGAAGCTCAATCTTCCCTGTTATAACTCTTCTTGAGCTCATATCATTTTGTTGCCTATCTTCATGTGATTCATTATATTTATTTTTTAAGAAAGGCAATTGTGATTTAATTGATTTCATGAGTTTTTGATATTGATGGTAGTGATTTGTGTTTCAATGGATTTATTGTTTTTACATTGTTTTTACGATGTATTTGTGATTAGAGTATAGGTCCTAGGGTGAGTGTTCTTATTCTCTGGAATTCTATCTCGCTATGCATTTTTGGACCAGGACAGACGACTGTCCTACCTTCGACAATCGACTGCCCTACTCTATCTCCTCAGTCTGAGAATTGGTATCTTTCGCACAGCTGACTGATGACTGTTATCCTGTCGACTTTTAGTTTAACAGGCGACTGCATTTTAGTCATTAGGCGACTGTTATCTCTGTCGAATTTTTACAGTGTTCTCTGCTGTTTTGATGAACTGTATGAATTCTCGGCCAGCCGACTGTTGAGTATATATCAGTCGACTGTCCAATGGACAGGCGACTGCATGTTACTTGCCTGTCGACTGCCCATCCTTCTGAGCTTTATTGTATCACTTCATCCAGTCGACTGACTTTTGTTCTTTAGTTGACTGTCTTCTGTTGTGACGGTTCATATGATTTGATCTGAGCCGCCGATTCATTGATCCAACGGCCCAGATTCATTCTTCAACTTTTATATTCGATAAAACCTGATCTGTTCCCCACGTCGACTCTCTCTCATCCGATTCGACCGCTTCGTCTTCCCGCTCGTTTTCACTTCCAAAACCGTCGATCTTCTTCCTTCGTGCGTCGATTTCGTGATGTCTTCGTCGTCGAAATCCTCCTCCCCGTTTGTCATTGCTTCTATACTTGGTTTGCTTCTCTCTCTCTAGCCTTTCATTCGGTTCATTGTCTTCCAAGTTATGTGTATCATTTCTCTCTCTCTCGATCCCATGGCACCCAAGGGTAAGGGAAAAGAGAAAGTCTTTGCTCCTAAATGACCTAGGGAACCCAAGAAACCAATTGCCAAGAAGAAGAAACCTTATCAAGCCCGAACCAAGCATGCTGCGTCACCCGTGCATTCTTCCTCGTAGGGTTACTCTCCTTCAGCTTCCTCCTCCGAGGCTCGGCCTTTAATCACTCGTCAGCGCAAGCCCACTGGTGTTCACATCAGTGAGCCTGCTGTTGAGAACCCCCATCACTCCCCTTCAGCATAGAGTTCTTCAGAAGAGCCTCCTATCGTACCCCCCCTCTGATCCCCTAGTTCCCGCTTGCCGAGATGATCTCTGCTTGGCAAAATTTCACTCTCTTCTAGGGATCAACCTTCCTAGGGAGCGGTACATTGTTTTCCCCGCCTTCACTGCTAAGAGGCTTTCTGACATTCTTTCTGCTACTCACCTAGCCGACCTTTTTCGCTTCTCTCAGAGCGAGTCCCCCAGAGCCTATCCATTTCTGGTAAAGCTCTTCTATGCGAACCGTGTTCGTAGTGAGTATTCATCTTCCGGCATCCTTGATACTGTCGTTCAGGGAACCCGCATTCAGATCACTCCCTCGCTCTTAGGGACTATTCTTAGGATTCCCTCTGTTGGTTCCCTTCCCACTGATATCAGCATCTTCGATATTGACGATCTTGACCAGTCTGTCCTCTGGGATATGTTTCGAGAGGTACCTTTAGCTCTTGATTCGGGTGTCAGGTCATCTATGTTCTCTGCGAGAGGTTGGGATGTTCACCTAGTGGTGAAGTCCAACATCCTACCGAGATATGGATCATCTGACCAGCCGTCTCAGGAAATACTGAAGTGTATGTATGCTATTTTCTCTGGCATATCCGTGAACTGGGCCGGTGTCCTCCTTGATAGGATGGACAGGGTTGAGTTCACGACCTCCTCGTCTCACATTCCTTACGGTGGTCTTCTGACTCGTGTATTCCGTCATTTTGGTGTTGATTTGACTCGTTACGAGCCCATGCCCTTTGGTCCTCTCCTCGACGCTTCTGTAAAGTCGAAATCTTCTTCGGCTTGCAGACTGCCTCGAAGAAGAGGAAACTACTTCAGCTCCGTCCTCATCCACTGTTCCTCCAGCTGACCTGCCTTCATCCTCTGCTCCACCATCTCATAATATTCTTTTGGAGATGGTCTTTGGTATATACAGATTGTTGTCCCTCTCTTTCCTCCATCAGGGAATACCCTTCCCTGAGGATCTGAGACAGTTTGTTCCCCAGCTTCATGTTCCTCCTCAGCCCACTGATGTTGTTGAGCCTCCTGGTGTAGATTATACTCAGGATGTTGCTGCTGATGCTGCTGCTACTATGTTGCTCCCTCTGACCCTCCTCCAGAGGATACACCTGCTGTCACAGAGCCTGCTTCTTCTTCTGCAGCCCCTGGAGACGCTCACTCTTAGATAGGTGTTTAAGTGGTGTTAGTTTGGTGATGATTGATTTTTTTTATGTATGATGGATGATGTGTCAGTGACTTTATATATGCATGATGTTGTACTTCGCTGTCGTCGTGATGATATTTTTTTGTCTTGATCATGATGTATCTTTTGTGATGGACATGTAGATGTCAACCTGTTGATGTACTCATCTTTCTATATATATCTATATATGATGTTATTGTTTATCTTGTGCCACAATATGCTATACTGCTTATCTAATCTGTGTGATGTATGATATGTTGTCTCCATGTATGATATACTTTCTCTGATGTGCTTTTGAGACAATATATGAATTTGGTATTCGTTTTATCATGCTATCTCTGGTATGATGCATTTGTGAAATTCCTTTTAAAACTATTTTCGTGTATATATCTAATGTTGATATTGGACTTCAATTCCATTACTCACATGTGTATATGAGGTGATTTTATGAGTTTTTGATTTGATATATCTTTATACTCCTTGATTGTTGTTAGTTCATTTTTAGCACTATTATTGTTGTTGTTATTTGCTCCCACCTTTTTGGATAATGCCATAGGAGGAGAGAAATAAACATACAAGATTCATAATGGATGTGCTAAGTATGTTCTAACGCTTGAATCTAAGATTTATGTTGCCTTAGATTCAGGGGGAGTAAGATTACAATGAATAGGGATTGTAATTCCTAGATCTTTTGAATTTATTCATGTGTTCCTGACTCATTTGATTAAATTGATATGAAGATGCCCTAATATTTGTTGAATAACTTGATTGGCATCTATGTAGGGGGAGTAAGTTTTCATTGTGCACAATTATTTATCTTTTTGTTTATGTATGTTTGTCATCATCAAAAAGGGGGAGAATGTTAAGTATTGGACTTCTCCCTACTTGGTGTTAATGATGAGCAAACATAAATACTTGTGACGAATCACATATTTTGTAGTTAATCCATTGCCTAAGATATTTATGAAGATCTACTTGCAATGGATGACTCTCAAACGTCATTAAAGGCAAATGACATGAATTGGTTGATCGTAGATGATGATTGAAGCTCCGTGAAGACTTCAAGCTCATACGATGGAAAGAAGAGATTATTCGTCAATGTAATTTTTCTTTTATCTCTTCTAGTATGTAGCTTAGAAGTAGAACTTTGATGGAGCACTCACACACATCTACATTCAGTCATGGGACTCCATTAGATCTATTGTTCTTTGACTCCAATTCATTTCTCTATTGGTTGTGCAAGGATTGTTTATAACAGTCTACTGCTTAACAGTTTACAGTCGCCTGTCTCAAAAACAGTCAACTGTATTTTGTTCTATAGTCGCCAGTTATGCACAGACTTTTACAATATTGTTTTGGGCCTTCTCTGAATACTTCGCACAGGCTACTGATGAACGATTCACAGGCGCCTGTCCAAGTGACAAGTCGACGGTGTTTTGTAAATCAGTCGCCTGTCTATCCTTGCCCAAACTTTGTTTAATCTGACTGTTACGGCCAGTCGACTAGTGCGGTATATACAGTCGAATCTCTATTAGATCAGTCGACTGTCTATGCTGCAACAGTCGCCTGTCTGTAAGTCATTTCTTTGACTCAGTTCTCTGGAAATTTCTCATGCTTTTGACAGTCGTCTGTATAAGGTTTTACAGTCGCCTGTTCTGATTAACTGTTGACTATGTTCCTTGCATCAGTCGTCTGTCCTGTTACTTGTGAGATTTCCAGTATTTATGTAACTTACCCATCTCTCGGCCAGTCGCCTATCGAAGGAATTACAGTGGCCTGTTGGTTTAACAGACGACTATCTTTGCTTCATCAGTCGACTGTCTACGTGGTAAGTTACCGTTATGAAGTCTCACCTACCCTTACTGACTGTGCAACAGTCAACTGTGGGTTGTTCAATAGTCGACTGTCGCGAGTTCAGATTCTATCCGTTGAGATTTTTCTCACGGATTCCAATTGGGTTTTTTGCCTAAACTGTTTTGTGGATTTGAGAAAGCTATAAGTAGAGCTTCTACTGTTCCATTGGAAGGTTACTCATTCATTACAAAATCTCTCAAGCTTTCATTTCCAAAGATCAAAGCTTTCAAATCCAAAGCCCTAAGTATTTCCAAATTTTGTTCTCTTGCTCACCAACCTAGAACCAAAGTGTAATCATCTAGGCATTTGGTGCAGTCAAGAGAAAGGGCTTCTCCTCTCTTCCAAGAGAGTTCTTCAACACACATCACACTCTTCCTTCAAGTTCTACTTCAAGGCATAGGTGATTGTAAGTGTTGTTTTCATTATTTCATAACATTTGTTATTTGAGTTGTGCTCTCGGTTGTGAGAGTGGTTTGCTTGCTCCCAAGTTGTGGGAGTTAAGGACATCGATTGTATTCGATTGCACTTGTAGGGTTGCTACAAGTGGGCTTTAAGGAAACCTCAAGTTAGGGTTCTAACTTGAGTATCCGGTGGTATCCGGGTGGTAGGGACGTAGGATTACTGGGAACAAGTCGGGAGTTGACTTGGGTAATCCGAACCCTTGAAACATCTCTGTGTTTGCGTGTGTTTCCTTTTGGGTTGTTTTTCTATTCTGCATTATTTGTTGGATTGCATTTTATTTGGCGTAAATTCCTTTTAAATTTGCCTAAACACTATTCAACCCCCCTTCTAGTGTTTTCCCCATAGACAGGGTCCTTACACAAATTATATCCCATAACTATACCATACCATGCACAATAAGAATTTAGCCCCACATACTGAAAATAATCAAGGATTTCATCTCATTAAACATGGTTCTAATTAAAAAAAGTAACTAGAATTGAAAATACGCAATAAAGTTCAAGAGATATCACCAAATACGCTATCTTTTAGCCTAAGAAAGCCCTTCTTCTTCTTCTCAAAGACCTCTGAAAAATACCCCAGCTTGCTCTCTGGAATTTCAGGAAATTTCTGCAAAAATCGTCACCAAAATCGCCCAAATATGCTAAGAATACGGCCAAAAATCCTAGGAATACCTTATATAATAACATTGCGGGTTTAAGTCGTTATCGGATCCAAAATCCACACCCAAATCGCCTCAAACCCGCTTCATTCAGCCAACGCAATTATCAGCCGCACATCCGTGTGGGATTTAACCACGGATCGCAGTATGGCCGTTAATTTTCGTGCGCCCACTACTCGTGTCATTGCCTCCGAGTTCTCTTCGTGATGCATCTGGACCGTCCGATCGCAAGATCGAACGGCTGCGCTTTCGCCCGCTCCGCTCTCCGAGATCGCATCGGGGAAAAGTCTCCGCCATTGGACATCTTCGAATGGATGAGATTTAACCCCGCCTTCGTTCATTCGATGCTCAAATTCTTTCTGCATAATCTTAGAAAAATCTTGACAAAGAGATTCATTAGTAGAACCAAAAATAATATCATCAACGTATATTTGAATAATGATTATGTCAGATTTTATGTTCTTAATAAAAAGAGTGGAATCTAATTTACCAATAGAATAACCAGAATTTAAAAGATAGCTTTTAAGTCTTTCATACCAAGCACGAGGTGCTTGTTTGAGACCATATAAAGCTTTCTTTAATTTGAAAACATGATTTTCTAAATTTTCATGAATAAAACCAGGAGGTTGTTCAACATAAACTTCCTCCTTGAGAAAACCATTTAAAAAAGAACTTTTGACATCCATTTGAAATAATTTAAAATCTTTAAAACATGCAAATGATAACAACATTCGAATAAACTCAAGACGAGCAACTGGTGCATAGGTTTCATCATAATCAATATCTTCGTCTTGATTATAACCTTGTGCAACCAATCGTGCCTTGTTTCTAATTACCTGACCAGATTCATCCAAATTATTTTTGAATGCCCACTTGGTACCAATAATGGAATAATCTGTTGGTCTGGGAACTAATTCCCAAACATCATTTCGTTGAAATTGATTGAGTTCTTCCTGCATAGCAATAATCCATGAACTGTCTTCACATGCATCCTTGATGTTATTTGGTTCAATGGTTGAAAGGAAAGCACAATGCGCCATTTGTTCTATTTGACGACGAGTTCTAACTCCATCTGTAATATCTCCAATGATTAACTCTGATGGATGATTTGGAATTTGTGCAAATACCTTAGGAAGATCTGTGTTATCTGAAATAGACTCAACAGAGAGTTTAGTAGCATCAATTTCATCAAGTTTAATATTATCTAAAGAATCAGATAAACGTAACATATTCTCTTCATCATCAATGATGGGAGAATTAGATGAGGGGTTCTCATCAAAAGTGACATGTAGTGATTCTTCAACTGTTGAAGTTCTTTTGTTATATCACTACAAGGAAAGAGAGTGGTTTTTGTGGTTTGAAATTGTGTTTCTGGCCGGTCGGAACCGCCACAACAGCAGTTTCAGGCGGTTCTCCTAGCCGCTGCTAATTGAGGGGTGAGTAACACGGTTTGTAGCGGTTCTGAACCGCTACAAATAAACCGTCAGAAACACCGCTCGACACGGTTTCGAACCGCCAAAAACTACATTTTTAACGTCAAATATAATTAATATAAAATACAATTATGGCGGTTCAAAACCGCCATAAATCGGCTAGTTTGTAGCGGTTAAGAACCGCCACAAATATATTAATTTTTAAAAAACATTATCTCAAAAACGGTTTGTGTCCGGTCTAAACCGCTAAAACCGTAACATTTTGTGACAGGTCAAAAACCGCTACAAATGGTTTATAGCAGTTGTTTATTGCGGTTCTAAACCAACAAAAACTTAAAAATTGTGGCGGTTTCATACCGCACAAACCGTATCAGTTTTATAAAAAAATACATATACGTGATTATAGCGGTTGTTAACCGCTACTAAAGTAATTAATTGTAAAAATTAATCCGGTTTGTGGCGGTTCGAAACTGCCACAAACTAAATTAATTTATTAAAAAATAAATAAATCAAAACAGGAATTTATTTATTAAAAAATAAAAAACTAAAAGATAATAGTTCCAATAATAATTCATACAAAACGAAATCCTTTAAAATAAAATACACCAAATTATGCTTTTTAATACAAAACACATCTCCCCAACATCATCAAAATAAACTAAGGACCGGATGACGGATGACCAGATGACGGAGGGAACAAGTTTCGGAACTGCGAATCTTCATGTAATTGCTGTAACTGATCTTGACTATAGTGTTGTGTCATGAAAAAGCTCAAAAGAGACGTACACTGAGCAAGCTGTGATGTACACTGATCAAGCCGAGACATATACTGCTCAAGCTCTTGTTTCTGACTATCGAACTCCTGTTTTTGCCTATCGAACTCCTCACACGTCACTAGATTTGAATGACTTGATGAAGCGTCGGACGCAAAAGAAGGAGACGGAACAAATCTTCTATGTATCCCGAAGATCCGGGATTGAGAGCCACTAGAACCAAAACCAAGCACCCGACCTGGGTGATCTTCGCCGAGAACACGAGCGACGGCATCATTTCTTCCTTGACTTTCAACTCCCTCCTGTTGTGACAACGCTCGAATGCTTTCCTGTATAATAAAATAAAACATGAAACATGAGATTATATAACTGAGAATGTTGTGACTAAACAAACTGAGACTATGCATATATAATCCTCTATTCTTATATTACAAATTGAGACGTGAGATGTACATCATAAAACTTGAAGAGAGGTACCCTATACATGATACTTTTCAGGTATGTCAAAATTGGACCCAAGATTTCTCTTCTTCTTTAGCAGCATCACATTATTGGTTGTTGCATCAGCTTGACCTAAATAATGCATTTTTCATGGCATTATTGTTGAAAATATTTACATGAGGCAACCACCTGAAGAGCAATGATTACTGAAGCATTTAATTTGTCTTTTTCTAGTTTTCAATGATATTTGGCACATAAAAAGTCGAATGCTTGAAATTCCAAAAATATTCTGGCCTTCATTTTGATGGAAAAAACTCAAATAACCAGAATGATACTAATCTTGTGCATTTCATGCTTCATTAGTAATCACCCTAAGAACACTCATTAGTAATTACTTAACAAATTTGTGATAACCAGCATTTTCGATCGTTTATCTACATGCATCAGAAAGTAATTACACATTTCCCATTATATTGCTTATGATACTGTCCACAGGGAATTACATCGATCACAAACTACACACACGCTCCATCATATTGTTTACATTACTCTTCATCAACATTCCCCCACAACATATTTACTAGGGTAAATACTACATTGACACTCCTTGTATTATGACCAATATGTCACTAAACACATCTAAACCCTGATATTAGCAGAAACTAACTTAAAAAGCAGGCACTTTCCCTATCTGACTGGTGTAGGGGCACAAACATCCATTTAAAGGTAATTTTCTGCTAATATCATATTTCATATATATTTAGTTACATACTGATTATAACATCCTATTTATTAAACCATAATCAGGTCCATATCCTTTGCAATTAATATAAAAAGGCAAAAATTTTCCAGGCCTGGCTACGTAATGCAACCGACGAGATTATATTGGAAGAAGAATGCATCGACTATGTTACGACTAATTTGGACCAGCCTGAATTACAATGGCCCACGGCCCAACCTCAAAGGAGGCGCCCACTAGAGAAGACGGGCCCGCCCGGAAGGGCCCACGGATGGGGCTGAAGGCCCTGCCACTTCACCCTCGGGGGCACCTGACTAGCCCCCATTCGGCCAGATTAACCGCCCCTCGGAATCCGCGATCCCATAATGGCCATTAACAAACCCGTTAATGGGCCACCCCTCCACTACGCACGAGTGGGAGGAGGCGGAGGCGGATCGTGGGGACGTGAGAGGAGGCGGGACGTGGGGCAATCACGAGGGACCCTATAAGGGGAAGGCCAGGACGACGGAGAAGGGGATCGAGACTCAGGTAATCAACAGAGAGGTACTCCATCAACGACATAGGCATTCACCACTCCATTTCCTCCCGCCCCCAAACTCGCGCCGCCTGGGTTGACGTTCCGGCTTCCTTACAAGCCGGATCTTCCCCACCGAGTATCCCTTCAGACCTTGATCTGACTTAGGCATCGGAGGGGATTTGGCCGGAACCTAGGTCCGGCCTCCCTGACGAGTTTCCTCATCTGTCCAGGAAGAAGATATCCGAGGCGCCGAGGCTACCCCTCAGCGTCGGTCGGCTACCCCCATCACAGTCGTCAGGTGGACGGCTGCTCAAGCACCAACCCACTTGCAAGGCGCCGAGGCTACCCCTCGACGCAGATCCGACCGAGGCCGAGCGCGACCCAGCTGAGGCTGAGCGCGACCCACCGAGCCGAGGCTTCTCCTCAGCTCCCCGAAGGCAGAGGATCGACGCTACCCGGGGACTCCCCCGTCTGCGCCCGACCCTCCTTCCTCCCATGCCGAGAACAAGCGGGCTCGGCGACCCCAAGGGACCCCCAAATCGGCCCCTTGACCACGTTGACCACACAGCCGACGGTCAACAAACTGTGGTGAAAAACAACCCTTAAACATCTGGCGTTGTCTGTGGGAACAAACTAACACCCACGTCAAACCACCAAGATGGAACCCATCAGCAATGGCCTAGGGTGCATGCCACCCATCCCGGAGGAGGGCGCATACCACGCCCCCGTCGAGAACCCGAACGGCTGTGCTGCCGGAGAGACCGACAACGCCCAGCTGGCCACGCAGGGGCAACTCCGAGCCTACGCGCAGGAGACCAACACCAACATCCAAACTTTAGTCGCGACGATTCAACAGCTCGTTAGCAGCACTCCCACCCCCTAGGGTGGGGAGGGACAGGCCTACCACCAGGGAGAGGATGTAATGCCCTACAAGCTACTGCACAAGTACTAGAGGGGGGGTGAATAGTACTTTAAAAATAACAAGGAGTATAATTCCAAATTATAGTGCAAACAACTACCAAAACAATTTGCGGAAGCTTAAATTGAATGACAACAACAAATTTAACAATGCTAACAAAAGATGTTAATGGGTTCGGATCCACCCAAGTCTCCCCGACTTGTTCCCGGTGATCCTACGTCCCAACCACCCGGATCCCCTCCGGATACTTAGGTTAGAAACCCTAACCCAAGATTTCCACTATGAATATCTTGTGAAAACCCTTCACAAGATCAAATCATACATGCAATGGCAATAGTGAATCCCACAACCCGGGATCACAACCTTCTCTCACAACCGAGAGAATCAACAAGCAATATAAATGAGTTTATATTGAAATAAACAAACTTACCACAAAATCATATACCTTGAGTTTTTCTTACCCAAATAGGTGAAAGGAAGGATTTGAGGAAGATGAAGTCACCAAGACCTAGCACCAAGGAAATGACCAGCAATAGGTGCCTAGGAGTGATTAGGAGACTTGAATCAAGCAATAGCTTGAAGAGCTCACCAAGAACAAGCTTCTCTCAATATGGATTCTAGATCTAGAATGTGAGAGAATGGGTTTCTTGTGAGGAAGAGAGCTTTAGAAAAGAGTGTGAATGGCTATCTCTTTCTATCTCAATGAATCTCTTAATGGTAGCTCTAACCTAGAGAGAAATGACCTAGGTTCGTATTTATAGGGTTCCATAAAAACAAGTTAGGTCAATTCCCAACGGATAGAAATCTGAGGAAACTAGTCGGTCAAAGAACAACCACTGACCGACTAGTTCATCAACTAGTCGGTCAGTCAAACAACATGGACCGACTAAGTGAGGAACTGAGAAGAGATAGAAATTCAGACCTAGAAATCTAGTCGGTCCAAGAAGACTTTCTGACCGACTAGTTTCACAACTAGTCGGTCGGTCAGTGAACGTAGACCGACTAAGAGGCAAAGTGAAATAGTCTGAATACAAATTGACTTAGTCGGTCCAAGAACAAAAGTTGACCGACTAGATTGTCAACTAGTCGGTCACCAAACGTTCTTAGACCGACTAACGATAAACAGTAGCTTAGGAGAAATTTAGCATGTACAGTAAATCACAACTAGTCGGTCAAAGAAGCATCACTGACCGACTAGTTCACAAACTAGTCGGTCGGTGAGTCAACGTAGACCGACTAACTGTAAACAGTAAGGTGCAAGAAATTAAGAAAGCAAACTAGTCGGTCCAAGAAGAGTTGCTGACCGACTAGATCACCATCTAGTCGGTCAGTACTTCTTCTTGTACCAACTAACATGCACAAACAAGTCCGAATCGAAGCGCGACGCTTCGAGGAAGTTAAAATGAACTTGTACTAAGATCCTAGAGCTACGATATGAGCGTTATGAAGTTAGAATCGTAAGATATACTCAAGGCTTAACATTCTATATATCGAAGCTAAAAGACTATAAATAAAACCTTAAAGAATGGTCTTTGAGAGCTTCGATTAATTCTTCATGACTTCCAAAACGGCGCAAGAGCTTCAACGAAGCTTTAGGCATGAATACGAGCTTTGAGAAGTGTTGATATGTCGCTTTGATTGTTCTCGTGAATTTGGCGACGATCTCCAATACTGCGCTCACAAATTGTTAGTTCATGAATTATTTATGTTTGCTCATCATCCAAAACCAAATCCGGGGAGTCCAATATTCAACATTCTCCCCCTTTTTGGTGATGACAAACCAACATAAATAATAATCAAAAATAATGATTCAAATGTAAAATACTTACTCCCCCTGCATTGATGACACGTTAATTCCAAAATGAATATATATGAATTGCATCAATCAGACGAGTAAGATAAATAAAGAGACTCGATTTTTGAAATATCGGATTTTGAAAATCCTTATATATATCTTAACTCCCCCTGAATCTAACATATCAAACTAGATTCTTGGAAAATGAGTTAAATTTTCTTTTGACCTATTTATTATCATTATCTCTCCCCCTTTGGCATTATCCCAAAAATGGGGGGCATACAACGACAACAACTAGGAAATGGAAAATCCAACATCGGGAGTCGTAGACAATGACGATGGAACGAATTGACACCAATGGAAAAGTGGTCAAATCAAATCAAGGTGTGCCAAATTGTCCATTATCAAAAAGAGATAATCAAAATCATCAAAAATACCAAATAATTATTCATTTCTTGAATAAAGAAACATACTCTTCAATATTCAATATTCTTGGTTAAATTTGTGCATGGAAAACAATTCTATACAATTATAGAATTTCAATCTATTTAACCAAGTTTTTCAATCGTCGAGCGACGATTTCACATAGCATGGACATTGAATGAGAATTAATGTGTACGACGAAGAAAATATCACAACATGAACATCGATGTATATGTAGATAGAAACATCATGAGTACATCCAAAAAGATATCGACTACATCAAATGCAAAATACCCATCAAAAAGAAATACATCATACATCATTGATACAACATCATCATCAGAACACCATCATCAACATCCAAAATAAAAATACAACACATACACCGACATCCAACATATCAAAATACAACAAATCAACACCCAAACTCCATCCTAACCCAAAACATTCTCAAACAGGTATATCATCCAATGAGCAGTGGAGAGTCCTCGAAACTGACGATCACGAGGAAGTGGCTGGATCTGCAGTCTCCGTGGGTCCAGTCGACGGAGTGGACTCAGGCTCTGCAGGGAGGAGAGGCGTGTCAACAGACGGGATCGTCGGGGCAGGTGTGGAAACGACGACGTCGGGCTCAGCAGCAGGGGTCTGAACAGGAGTATCAGCAGGCAAGACAGGAGCAGGGTCGTCAATAGGAGCAGCAGCAGCCACAGAAGTCTGAACTACTGGTGCAGAAGTCTCTGGAGCACCGGAAGTGGTGCCATCTCCAGGAGCAGATGTGGTAGCAGCAGCAGCAGCAGGGGTGGCCTCATCGCCACGAGCCAAGGAAGTGACAAGATCGTCAATATCCTCATCGTCCATCTCCTCGGCCTCAGAAACGGAAGGAGGAAGCTCAATGTCCATCATACGAGCCATACGGCAAACTACCTCCTCAGTACGAGCCAAACGCGACTCGTGTCGACGAAGTAGGCGTACGACGTCATCTAATGTGGCAGGAGGAGTGGGGGCAACAGCAGCTGAGGGAGTGGCCTGGGAAGCAGATGTGGTCGACCTCTGCACGTGACGAAGCGCCGCAAGAGATTTCTTAACAGCCGTCGCGTTCAGAGGAGGACCTAAAGGACGCTCATCGTCAGGAGGGAGAGAGACACGGAAATGACGGAAAACCAGGGTCAACAGACACGGGTAAGGGATATGCGCAGATTTATTGGTCTTGCAAATACACTCGAAAGAGTCCATCTTATCGAGTATAACGCGAGCCCAATTAATCTCGCAACCCAAGAAAAGAGCGTAAATCAGCTTCAAAAATGGCTGGGATGGAAGAGAAGATGAGCCGTACTTGGGAAGCAAGCACGAATTCAGAATAAGATTTAGCACCCATGCATTTGGCTTGAACGACTTCGAAGGAACACCAATGAAGGCAGGAGGGATCACATGGAAGATATCAGAAAGAACGGACTGATCCAAGGAAGAGATATCATCAACAGAAATATCCGATGGAAGGAGACCAGACAATGAACAACCAAGTACCTCCCCCAAGATTTCTGCCATGAGAACTATAGGAGTTCCCAAGACAGTAGTCTCGATGGAGTGACTCTCATCGTAGTGGCCTCGGACACGATTGGCGTAGAATAATTTGACAAGGCGAGGATATGGTCTAGGGTTCGCCTTAGCGTCAAATCGAAGGTAGTCAAGGAGCCCACTATAGGAGAGGAGGTCAGCTAAGCCAAGGAAATCTGAAAACTGAACATAGTGCTCCAATAGCATCGGGCAGTGTTCAATACGGTTGTAGGCCGCTAGACACATAGGGTCGTCATGACACAACGATATGTCAACACCACCCGCTGGCATTGGGCCCTTTCCCTTAGGCTGGCGAGTCCTAGGACGAAGTGGAGGAGTGGGTTCCCTATGGCCAGGCTCATCCTCAGGTATAAACTCAGTGTCGGAATCAGGAGGAGTAGTGGGAGTGTGGAGTATGGGCTTTCTAGACTTAGATAGTTTACCGGGTTTGACGGTCGCCGTCCTCTGCTTCTTCAGAGGAGGCGAAGACGGAGAAGCTTGGGTAGACTTAGCACGGCGCTTGGGCTTAGGCGGATTCCTAGGGTTAGAAGGCTCTACAGACATAGGGGATGCCCCAGAGGAAGTGATAGGGATCCTCGTCTTTGCCATGATCGTGGCACGACGAGAACAAGCAAGCGAAGCTACACAAACTCTAGAGCTGAAAAGAAATCGAAATACTCAAGCCCTAGATGCAAAGTCGACAAGCCCTAGGATTAAATTCGAAACCCTAGTTCACCTAGAAGTTGAAATGAAGATCAAGATCAAACCCTAGGTATGGAAAACAAGATCTAGAAGGGGGGTTATACCTAGGAGAGAGGGGTCGACGGCGGCGGACGGCGGGGATGGCCAGAAAATTGGCCTGAGAGACGTCGGAAGTCGAAGGGTCTCGAGAGGGTTTTTGGGTTTATCGGGCTGGAGAGGAGAAGAAGACCGACTAAAAAGAAGTTTAGTCGGATAAAATAGAGTTAAGTCAGTCGGTCAAGCGAAAAGACGGGTTTGCCCTAACACACTTAGTCGGTCTCAGTTCAAGCACTGACCGACTAGATGACGATCTAGTCGGTCGGTCAATGAGCTTGAACCGACTAAGTCGAAACAGAGGCAAACAGAAATTTCTAGGGCAAGAGTTAATCGGTCGCAGTATAATCACTGACCGACTAGTTTTCAATCTAGTCGGTCGGTAAGTGTACTGTGACCGACTAAAGAAAGAAAATGACAGGAGAAGGTAAAAAGCTTGATCTAGTCGGTCTGAGTTCACTAGATGACCGACTAGATGAGCATCTAGTCGGTTGACTAATGAACTGAAACCGACTAGAAGAGTCCAAAATTTGATAAATGAGTTCTCTTCAAAAACCACTTGGATGAAGCATCTTAACACTCTCATTAGTCATCTAAATTACCCCATAAAATGTCGAAATCTTAAATACGACATTCAAATACGAATTCGAGCACAAATTCAAACATATCACATAAAATCCCCAAAAATCCAATAAATCTAGCATGAACGAAATATCGCGAAATATAAAAGCATGCAAGATAATTGAATGAGACATGAATCCTATATCTCGGATTCACCCATAATCCCCAATTCTCGACGCAACCGCACAAAGGAGTCCTCCTTTAGGGGTTTCGTGAAAATATCGGCGATTTGCTTTTGGGTTTCAACGTACACTAAAATGATGTCCTTTTTAGCAACATGATCATCTAAAAAGTGGTGTCGGACATCTATGTGTTTAGATCGGGAATGGTGCACCGGATTCTTTGAAAGACAGATAGCACTTTGGTTATCCACCATGATAGGGCTAGTATCACAGTGAATACCAAAATCCTTCAGTGTGTGTCTCATCCAAAGAACCTGGGCACAAGCGGCACCGGCGGCAATATATTCCGCCTCGGTGGTTGAAAGTGATACGGAATTTTGCTTCTTGGAAAACCAAGAGATAAGAGAATTTCCTAGAAAATGGCAAGTGCCACTAGTACTTTTCCTGTCGGATTTGCATCCCGCATAATCGGCATCACTATATGAGACTAACTCATACGTGCTAGATTTTGGATAAAGTAATCCAAAATCAAGTGTATAACTTAGATAACGGAAAATACGTTTTACCGCTACTAAGTGAGACTCCTTAGGTTGAGACTGATAACGAGCACATATGCATACGGCAAACATAATATCGGGCCTACTTGCGGTAAGATAAAGTAAACTACCTATCATACCTCGATATAGACGAATGTCTACATCCTTACCGCCCGTATCCTTGTCAAGATGCGTAGTCGTGCTCATTGGAGTCTTTTTCCCGGAAGCACTCTCCATTCCAAATCGCTTAAGCAACTCCACCGTATACTTCGTTTGGTGGATGAAGATTGCATCGTTCAATTGGTGAATTTGGAGACCTAAGAAATATTTGAGTTCGCCCATGTGGCTCATCTCAAATTGTTCCTTCATAACATTAGAAAACTCTTCGCAAAGAGTGAAGTTAGTAGCACCGAAAATGATATCATCAACATAAATTAGAACTAATAAAATATCATTATTCGCATGCTTAACAAAAAGTGTAGAATCGGCTTCGCCCATTTTAAAATTCAAATCCAAAAGAAAATTCTTTAGGCGATCATACCAAGCTCGAGGAGCTTGTCTCAAACCATAAAGAGCTTTCTTTAGTTTAAAAACATGATTTGGAAATTTTTCATTTATGAAGCCCGGAGGTTGAGAAATGTAAACTTCCTCAACAACATCTCCATTTAAAATGTACTTTTAACATCCATTTGAAATAACTTAAAATTTTTATGGCATGCATAAGACAATAATAGTCTAATTGATTCTAATCTAGCTACCGGAGCGAAGGATTCTTCGAAATCAATACCTTCCTCTTGGCGATAGCCTTGAGCAACTAACCGAGCTTTGTTCCGGACGACGACTTGGTTTTCGTCGGTTTTGTTCTTGAAGATCCACTTTGTCCCTATGACGGTGTGGTTCTTTGATGGCAAAGGAACAAGCTCCCATACCTCATTCCTCTTGAATTGAATGAGTTCCTCCTCCATGGCAAGGATCCAAGCACTATCTTCGCACGCTTCAACTATATTCTTTGGCTCTATCGATGAGGCAAAGGCACAATTGGCGAAGTGGTGGACTTGCGATCTCGTCTTGACACTATCATGAAGATTGCCAATGACTTGCTCATGGGGATGGTCGCGAACGGTAGGAAGCCGCTTGGGAATACCTTGATCACTAGGCACATTCTCAACAACTTCATTAGTCGGGTTAGTATCAATAGAATCAATTGAATCAATAGACTTAGAATTTTCAAACGAATCACATAAAACATCCATAGAGTCATCATCATTTGAAATTCTAGGAGTAGTAAAATTCTCATTAAAAGAGACATGAAGTGATTCCTCGATCGTAGAGGATCTTTTGTTGTATATCCGGTAGGCTTTGCTACGTGAGGAATACCCAACAAATATCCCCTCATCCGATCTCGGATCAAACTTGTCCAAATTATCATATGTGTTTTTAATAAAACATTTTTGCGCCGAAAACACGAAAATGTTTAACTTGAGGCAATCTACCAAACAACAATTCATAGCAAGTTTGTTTGGTGCCGGGCCTCAAAAGTATTCTATTAAACACATAACAAGCGGTGTGTACTGCTTCCGCCCAAAATTGATAACCAAGTTGACTATCTTCGAGCATAGTACGAGCACACTCCACAAGCGTTCTATTCTTCCTCTCAACAACACCATTTTGAGGAGGTGCGCGAGGGAAAGAAAACGTGTGAGTAATTCCAAGATCATCACAAAAATTTGAGAAAGACTCATTCTCAAATTCACCCCCATGATCACTACGAATAGTAACAATGGTGGTTCCGATGAGATTTTGTACTTTCTTCACAAATATTGTGAAGTTTTCAAAAGCTTCATTTTTATTACATAAGAAAAATACCCATGTAAATCTTGAATAATCATCAACGATGACTAGTCCATATCTTGCATTTCCTAAGGAAGCAACTCTAGTTGGCCCAAATAAATCTAGATGTAATAGCTCTAGTGGCCGTTTCGTAGAAATGCTTTTCTTAGGTTTAAATGAAGATTTAGGAAGCTTGCCACGTTGACAAGAATCACAAAAACTTTTCTTTTCAAAAACGAGCTTCGGAAAACCTTTAATGGAATTTAATTTTGAAAGCTTATAAAGTGTTCCAAAGTTCACATGTCCAAAGCGTCGATGCCATAAGTGTTGTTCACTTGTGTTGGCAACGAGACATTGTTCATATGACTTAGGAAGATCCAAAATATAAATATCTTTATGGCGTGTGCCGGAAAATAATAATTTATTATTATCATTTGAAATATGACACAATCCTTTCGCAAAGCTAACCTTGTAACCTTTGTCACAAAGTTGGCTTATTGAAATAAGATTATGATTTAAACCATTAACTAGATAGACATCACTAATTAAGGGTTTAGATGGGTTACCCACTTTACCAACACCGACGATGGTTCCGCTCTCGTTGCCTCCAAATACGACGCGGTTTCCATTTGCAATGGGAACTACTCCGGAGAGCAATTGAGCGTCACCCGTCATGTGTTTTGAACACCCGCTATCGAGTATCCAATTTCCTTTGGAGCTAAATTTAAATTTGTTGCTCCTTTTCTTTTTCTTTTCCTTGAGTACCTAAAGATAGAAAATTTCATATCATGGTACCCAAGGTCATTGGGTCCTCAAAGGTTAGACCTTTGGAAGCCAAGTCCAATTGGACTTAGACTTCCCCACATAATTTCTACTATGCACAACATCCGAAAAATAAGCATTCATATACACTTGTTTTTCATCCATGCTTGTGTCCTTTGGGCTCCAAATAGTGAAAATTTTGGGAGCCATCATCCTATTGGGTGCATGCATGCGTTGTTGGTTTCTACGTGATGCATGTCGTGGATAGGCATAAGGAACATGATGGAATGGTGCACGACGAGAATTATTCATATGATGAGGTGGGTGAACATATGCATGTGTGGGAACACGTGCGTGAGGGTGTCTCACATGGTGTGCACGTGCCCGTGAACGTGAAGCATAGAAATCATCATATGTGTGAGACGGTGGAGTAGGACGTGTGTTTCTACGTGGCATGGTATTGGTGTACATATAAGCATGCCCCTTCTTTGGAGGTCCACCCAAAGTGGGTTTCTTTCCGAAAGAGGGTGTGAACGAGGTGGAAGCACCATTGGTAGATGAACTACCAATAGAGTGTTTGCTACCACTCGTAGAGTCACCGGAAGTTGGCCTAACAAAAGTAGTGGCCGCTTTGGATGGACATCCCATCGTATACCCCAAACCAATGTGGTGATTGGCCGGAAGTAAGTCACTTAGGATTTTATCCAAATGGTCCTTACCCTTATTGAATTTATTAATTCGGCCTAATGTGTTCTCATATTTCTCTTTGAGAGAACGCATAGAAGTATCCAAGTTGGATACTTGCGATGTGAGCACATAAACACGAGATTTGAGATTCTCGTTCTCAATACTCAAAGTCGAGTTTTGAGAAGTCAAATCCGCTATCCTATGTTCTTCCGGATCTTCAATGCTAACATGTTCAAGTTTAGATTTGATATTGACAATCTCATTTCTTAACTCTTCAACAACGGTGTCGTTGTTGGTGATGATAGTCTTAGGCGAGGTTTGAATGCTAGCTAGGTCATCTTTTACTTTAGTATATCTATTTACTAATTTAGTGTATTTAGACCATAAATGAGAGTTATCATCCCTAAGATCATCCATAGTTACCTCATCGCCTTCGTCGTCGCTATCATCGGAGGAGGAAGATCCTTGATCATGCTCCTCTCTTGCAATGAAGCACATGTGCGCTTGCTCCACTTTCTCATCGTCTGACTCTCCGCTTGAGGAATCCTCGGAGTCGGTGAATGTTGCTCCGACAAGTCCCTTTTTGTACCCCTTTTTGTACTTCTTCGACTTGTCGAACTTCGGCGCCTTCCACTTCTCCTTTTGCTTATTTTGAGGACAATCCGCTTTGATGTGTCCTGGCTTATTGCATTTAAAGCACAAAGGTGGAGAGGTGTTAGTAGAAGTAAATTTAGATTTTTGTTTGAAGTTACCCTTTCGGAAGAAGCGATTGAACTTCTTTGCCATGAGTGCAATGGATTCCATGTCCATTTCTTCTTCCGAGTCCTCATCATCGGTAGAGGTGGATGAAGCCGCCTTGAATGCAATCGCCTTTTTCTTAGGCGCGTCTTGGTTCAAATAGGACTTCATCTTTTCTTGTAACTTCACCTTGCTATCTTTGTGTACCTCGTATGACATCAAAGTACCCATCAATTGAACTACGGTATACTTATTCATGTCATTACCTTCCTCGATGGCGAAGGTACGTTTCTCCCAAGAAGAAGGAAGTCCTTCGATAAGCTTTGAGCACTTCTCCTTTTGAGTGTAGGACTTGCCGAGGGCCTCTAACTCGTTTATTATGTCAACGAAGCGAGCGTAATATTCCTTCATCTTCTCGCCCTGTTGCATATGAAACATTTCGTAATCTTTGTTTACGACTACGAGTTTAGAGTCTCTTACCCTACTCGTCCCTTCATGAAGTATGAGGAGGGAGTTCCAAATTTGATATGCACTCTTACATGTGCATATCTTATTGAAGTCCTCGGGCTCCAATGCGCATTGCAAGGCGTTCATTGCCTTGGCATTGCTTACCTCCGCGGCGATCTCCGCGGTAGTCCATTTCTCAAAGTCTTCTTCTTCGGGCTCGATGTATTCCTTCATTGTGGTCCTCCATAAGGATGCACTCCGGAGGAAGGTTTCCATCTGGCATTTCCAGTACCCGTAGTTGGTACCATTGAAGAATGGAGGCCTCGTAGAGGAATGTCCTTCCATCACCGAAGATGCTCCTTCACGGTTCCTGAAGGTATCATAGTTGGAAGGTGGACGCACGGTTTTGTTGTCGTTGGCAGACATAGCTAAGTATCTGGCTCTGATACCAAATGTAATGCCCTACAAGCTACTGCACAAGTACTAGAGGGGGGTGAATAGTACTTTAAAAATAACAAGGAGTATAATTCCAAATTATAGTGCAAACAACTACCAAAACAATTTGCGGAAGCTTAAATTGAATGACAACAACAAATTTAACAATGCTAACAAAAGATGTTAATGGGTTCGGATCCACCCAAGTCTCCCCGACTTGTTCCCGGTGATCCTACGTCCCAACCACCCGGATCCCCTCTGGATACTTAGGTTAGAAACCCTAACCAAAGATTTCCACTATGAATATCTTGTGAAAAACCTTCACAAGATCAAATCATACATGCAATGGCAATAGTGAATCCCACAACCCGAGATCACAACCTTCTCTCACAACCGAGAGAATCAACAAGCAATATAAATGAGTTTATATTGAAATAAACAAACTTACCACAAAATCCTATACCTTGAGTTTTTCTTACCCAAATAAGTGAAAGGAAGGATTTGAGGAAGATGAAGTCACCAAGACCTAGCACCAAGGAAATGACCAGCAATAGGAGCCTAGGAGTGATTAGGAGACTTGAATCAAGTAATAGCTTGAAGAGCTCACCAAGAACAAGCTTCTCTC
This sequence comes from Scilla litardierei, assembly GCA_030789695.1. Classification (NCBI taxonomy): domain Eukaryota; kingdom Viridiplantae; phylum Streptophyta; class Magnoliopsida; order Asparagales; family Asparagaceae; genus Scilla; species Scilla litardierei. Next base: position 165,089,401 of record CM061133.1, read on the forward strand.
AATATGGATTCTAGATCTAGAATGTGAGAGAATGGGTTTCTTGTGAGGAAGAGAGCTTTAGAAAAGAGTGTGAATGGCTATCTCTTTCTATCTCAATGAATCTCTTAATGGCAGCTCTAACCTAGAGAGAAATGACCTAGGTTCGTATTTATAGGGTTCCATAAAAACAAGTTAGGTCAATTCCCAACGGATAGAAATCTGAGGAAACTAGTCGGTCAAAGAACAACCACTGACCGACTAGTTCATCAACTAGTCGGTCAGTCAAACAACATGGACCGACTAAGTGAGGAACTGAGAAGAGATAGAAATTCAGACCTAGAAATCTAGTCGGTCCAAGAAGACTTTCTGACCGACTAGTTTCACAACTAGTCGGTCAGTCAGTGAACGTAGACCGACTAAGAGGCAAAGTGAAATAGTCTGAATACAAATTGACTTAGTCGGTCCAAGAACAAAAGTTGACCGACTAGATTGTCAACTAGTTGGTCACCAAACGTTCTTAGACCGACTAACGATAAACAGTAGCTTAGGAGAAATTTAGCATGTACAGTAAATCACAACTAGTCGGTCAAAGAAACATCACTGACCGACTAGTTCACAAACTAGTCGGTCGGTGAGTCAACGTAGACCGACTAACTGTAAACAGTAAGGTGCAAGAAATTAAGAAAGCAAACTAGTCGGTCCAAGAAGAGTTGCTGACCGACTAGATCACCATCTAGTCAGTCAGTACTTCTTCTTGTACCAACTAACATGCACAAACAAGTCCGAATCGAAGCGCGACGCTTCGAGGAAGTTAGAATGAACTTGTACTAAGTTCCTAGAGCTACGATATGAGCGTTATGAAGTTAGAATCGTAAGATATACTCAAGGCTTAACATTCTATATATCGAAGCTAAAAGACTATAAATAAAACCTTAAAGAATGGTCTTTGAGAGCTTCGATTAATTCTTCATGACTTCCAAAACGGCGCAAGAGCTTCAACGAAGCTTTAGGCATGAATACGAGCTTTGAGAAGTGTTGATATGTCGCTTTGATTGTTCTCGTGAATTTGGCAACGATCTCCAATACTGCGCTCACAAATTGTTAGTTCATGAATTATTTATGTTTGCTCATCATCCAAAACCAAATCCGGGGAGTCCAATATTCAACAGAGGATCGCCGACCTCTTCGCTCCGCCATGGTTGCCGACCACGGAAAAGGAGTGCAGAACACGGAAAGGAGGTTCAGCATGCCCGATTTTTCCCCGGTGCGGTCTCTCACTCCCACCTCATTCAGAGAAGGAAATGGGAGGGACTCAGAGCGGACAGACGGCGTCTCGAGGACGGCCTCGTCCACACGCCCGGGATCGAACAAACGTAGGCGGGGTGGACGTCGGTCAGCGAGCGTCCGGTCTTACCAGAGCGGAGGCAGTCGACGAGCAAGGACGCACCACCAAAAGAGCCGGAAGGAGTGCTCGCGCCGATCGTGTCTGGCACCCAAGAGGGCGAAGACCCAAGAGGAGGTCGAGCTTCCATCGGCCCCCCCTTTGCAACCAAACGGCAAGGAGACAGGCGAAGGGGAGCGACCCGGGTGCATCAGCGAAGAACGATGCCCCCTGACTCGGAGGATAACCGAGGCGTGGATACCCTTGAACTTCAAGGTACCGACACTAGAGAAATACGACGGCATCAGTGACCCCGCAGATCATGTGATGGACTACGAGGGGGTCATGGCGTTCCAGGGAGCCGATGACACCCGCTCTGCAGGGGTTTCTACTCCACCCTACGGGGGGCCGCCCGGACCTGGTACCTCAGCCTGCCCGGTCGGTCGATTGACAGCTTCGAGAAGCTCACCCAGTTGTTCTGCAAGCAATTTATGGTCGGGCGACAGGTTAAGACCTGATTCAGAACACTTGTTCAATGTGGTACAAGGACCGGCCGAATCTCTGAGACACTTCATGCGTCGCTTCAATATGGAGCGATTGAGCATGGATAGCTGCCCCGAACTGGTTGTGAAGGCGGCCCAGAAGAAAGGCCTGCGACATAGGGGCTTGAAGAAATCACTACACATCGACCCTCCGAAGGAACTCGCCGGAATTATGGCCCAGAACGGTTCATGCTGACAGAAGAGGCCCTGGCCGTCGATGAGGGTAAGACCAGGCGCGGGACCAAGTGCGATGAGAACAAGAGTCGCGGCACGGAGGAGCATCGACAAGAGAAGAGGGCCAGAGGAAGACCACGGAGGGAAGAGCCCCGGCAATCCTCGGTGACCACCGCCCCGGACGTGATCCTAGCACAAGCCCATAAGGAGGGACATAAGTCACGCCCCGCTTCCCAAAACGACGGAGGCGAAGCGTGACGAAGGCCCGCTTAGGCAAGAGCTGAGAAGCTCGGACCCAATAAGCGTCTGTAGGGGTACCATTTTAAAAAAACTTCAGGTTCTTGCATTAATAAAGTTCGAAACAACAGAAAGTACAGAAAGGGAGTTGCATTCATTAAATTAGAGATATAATATCCAACGAGTACAAAGTCTAAAAAGGAGCCTAAGCATGGCAACAAAAGTTTTTAAAAGCAAACCTAAAAGCGGTTACCTCTGAAAGTGGCGACTAAAAAGACCTCTAGGTCTGGTCCTCGTCAGGCACGTACTCTGGGTCAACGTCCTCGGCTCCTCGTACTCCAGTGAATCCGCCTCGTCCACGAACTCTGGCTGAACACCTGACGTACAGCACCCCAAAAGAAAGGAACTGTACGTCAGGTAAAGTCTACAAAAAAGGTTAGACTCTACTGCAAGTGTATCAACTTTTAAACAACGATTTACTGGTTGATTAGCATGCTGGGGTTATAAATGAGTAACAAACAGAAGTAACGCAGCAGGAAGGTAAAACACAACAAGTAGTAGTCGTAGCGTGTACTACCAACTATGGGACTAGCCTACAGGTGTCATGACAAGTCGGGACGTGACGGGACAAGACAAGACAAGACAAGTGAGACACGAAAGGGTTCACGCCTTACGGTTCGAGGGAGATCAGACCCTCTTGCCATGCACACGCTCAACCCTACCCCAACCCAGGAACTCAGGACAAGAATTACAGGGATCACTTCCGCTAGGGAAACATCCGAAACGCCCGAAGGCTTTTTGTGTAACAGGGATCACTTCCGCGGGGGAAAGCATCCAAAACGCCCGAAGGCTTTTTGTGTAACATGGATCACTTTCGCGGGGGAAAGCATCCAAAACGCCCGAAGGCTTTTTGGGTAACAGGGATCACTTCCACGGGGAAAGCATCCGAAACGCCCGAAGGCTTTTTGTGTAACAGGACACGACATGACAAGTGTAGGGAGTTGTTATTCTAGGGTGTCCACACACACGTACACACATGATAGCCCTACAGTATCAAAAGTTGTTGTTGTCAGGCTCAGACTTCGTCGTCAAGTCTGAGCCGTCAAGAGTCGTCCCGGACGCTCATTTCACGTCCGGTTCTATTTGTTCACAGTTAACAATTCTAACCAACTAGGGCCTAAGCACGGCCAAAAGTGCAAGTGGATACACTTGCCTGTGATAGCGAGTGTGTCGTCCGTCCGGGGCGTCGCGTCCAGGCGTCGCGTCTGCGGTAGTCCGTCTGAAACAGTGTCACGACGACGGTGTCAGGTCGTGTTTTCAGTAAATCATATTTAGGTTCATTTCTAGGTTGTCGGGACTACCCTAATTGTCAAAGTCATAATTTTGATGTTCAGTCCTATTCGACGATTCTATCCTATGTGCACAGTTCAAAAGTCCAGTCGTCGAATCTACTGTTTCACAACGTTTTAAAGGCGCAGAAAATAAATTTAGTTACAGTGGTCCGATTTTAGTTAGGGTTCAGTTTGCTACGGTGTGGGTTTCGCTACGAGTTTAGAGGGACTAACCTGGTGCGAGGGATGCGCACGAATCTGGTGTCGAGTCTGGAAACGGTGGCGGTGCTCGTGTCCCCGACTGCGGGTAGCGCAGTGGAGGTCGTCTCGGAATCGTCTCAGGATCGTAGCGGCTGCAGGTAGCGCAGCTAAACGGCACGGCAACGGGAACGGCGTCGGAATCGCCTTGGTCACGAGTAGTGCAACAAAGCAGCAGCGAAATCGCCTCGGTTGCGAGTAACGCAATGAGGCGGCATGTGAATGGTAGCGGTAACGGCCACAATACCGGAAGATCGTAAGCCCTGCGGCGTCAACAGCGTCTCGACTACGGGTAGCATAGTGAGACTCGTCTGACAGTGGACAAGGTGTACGAGCAGTGAGTACGGCCTGGTAGCAGTCAGTAGGATGTGTAGGCGGCGTCAAGGAGTTGCGGATCAGCGAGCAAGGAGTAACAAGGACCCCGGAGGCCAAGACAGCGAGTAACGGTGATACGACGTCGTTAGAACATCGGATGTGTCGCTGGCCGACTCGGGGAGGCTGTCAAAGAGAAGATCCAGCCCGGGGGAGGTCAGGCCGTAACTCAGGGAGCCGTCAAGGCTGCGCCGTGGTGGCGCGTCACCAGAAAATCAGCGACAGCAGTTGCTGCCACTTGCAGCTACGGAAATAGGCCGCTGGACAACCGGGGAAGCGAGGGGGAGGCGGCGCGAGGGCGGCACAGCGGTGGCACGGCTGCAGATCGCTGCAGCGGCGGCGACCGTGGAGAGAGGGGCGGCTCCTTGCGGCGGCAGGCAAGTGATCTGCGAAGCCGGGGCTGAGGATCACAAGCACGGCGACGGAGCGCAGCACAGTGGCACGGCGGCTGAGGGCAGTCACCGGCGTGAGTGAGGGTGAGGGGATCACGGCGGAGTCGGGGTCTCACAGGCGGGCGTCAGGGTCACAGGCGGGGTAATCTCCATGGAGAGGCGGTGATCGGGTTCGGCGCTTGGCACTCGGGAGGAGGCCGCGAGGAGAGAGAGGTGGCGGCGAGATCGGAATCACGGGGCGCTTGGGATTGGCTGTGCGGCGACAAGCGGGCGGAGAAACGGGGACGCGCCGACGATCGCTGGAGGGTGCGGCTGCGGGGAGGCCACGAGGGGAGACCGGCGATCAGAATCTCATGGGGGAGGTGCCAGCGGCGACGAAATCGAGGGCGGCAGATCTCGCAGCCCGCGGCGACGCGCTAAGAAGGGGGGCGGAGGCTGAGGAGAAATGGAGGAGAGAGAGATTGGGGAGAGAGTGTGTGTTAGGTGGCGGCGGCTGAGAATGGGGGGTTTAGCCATAGGTTAAACGTGAAAGGGTATTAGGTTAGGGTTAGGGATATTATTATAATAATGGGTGATGCTAAATAACTATAAGTTTAAGGTTAAAAGAAGATGATATTGGGTTAAGGGGGTGTACAATTAGGGGTAAGTCTAGGGACAAATAGGAAACAGCCTAGGGAAAGATTTAAAACGATTTAAATAAGATATTTAGCCATATTTGGCTAACAAATTCAAAATTTGAATCTGATTGGGCAAATCAACGGTCGAGATTTCTCCGAGCGATATCTTTAAATCCGGGCGTCAGAAAAATAATCCGAAAATACCGGGGCGATCGTGGAGACGAGACGCACAGATCTACTGAGCCCAATCGTGCGTAAAGACTACCAAAAAATTTACGTAAAATTGGGAATGGCGTTTTGAGTCAAATGACTAAAACGCCCCTATCGTTCAAAGTCGTTTTGCGAGAAAACGAGCCGTGAAACGACGTTCCCGAAAGTTACGATAAAGTCCAACACCCCGAAACGATCGCAACGGCATATCACATCGCATATGCCGAAGCTCAGGAATAATTAAATGAAATACGTGCACGATAAAGTACGTGCGCGCAGAAAATTACAAACGGTCGGAAAGCGGCCGTTACATTCTACCCACCTTAGAAATGATTCCGTCCTCAGAATCACTCATACTAACAATAATAACATCTACATAGCCTTATACCCAAAACTCTCATAACTACCCATATAGATATTTAATCTTATAACTTCAACCAATGGTCTTTAATTAATCCATCATAACCCTTCTTTTCACTGATTAATGTCACGACCAAACTCACATCCCAACACCTGACTACGGACCCATTATTACTGTTCAAATTCCCAACTCCAAGTTCTCATAAAAGAATAATATTCATCTTCTCATACCATATTACTCCACTTAACCATCATCGCTCAATAACATCTTTTAAACTCCCGATCTCTTCCCAATATTATTCAATCGCTAAAATGATTCTCTAGTCAACCACCAATCCAAGATAAAAACTTTGTCTATCATGCAATACCTTCACAAATCAACAATCGCCGTGTCTTCAATACATTCTTGTCATATCTTCCCATAATTTTATTCACCAAATAATTTGGACTATCAAGGTCACATCTCAACCTACCTACTATAACTAATCCCAACCGATATTAAGTCCACCCACCTAACCATCCATTCATCTCAGCACGTTGTGTGACTCCCAATGTCTTCTCTCGTCAACTCAACAATCAGTCTCAAAAAAACTCTACTCAATCTCATGATCACCCTAACTCCTACCTTACTCTGTAGCCATCCCTATCTACCATTCGACTAAGCCTCAAATCCGACAGTTCTCATCTTCACGCATATAATCTCCTTCAACCAGAATCCTCCATTGAGTCCGCCACACTTCGGTTTAATAAATAAGTCTTGGACAGCCCATTCTTTTCATCCGAAAGAAATCTATTTCAATACCCTATCGTTCCAAAATCGGTCAATCATTGCTATAACAAATCTCATCTCTCCCTAAGCCTAGGGGTGGCAAAATAGACCCGACCCGACCCGACCCGAACCCGGCCTCTTGGGTCGGGTATGGGTAAGGGCCAATCCGGGTCGGGTCGAATTCGGGTCAACCCGACCGACCCGGATAAAAATCCGGGTCGGGTACAGGTTTGACCCCTCGACCCGGTTGACCTGAATTCAACCCGTATTTTCACTCTTTTCACCCCAACCCGACCCGAACCCGACCCGAACCCGACCTTTTTTGAAAAATAATCACTATTTCGCACCAAACCCAACCCAAACCCGACCCGTAAGACAAACCGGGTCGGGTACGGGTCACCCGGGTTACGGCTGGGTCGGGTTCGGGTATCCGAACCCTGACCCGAATTTAATTCGGGTCGGGTTCGGGTTTACCCTTATTCGGGTCGGGTCAAACCTGACCCGACCCGAACCCGACCCGACCCACCCGTTTGCCACCCCTACCTGAGCCTATCCGCAAACAAATTCTACAACAATAATGGCTAGTCCCAAAACTATAACAACCAAAACATAACATTTCTAAATGGAGAGAAAGAGAAGAGAAAAGGGAAACTTAAAACCAGTGACACATTTTTTTTAAAACGTTTGGGAAAACGTGTGGAGTCATAGTAATGGACGAGAAAAGATAATTGATTTGTGATCTTGTGAGCTAATTTCAAAAACTTTAAAGGTTTGGTTTAAAAAAACAAAGTTTTGATTCAATCACATTCAGTCAAAGTTAAGCTATTCTATAATCGCGAAAAACTACGTCTAGGATGTTGCCTGCTATGACCCTATTCATATACGTATGAATACCGTCATTTAGACAACTTCAATCATATCATGGTTAACACTGAGTACACATTCAAGTCACAAAAAGGCAATATCAGAATCCTAAAGATGACACACGCATACAGGTCTACAAACTCTACTTATGCACATACACCACGCAAGCACTATGTCTACATGATAGAAAAGGACCGGAACCAAAAGCGACACGAAACAAGATCGAAAGAACGAAGTCAGGTAAGGCGAGGATAAGAAGATAGTCGGATGGACGGGACAAAAATATTGCTAAAAATAATTTAACGATGAAAGAATGATTTGTGCAAAATATGGTATCATATACCTTTATATATATATATATATATATATATATATATATATATATATATACATACTTAAAAGTGAGCAGATGTAGCAAATTAAAATTTTGGAAGAAGTAACACGTAGGAAGGATGGTAAGACGTAGGAAGGATGGGTAGGGTGAGAAACGTTTGTTTGCAAATGAAAAATAAGTTTACACAAAGATTTTGAAATGTGGTCAAGAAGAACATAGAACTGGTATAATAATAATAATAAAATAATTGGAGTTCCCTCTAGTCTAGAAAATATTTAAAAAGTACGTATGGTAAGTGATTAGAATTTTTGGTAGTTTTTTTTTGTAAAAAGAATAACCTTGAATGGTAACAAGTTTTAATACCGAAATACGAAAGTTAATGATTCAAAAGCGAGTATGAAATAGTAACTTAAGGATTTACGACCAAGAAGGTTTCAAAGTCGATAAAAGAATTTTAATTCAACTGAAAACATGAAATTTTAAATATACAGTATAGGGGTTTTTAAAGAAATTGGGCTGAGCGATGGAACTGAATATGGAGTTTCGAAAATACTATTAGAGGAGGCAAAATTGGCAAAGAGAAAGATTCGAAGGATCTACGATGACAGTCAGGAAGCGATCACGTGAATCGGGAGAAAAGAAAGATGATTGCATGACGGTTACACACAGGATAAGATTTACGGAAGCTAAGATGGGACTCTATGGCAGATAACACAAAAGTGTAATGATCATAGGGACGAAAAGAAGTCAGGGATTCTACTTTTCGGGTCGCCTAAGATCAGGAGAGCTCGGCACTAAGATTTCCTAATGAGCTAGACTGTAACTAGGATTCCAATGGGAAGGTTCCTAAGAGAATCCAGGTTAGTTCTGCTGGGCCCGAAGTCGATGAGCCCGAGCGAACGACTAAAAGAAGGGCTCAGGAAATCTAACATGGTCAGAGTCAAGTGCCTACTAAGGTATTCTAGGACGAGGATGACTAATTCCTAACTAAGGTGTCAGACTATCAAATTGGGACGTCTACCTAAGTCTTCCTACTATCTAAGACGGGGAAACTAATTCAGACTTGTACGTGGATATTAAATGAATGCGGTACTTTTATTGTTCCAAACTTTTGCAGGACCTGCATGGGCCACCACTAAAACCTGTCACGCCCCGCTTCCCAAAACGACGGAGGCGAAGCGTGACTAAGGCCCGCTTAGGCCAGAGCTGAGAAGCTCGGACCCAATAAGCGTCCGTAGGGGTACCATTTTAAAAAAACTTCAGGTTCTTGCATTAATAAAGTTCGAAACAACAGAAAGTACAGAAAGGGAGTTGCATTCATTAAATTAGAGATATAATATCCAACGAGTACAAAGTCTAAAGAGGAGCCTAAGCATGGCAACAAAAGTTTTTAAAAGCAAACCTAAAAGCGGTAACCTCTGAAAGTGGCGACTAAAAAGACCTCTAGGTCTGGTCCTCGTCAGGCACATACTCTGGGTCGACGTCCTCGGCTCCTCGTACTCTAGTGAATCCGCCTCGTCCACGAACTCTGGCTGAACACCTGACGTACAGCACCCCAAAAGAAAGGAACTGTACGTCAGGTAAAGTCTACAAAAAAGGTTAGACTCTACTGCAAGTGTATCAACTTTTAAAAAACAATTTACTGGTTGATTAGCATGCTGGGGTTATAACTGAGTAACAAACAGAAGTAACGCAGCAGGAAGGTAAAACGCAACAAGTAGTAGTCGTAGCGTGTGCTACCAACTACGGGACTAGCCTACAGGTGTCATGACAAGGCGGGACGTGACGGGACAATACAAGACAAGACAAGTGAGACACGAAAGGGTTCACGCCTTACGGTTCGAGGGGGATCAGACGCTCTTACCGTGCGCACGCTCAACCCTACCCAAACCCAGGAACTCAGGACAAGAATTACAGGGATCACTTCCGCTAGGGAAACATCCGAAACGCCCGAAGGCTTTTTGTGTAACAGGGATCACTTTCGCGGGGGAAAGCATCCGAAACGCCCGAAGGCTTTTTGGGTAACAGGGATCACTTCCACGGGGAAAGCATCTGAAACGCCCGAAGGCTTTTTGTGTAACAGGACACGACATGACAAGTGTAGGGAGTTGTTATTCTAGGGTGTCCACACACACACACACATGATAGCCCTACAGTGTCAAAAGTTGTTGTTGTCAGGCTCAGACTTCGTCGTCAAGTCTGAGCCGTCAGGAGTCGTCCCGGACGCTATCATTTCACGTCCGGTTCTATTTGTTCACAGTTAACAATTCTAACCAACTAGGGCCTAAGCACGGCCAAAAGTGCAAGTGGATACACTTGCCTGCGATGGCGAGTGTGTCGTCCGTCCGGGGCTTCTCGTCCAGGCGTCACATCCACGGTAGTCCGTCTGAAACAGTGTCACGGCGACGGTGTCAGGTCATGTTTTCAGTAAATCCTATTTAGGTTCATTTCTAGGTTGTCGGGACTACCCTAATTGTCAAAGTCACAATTTTGATGTTCAGTCCTATTCGACGATTCTATCCTATGTGCACAGTTCAAAAGTCCAGTCGTCGAATCTACTGTTTCACAACGTTTTAAAGGCGCAGAAAATAAATTTAGTTACAGTGGTCTGATTTTAGTTAGGGTTCAGTTTGCTACGGTGTGGGTTTCGCTACGAGTTTAGAGGGACTAACCTGGTGCGAGGGACATGCACGAATCTGGCGTCGAGTCTGGAAACGGTGGCGGTGCTCGTGTCCCCGACTGCGGGTAGCGCAGTGGAGGTCGTCTCGGAATCGTCTCAGGATCGTAGCGGCTGCGGGTAGCGCAGCGAAACGGCACGGCAACGGGAACGGCGTCGGAACCGCCTTGGTTGTGAGTAGTGCAACGAAGCAGCAGCGAAATCACCTCAGTTGCGAGTAGCGCAACGATGTGGCATGTGAATGGTAGCGGTAACGGCCACAATATCGGAAGATCGTGAGCCCTGCGGCGTCAACAGCGTCTCGACTACGGGTAGCATAGTGAGACTCGTCTGACAGTGGACAAGGTGTACGAGCAGTGAGTACGGCCTGGTAGTAGTCCGTAGGATGTGTAGGCGGTGTCAAGGAGTTGCGGATCAGCGAGCAAGGAGGAACAAGGACCCCGGAGGCCAAGACAGCGAGTAACGGTGATACGACGTCGTTAGAACATCGGATGTGTCGTTGGCCGACTCGGGGAGGCTGTCAAAGGGAAGATCCAGCCTGGGGGAGGTCAGGCCGTGACTCGGGGAGCCGTCAAGGCTGCGCCGCGGTGGCGCGTCACCAGAAAATCAGCGGCAGCAGTTGCTGCCGCTTGCAGCTGCGGAAATAGGCCGCTGGACAACCGGGGAAACGAGGGGGAGGCGGTGCGAGGGCGGCACAGCGGTGGCACGGCTGCAGATACCTGCACCGGTGGCGACCGTGGAGAGAGGGGCGGCTCCTTGCGGTGGCAGGCGAGTGATCTGCAGAGCCGGGGCTGAGGATCACAGGCGCGGCGGCGGAGCGCAGCATAGCGGCACGGCGGCGGAGGGCAGTCGCCGGCGTGAGTGAGGGTGAGGGGATCACGGCGGAGTCGGGGTCTCGCAGGCGGGCGTCGGGGTCATAGGCGGGGTAATCGCCGTGGAGAGGCGGCGATCGGGTTCGGCGCTTGGCGCTCGGGAGGAGGCCGCGAGGAGAGAGAGGTGGCGGCGAGATCAGAATCACGGGGCGCTCGGGATCGGCTGTGCGGTGGGGAGCGGGCGGAGAAACGGGGGGCGGTGACGATCGCTAGAGGGCGTGGCTGCGGGGAGGCCGCGAGGGGAGACCGGCGATCGGAATCTCGTGGGGGAGGCACCGGCGGCGACGAAATCGAGGGCGGCGGATCTCGCAGCCCACGTTGACGCGCTGAGAAGGGGGCCGGAGGCTGAGGAGAAGGGGAGGAGAGAGAGATCGGGGAGAGAGTGTGTGTTAGGTGGCGGCGGCTGAGAATGGGGGGTTTAGCCCTAGGTTAAATGTGAAAGGGTATTAGGTTAGGGTTAGGGATATTATTATAATAATGGGTGATGATAAATAACTATAAGTTTAAGGTTAAAAGAAGTGTATATTGGGTTAAGGGGGTGTACAATTAGGGGTAAGTCTAGGGACAAATAGGAAACAGCTTAGGGAAAGATTTAAAACGATTTAAATAAGATATTTAGTCATATTTGGCTAACAAATTCGAAATTTGATTCTGATTGGGCCAATCAACGGTCGAGATTTCTCCGAGTGATATCTTTAAATCCGGGCCTCAGAAAAAAAATCCGAACATACCGGGGCGATCGTGGAGACGAGACGCATAGATCTCCGGAGCCCGATTGTGCGTAACGCCTACCAAAAAATTTACGTAAAATTGGGAATGGCGTTTTGAGTCAAATGACTAAAACGCCCCTATCGTTCAAAGTCGTTTTGCGAGAAAACGAGCCGTGAAACGACGTTCCCGAAAGTTACGATAAAGTCCAACACCTCGAAACGATCGCAACGGCATATCACATCGCATATGCCGAAGCTCAGGAATAATTAAATGAAATACGTGCACGATAAAGTACGTGCGCGCAAAAAATTACAAACGGTCGGAAAGCGGCCGTTACAACATATGAGCCGACCTCCCCGAAGGATGAAGAAAGGCGGGAGGGATGAAGAGAAGTATTGCAAGTACCACAAAGACAACGGCCACGATACCGACGACTATTGTTACCTAAAGAAAGACATCGAGAAGCTTGTGAGCCGGGGGCACCTGAAGAACTCCGCCAACGACCCCGCCTCGGGAGAAGGAACGTCCATACAGCAGGACAAGGGAAAAAGGGTGAACGCGGTCCAGACGGTTACGCGTATCATCGAGTGAGGGGATAGAGTAAATAGCTGCCGCTTCGCCGGGGGAGGGCTACCCTGCCAGAACCTCCCCTGTCCTTTGTCGCCTTTTTTCTTTTTCATTACTCTAAATGTACTGTCTCATAGAAATGAAGGCGTCAGTGCAGATTCAATCACTTGTCTTGAGCAGACGATTCAGGACGCATAGGAGGACTCAATCAAGACAACCACGATTAACCATTAAGTGGGAGGAATGCCGCTCCCCAGAGAGTTTGCCAGTCGAGCCCACGGACCGAGCGGACCGCCCGCTCGTAAGGCCGGGGGCAACTCCCCCAGCCAAGGAGCACAACGACCGGTCATAAGCCGAGGGGCACTCACCCCCGCCGACCGAGCGAACCGCCTGCTCGTAAGGCTAGGGGCAACTCCCCCAGCAGATGGGCACGATAGCCGGTCATAAGCCGAGGGGTACTCACCCCCGCAGACCGAGCAAAATCGCCCGCTCGTAAGGCTGGGGCAAACTCCCCCAGCAGACGGGCACGACGGCCGGTCATAAGCCGAGGGGTACTCTGCCCCCACAGACCGAGCGAACCACCCACTCGTAAGGCTGGGGGCAACTCCCCCAGCAGACGGGCACGACGGCCGGTCATAAGCCGAGGGGTACTCACCCCCGCAGACCGAGCAAAACCGCCCGCTCGTAAGGCTGGGGGAAACTCCCCCAGCAGACGGGCACGACGGCCGGTCATAAGCCGAGGGGTACTCTCCCCCGCAGACCGAGGGAACCGCCCACTCGTAAGGCTGGGGGCAACTCCCCCAGCAGACGGGCACGACGGTCGGTCATAAGCCGAGGGGTACTCACCCCCCAGACCGAGCAAAACCGCCCGCTCGTAAGGCTGGGGGCAACTCCCCCAGCAGACGGGCACGACAGCCGGTCATAAGCCGAGGCGTACTCACCCCCGCAGACCGAGCAAAACTGCCCGCTCGTAAGGCTAGGGGCAACTCCCCCAGCAGACGGGCACGACGGCCAGTCATAAGCCGAGGGGTACTCACCCCCGCAGACCGAGCAAAACCGCCCGCTCGTAAGGCTGGGGAAAACTCCCCTAATCGGCAAGCACGACGACCGGTCATAAGCCGAGGGGTACTCTCCCCCGTAGACCGAGCGAATCACCCGCTCGTAAGGCTGAGGGCAACTCCCCCAGCAGACGGGCACGACGGCCGGTCATAAGCTGAGGGGTACTCACCCCCATAGACCGAGCAAAACCGCCCGCTCGTAAGGCTGGGGGAAACTCCCCTAACCGGCGAGCGCGACGGCCGGTCATGAGCCGAAGGGCACTCACCCTCGCAGACCGAGCGAACTGCCCACTCGTAAGGCTGGGGGGCAACTCCCCCAGCAGACGGGCACGACGGCCGGTCATAAGCCGAGGGGTACTCACCCCCGCGGACCGAGCAAAACTGCCCGCTCGTAAGGCTGGGGGAACTCCCTTAACCAGCAAGCACGACGGTCGGTCATAAGCCGAGGGGTACTCACCCCCACGAACCGAGCAAAACCGCCCGCTCGTAAGGCTGGGGGCAACTCCCCCAGCCAACGAGCATGACGGCCGGCCACAAGCCGAGGGATGACCTCCCTCGTGGACCGAGTGACCCACTCGCTCGCCAGGCTGAGGACAATCACCCCGATAAACAAAATCGACGGGAAGAACGACATCCCAAACCAGACGAGCCCAGGACAACACCCCTAGACGAGGGCGACGACGCCCGTCCAGTCTAGGAACATTGAAGGCTATTCCAAAGGGGAGAACCCCCGAAAAAGAGACCAGTGGTGCAAGAAGAACTGACTAGAAGAAATCATTTTCATTAATGGTATGGGTTACATATCACTCAGCAACATCCTCTCAAGCACTGTTGTTGACAACAAAATTTGTCACCCAAGAAAAGAAAAAAGGGGACAATGTACAAGGGCTCTTCAGGGGTCCGGAGCACGAGAGATAGCATTATCTGGGGCCTCGCCTTGCTCCGAGCAGCGGGGGTCGGCGTGTCCTGGTGGGGGGGATCGGCTCCCGAGCGAGTGACGTGCTTCTATATTTCATATATTCACGCACGTTTTCTTTTGTGTTTCTCCGTGTTTTCCGCCGTCTCTTATTCGTTTTCGTATGTTTTCCCGTTTTCTTTCACTTTTCTTTGTTTGTCCATGATTGCAGGAGTTCGACCACGTAGGGGACCTTTTACGATGATATCCTAAGTCCCCGGAGCAACGGGAGAAGTCACGCGTGATCCAGGGGGTCAAACGGCGAAGTACTCATCTTTCTGCCCCTCACCCGGTCGGTTGGTCATCTCCAACCGATCGGGTGATGCACGCGTGCACCAACCGACCGCTACCGCAGCTCACGAAGAAGTCACCCGACCGGTTCACAGACCGGTTCTGTGGGCGGCTGTTCTCTGTCTTTTCAAGCAGAATTCCAACAGATCGGGTGACTCTCACCCGATCGGTTCATCTGTAGCTGAGAAAAAGAGCTGAAGACACGGGCGTCGAACCGACCGGTTCACCCGACTCCTCCAAGATCCAACCGGTCGCTCAAGAACTCACCCGATCGGTTCATGAGATCGGGTGAAAACTCGTCGTTTTCTGTGATTTATCTGTAACGGATCAACCGATCGGTTGACTTGTCACCCGATCGGTTGATCCGAAAATCTATATATATGACCCCTAGGGTTCCAGAAACGAAAGAGTTGTATTTTTTTTACTGTTTTATTTCCTTGTGACGGCTGTAATTGTTACTCTTAAGTAAGTTTTCAGATCTTTCTAATTTTTTAGTATTGTCTTTACTACTCCTTTACTTCCGCATTGCAATTGTCGGATTATGATTCTAACGGTTAAATTTCATTTAGATTGCTTTTTCATGAATTTTTGTGAGTAGTTCCCAAAACCGGGATTTTGGTGGAAACCCCTTCGGGGGCTCTTCCCGATGCGTCCATAGGGTTAGGAAATCGATAGGGAGTAGGAATCTAACGGTTACGCGGGGTGTTTCATTGTCATCGGCGGGAAAAAGACCGCCTTTGACCGTCGGGCCAAGGGGGAATAAACTTGGCGGTTGACTCCCTAGCCAAAGCTCACGCCTTTAGCGTAGACGCCGAATCCTAGCACGCGGGAGCGGCAGGATGAGACGTCGGGAGATATCGTTGCGGACTTAGTGCTCCCGGGATCGATCAGTGTTTATGGACACGGGAGTGCCCACTGATCGAATCCGGGAAGTCCGGTGTATCATCCTGGGCACCGACCGGAATATCGGGCCCATGGGACGCCGGTACCACTTTCAGAGGCAACGTCTCACCATTAGACCCTAATCCCGACCGCTATCCATACCTGTAGGCCGTAGCGGCGAGAGTCTCTCGTCGGGTCGGAAACCAAAGTCCCGGGTTTACTTTCTTTTTGTTCATACGCTTTCATTTCCTTTCGTGACAACCAACCACCGATTCGGGCTAGCTCGCCCCTCGGGGTGATTTAGGTCCTACCTGACCCAAGCACAACCTCGCCTCCCTGAGTTCGATATTCCCGCACCCTACACTAACCGTGAAATTTGCGGTAAACGACACCGCGCCGTCGCGCACAACACGTGGGGCGCCGGTCAAGTTTATGGCGCCGTTGCCGGGGAGGCAACGTGCTTGATATCTTAGGATCTCTTGAACCCTCGTGTCTAGCTCACATCCCTACCTCGCGATAATTTTCGCATTCTTGTTTTTCTTTTTATTATTTGTTTTTCTTATTTTTATTTCTTATTTTATCTGTTTCTTTCCCACTTGTCGCTTCACGGGTGTCTGTTGTTTTTCATGCGCAGGAGTTCAAGGAGTCTTGACGACTTGATCCCCCTCAATCCAGAGATTAACGCCAGCCTTAGGCGTTTGGCCGCCGAGAAGCGGAGTGAAGAAGATGCTGCACGCGGTTTTAGGAGACATCTGGGATCACTCTCACCATGTCCGCTGCTTGGCGCGGAGCTTAGCAGATTCACTGAAGACTTCAAATATACTATCCCTCCTGACTGCCGCTGTGGAATGCCAAAGATATCGAGATGCGCAGGAGTACCTTGCCATGGCAGCTCCCTCTCCCCACGGAGAAATGGCATGTATCGACAACTATAGTCTCGAATGTAGTGAAGAAGGGTCAGCCGCAGAGTTGTGTCAGGAGAACCACCCGACCAGATTTGGAGGCGACGCTGAACAGGAACCAATCTACCCCTTGCAGACTTCTATTGAGTGTCCCCGGTCTTTGAACAATGGAGAAGCTGGAAACGGTTGTGGAGAATCATCGATGACTGAAACCTGTTTTCACCTGCAAGCTTTCTTCCCGGATAATTATGGTGAGCTCGGAAGAGACCCGGTGCATCTCTCGACCGTCCCCACTGTACCCTGCAAAATTTCACCGCTAGGAGCCACGGCCGAGGTGGAGATTCCGGATTCTGGCTTCAATGAAATCCACGAAGAAATCTGTTCCCTTGAGGACGCTCAGCTCGAAAAGTATGCGTCAGGGCCCCAAGAAGTAGAGATGAAAGAATTACCGCCGGGACTTAAGTATGAATATTTGGGAGCAGGGTCGACTCTTCCGGTTATAATTAACTCTTCGCTACCTGAGGACCAAATGACCAAACTTCTTGGAGTTCTAAAAAGGTTTAAAGGAGTTTTCGGGTATGCAATTGAGGATTTAAAAGGGGTTAGCTTGGGTCTCTGCTCACATAGAATTCTTCTTGAAGATGAGCAAGCCTCCTCGATTGAGCCGCAGCGGAGGTTGAATCCAGTAATGATGGAAGTTGTGAAGAAAGAGATTGTGAGACTTCTACATGCCGGTATTATATACCCTATCTCTGATAGTCGCTGGGTTAGCCCGGTACATGTTGTACCCAAGAAGGGAGGAATGACGGTGGTTCGCAATGAAAAGAACGAGCTTATACCAACGAGGACCGTTACAGGGTACAGGATGTGCATTGACTATAGGAAGCTGAACAAGGCAACAAGGAAGGATCATTACCCCCTCCCCTTTATTGACCAGATGCTCGAGAGGCTGGCGAAGCATAATTATTTCTGTTTTATGGACGGGTATTCTGGATTTCTTCAAATCCCTATTCATAATGATGACCAGGAGAAAACGACTTTCACCTGCCCGTTCGGGACGTACGCCTACAGAAGGATGCCGTTCGGGCTTTGTAACGCCCCTGCTACGTTCCAGAGACTCATGTCCGATGTCTTCTCCGACTACTCCCAAGACATCATGGAAGTTTTCATGGACGACTTCTCAGTCTACGGAACTGAATTTGACTCATGCCTCAATAATCTCACTAAGGTCCTGGAGAGATGTCAGGAAAAAGGACTAGTCCTAAACTGGGAGAAGTGTCACTTCATGGTCCAAGAGGGAGTTGTGCTGGGACACATCATCTCTTCGAGGGGAATCGAAGTTGATAAGGCTAAAATCGAAGTGATTGAAAAGCTTCCGCCACCGCACAATCTTCGAGGAGTCCGTGGTTTCTTAGGACATGCGGGATTTTATCGCCGCTTTATCAAAGACTTCTCGAAGATTTCCAGGCCTCTGACCCAACTCCTCGTGAAGGACGCACCTTTCGTCTTCGGCAAGGAGTGTGTGGAGGCCTTCCGCGCTTTGAAGCTGGCCTTGATTTCCGCACCCATAATACAACCACCAAACTGGGAACTCCCCTTCGAGCTGATGTGTGACGCTAGTGATTATGCGGTTGGTGCCGTCCTAGGGCAGAGGAAAGATAAAAACCTCCATGTCATATATTATACGAGCAAAACCCTTGATGCCGCCCAAAGAAATTATACTACCACGGAGAAGGAATTGCTCGCGGTAATCTACGCCATGGATAAGTTCCGACAATATCTTGTTGGCACCAAGGTGATCGTACACACGGATCACGCGGCCCTTAAATATCTATTGAACAAGAAGGAAGCCAAGCCGCGACTAATCAGATGGATCCTCCTCCTCCAGGAGTTTGACCTGGAAATCAGAGACAAAAAGGGGGCGGAGAATTTCGTTGCCGATCACCTGTCCCGGATGCCCACCCTCGATTTAAGTGCTACACCAATCGATGATTCACTCCCTGACGAGCATCTCTTCTCTGTATCTTCCTCCTGGACCCCCTGGTACGCCGACATCGCAAATTATCTGGCGTGTGCCATCGTTCCTCATAATGTGAGCTTACAGCAGAAGAAGAAATTTTTCCATGAGGTCCGCAAATTCTATTGGGATGACCCCCACATATACAAAACCTGCAATGATGGGGTGATACGAAGATGCATCCCTGAAACTGAAGCGACTTCCATCATTTCCCACTGCCACGGACAGCAATGTGGAGGGCACGCGAGCACCTACAAGACCACTGCAAAGATCCTCCAAAGCGGATTTTACTGGCCTACGCTCTTCAAAGACACACATGTTTATGTACAAGCCTGCGATAGATGCCAAAGAGCCGGGAATATTTCCAAAAGAAATGAGATGCCTCAACACTACATCCTGGAGATAGAAATCTTCGATGTGTGGGGAGTGGACTTCATGGGGCTGTTCCCTTCTTCCTCGGGGAACCAGTACATCTTGGTGGCCGTTGACTACGTGTCGAAATGGGTTGAAGCGGTGGCCAGCCCAACCAATGACTCTAAAGTGGTGGCTAAGTTCTTTAAAAACAACATCTTCCCGCGGTTTGGTGTGCCTCGGGTCCTGATCAGTGACGGAGGAAGCCACTTTGTAGAAAAGAAATTTGAGGCCCTCCTAAGAAAATACGGGGTGCAACACCGGGTGGGGCGTGCCTACCACCCGCAGACCAGCGGTCAGGCGGAAGTCTCTAACCGGGAGATTAAAATCATACTAGAAAAGACTGTGGCCAACTCCAGGAAGGACTGGTCGTCAAAACTCCCTGACGCGCTTTGGGCCTACAGGACGGCATTTAAAACTCCCATCGGCACAACTCCCTACCGGCTCGTCTACGGGAAAGCTTGCCATCTTCCTGTGGAATTGGAACATAAGGCATATTGGGCGGTTAAGAATCTGAATTTCGACACCGAGAAGGTGGGAGTGCACCGGCATCTTCAACTCAACGAACTTGACGAAATCCGGCTCAATGCTTATGAGAACGCCAAGATCTACAAGGAGAAACTGAAGCGGTGGCACGATAAGCGAATCCTAAGGAGGGAATTCAAGGAAGGGGACTTAGTTCTCCTGTTCAACTCACGGCTGAAGCTCTTTCCTGGGAAACTCAAGTCAAGATGGTCAGGACCGTTCCGCATCACCAAGGTTTTCCCGCACGGGGCCATCGAGATAATGGGAAGGGATGAGCCGTTTAAAGTAAACGGGCAGCGTCTGAAACACTACGCAGTAGGAGAACCTGGATTCTCTCCGGTCGGTCCCCCCACGAGCGACAACTCTTCTTCCAACCCTCCGGATGTAACTTGACCGTCTCTTGCGGGCGTCGAGCCAACGACGTTAAACAAGTGCGCTTCATGGGAGGCAACCCATGTTCTAAACTTTTTCTCAAATTTTTAGCGTTATTTTTTACTCTATTTTCTCTATTTTTATAAATAAAATCAGCCGCGAGGACATCCGTTCGGGGACTTAATCAAATTTCTTGGTTTTTGCAGGAAACAAGACCCAACCGATCGGGTGATAACTCACCCGATCGGTTGGGATGTATCAGATACATGCCGAGATCTGTCCCCGAATGAACCGATCGGTTGAGTGTTGAAGAGACCGGGTGGAAGACCGGGTGAGCTAGTTAGAACTTTCGGAAACTTTTGGGAAATATCAACCGATCGATTGAGATCATGCACGATCGGTTGACACGACCGGGTGAGCTGGGGAGAACTCTCGGAAAATTTTGAGGAATATCAACCGATCGGTTGAGTTTGAGCGCGATCGGTTGACCTGACCGGGTGAGAAGCCCTAAGTTATCAGGAAATTTAGTGGAGCGGCCAACCGATCGGTTGACTTACCACCCGACCGGTTCGCCTGTAGCTGTTGACTGACGAGAACTTTCGAATTTTGGCTACCCGATCGGGTGGGTTTCCACACGATCGGTTCGTTTTCGACCCTATAAATAAGCCTCAGCACACGGCGACCGCCACCCGACCCCAGAAAACCCCCTTCATGCGATTTCACATCTCCAGCTGTAGAATCGATCTTCTCGACTCTACATACTGTACCTAAACCCTCATCCCCAATCACTCCCATACTTCCCCACCTCCGCCACCTCGCCATCAAGGACATTCCATCGTCAAAACCCCCAAACCCTAACCCTAGCCACAAAATTCTCAAAATTCTGTTCTCGTCAGATCAGCGGGCTGCGGCTTCCCGAGTTGTTCCCTCCTGCTACGCAAGACCCCCAGGCGCTTAATCTTGCTACATCGATGGGTAACATTCTTCCACTCTGCACATCTTCAACTTTACCTGTAATATCGTAAGTTGGTGTGATAACTGTTTCACTTGCCCTTTATTCATCTCAAGTTCGCCACCCTATTAGCGGCCATGTCTAAGAAAGGGAAGGACATTGCATCATCTTCGCGCCATGATCCAATCCACGGCCCCTTTTCCCCCTCTTTCCTTGGCATTAACCCTTCCACGGATGAGCAGTCTGGCCGATTACGAGCACTGCTTCATCGTCCGATGAGACCTACACTCTTCGCCGATCGCCCCACACTCGAAGCTCTAGGGCTTTCGAACGGCGTCGGCAGGATTTTCGACTGTATCGGGTGCCATACCCTCTCTCACATCCACGCTCACACGCACAGAAATCTCACGCTTGAATTCCTCAGTTCCCTCGAGTTGTGTGACGGAGGTTTCTCCTTCCGAGCTTTCAATTGTGACTTTTCTCTGGGTTTCATCGAGCTGAACAACATCCTTAATCTACGTCACCCGGATCTTAACGCTGAACATTCCTCCCACGATCGAACTGACATTTACTCTCGATTTCGGGCTGATGGTGTTTGGCAACGATTTACACGGCACACCACCTTTCCACCTAAGGCTCCTGCCTCTTACATTATCCACCCGTGTTACCGCCTCGCCCATTGCATCCTTGCCAACACTGTTTTCGCTCGCGTGGATGTGTCCACTGTATCTAGGGACGAGCTCTTCTTTCTCTATGCCATGTCCGATGACAGAATCCTCGGGCACGTCCCTATGCCCATAAACACCGCTCATTGGATCATCCACGAAATTTTCGCTGTTAGCCGCGCCACTTCTGGTTCCATCTGTTGTGGTGGGATGGTCACTCTTATTGTCAGCTGTGTTTTGAGGGTACCCCCCGACCTCCCTATTCTACCTGGTCATAGCCATATTGATCGCGATTACTTGATCGACATCAATTTGCTCACTCCCTTCGGTGAAGACCGTGCTGTCTACCTTTACAGCCCCGCCTGCGAGCCTTTCGCAATCCTGCCACCTTTGGCCCCTTTGCGGGTACCCTATACCCCGTCTCACCTTCCTTGGGAGTTTTACCCCGATCCTTGGTATTCTCCACTAGTGCATCTACCACCCCTGGATCCTCCCGGTTGGCACCCAATTGTCGGCCCACCTAGTACGGTCTTCTTCCACCACAGCCCTCCGGTGCACATCGATCCTCCCATGCTTCAGCCTGTCGCCCCTCCTTCGCCCATAGGCACACCCTCCTCTTCCTCCGAAGAGTCCTTCATTCACTATTCCCCTCCCTCCTCCCCCTTCCCCTACCATTCCAGTACCAGTGAATCTGACTGATTTCCCCTCTTTTTTTTTTTTGACTCCCCCTTGCACTTATCTGGATTTCATTGATCATATCATTTCGCTAGCACTTTCTGGTCTAGCTTGGGGGACGTCTGTTTTGGTGTGCTCTCGTGTTTTGTTTGTTTTTATCATTTTTGTGTGTGTGCTTGTTTTTCACTTTTTGAGTGTCGTGTCGTGTGATTTTATCTTTACTTTTCTTTTCGTATTGTTTGATTTTGTTCTCAATTTTCCTCTCTTTTTCATTTTCATCTATGTTTTTTTTTCCTGGTTTTCATTTCTTTTCGTGTCTGTGCGTATTCCCCCCCCCCCCATTTTCATTGCCCTCCCGTACTCACTCTTATTGCATTGAGGGCAATGCAAGTTTCAGCTTGGGGGAGTCGCACTTCGTGCGTCATTTGTGTTGTTTTTCTACGTTATTCAAGTCATTTTCCATCGTGTTTTTCTTTTTTTTCTTTTTCCTTCTTTCTTTAGCTCTTTCTCCTAGAAATGAATCCTATGATGAATCGCCACAAAATCACACACACCTAGCATTGCATCGATAATCACACTCACTAACCCTAGGATTTCGAGTCCTCTTGCATTTCACGCATCGTGGGTCCACTTAGCTTTTTGTGAGTCGTGTGTCGTGACTAGCAATTGGTGTGCTTCTGCCTTGTGATTTTACTTTATATACCTGTCCAGGAATGACCCCTAGATTATCATGCTCCGATATTGAATATGCGGTATTTGCTTCTATATGCATGCTATATATATATATCGTATACTTCATTTCACATGCGTCGGGATTCCACAACTAAGGACTAGGATAACCCAATTAGCCTGAGCTCTATTTAGCGAGAATAGTTCCCTTTGCCCAAGTGTTTAGATTTCGACTTCTTTTTTGTTTTACTTGGTGCAAATCCCCTCGTCGTGTACCGTTCTCCCACTTGGGAGAGTACACAAGTGTATAGCCAAAAACCCAAAAATCCAAAAAAATGGGAGAAAAGAAATGAAAAACCCAAAAAGAAAAGAAAAAGATTGTATAGCCAACAAGCCAAAAAAAAATATGCAAATACCCAAAACCCAAAAAAATTCCCGTGTGAATATTTTCATACTTGCCAAGAATAAAGGGAAGGCGAGAATTTGCACCGAGTGTTCTTCTCCACATCATCTCAACCCACGTCGTTATCAAAGACACTTGGCTTAGGAGCTATTTAGCTAGTATCTAGGCTATAGTGGCGTGATTTCCTTAACCCTAGTTGTGGAGTCCCCGATGCATGATACGCTCCTATTCTCTCTATTCTCATGCATGCTCGAACTTATATTCGCCGCTTAATTCAATTCGATTCGATATTTGGGTCATATCTTGGATTTGTGTATATCGAGCCTCGTAGCACATCGTAGAAAGCATCACCATTTGCTAGCACACGACCACGCTCACCGCGCTTCACTGCGTGGACCCACGACACTTATTTGGACTCGCTTTCCTAGGTTTAGTGGTGTTATTTGGCGTTTGCTTGCTGGGGTGTGTCGTTTTTGATTTTGATGGCTCTGATGGACGATCTAGGGCTTAGAGTTTTCTTTTTCTTTCTTCCTCTCTATGTTTCCCTTCCGAGCTCCCACTCTCACTCGTCTTCCTCGAGGACGAGGAAGAGTTCAGCTTGGGGGATTTTGACGTGCGTCTATATTTCATATATTCACGCACGTTTTCTTTTGTGTTTCTCCGTGTTTTCCGCCGTCTCTTGTTCGTTTTCGTATGTTTTCCCGTTTTCTTTCACTTTTCTTTGTTTGTCCATGATTGCAAGAGTTCGACCACGTAGGGGACCTTTTACGATGATATCCCAAGTCCCCGGAGCAACGGGAGAAGTCACGCGTGATCCAGGGGGTCAAACGGCGAAGTACTCATCTTTCTGCCCCTCACCCGGTCGGTTGGTCATCTCCAACCGATCGGGTGATGCACGCGTGCACCAACCGACCGCTACCGCAGCTCACGAAGAAGTCACCCGACCGGTTCACAGACCGGTTCTGCGGGCGGCTGTTCTCTGTCTTTTCGAGCAGAATTCCAACCGATCGGGTGACTCTCACCCGATCGGTTCATCTGTAGCTGAGAAAAAGAGCTGAAGACATGGGCGTCGAACCGACCGGTTCACCCGACTCCTCCAAGATCCAACCGGTCGCTCAAGAACTCACCCGATCGGTTCATGAGATCGGGTGAAAACTCGCCGTTTTCTGTGATTTATCTGTAATGGATCAACCGATCGGGTGACTTGTCACCCGATCGGTTGATCCGAAAATCTATATATAGGACCCCTAGGGTTCCAAAAACGAAAGAGTTGTATTTTTTTTACTGTTTTATTTCCTTGTGACGGCTGTAATTGTTACTCTTAAGTAAGTTTTCAGATCTTTCTAATTTTTTAGTATTGTCTTTACTACTCCTTTACTTCCGCATTGCAATTGTCGGATTATGATTCTAACGGTTAAATTTCATTTAGATTGCTTTTTCATGAATTTTTGTGAGTAGTTCCCAAAACCGGGATTTTGGTGGAAACCCCTTCGGGGGCTCTTCCCGATGCGTCCATAGGGTTAGGAAATCGATAGGGAGTAGGAATCTAACGGTTACGCGGGGTGTTTCATTGTCATCGGCGGGAAAAAGACCGCCTTTGACCGTCGGGCCAAGGGGGAATAAACTTGGCGGTTGACTCCCTAGCCAAAGCTCACGCCTTTAGCGTAGACGTCGAATCCTAGCACGCGGGAGCGGCAGGATGAGACGTCGGGAGATATCGTTGCGGACTTAGTGCTCCCGGGATCGATCAGTGTTTATGGACACGGGAGTGCCCACTGATCGAATCCGGGAAGTCCGGTGTATCATCATGGGCACCGACCGGAATATCGGGCCCATGGGACGCCGGTACCACTTTCAGAGGCAACGTCTCACCATTAGACCCTAATCCCGACCGCTATCCATACCCGTAGGCCGTAGCGGCGAGAGTCTCTCGTCGGGTCGGAAACCAAAGTCCCGGGTTTACTTTCTTTTTGTTCATACGCTTTCATTTCCTTTCGTGACAACCAACCACCGATTCGGGCTAGCTCGCCCCTCGGGGTGATTTAGGTCCTACCTGACCCAAGCACAACCTCGCCTCCCTGAGTTCGATATTCCCGCACCCTACACTAACCGTGAAACTTGCGGTAAACGACACCGCGCCGCCGCGCACATCACGCGGGGCGCCGGTCAGCGAGCTCCGTGAACTGCCGGAATGACTCCCTGACGACCTCCACTATGCGAGGGGCGAGGAGGTCCTCATAAGTCCCGAAGACCTCCCTCAGGACTGAAACAATCCTCGGCCTTATGGCTGTGTCAACGCCCTTCTCATCCTCCTCGACAAAACGGAGCCGCCGACACAGCTCGGCGAGTTGGCCCCAGAGATCCTCCCTCTCCCGCCGGAACTTTTCTTCCGCTTCTCTGCTCAAGTCATGGACATCCACAAGATCTCGTTTGAGATCATGTACTTGAGACTCGAGCTCGTCGGCACGACGGCGTTGCTGCCGAGCTTCCATGCAGGCACCTTGAAGGGCTATGTCAGCCTCCCAAGCCCGAGCGTGCTCCCGATTTAGGGAATCCTCGAGGTTCCTCAATCAGGTCGCCTGACGTTGCGCCTCAACAGCCATCGTGGTGGCCTGCAAACGAAAGAGAGGTGGATTATACCAAGGAGGATGGAATGGCAGGGCAACTATCTGAAAACGACAGGAATTCGAACCTGTCAGAGATGACCGACCAGAGAGTCCGATAATATGTCCACGGGGGACAACTCCAAGAGGGAACGGTCCCCCGGAAGGACGGAGTCCGCCGTCGGCCGATTCGCCAAGGCCGTATCAAGGGGCACCGAGTCCCCAGGGGGATCAGCGGGGCCCGCTGAGGCGCTCGGCAGGACGCAGACAACTCCCAAGGCCGAAGGGGTAGCCGAGGGAGTGACGACGATGTGGGCGGCAGGGTCGGCCACGACGGTCAGCACGATTGCCTTGCCGGGATCCGTCGACGCGACGGCGGGAGCCGGAGAAGTGGCGTGCCCGCCGTTCTTCCACGACTTCTTCTCGTCGGGGCCAGCAGTAACTGGGGGAGAGCGCTTGTGACTCCCGCCTGCAGACGGCCGAGGAGCTGATCCGGAACCCTCAACAAGGAGGGGGTCGATCCCAGTGACTTCTCCTCCGGTGGGACCCGATGTGACCCGTGGGGGAGACTTGGCCTCAATCCTCCCCGAAGGAGGCTCGGACCGGCGCAACTCTTCATCTACAGAGCGGCGAGGCGCCCGTCCGGAAGAGCTCCCATGGCCCTGGTGAGATCCCAACCGAATAAGCTTGTCAACATCATGGGTGAATTCACGGCCAGCCATCCCCTATGAGAGGAAGCGAAATCAGGGTGAGCTAGAGATTAAACGGAAGGAAGGGAAACAACTTACCGGGGGACCACAGAGTACACTTAAGAAGCAGGTCATCCAGCAAACGCCAGACTGACCTCTCCTCAAGAGAAAGTGACGACAGGAGGCGGACCGTGGCCCGCTCGGCCTTGGATAAGGTTACCTCCCTGTCAGTTTGTTGCGAACTCCCCCAACCTGTCAAGATCACCGAGACCCGGGGAAAGACAATGAAAACAAAGCTAGAGTCCCAGTTCCCCGACCAAGGGGGCAGACCGAGCAGGCACACCCGCCCCGCACGGGCTCGGAGGTATAGCCAAGATCCGAGGCCAACCGTCTGGATCCTGTAAAAGTGAAAGAGGAGGGGGAGAGACGGCTCCAGGCCATGAGTGATACAAAGCATAATGAACTCGGTCAGCACCACGACAGAGGATGGCGTTAGCTGGCACAGGGCGACTTTCAAGGAATTCGTGAATTGAATGATAAAAGGGTGGAGGGGGAAGCGGAGCCCCAGATGGAACATCTCGACGTAGACGCCGACCTCGTTACTCTGCGGGAAGCAGATCCGCTCGTCTCCAAAGGGAATCTGGACGTCATAGGGATGACATAAGTACCTCTCTCGTATTTCCATAGTGACTAAGAAAGGGGCCATAGATGACGACCGGAGGATCGATGGAGGGATGCCTAATCGCTCGGAAGATGAGGCCACATCGTCCCCAACGGGATCCGGAAAAAGTTTTCCTTTCCCTTTATCCGGGACCCCTGGGGGCGGCGAAGGAGCTTGACGTGCGTTTATATTTCATATATTTACGCACGTTTTCTTCCGTGTTTTTCCGTATTTTACCGCCGGCTTATGTTTGTTTTCTCGTGTTTTCTTGTTTTCTTTCACTTTTCCGTGTTTTTCGTATTTTGCAGGAGTTTACTGGTATATGGGGCATAAAACGATGATATCATATGTCCCCGGAGCAATGAGAGGAGTCATGCATGATCCAGGGGATCAAACGACGAAGATTGCATCTTTCAGCCCCTCACCCGATCGGTTGATCATCTTCAACCGATCGGGTGATGCACGCATGCACCACCCGGGCGCAGCTTAGAGCTCACGAGAAGTCACCCGGTCGGTTCAGTGACCGGGTCAAAAGCTCAAAGCCTCTGGAATTTGGAGCTGATTGCCAACCGATCGGGTGACTTTCACCCGATCGGTTTACCTGTAGCTGAATTCCAACAGCCAAGATCCGATGATCCAACCGGTCTCCTCACCCGGTCGGCACCAAGATCCAACCGACCGCACCCATGGTCCAACCGACCGGTTCATCCTGACCGGGTGAAATCCCGCATTGTGCTGTAATTATGTGAAGCGGTTCACCTGATCGGTTGACTTGTCAACCGATCAGGTGATGTCGTTTTCTATAAATAGAACCCTAGGTTTCCCAGATTCGGGAGTTGGTTATTTTTTACTGTTTTCTTCATTTTGTGACGACTGTAATTTCCCAGTTTTTGTAAGTTTTCAGATCTTTGTCAAACTTTAGTATTATCTTAATTGCTTTACTTCCATTGCATTTCTATTGTCTGATCATGATTTTTACGATTGATTTCTGTTTGGATCGCTTTTTACTAAATATGTGTGAGTAGTTCCCAAATCTGGGATTTTGGCGGAAACCCCTTCGTGGGCTCTTCCCGATGCGTCCTTAGGGCTAGGAAAACGATAGGGATTAGGAATCTAACGGTTACGCTGGGTGTTTTATTGTCATCGGCGGGAAAAAGACCGCCTTTGACCATTGGGCCAAGGGGGATAAACTTGGCGGTTGACTCCCTAGCCATAGCTCACGCCCTTAGCGTAGACGTCGAATCCTAGCGCGCGGGAGCGGCAGGATAAGACGTTGGGAGTTATCGTTGCGAGCTTAGTGCTCCCGGAGTCGATCAGTGTTAATGGACACGGGAGTGCCCACTGATCAAACCCGGGAAGTCCGGCGTATCATCCTGGGCACCGACCGGAATATCGGGCCCACGGGATGCCGGTACCACTTTCCGAGGCAACGTCTCACCATTAGACCCTAATTCCGATCTCCATCCTACCCGTAGGCCATATCGGCGAGAGTCGCTCGTTGGGATCGAAACCAAAGTCCCAGGTTTTTCCTTCTTATTGTCTATACCTTGCATTCCTTTACCGTGACAACCCATCATTCGATCTGGGCTAGCTCGCCCATGGGGTGATTTTGATCCTCTTTGACACGCACATCCACGCCTCCCTGAGTTCGACCCCCAAGCCACACTACAACACCGTGCGCTTGCGGTTACCAATATTTAAATTCACACGCCCCCGTTCGCATCATTGCACACATCCGACGCGTAGACGCGTGCCTGCCTGGGGGGCCGGTCAAGTTTATGGCGCCGTTGTCGGGGAGGCAACGTGCTTGTTATTTTTGGATTTCATGAACCCTTGTGTCTAGCTCATATCCCTACCTCGCGATAATTTTCGCACTCTACACTTTTCAATTTCACTTGTACATATTGTAGATAGTAATTGTATAGTACTAATTGATTGAATCGCCGTGCTATCGTCGCTACATTCGGTTCCTGTTTATGCAACCCGTGCTTTTGATGTGTTTGCTATTTGTGCAGTTCTCCCTCTCTCCTTTCTTATATGTTCTTTGCCTCACGACGAGGATGTTGCATGCAGTTTCAGGAGACATCTGGGATCACTCACACCATATCCGTTGTTTGGCACGAAGCTTAGCAGAATCCCTAAATACTTCGAATATACTATCCCTTCCGGCTGCCGCTGTGGAAAATCAGAGGAGGTATCATGATATGCAGCAGCACCTTGATATGGCAACTCTTTTTTCTCATGATGAAGGGGCATATATCGACAGTCCTAGTTTCGAGTTCAGTGAGGAAAAATTGTTCGCGGAGTTTTGTCAGGAGAACCATCAGGCTGAGTCTGTGGGTTACGTTGGGCAGGAACCGATCTATTCCTTACAGACTTCTATCGAGCATCCCGGATCTTTGGACAATGAGGAAGCTAGAAACAGTTGTGGGGAACCACCGACTGTTGAAACCTGTTTTCACTTAGAAGCCTTCTTCCTGGATAATTATTATGAGCTTGAAAGAGACCCAATGCCTTCCTCGGTTATTCCCACAATACCTTGCGAGACTTTGCCATTCGAAACCGTGGCTGGGAGTGAGGTTCCGGATGCTGGCTTTCAAGAAATCCACGAAGAACTCCTTTCCCTAGAGGATGCTCAGCTTGAGAAGTATGCGTCGGGGCCTCATGAAGTCGAGATGAAAGAGTTACCCCCGGGGCTAAAGTATGAATATTTAGGGGCGGGCTCGACCCTGCCGGTCATAGTGAACTCTTCAATGCCTGAAGACCAAATGACCAAAGTTCTTGGTGTTTTAAAAAGGTTTAAAGGAGTTTTCGGATATGCAATTGAAGACTTAAAAGGGGTTAGCTTAGGCCTCTGCTCACACAGAATTCTGCTTGAAGATGAGCAAGCCTCCTCAATTGAGCCGCAGCGGAGGCTAAATCCCATAATGATGGAAGTTGTGAAAAAGGAGATTGTTAGGCTTCTACATGCAGGTATCATATACCCTATCTCCGATAGTCGCTGGGTTAGCCCGATGCACGTCGTACCAAAGAAAGGAGGAATGACGGTGATTCGCAACGAGAAGAACGAGCTGATACCTACGAGGACCGTCACGGGGTACAGGATGTGCATTGACTATAGAAAGCTGAACAAGGCCATGAGGAAGGATCATTACCCTCTTCCTTTCATCGATCAGATGCTCGAGAGGCTGGCGAAGCACAACTATTTCTGTTTCATGGACGGGTACTCCGGATTTCTTCAGATCCCTATTCATAACGATGACCAGGAGAAGACAACTTTCACTTGCCCATTCGGGACATATGCCTATAGAAGAATGCCGTTCGGACTCTGAAACGCCCCTGCTACATTCCAAAGACTCATGTCCGCTATCTTCTCCGACTACTCCCAGGACATCATGGAGGTTTTCATGGACGACTTTTCCGTCTATGGAACTAAGTTTGACTCGTGCCTCAGTTATCTAACTAAAGTCCTGGAGAGATGTCAAGAAAAAGGGTTAGTCCTAAACAGGGAGAAGTGCCACTTCATGGTCCAAGAAGGGGCTGTGCTGGGGCACGTCATCTCTTTGAGGGGAATCGAGGTTGATAAGGCTAAGGTTGAGGTGATTGAAAAGCTTCCGCCACGGCTCAATCTTTAAGGAGTCCGTGGTTTTTTAGGACATGCGGGATTTTATCGCCGCTTCATAAAAGACTTCTCGAAGATTTCCACGCCGCTGACCCAACTCCTCGTGAAGGATGTGCCTTTCGTCTTCAGCGAGGAGTGTATGGAGGCCTTCCGCACCCTGAAGCAAGCTTTGATTTCCGTGCCCATAATACAGCCACCGGACTGGAATCTACCCTTTGAGCTGATGTGTGATGCTAGTGATTATGCGGTTGGTGCCGTCTTGGGGCAAAGGAAGGATAAAAATCTGCATGTCATATATTATACGAGCAAGACCCTTGACGTCGCCCAAAGAAATTATACTACCACGGAAAAAGAATTGCTAGCAGTCATCTACGCCATGGACAAGTTCCGGCAATATCTCGTTGGTGCCAAGGTGATCGTGCACACAGATCACGCGGCTCTTAAATACCTATTGAGCAAGAAGGAAGCTAAGCCGCGGCTCATTAGATGGATTCTCCTCCTCCAAGAATTCGATCTGGAAATCAGAGACAAGAAGGGGGTAGAGAATGTTGTTGCCGACCACATGTCCAGGATGCCTACCCTCGATTTGAATGCTACGCCGATCGATGATTCGCTCCCTGACGAGCATCTTTTATCCGTCTCTTCCTCCTGGACCCCCTGGTATGCCGACATCGCAAATTATCTGGCTTGTGCCGTCATCCCCCACAATGTGAGCTACCAGCAGAAGAAGAAATTTTTCCATGAGATCCGCAAATTTTATTGGGATGACCCCCATCTGTACAAAATCTGCAATGATGGGGTGATACGAATATGCATCCCTGAAACTGAGGCGACCTCCATTATTTCCCACTGCCACAGTCAGCAATGTGGAGGGCATGCGAGCACCTACAAAACCACAGCAAAAATTCTCCAGAGCGGATTCTACTGGCCTACCCTCTTCAAGGACACACATGCTTATGTCCAGGCCTGCGACAAATGCCAAAGGACGGGGAATATCTCCAAAAGGAATGAGATGCCTCAACACTACATCCTGGAGGTAGAAATCTTCGATGTGTGGGGAGTGGACTTCATGGGACCGTTCCCTTCCTCTTCAGGAAACCAGTATATCTTGGTGGCTGTGGACTACGTATCGAAGTGGGTTGAAGCGATAGCCAGTCCAACCAATGATTCCAGAGTGGTGGCCAAGTTCTTTAAAAACAACATCTTCCCGCGGTTCGGTGTACCTTGTGTCCTGATCAGTGACGGAGGGAGCTACTTTATAGAGAAGAAATTCGAGGCTCTCTTGAAAAAGTACGGGGTACAACACCGGGTGGGGCGTGCCTACCACCGGCAGACCAGCGGTCAGGCGGAAGTCTCTAACCGGGAGATTAAGGGCATACTAGAAAAGACGGTGTCCAACTCTATGAAGGATTGGTCATCAAAACTTCCTGACGCGCTTTGGGCCTATAGGACGGCATTTAAAACTCCGATCGGCACAACCCCCTACCGGCTTGTCTATGGGAAGGCATGCCATCTACCTATGGAATTGGAGCATAAGGCATTTTGGGCAATTAAGAATCTAAACTTCGACGCCAAGGAGGTAGGTGGGCACCGGCAGTTACAACTCAACGAGCTCGACGAGATCCGGCTCAATGCCTATGAAAACGCCAAGATTTACAAGGAGAAACTGAAGCGATGGCACGACAAACGAATCTTGAAGAGGGAATTCAAAGCAGGAGACCTAGTTCTCCTATTCAACTCAAAGCTGAAGTTCTTTCCCGGAAAGCTCAAGTCAAGGTGGTCGGGACCCTTCCGCGTCATCAAGGTTTTCCCGCATGGAGCTATTGAGATAATGGGAAGGGATGAGCCGTTTAAAGTCAACAGACAACGTCTGAAACACTATGCGGTAGGAGAACCAGAATTCTCTCCGGTCGGATTCTCAATGACCGACAACTCTTCCTCGAACCCTCCGGATCCTAATTGACCACCGCTTGAGGCGTCGAGCGAACGACGTTAAACAAAAGCGCTTCATGGGAGGCAACCCACGCTCTAAATCTCTATCTCCAATTTTTAGAATTATTTCTAACTTTATTTTATCTAATTTTTATAAATAAATCCAGCCGCAAGAACTTCCGTTGAGGACTGAGGCCATGTGTGCAATTTTTGCAGGAAACAAGACCCCAACCGATCGGTTGATAACTCAACCGGTCGGGTGGGATGTATCAGCTAAACGGCCGTATCAGTCACTTAACGAACTGATCGGGTGAAGTCAGCCGAGACCGGGTGATAGACCGTGTGATCTGTACAAAAAGTCTCGGGAATTTTGAGGAATTGGTCAACCGACCGAGTGAAGACAGCCGAGACCGGGTCGCTGACCGTGTGGGTAGAGCTGAACTTTCGGGAAATTTGGAGATCACATCAACCGATCGGTTGAGTAATACTACTGACGGGTGAGTGGCCGGGTGAAATGTCACTTGCTCTCGGGAAATATTTGGGAAGCGGTCAACCGATCGGGTGACTACCCACCCGGTCGGTTCACCTGTAGCTTTTGGCCGACAGAAAATTTTCGAAATTTGTTCACCCGATCGGGTGAGAACTCACCCGATCGGTTCATTTTCGCCCCTATAAATACCCATGCCACACGATGACCGCCACCCGACCCCCAAACTCCCCTTCACGCGATTACCCACCCTCCAACTGTCGAATCGACCTCCTCCATCCAACATACTGCCCCTAGATCTTCATCCCCACTCATCTCCATACTTCCCCACCATCGCCACCTTGCCATCATCAACATTCCATCACCAAAACATCCAAACCCTAACCCTAGCCCCCAAATTTTCGAAAATATTGTATCTTGTCGGATCAGCGAGCGGCGGCTTCCCAAATCGCTTCCCCCTACTACGTGAGTCCTCCGGGAGCTTGGTCTTGCTATATTGATGGGTAACACCTTTCCACTCTACACATCTCTTACCTTATCTGTAATGTCCTGAATTGGCGTTACACTTGCTTCACCTGCTTTATAATCATCATAGGCACGCTCCCGCTTTCCCTTTCACCATCCACGTAGCCACCATGTCTAGGAAAGGGAAAGAGATTGCCTCATCTTCACGCCGTAATCCGCTTTACGGACCCTTTTCACCCTCTTTCCTTGGCATAAACCCTACATCGGAGTAGCAATCTGATCGTTTACAAGCCCTCCTTCATCGCCCTATCTGACCTACTCTTTTCGTAGACTTCCCCACCCTACAATCCCTTGGACTCTTTAGGGGCGTCTGTGTAATTTTTCGTTTCATAGGTTGTGATTATCTTCTGCGGACTCAGGCCAACACACACAGAAATCTCACACTTGAATTCCTCAGTTCTCTCGAGGTTTCTGATCATGGTTTCACCTTCCGGGCCTTCAATTGCGATTTTTCCATGAGCTTCGTCTAGCTTAACAACAATCTGCTCTTCCCCAACCCCGATTGCCATGTTGAATGGCCTACTCATGATCGATCTGACATTTTTTCTCGCTTTCGGGTTGATGGTGTTTGGCAACGCTTCACCCGATATACCTCCTTTCCGGCGGTAGCCCTCGCCTCCTACATCATACACCCTTGCTACTGTTTTGCTCACTGCTTCCTTGCCAACACCATTTTCGCTCGTGTTGATGTATCTGCGGTGTCTAGCGATGAGCTGCTCTTTCTCTACGCCATGTCTCATGACCGGATTCATGGCGAAATCCCTTTCCCCTTAAACACCGCTAATTGGATCATCCACGAGCTCTTATCCGTCAGCCACGCCGCTTCTGGATCTATCTGCTGCGGGGGTATTGTCACTCTTATTGTCAGCTTTGTCTTGAGGATGCTCACCGACCTCCCTATTGTCCTGGGACATAACCGTATCGATCGCGACTACTTGATCTCTATCGGTATGCTTACTCCTTTTGGGGAGGATTGTGCAGCCTACCTCTATAGTCCCGCCTGCACTCCTTTTGCCATCCTCCCACCCTCATCTTCGGAGCGTTTCCCCCTACGCCTTACACACCTGCCCTGGGAGTTCTACCCAGATCCTTGGTACGCTTCACTCGTCCACTTCCCGCCCGTGGATCCTCCCGATTGGCACCCGTATGTCGGTCCACCCCGTCCCACCATCATCCACCACGATCCACCGATGTATCCTGACTCTCCGGTTGTCCTGCCTGTTGCTCCCCCTTCTCCTATTCACACACCCTCTCCTTCGTCCTCGGAGGATTCCTTCTACCATTAATCACCCCCCTCCTCGCCATCCCCATACCATTCCACCGCCAGCGACTCTGATTAACTTCCCCCTTTCTCTATTTTGGGTGTGTTGTCGTGTTTTATTCTTGTGCGTGTGCTTGTTTTATTTTTTTGTGTCGTGTCATTTTCTTTCTTTCTTTTTCTATTTTTCTGTCGTGTGGTTTGATTTTAATTTTTCTTTATTTTCATTTTTCATATCTGTGTTTTCCTTGTTTTTAATTTCTTTTTGTGTCAGTGCGTATTCCCGCCCATTTTCATTGCACTCTTGTACCCACTCTTATTGCATTGAGGGCAATGCAAGCTTCAGCTTGGGGGATTCGCACTTTGTGCGTCATTTGAGTCTTTCCTTCTCGTTTTTATGTTGTTTTCATCGTGTTTTTAATTTTTCTTTTCTTCTTTTTTATTTTTTTCTCCTAGAGATGAACCCTATGATGAATTGCCACAAAATCACATACACCTAGCATAGCATCGATAATCACACTCACTAACCCTAGGATATCGAGTTCTCTAGCATTTCACCCATCGTGGGTCCACTTAGCTTTTTTGTGAATTGTGTGTCGTGCCTAGCTATTTGGTGTGCTTCTGCTTTGTGATTTTACTTTATATACCTGTCCAGGAATGACCCCTAGATTATCACGAGTCGATATGAATAATGCGGTATTCGCCTCTCTTGCCTGTTTCTGTATGCATGATTATATACATATCGTATGCTTCATTTCGCATGTGTCGGGATTCCATAATTAAGGACTAGGATAATCCATTTAGCCCATGCTCTAATTAGCGAGAATAGTTTCCTTTGCCCAAGTGTCTAGATTCCGATTTTTCTTTTTTGTTTTACTTGGTGCAAATCCCCTCGTCGTGTACCGTTCTCCCACTTGGGAGAGTACACATGTGTATAGCCAATAACCCAAAAAAATCCAAAAAAGGGGGGGAGAAAAGAAAAGAAAAACCCAAAAAGAAGAGAGAAGAAAAGAAAAAGATTGTATAGCCAAAAATTCAAAAAAAAATCCAAAAACCCAAAACCCAAAAAAAAATTCCAGTGTGAATATTTTACTACTTGCCGAGAATAAAGGAACGGCGAGAATTTGCACCGAGCGTTCTTCTCCACATCATCTCAACCCCCATCGTTTTCGAAAACACTTGGCATAGGAACTTTTTAGCTATTATCTAGGCTTTAGTGTGGTGATTTCCTTAACCGTAGTTGTGGAGTCCCCGACGCATGATATGTTTCGATTCTCTCTCTATTCTCATGCATGCTTGAACTACATATATTCACCGCCTTATTCAATTCGAATTGATATTTGGGTCATTTCCTGGGTTTGCGTATATCGAGCTTTATCGCACATCGTAGACAGTGACACGGACTGCTAGCGCACAACCACACTCACTCGCGCTTCACCACGTGGGCCCACGACACTTGTCTGGACTCGTACTCCTTGGTTTAGTGATGTGATTTGACGTTTGCTGGCTTGGTGTGTCGTTTTCGATTTTGTTGGCCCTGACGGGCGATCTAGGATATAGAGTTTTCTTTTTCTCTCTTTCTCTCTATTTTTCCCCTCTGAGCTCCTACTCTCACTCGTCTTCCTCGAGGACGAGGAAGAGTTCAGCTTGGGGGATTTTGACGTGCGTTTATATTTCATATATTTACGCACGTTTTCTTCCGTGTTTTTCCGTATTTTACCGCCGTCTTATGTTTGTTTTCTCGTGTTTTCTTATTTTCTTTCAATTTTCCGTGTTTTCTGTATTTTGCAGGAGTTTACTGGCATATGGTGCATAAAACGATGATATCATGTGTCCCCGGAGCAACGGGAGGAGTCACGAGTGATCCAGGGGGTCAAACGATGAAGATTGCATCTTTCAGCCCCTCACCCGATCGGTTGATCATCTTCAACCGATCGAGTGATGCACGCGTGCACCACCCGGGCGCAGCTTGGAGCTCACGAGAAGTCACCCGGTCGGTTCAGTGACCGGGTCAAAAGCTCAAAGTCTCTGGAATTCGGAGCTGATTGCTAACCGATCGGGCGACTTTCACCCGATCGGTTCACCTGTAGCTGAATTCCAACAGCCAAGATCCGATGATCCAACCGGTCTCCTCACCCGGTCGGCACCAAGATCCAACCGACCGCACCCATGCTCCAACCGATCGGTTCATCCTGACCGGGTGAAATCCCGCATTGCGTTGTAATTCTGTGAAGCGGTTCACCCGATCGGTTGACTTGTCAACCGATCGGGTGATGTCGTTTTCTATAAATAGAACCCTAGGTTTCCCAGATTCGGGAGTTGGTTATTTTTTACTGTTTTCTTCATTTTGTGACGGCTGTAATTTCCCAGTTTTTGTAAGTTTTCAGATCTTTGTCAAACTTTAGTATTATCTTAATTGCTTTTCTACCATTGCATTTCTATTGTCTGATCATGATTTTTACGGTCGATTTCTGTTTAGATTGCTTTTTACTAAATATGTGTGAGTAGTTCCCAAATATGGGATTTTGGCAGAAACCCCTTCGTGGGCTCTTCCTGATGCGTCCATAGGGCTAGGAAAACGATAGGGATTAGGAATCTAACAGTTACGCGGGGTGTTTTATTGTCATCGGCGGGAAAAAGACCGCCTTTGACCGTTGGGCCAAGGGGGAATAAACTTGGCGGTTGACTCCCTAGCCATAGCTCACGCCCTTAGCGTAGACGTCGAATCCTAGCGCGCGGGAGCGGCAGGATAAGACGTTGGGAGTTATCGTTGCGAGCTTAGTGCTCCCGGAGTCGATCAGTATTAATGGACACGGGAGTGCCCACTGATCGAACCCGGAAAGTCCGGCGTATCATCATGGGCACCGACCAGAATATCGGGCCCACGTGATGCCGGTACCACTTTCAGAGGCAACGTCTCACCATTAGACCCTAATTCCGATCTCCATCCTACCCGTAGGCCGTATCAGCGAGAGTCGCTCGTTGGGGTCGAAACCAAAGTCCCGGGTTTTTCCTTCTTATTGTCTATACCTTGCATTCCTTTACCGTGACAACCCATCATTCGATCTGGGCTAGCTCGCCCATGGGGTGATTTTGATCCTCTTTGACACAAGCACATCCACGCCTCCCTGAGTTCGACCCCCAAGCCACACTACAACACCGTGCGCTTGCGGTTACAAATATTTAAATTCCCACGCCCTCGTTCACATCATTGCACACATCCGGCGCGCAGACGCGCGCCCGCCCGGGGGGCCGGTCAGAGCTTTGAGCCCCGAGGGATGGGCACGATCGGGACCAGGCGTCGGTCCGCCAGGACGTGTATCACCTATTCTATGCATGGCCATAGCCCGAGTTAAAGAGTGGGAGAATTACCTTAATAAGAGCTGGGAAGAAGGCAGATGTCGGGAAGAAGAAGCTGGCAGAATGGAGATCAAGAAGGAATGAGCGCGAAAGAGTTGAAGCTCGAGGGATTGGAACGTATATATAGAGGACGATGGTTGGATCTGAACCGCCAAGGGAGAGCACGTGGCGATATCAAGACGGCGGAGATGCTCCGAAAACCGCACCAACGGAAGTTCCAACGGAGCGGTAATAATGACATTCATTTAATGGCGGAGCCTCGACTGACGCACCCATCGGATCATGAAAGAGTCACATCACCCGAACCGAACCGACGGAAGCCAAACGGCCCGGGCGATGGGGGCAATTGCTACGACTAATTTGGACCAGCCCGAATTACAACGGCCCACGGCCCAACCTCAAAGGAGGCACCCACTAGAGAAGACGGGCCCACCCAGAAGGGCCCACGGACGGGGCTGAAGGCCCAGCCACTTCACCCTCGGGGGCACCCGACTAGCCCCCATTCGGCCAGATTAACCGCCCCTCGAAATCCGTGATCCCATAATGGCCATTAACGGACCCGTTAATGGGCCACCCCTCCACTACGCACGAGTGGGAGGAGACAGAGGTGGATCGTGGGGACGTGAGAGGAGGCGGGACGTGGGGCAATCACGAGGGACCCTATAAGGGGAAGGCCAGAACGACGGAGAAGGGGATCGAGACTCAGGTAATCAACAGAGAGGTACTCCATCAACGACCTAGGCATTCGCCACTCCATTTCCTCCCTCCCCCAAAATCACGCCGCCTGGGTTGACGTTCCGGCTTCCTTACAAGCCGGATCTCCCCTGTCGAGTATCCCTTCAGACCTTGATGTGACTTAGGCATCAGAGGGGATTTGGCCGGAACCTAGGTCCGGCCTCCCTGACGAGTTTCCTCATCTGTCCAGGAAGAAGATATCCGAGGCACCGAGGCTACCCCTCAGCATCAGTCGGCTACCCCCATCACAGTCGTCAGGTGGACGGCTGCTCAAGCATCAACCCACTTGCAAGGCGCCGAGGCTACCCCTCGACGCGGATCCGACCGAGGCCGAGCGCGACCCAGCCGAGGCCGAGCACGACCCACCGAGCCGAGGCTTCTCCTCAGCTCCCCAAAGGCAGAGGATCGACACTACCCGGGGACTCCCCCGTCTGTGCCCGACCCTCCTTCCTCCCACGCCGAGAACAAGCGGGCTCGGTAAACCCAAGGGACCCCCAAATCGGCCCCTTGACCACGTTGACCACACAGCCGACGGTCAACGAATTATGGTGAGAAAACACTCATAAACAGACTAAGAGCAGCATCCCAAAGTGAAGATGCTGTTTTGAGGATTCAATCATGATTGAAGTGCATCTGTATCTTTAATCCAGTTGTATTAGAAGAGAAAAGCTCGACTTGTACAAGATGTGGTGCATTCTATTTGTGATGTCTTTGGTCATTAGAACCCCATGTTGTCTACTACATAAACTCTGAAGGGTTGGTCATCTTGTTTCAATTAATTTAATTCCACCCAAATATGTATGTATTGGTAGCGACGAACTAATAGATTGCCAATCAGATGGTTCATTGACAAACAAACTAGATACTTACAATGATATCTCTCGTAGAATCATTTGGATAAGACCCGTCATCTCTGGAACGTGTCAACAACACTATCTCTGTCCGGGTGGGATCCGCTCCATTTTGTTCAGCCCAATAAATCCACTTCACTAATTAGGGAAATATCTAAAACTACATGTAATCGAAAACAAAATATCTTAATTTTATTTAGTTCAATGTATATTGTGATAAGTTATTATACCATTAATCCGTAAAGTTGAGCTATTGAACGTGACCCAGTAGTTGGATGACAGTCTTGCTTAAGAGCGTTCTCCCTATTCTTCTCACGAATATCCTTCAATAAAGATAAAGAATTACACAATGTTATAATCTTCGAAAATACAAAATTAATGAAATATATTATTTATGGTAGAACAATTTATAAACTTACCAGACACTTTTCTGAAAATCTTAGAGCAATGGAACATGCCCAATCATCTTTAGTAATGCCATCAGGGGGTGTTTCCTCATTATCTTTCTGACTTTTCGTGTAATCATAATAATGGTTTCATAACTTGTTCCTCCTAGTTTTCCATTGAAGGCCCATTGATTTTTTCATTTCGTGACAAGTAACTTCTTTGTGCTCAGGAGGTTCAATGTAAAACTTAGTCTGAAAATAAATGAAAAACAAGTTAGATTGATAGTAATATTGAAAATGGAATCTTATTAGTATAACAATAATGAAAAACAATTGTCTCAAGAAATCTTACTAGAACTTGATTTTGGATCGCATTATCCTTGATCTCTTGGGGTATTACAGTCCAATCATTTACGCCCACAGGATAATATTCACTATTTAATATCACCTCCCTCAAAATAGAGTTCAGTGGCTTAACAGACTCTCCTACAATACCAGGACCATTTGGTTTAAAAGTGAGCACTACCCTCTTGTGGAAGGAGACCTTATCATGAATGTCCCTCGTATTTCTCAAAACCATCGAGCCACACTTTTGGGGATTTTCAGGATTAGAAACATCTGCATAATTAAGATCATTAATTATATTCAAGATGCAACACTTTTATAACCATGACATGAATTTAGACCAGACCTATTAGCTCACAATTCCCCGTGGACACGTACACAGACGAAGATCCTTTCTTGCGCTTGCGTCCTGAACTGCTACCTTCGGATGCCATATGTATCTCAGTTAAATTAACAAATTAAACAAGTTACAAGTGATAACTCCCATAAAACACTTTATAATTCTAATTCAAGAAAAATATAAGCTTGCAAAGAGCTACATGCTGCAAGTGCATACAAAAGCCCGAAGGACGTGAGCCATATTGTAAGTATGTTCATATCAGCGTATCAGACCACTGATTTTTGCAGATTTTTTTGTTGAGATCCATGAATTTTTCAAATGTAATAATCAGATCATGGAAAGTCCACACAAAACTGGAAAGTATTTAAAATATATGAAAAAGAACAATGAACATATAATGCTAAAGGTTTGCCATTGAAATATTTCATGAACAAAAATACATGTTATATAACTATGCACCTTAAATTTGTAACCATTGTTCAAAATAGACATGAGAATCAACACACTTTCAACTTACATAATCGCAACCAACTCTAGTTTGACTGGATTTATAAGTATGGAACTACATCTTTTGGAAAAGTAGCTCCACTACTAGAAAATAAATCTTGAGCACATTCCTCGATATAAATCTCCAGCTAGTTGGGTTAGGGAGTATAAAAAAGCCATTGCATTGACATTCCCTAATTCCAACATTTGAATATCTTGAGCACATTCTGCAATTAACAATTAACCCAACTTGCAAGCGAAAAAAATCTTGAAGGAATAATATAATCAACAAGTTGAGATCTGTTTATCAATACTTAAATCTGTAGTAGTTTGGTCCTCTCTTTTTAAATTTTTTTAAATATATCTATGTCTAGAGTCTCATCAACCATTAAAGCCTCACAATTTATTAATGGATTATTATGGTTGGCTTCAATTGTGAGCATGCATGGCTCAGCTCTCAGCCTCAGATTTTATCCAGGCAGGTTCTAATCATATCCATAAATTCTTTGTTCCTACACATCTTTATACCAACATGTGTTTCTTTGTAATAGTTGTTGACTGTGTTGTGAATGTAATAACTCTGTACGGTTATCACCAGGTTGGGATATGGATTGATGTTTAGGTCCTTTTCCCCCAAGATTATCACCAGGTTGAGTAGATGGTTCTGCATTCATAAAAGTGTTGGGGCTTCACATGGAATACAGAAATAAAGTATAGAATAATTAGTTCAAAAACAGGAATTAGTCAAGTGCTAGATTTAAAAAATATGTTCAAAACTTTTCAACTTCTATTTTGCATGAAGACTATGCCCTGTTGAAAAGAACAAAAGAATGATAGCCTTTCTGTAATGAACTGCACAAAATGAAGGCATGTTTAGATCACTTTTATACAAGAACCACCTTCCTCAGTCCTGATCACAGTCAAATGAATAGTCTATTGGCAAAATTCTCTTCGATATCTATCTATATATCCTTTTTTAATGATATTTTTGAGGTTAAAAGCAGAACTAGGATGATGAGCCATACTCAAAAAATACTAGTAACCAAGATAAACAAAAGAGGACATGGATGGTAAGCTTCTTACAAAATATCCTTATAGTTTTCTTTCTATTGATCATGGACGTATCAAACATGGACGCATTGAAAAAATTTTCTGACCATATAGTTCTACAAGGATGAGAAACAGACCTGCACATTATGTAATCAGTTAGAAAGCTATACAAAAACTAGTCCATTGCAAATTTGGTAGATATAGACGGAAAATGGAGCTCCTCTAAATCAAGTCATTGACATTGTGACCTAGCATGATAGCAGAGAGTTCAAAAATCGGTTCGCCAATATAGCATATAGTATATGTAAGTACTAGAGGCTCACATAATAAGTTTTCGAGCACAAAAAATGCATCATAATAAGTTTTTCTCCACGAGATACATAATATAAAGGATAAACATTTACCAAAAGTGACAAAAATGTGTGAATGATCTGATTGTAAAATCTCTCTTAAAATTGACTCTAGAGTCTTTTTCTCCCATTGTTTGACCATTTCAAATAGAGATCCTAGGTATACTACTCTTTTCAGTGCGACTGTAAATACATTTCACTCACACGCATATTTTTAGCGCTATTGTTGAGTCCATGGACACAAAATTCACGAA
Organism: Scilla litardierei; assembly: GCA_030789695.1. Classification (NCBI taxonomy): domain Eukaryota; kingdom Viridiplantae; phylum Streptophyta; class Magnoliopsida; order Asparagales; family Asparagaceae; genus Scilla; species Scilla litardierei. The sequence continues at coordinate 165,132,759 of CM061133.1, forward strand.
TCTTTTAAAAGATTCCTGAATTACTTGAACACATCTCTCCAATCAAACATTTTTGCATATTTTATGGCAATCCACTTTTTAAATGAAGCGTTCACAAATTTCACATGATTACTTCATATTGTTTTGTGCATTTCACGAATTAAACAATGGCGTACAGTGTTATTTCAGCAGAAATTTATAACCCACAAATTGCATGTGCCATGGTTTGAACCATTGACCCTTTGTATAATATTAAAATATCCAAACAGATAGGCTACACTATGATATTGTGTGTAATATTATACATTTTAAATATAAAAAGTTATATCTAAATATTTCCCAACCCAACCATTAGGCTACTATAATTTCAGATTAATAATATACATTTAAAATAAATGCTAAAATAGGAAAATTATATATAGTTCTAGTTCAGGTGATATTGAACTATTTCCAAATAATCTTGAATTTTCCAAATGCCTTCAGCATTCCAAACCTCGAAAGTCCACCAAATTATTCCCAAACACCAGACAAGGTTGGGTCCAGCTTAGTAGTAATTTATCATCTTTACACAACATGACTTTAGCATGGTTCATAACTAGACTCGAAGCTTGATGAAACCTAGATATTAAACAATCCAAGCATGCAAATCGCTATAAGCCTAAATAACAAGAAAACAAAGGCAAAAAAGGGTGGTGCAAACGCTTCTAAAGCCAGAATAGGCTTAAAATTTCACACAAAATACAAACTTGGCCATAAAATGTTTCACTTTAGAGAATAACATAAACAGAGGTTGAGATAGACAAATGGCCATAAAATGTTTCACTTTAGAGAAAAACAAAAACAGAGATTGAGATAGACAAATGATTACATGTTCATAACTGCAGGAAGTAAGTCAATAAGGTCTTGTTTTTTAAGACATCTTTTTTCTACATCCATCAAATCATCCTCCCAAAGGAAATGTCAAACAACCAAACAAAATACCAAATATCTCCCAAAAAATTCCAGCAAATGATTTCAAATTACTGTTTTAGATTAAAAAGAAACCAATTTTCTAAGAAACCAGTCAAACAACCTGCCTTTCTGTGCATGGAATTTCCTCACCCCCAAATTTAAAAATAATACGTGAAAAAAGAATGGATGTAGGCATATACAGTATTTGTCAACATGGATTCATGCAGATACTCCCCATCTATGTCCTGGCAAAAGTTGAACCCATTTTAAACACAAAACTTGAAAACAAACAAAAAATAATGGAAGTCAAGTTGATTATATGAATCTAAAATTAAGAGGGCAACTATTACCATGAAGGTATAAATTACACCCATGGCACTACATATTGTTAGAATCTTAAGGATCATCAAAATTTAAAACTTGTACACATGCTAATTACAAGATGGAATCAATTAGGATCAAATATTATGAGGTAAAATCATTTAGAAACGTACCTTCTTTCATTGCATTTCATATAAATTACAAGTTCATTACAACTATCGGCAATGGAGACTGCAGATACAGAAATGTAACATATAAAAAAATTAATGCAAAGGCATACAAATACTATCGGCCCTACTCAAACTCTGTAGTATCATCGGCCCTCGTAACAAACAGTAAATCATCATCTGGAAAACCACATCTGAAATTTGAGCTTAATTAATCTTGTTATCATATGGCGAGCTAGCATCCTCTTCACCCATATCGTATAAGTCTCTTGGTTTTACATGAATAGGAATACTCCACCCTTTATCAGCTTTGTCCTCTACATAAAATACTAATTGAGCCTCGGCAATTTGAATGAATGGCTCATCATCCTCGTGATCACCAGAGTGAATCAAAAGAGAGAGGTTTACTGATGTGAACCCAAAATCATCTACTCTAATAAACCTTTGGTTCATGGTATTGGCACATGCACACTTAAATACAGTTACATGAAAAATATCATGATAATTAAGCTCAATAATATCAACCAGTTTACCGTAATATGGTATTGTACCCTCTCTTGGCCTATTGTCACGTGTGCTTGCATGGCTCTTAGTTCCAAAGTTACAAAACACACCACTATTTTGAGTTTTCAAGTTCATCTCTCGATCAACTGTTCGAAACTTGTACCCATTCACATTATAAGTAGTAAATTTTCTTGCTTGTCTCAATGGTCCTTGCGCAAGTGCAAGAAGTTCCTTTGAAGTTTGATCTCTGGGATTATCATTAATCTATGAAAACATTATAGACAACATCAATAGCTTGCAAAAAATCCAATAATAGCCCTGCAATAAACAGAAATTCGTACTTACGTGGATCTTAAATGCTTGGACAACATTGCGATGGACTTCCTTCTCTATTTCATTGGAACTCACATTCCTTTTACGATTCCTCATTTTTGTCGTTGTGGTGCGTCGAAACCGACTATACATTTAAAGATGAAAACATCAACATGATTTGTCCCAATCTACTATAATAAAAATAAAATAGATCAATGTCTTACTTACCTAATAAAATCTTCTACTTGAGGACAATTAATCAATATGTTGTGATATGCTTGCAGGAGCTCTATGTCACTAACAAGTGTACCGTCTCCAATTGGTTTACCCAACGGAGGAAACATGGTTAAACTTGCTTCAGGAAGCATATGGTCATCATCCATGCGCTCCCTGCGATTGAATCTAGTCTCAATGTCATCCTCTAAGTACCTCGAACAAAAGGTCGTACATTCTTCAGAAAGCCAACCCTCAGCAATCGAGCCTTCAGGTTGGGCTCCATTGCGAACAAATTGTTTCAATTTTCCTAAAAACCTACATTCATATTAATGGATAAGTGTTTGAACCAATAATTAAACCAAAAAATCAATGATTTGCAAATGAAACATACCTTTCCATAGGATACATCCATCGATAATGTACAGGACCTCCAAGTCTAACTTCATCAATCAAATGAAATGTTAGATGCACCATAACTGTGAAGAATGACGGTGGAAACAACATCTCCATATGACACAAGGTCAGTGCAATTCGGTCTTGATGTTTGCTCAATTCAGCAGGATTGACAACCTTAGAACACAACTGTTTGAAGAAGTAACCTAAATCAACCAACACAGAAGACACCGCACGAGGTAAAATGTTCCTAATAGCCAAAGGCAACAACTCCTGCATAGGATGTGTGAATCATGGCTCTTCAATCCAAATACTCTACGTTGCGCAAGGTCAATGCATCTAGAAAAATCACTTGAGTAACCATCTGGCACAATGACACATTTCAAAGTCTCAAGGAATGTGTCAATATCTTGCCTTTTCATTGTGAACAATGCTGCTGGACAAGATTTTCCATCCTCTTTTGGCGAGAGTTCCTTTTTAATACCCAATTTTTGCAAGTCTTTTCGAGCCTCTAAATGATCTTTCATTTTTCCTCTGTCATTTATCAATGTGAATAACACATTATCACATACATTCTTCTCTATATGCATCACATCAATATTGTGACGTAATAAATTAGACTCCCAATATGGAAGTTGGAAAATATACTTCTCTTTTTCCATTGGTTTGAAACTTGATCAACGTTTGCTCTCTTCCACGTGCCGCTTTTAGTAGTACTACTAGTTGATGAACGTTTTCCAAAGGAAAACTCTATATTCTCCGTTTGATTCAAAATCTCTGACCCAGATAACATTGTAGGCGGATCCATATCTTCTATACGTCCACCAAAACGAAGACGATTCAACCAGAACTTGTGGCCTTGCCTCAAAAATCGGCGATGACCCATGAAACACCACTTCCTACTACAACCTAAATAAAGAGGGATTTGATCAAAATTACATGAGGGACAAGCATAACTAGTATGTGTATTCCAACCTGAAATATTTCCAAGCCCTGGGAAGTCACTAATAGTCCACAATAGAGCTGCCTTCAGAACAAACACCTCATTTTATATGCATCATATGTCTCCACCCCTTTTTCCCACAATTCTTTCAACTCAGCAATTAAAGGTTGCAAATAGATATCAATATTGTTTCCAGGCATTTTCTTTCCAGGAATCAACATAGAAACAATGAATTCAGTTGACCTCATGCACATCCACGGGGGACCATTGTAAGGGATCAAAATAACTGGCCAAATACTATAACTTGTGCTTAAATTCCCAAATGGATTGAAACCGTCAGTAGCTAATGCAAGTCGAACATTACGTTCCTCAGAAGCAAATTCAGTATGCATGGAATAAAAATGTTTCCAAGCTTCAGAATCCCTTGGATGTCTCATCATATCATCAACACTCGGTTCACTTGAGTGCCACTGCATACTCTCAGCAGTTTTTGAAGACATAAACAATCTTTGTAATCTAGATTTTAGGGGAAAGTAGCACAATACCTTGACAGGTTGTTTCTTCTTCTTAGAGTTTTTATTCCATCTAGACACCCCACATTCTTTGCAATTTTCTCTATCCGCATCCGGCCCCCAATATAGCATGCAATCATTAGGACATGCATGTATTTTTTCATACTTAAGACCAAGTTTGTTAATGATCTTCTTCGCATCGTAATTAGATGGACGGATATTTGCAAATGAGAACGCATCATGCATCAATTTAAAAACCATATCCATATCCTTGTCACTTACACCACACAAACACTTGATGTGATATAACTTGATTAGAAATGAGAGATTCGAGAACTTGGTGCATCCATCGTATAATGGTTGTTCGTTATCTTTCAGCAAGTCATAAAAATCTCTAGCATTACCACCACTTGACTCTCTGCAAGCATTTGACACCCCTGTGCCTCCATCAACGACCGATTCAGTCATCTCTTGACTATTCAATCCACATCTAAAGGCATCGTATACCATTTCTTGTATCGAATCAGCTGCTGGGGGAAATGTATCCCTTCTAAGATGCGAGCCTGGAGCCACTCGTTCGACATTACTAGCTGTTTCCATCTCTCCATGTGAATCCCAAAAGGTGTAATTTCTAGGGAAATGGGTGAGGAGTAAATGTTCAAAGCATTTGTCCCTTGTGCCAGACTTTAAAATTTTGCAATGTTCACATGGACACAAAATTTTCCCACGAATAGCCTTATGCTCACAAGCAAAATCCAAGAATGCATTCACTCATGCTACGTATTCATGAGAACCTTTTGGTTGTTGAATCCAAGACTTATCCATCCTTCATACAAGAAAACACTAGAAAGCAACAGAAGTAGGTCTGCAAACAACCTCTGGATATTCTACTATCACTTGCACTTCTTGTTTCTATTATATAGACATACTTTCGAGACCTAAAATATATAAGAAAACATATCATTCTAATATGACACAAGCTGGTTGTATCGATAACTGCAGAGTATATATGCAGTCAAATTGAGACCTGTAACAGAGAACATAATATGACAAAGTTTAAATGTCAAAGGTGAAAGACAACTGTAATGAAATGAACATTCATCAATCTCTAATGAAAAGTAGTAAAAACGAATCCGAAAGTACTTGATTCTGAAACAAAGGAATGTGAACTGGACACTAGTTTTCATGAGAACCATTTGTTTGTTTATTTGTTTCTGTTTAATTGGCATTCCTTTTATAATGTCGATCTTCTGTATATGTCAGTGTTATCATACACAATTTTTCCCATCAAACTGACGGAGGCCCATGGACTATGAGAAGGAGGAATAAAATGTGATTGGAATTTGAGTCAAAAAATAATACCATCAAGAGAACAAAGGCTTACAATTTTTTTTATTTTTTACCTTTCCAAACAGGAGCAATAATACGAGCACATATGATGTTACATCAAGTGATGTCGGCATAATCCAAAAATATAGCATACTGCGAGTATTAATATTAATTATTAAGGACATGAACCACAAATATTATACAAGGAACACAAGTCATACATAACTAAACACATCATTAAGACGTGTAACAAAGTTCCCACCAAACAAACGGAACCAAAAGACACCTCTCTATAGTAAAAAAACAGAAAGAACCAAGAAAAAAAGGTTGAAAAGGAAGGGTGAAAAAAGAGATAAACAAGAATGATATAACCCAAATTCCCAAAATTCAGTTATTTCCATAACAAGAAAGTACACAGGATCCCTCTTAGAGTTCTTAGAGTTTGAAATTGATCTTTTTAATTTTTGTTTTTAAAAAATCATAACAGCATCAAACAACAACAAAAGTGTTTTCAATTCTTTGTAAGTTAGCGGTAAAATTTTCTATTTATTGATTGTTATCAAGATTAAAATAGTGACAAAAGGGAAAATTCAAATAGATGTGCAAGCTTCATTTCTGCAAGTAAAGTTAGCCCAAAGAAATTGCATGTTTGATAAAATGGATCAACCAAAAATCATAATATAAATTCTCCATCCGAAAAATACTTGATTCATTGACTATGTTTAATCATTTATTGATATTCTAGTATGAAGAGTCTCAGCTATGGCTAATTTTACAAGTGTGGGTAAGTTTGACAGTTAGCCTTCCATTCAGCCTTAAGCTATTATGTTTCCTTGTATAATAATAAAAATGTATATTGATCCCATACCAGGATGAGTATACTTTGCCTAACAAGATATGATTGCACACCTGAAAGAAATCAATGCTACAACTTAAATCAAATTCAAGTACTACCTCATATGGAAAGGGGTGAAAATTACTTACATGCAAAACAAAACAGCAAGCTATACCCCCAGAGGCCTCAACACCTTTATTCTTTCATTTTGTGCAAGATTAATTTTTTACTTACAGAAACGCATGGTTATTGTACCCTCTGTCCCAGAGGTATAGAAGCTAATATTCTCAAATAATCCAGATCAGAAAGAAACTCCTCATCCATATAGGGGACTGGATTGGGATTCTATCGCAACTTGCAGGATATATTTATAGATTATGATTGAGATGTGGATCATAGTCCACTCAGTGATAATTCAAACAACTAGGTAAATTCATATGCAAAAATTGAAGCAGAAACAACTAGGTAGGCTCAACGATAATTTTACAAGTGCAGGTAAGTGGATTGAACATAAATTAGTCACAACACTGGCAAACTGTGTACAAAGTTAAGCACCCTCTAGGGATAAAACAATGAGACAGGATGCAAGTTGCTTAAACAAATTATAGAAGAATACAAGTCATTTTGAGTTACATTATATTTTAATCTTTGAGTCATTTTAAAACTCTACAGGATGTTAGCAATAAAAATTAATCTTGACAAAACAACTGCTAGATGCAAAATTAATCTTGAAATAACACAGCTTATGCATAATTAACCTTGAACATGGTCTACCAAATTCCATGCGCTCACTTTTTTTACATAAACAAAGGAAGAAATATACTTGCCTACGTGAGGATAGCTTGCTAATGTCGTCGATGCCACCAAAATTTGCTGGAGGAGGAGCAATCTAAGGGGGAAAAAAAGGAAAAACCTGAATTAAAAAACAAAATTGAAAAATCTCCCCAAAAGCACGTCGATGGCTGGGGGTTTCTCTTCGCTCTCATACCTGCAACAATTACGTCGATGGACCGCGGGTAAATGCAGCGAACGTCTTTGATGCCCATCGATGATCGCAAAGACCGTGGACGATCCGGGGTCAGGATATCGGCATTCGAGAGAACTTCTTTCGAATCCGGGGTCAAGGAGCGCTGGATTGAGTCCGATGGGCGAGCCTAAGAAGCCTGATGAAATTGCAAAGAAAACATTTTTGAGACCTAAATAGTTTTGAGGATGTCGAAGGGATTTGTGAGAACCTGTGACGTCGAAGGGAATTTTTGAGGAAGACGGCGGGATTTGAAGAAGATGGCGGGATTTCTTCGGTTGTATCGGTGGGATTTCTTCGGAAGAAAATTTTTTGAGGAAGACGGCTGGATTTGAGGTCGAAGCGATTTTTTCCCAGCGATTTGAGGTCGAAGCGATTTTGGTTGTATCGGTTCCAAAGTGCTACAAAGAAGAAACTTTATTGCGGTTCCGACCCGCTGTAAACGACGTTCTAGCGGGTCAAACCCGCTAAAAATTCCCAATTATATTAAATATACCTTGCTGCGGTTCCAACCCGCTATTAAATACCACAAAAATTTCACTCCCTCTGTTTCGCTCTTCCCGCCAAACCAATTCTTTACATTAGTATCAGTTGTAACCCGCTAAAACGTAAAATTTTCGAGGATTAATTTGTTTTTCTTCTTCTAATTGAATTTATTGTTTTAATTAATTACATGTTCTATTTAATAATGGTTCGAAACCGCTACAATGGAAATTAATCATCCCCGCCCAATTTTCTGCTCTTCCCCGCTGATCCGAGTGGATAATTAGGTTTTTTAGCGGCTCGGAACCACTATAAAACTTTAATTAGTAGCGGATTTAGCAACCGCTACTACATTAACCGCTACACATCACCCCTTCTTTTGTAGTGTAAACTCTGTAGGCTTTGCTACGTGTTGAGTATCCAACAAAAATACCTTCATCAGATTTTGAATCAAATTTATCAAGTGCATCCTTAGTATTAAGAATGAAACATTTACATCCAAACACTTTAAAATATGATACACGAGGAATGAGATTAAAGAATAATTCAAAACAAGTTTTATTAAGCAATGGCCTTATAAGAACTTTATTCATAATGTAACAAGCAGTTGCGACAACTTTAGACCAAAAATATTTTGGTAATTTACTTTCACAAAGCATTGTTCTTGCACATTCTTGTAAAGTTATATTTTTCCTTTCTACTACTCCATTCTGAGGAGGAGCGCGAGGAAAAGAAAAATTGTGAGTAATGCCATTTTCATTACAAAACTTGGTAAAAGATTCATTCTCAAATTCTCCCCCATGATCACTACGAATAGTGACAATGTTAGAGGATTTGATCTTTTGTATCTTTTTACAAAATATTGAAAATTCTTCAAATGCATCATTCTTGTTTTGCAAGAATATAACCCAAGTGTATCTTGAATAATCATCAACAATGACAAATGCAAATATACTTCTATTCAAATAAGCTACTCTTGAAGGACCAAACAAATCCAAGTGTAGAAGTTCTAATGGTCTCTTTGTTGAGATAACGTCCTTTGATTTAAAAGAAGATTTATGCATTTTTCCTTGTTGACAAGCATCACAAAAATGTTTATGTTTGAAAGAAATATTTGGCATTCCATTTACTAATTTGTGTTTTGAAATATGTGCTAGATTTTTGAAATTAGTGTGTCCAAAACATTAATGCCATAAAAGTGTATCATCAGATGTAATCATTAAACAATGATTATGAATGATAACAGACATGCATAAGATATAAATGGTATTCTTACGCTTACCACGAAATAAAACAGATGACATATTAGAATCATAAATAATGCAATCATTTTGTTCAAATACTATTTTGTAACTTTTATCGCATTACTAACTAATGGAAAGCAAAGTGTGTTTCAAACCATCAACCAGGAGAGCATTCTCAATGATAGGCTGATTTGTATTGCCAACTGTTCCGGTGCCTATGATTTTGCCTTTGTTGTTGTCACCAAAGGTAACTGTGCCTACATCTTTATATTTAACGGTTGAAAGCAAGTTGACTTTTCCCGTCATATGTTTTGAACATCCATTGTCCAAAATCCATCTTTCCTTTTTAGGTACCTGAAAGATAAAACATTAAGCATTGGTACCCTTTATTTGAGGGTCCTTGGGATTAGATTTTTGGAAGCCAAACCCAAGTGAAATTTGGCTTTCTAATATAATTACTATAATGAACAATAGAATGTATATAATGATAAATATAATTATTTCTATCTTTTAAACAAGAATCCTTAGGAACCCATATACTAATAGTAGTAGGTTTCCTAGGAGATGGTTTTGAAATGTTAGTAACATTTCTTTGTGAAGAAGATGTAGGAATGTTTACTTTCTTCGTGTATACGAATGTGTGATTCTTCTTTTGAGGTTTAACAAAAATTGTTTTTCCACAAGAAGAAGAAGTGTTACAAGACTTGGGTGCATCCTTATGAGAATATCCCAATCCTTGTCTATGATTTGCTGGATATTGAATTTTTAGCAAATCATCGAGAATTGTCTTTCCTTTGTTAAATTTATTAACAATGGATGACATCTCATTGTATTTGATCTTTAGTGATGAAATACTTTTATCCATTTCGGATATTTGTGTATGCAATTCTAGATACTTAGTTTTGAGAAGATCATTCTCTTTACTAAGATCCAAAACTTGAGAAGATGTATTCTCAATATGTATAATATTTGGTGTAGTGTTTTAGAAGATGATAATTCTTGATATCTAAGAAGAAGATCATCATTATTCTGTTTCAAAGATTTATGTTGACCATTTAATCTTTTGAAACGAGAATATAGATCTTTTAATGCATCTAGTAATTCTTCGTTATTAAAAGAACTTACCTCATCTTCATCATCTTATGCCATAAAGTACATGTTAGCATTTTCATTTTGATCATCATCTTCATCATCTGAAGAATCATCCCAAGTTGCTACAAATGCTTTCTTCATTTTGTCAAACTTCCTTTCTCTTCTGGATTGATCATTGTTGTTGGAAGTTTTGAATTTGGCCTTGAGATGTGGACAATCTTTCTTCATATGTCCAGGCCTATTACAATTAAAGTAGAGAGAAGAATCAGTATTCTTAGATTTGAAATTATTATTATACTTACCTTTTTGAAAGAATTTTCTGAATTTCTTGGCAAAGAATGCTATATCATCATCTGAGTCTTCATTTTCTGATGTAGCGTTGAAGGCGAGTACTTTCTCCTTTTGATCTGATTCTTCTTTCTCATCTTGTAATGTAACTTCATGGGCCATTAGGTTACTAATAAGATCGTCCATGGCTACTGTAGAAATATCATTGGCTTCCTCAATAGCGGTAATCTTTGGACGCCATTCTGGAGAGAGTACTTTAAGAATCTTGCGTGCCTGATCATAATTAGAATAAACTTTTCCAATAGCATTAAGAGAATTAATAATATTAGTGAACCTGGTGTTCATTTCTCCAATTGTCTCTTTGTCCTGCATCTTGAACAACTCATATTTGTGAACCAAAGAGGAAATCTTAGTTTCCTTTACGTTACTGGTTCCTTCATGAGTTACCTCGAGTATGTGCCAAATCTCTTTAGCACTTTTGGCCTGAGATACTCGATTAAACTCATGTTTATCCATGGCACAGAATAAAGCATTCATGGCCTTTGAGTTGTTGGTTTTTGCAGATTTGTTGGCTGCGGTCCAATCAGCAACAGGAGTTGTTGGCTTTGTGTATCATGTCTCTACGATGTCCCAAATCTCATAATGCATACTTTGGAGATGAATCTCCATTCGTATTTTCCAATATGAGTAGTTTTAACCATCAAATAGAGGAGGACGAACTTGAAAGTGCCCTTCAGGATGTTGATTTGTGTTGTAGTTGTGTGGAATGGCGTTCATGTTTGATGCTGCAGAACTTTCTGCCATCTTAGCCTTGCTCTGATACCAAATGTAATTTTAGCCTGTATAGATCAATACACTAGAGCGGGGTGAATAGTGTATATAAAAAATGTTGCAAATAAAACGTTATTGATATTTGCAAAGATGGCATAGAAATAAAATGATAAGTACTGAAAATAAATTAATCGCAAACACGGAGATTTATCTTAGTTCGGATCCTCTTGATCCTACTCCAGTCCTCTACTCCCAGTAGAGATTTTCAATCCACTATAATCACTTGCCACGTAAGCACAAACTTACAAAAATGGTGACACTCCCTGTGTCCCAAACTTTGTACAATCTCTAAACAGAGATTCAAACCTGTTGAAATGAAAAAGACAATAAACACCTTATAGCCATGTAATGAATATGAAAATGAATTCAGAAAGACGGTGTTTAGAGTAGGAACTTCAAGATGTATATGATATGTAATGAAGAGCAATACTTGAAGTTCTCCGGTTCATAAAATAAGAGAGAGATCAATTGATTTCTTCTTGCAATTATGAACACAAACAACTTTCCAAAATGATGTTGAAAAGGACAAAATTGCTTTAAGGAAGAAAACTTCAATTCTCAAAAGATCTATGATTAAAAATCTTGAAGTTCTTCCGTTCTCATAAGAAGAGAGAAATCTATGGATTTCTTCTTGCAAATGAGAATGAGAACAACTAAGGCAAGATTGCTTAGAATCAACAATTCTAGAAAAGAGAGAAAGAGGAAAGTTGTGTGAAGTGAAAGAGAGGTTCTACCCCTTTATTTATAGTGTTTTGGGACGGTTGGGAAGTGTAAGTAATGTTGGAAAACGGTCATGAACCGTCCATGAAAATTTGGGGTCAAACGGCTAGTTTTGAAATTGGTCGACCAAAATGACCAAATTGGTCGACCAAAATTTAGAGAGAGAATTTTGACCGTTGGAAGACAGATCCAGAATCTACATGGTTAGGGGAGTTAGCATATGAAATCCCATAGTCAAAAATCGAAGGTTTAAAATTGGTCGACCAAAATGGGGTTATTGGTTGCCAATTTTCAGAAGTACAAATTTTCGAAATTGGAAAGTGTAGGTCTCTGAGTAATGGAACCTAAGTGACTAAGACATATTATCACAAGGCTTTGTAACTCTAATAAAGTAAATTTTACATTAATTACATAAAGCCGTAGATAGGACTACATCTGCAACTGAATCTGAGAAGCTTCTTTGCAGGGGATCCTTATCAAGTGATTATATATCCAAGTCGTAGATGTATGTGCCTTTACCTTTCCATCTTCATGAATGATATATCCGATTGAATATGCTGAAGATATCTGATTGTGTGGAACTCAGCATTGATTGTATCTGCATACATAGAGTTAGTAGCACTGGTTTGTCATATCAAAACCATATGGGAATAGAAATATAGAATTATGAAATTCTAACAATATAGACCCAACAGGAGTCCCTCGAAACGCTCAACGATGGTTTTAGCACCGTTTTTAGAGTCGTTACATACAAGTATTCATTATTATGTTTGTCCACCATTTCTAGGTGGTATATGTTTAGACGGATGTCTCTGAAACTTAGTAAATTTCTATTCGAGCTTGGAGAGAATAGAGCATCTTTTATTGAGATTTGTGTATTATAGGGGAGCAATATATTTGCTTTCCATGATCCTTCTATTATACTTGATGGTCCGGAAATAGTATTTACGGTGCCATCGTAGTTTTTGATGCTTTGAAAAAAGCTAATGTCGCGAAAGATTTTGTGCGTAGAAGCATTTTCCACTAGGCATTTATTATCCATCTATAGCAAGAAAGAGGAAAAATGTGTAGCAATATAAGGCACAATAAACTAATTTCATTCATAGTCTGGAAACAAAGTAACATGCTAATCAAAAAGTAAACATATATGAAGGAAATTGTTTTCAACTACATATAACTTGCAGAGAGAGATAAAATGAAGCATCAGTCTAGGAGGTCATCATTCGAGAAATCCTCGACGGAGTTTGAGCCAGGTCTTCTTCTTCCACAATGTTTGTTTCAGCATTAGGCTTCTGGATAGCTTGGTACAAATCCTGGAGATGACATGGAGTATGATAATTCTGGACCAGTGTCCAGTCATGCCACATCTGTGGCATTTGTATTCCCAGTCTTTCTTGGGGAAAGATGTCTGGCCGGTGTTTTTCTTCCTCCATGCAACTTTCTTCTTCCTATCATTGTTGTTCTATTGTGGGGGAACTCTGGCCTCTTCTTCATTGCTTTTCCCTTCGGGGGTTTGCTTTTGAATTTGTTCTTCTTCTTCTGGAAAGAGACATTGAGTGCTTTAGGCGCAGGTGCAGTGCCGGCAGGGTGCAAGTTATGGGTGGATAGTAAAAGATCTATGTTCTGTTCTGCCATCAAAAAACATGAGAGAAGTTTTAAGTATTTCGTGAATTTTTGTTCACGATACTGTTGCATGAGGATAACATCCTTCTTATGGAAGGATGTATATGTTTTCTCCAATATGTGTTCCTCCGTAACTTTTCACCACACAATTTTAGGTGTGAGGTGATGCTGAATAATACTGAGTTGTACTCGGCAATGGACTTGAAATCTTGTAGTCAGATGTTTTCCCATTCGTAGCGCGCTCGAGGAAGGATAACATCATTCTGATGTTTGTATCGATCCTCGAGTGCAGACCATAACTTGTATGAGTCTTCCACTGTAACGGCTGGTTTCTGTATGATGATATTTATACATATATATATGATAGTTCGTATTTTTTTATTTTTCTCTTCCATATCTTTTTCCCATATCTGGAGCTAAGCGTGCTTCATGACGCTCTTGTCTTGGAGCCAGACCCATCTTAGGAGTCCCTAGAACCCATCCCAAAGCTTCGCACTTCATTTGGAGACTTGGTGTGCACTTTAGTCGGTTCAAGAACAAGGACCGACCGACTAGATGTCAATCTAGTCGGTCAGAAACTCTTCATGGACCGACTAGTTTCCGTCAGATTTTTCCACTGAGTTACTGTTTACTCTTAGTCGGTCTAAGTTCATCCATCGACCGACTAGTTCATGAACTAGTCGGTCAACACTTCTTCGCAGACCGACTAAGTTAGATATCATTTCATGCAGTCGAGTTACTGTTTATCATTAGTCGGTTTAAGAACGAAGACCGACCGACTAGTTGACGAACTAGTCGGTTAAGTTTTCTTCTCAGACCGACTAATTTTCAAAACTTCTTGTCGACCACTTTTATCCTTTAGTCGGTCAATGAACACTGGCCGACCGACTAGGTTGCAAACTAGTCGGTCGACGAGCCTTCACAGATCGACTAAATCTGTCAACCCTGTACCGACACTGTTCTCTGTTTGCCTTCTAGTCGGTCACAGTTAGACGATCGACCGACTAGTTCTCAAACTAGTCGATCAACCACCCTTCTCAGACCGACTAACTAACCCCCGAAACCCTAGTTTTGACCTAGCCGCCGTTCCATTTTAATATTTAAACGTGCGGCTGCTCTTCATTCCTCCTCATTGTTTTGAGTTGGTTGCTTCCCCAACCCACCTCCTTCTCTTTCCTTGCCTCTCCTTCCTCCTCCTTTGCCCCCACCTTCTTCAATGTCTTCATTCCTCTTCATCTTCTTCCTCCTTTTCCCCTTCTCTCTTTCTCCCGTTTCTCTTTCTCCTTCCTATCTTCCCTGCAACCGACCACCACCACAAAAATTCTTCCCCAGATCTGAGACCCACGGCCAAGCTCCGGCCGCCTTCTCGTTTCCCTTCCCGAGATCCATCTTGGCGATCCAATCTCAGATCTAGCGACGACGACCCAGGGAGATGCCAAGATCTTTGTCATCACCTTCGGAGGCCAACGTCATCATCAACAATCAACATTCCTCACTGCGCTACCCGCAGCCTAGGAATTTCCGGACGACGCAAAGCTTCCACCTTTCCAGATCCGACGTCGGATCTTCGTGCAATCATCATTTTTAGGTTGGTCCCCTAAACTCGTAGAAACCCCCACCGTAAAATATCAAAACCTAATTAAAAATCAGCAACCTTAATCAATTAAATTTATTTACGTTGATCTTTAAAACGTTGAGCAAACCGTAGAAATCGACGAATGGACTTTAAGCATGTGCGCAAAGGATAGATCGTCGATTTGGTTAAATACATTAAAAATGTGATTTTTGACGATTAGGTTAGTCCTGATAACACAAGCTTAATAGGAAATTCTGAATCGTGAACTGACACCATCGCCGTGTCACGATTTCAGACGCTCTTTCGCCGACGAGACGTTTGGACGAGACGTACCAGGGAGACGACGCACTCGCCACCGCAGGCAAGTGTACCACTTGCGTTCTTGGCCATGTTTAGGCCCTAGTCTTGTTAGAATTATTATTTTAGAAACATGAGAACCAGACGTGAAATGATAGCGTCCAGGACGCCTTTGATGGCTCAGATTTGACAACGAAGTCTGAGTCCAGAAACAACAATTTTGACATCATAGGATTGACATGTGTATGTGTGAGTTGTGGACACCATAATGCAACCCCTCCTATTTTGTCGTGTCATGTCCTTTCCGCCTTGCCATGTCCAGTTCCGTCTTGCATAGCCCGATGGGAAATAGGGCACTCGCCAAGACAGAGCGAGTGATCCCTTGTATCGATTCACAGCCCGATGGACAATAGGGCACCTGTCAAGCTAGAGCAGGTGATCCCTTGTACTGATACACAGCTCAGAGAGCAATAGGGCACTTGTCAAGCTAGAGCAAGTGATCCCTTGTCCTGTCACGATTCTTGGGGTTTTGGGGTAGGGTTGAGCGTGCAAGCGGCAAGAGGGTCTGATCCCCCTCGAACCGAACAGGCGTGAAACCTTTTTGTGTCTTGTCTTGTCCTGTCTGGCTCTTCTTGTTCCGTCTTGTCTTGACACCCGTAGGCTAGTCCCGTATTCGATAACCCTCGCTACGACTACCACTTGTCGTGTTTACTTTTCCTGCTACGTGTACTTTTCGTTTGTTCGCCTGTTGTAACCTCGGCATGTTAATCAACCAGTAAAACGTTTGTTACATAATTGGTGCACTTACAGTTTGGTCTAACCTTTTCCTGTAGACCTTACCTGACGTACAGTTCCTTCTTTTGGTGATGTACGTCAGGGATCGAGCCAGAGTACTTTGAGGAGACTGACCTGCCAGCTGACGTGGAGCCAGAGAGTGTCGATCCTGAGTACGACCCTAAGGAGGACCAGAGCTAGAGACTTCCCGTTGCAGTTCCCAGAGTTATCCATTTACTTTAGTTGGGTGCGTAGCACCTTTTGTTTCTTGTTTAGGTTGGGTGCTTGCACCGTTAGATTCCCTTTTCTACTGTTGTAGCCCTTCGGGCGTGAGACTTGGTACTTTTGATATGTTGGAATAAAAGTGTGATGTTCTTTCCTTCTTGTACTTTTATTGTTCTGTACTAACATGCAGGGACCTGCACCTTCGTCTTGGTACCACACAGACGCTTATTGGGTCAGGGCTTCTTAGCTCTGGCCTAAGCGGGCCTAATCACGCTTTGCCTCCGCTGTTTTGGGAAGCAGGGCGTTACAGGTTTTAGTGGTGGCCCATGCAGGTCCCGTCCCAATTTTCCTGCAAGTACAGAACAGTAGGAGTAAGGACATTCACTTTTGATATTCAAACATTGTACGAGTCTAACCTATGTTTTTCTGTCAATAGGATAGCAGGGCGACGTACTACCCGATCGGGGAGCGCTGGAGATGGGATTCAGGAAGACCAGGGCAGAGAGTTCCGTCAGTTCCTTGGTGTGATGCGAGAGATGCTTGAGGTGCAGCATCAGCTGGTGCAGCAGTCCAACCGTGCTGCCCGGGCCCAACCTGTTGCACCACCTTCACCTCCGCCTGCTCCGCGAGCTGCTCCAGGAGTGAAGCAGTTCAACGAGCTTCAGCCGAAGACTTTCTCGGGGAAGGGAGGACCTCTAGGTGCCGATGAGTGGATCCAGAGCACTGAGGAGAAGTTGGTAGCTGCCAAGATTCCAGATGAGACTCGGGTGGAGATCGACCGACCAGCAATTGTCAAAGACTTTGACGACGTCTTCCCGGAGGATATCTTGGGTCTGCCACCCGACAGAGCTTTGGAGTTCAGCATCGATCTGATGCCGGGTGCGCAGCCGAATCGAAGGCGCCGTATCGGATGGCTCCCGCAGAGCAAGAGGAGCTGCGGAAGCAACTAGATGAGCTGTTGCAGAAGGGTTTCATCCACCCTAGTGTGTCACCGTGGGGTGCACCAGTGTTGCTTGTGAAGAAGAAGGATGGGTCACGCATGATGTGCATGGACTATCGAGGATTGAATGTTGTCACTGTGAAGAATAAGTATCCACTGCCGCGTATCGATGACATTTTTGATCAGCTTGGAGGCTCGAGAGTCTTCTCGAAGTTGGATTTGAGGAGCGGATACCATCAGTTGAAGGTGAAGAAGGATGACATTCCAAAGACAGCTTTCTGGACGAAGTACGGGTACTATGAGTTTGTGGTGATGCCTTTCGGCGTGACCAATGCTCCAGCTGTGTTCATGAACCTTATGAATTTGATTTTCTACGACTTCCTGGATAAGTTTGTCGTTATCTTTATTGACGACATTCTTATTTACTCGAAGTCTGAAGAAGAGCACAGCTGTCATCTGAGGATAGTGCTGGAGACGCTGAGGTGACACAAGTTGTATGCCAAGTATGGCAAGTGTGAGTTCTGGCTGGACAGAGTCGCATTCCTGGGACATGTGGTGTCCTACGATGGCATATCAGTACATCCAGAGAAGGTCAGAGCAGTTCGAGATTGGCCGACTCCGCAGTCAGCGTCCGACATCAGGAGTTTCCTTGGTTTAGCAGGCTATTATCGGCGGTTCATCAAGGATTTCTCGAAGATTACTGAGCCGATGACGAAGCTGACGAGGAAGGATGTAGAGTTTCAGTGGTCTGATGCTTGTGAGGAGGCTTTCAGTATCTTGAAGGCGAGGTTGACCTCAACACCGGTTTTGGCGATACCGGATCGAAGCGGAGGCTTCGAAGTATATTGTGATGCATCAGGGAAGGGCCTAGGATGCGTTCTGCATCAGCATGGCCATGTGGTCACGTATGCTTCTCGCCAGCTACGGACGCATGAGAAGAATTACCCGACGCACGATCTGGAGTTGGCAGCGGTGATCTTTGCATTGAAGATTTGGAGGCACTTCTTACTGAGTGAGAGCGTGAAGATTTTCACCGATCACAAAAGTTTGAAGTACATATTCACGCAGAAGGAGCTCAACATGCGTCAGAGACGATGGTTGGAGCTCATGGCTGACTATGAGATAGATTTGCAGTATCACCCTGGGAAGGTGAACGTAGTGCCGGATGCTTTTAGTAGACTTCCTACTGTAATGATGCATACTGCTGACTGGAGGATTCAGCAGGAGATGAAGGAGATGGATTTGGAGGTCGTCCTACCTGGTGTGGTTCTTTCATTCATGAATTTGCAGATTCAGTCCACGGTCGTGGATCGGATCAAGGCAACACAGGCAGGAGATCCGAAGTTGCAGAGGATCAGGAGGCAGGTTGAAGCAGGACTGCGAGCGGAGTTTGTGATTCATGAGGATGGTTCACTGCGGTACGGCATCAGACTCTGTGTACCTGCAGGTGATGTTCGGGAGGAGCTTTTGAGCGAGGCTCATAGCTCGCCTTATTCTATACATCCTGGTGGCACCAAGATGTATAAGGACCTTCGACTGAATTACTGGTGGATTGGCATGAAGAGGAGTGTGGCACGGAGCGTTGCCAAGTGTTTGATATGCCAACAGGTGAAGGCCGAGCACCATCGTACTATTGGGTTGCTGCAACCGCTTCCTATTCCAGAGTGGAAGTGGCAACATATTACGATGGATTTCGTGACTGGTTTACCTCGGACCCCGAAACAGAATGACGCAGTCTGGGTGACCGTTGATCGGTTGACTAAGTCTGTGCATTTCATTCCTTTTCGAGTGGGCCAGTCTATGGAAGCTTTGGCGAGGAAGTATCTAGAGGTAAAATTTCTTCTTTTACTTCTATTTGATTTTCCTCCTTGAGTTAGTTGTGACGTAGACCGTGTACGTGCAGGAGATTGTACGCTTACACTGAGTCCCCATGAGCATCGTGTCTGACAGAGATTCAAGGTTCACATCTCAGTTCTGGAGAAGTCTGCAGGAGCATTTGGGTACGAGTCTGAGTTTCAGCATGGCGTACCACCCGCAGACCGATGGCCAGTCCGAGAGGACTATTCAAATACTAGAGGATATGCTGTGAGCTTGTACGCTCGATTTGAAGGGATCTTGGGAGGACCATCTCCATTTGGTGGAGTTTTCTTATAACAACAGCTACCAGGCGAGCATTGGCATGGCGCCGTTTGCTGCCTTATATGGGAGGAAATATCGATCGCCATTGAGCTGGGATGACATTGGAGATCGGGAGCTGTTGGGTCCGGAGATGATAGTAGAAGCTGTGGATGTCGTGAGAGACATCAGGGAGAAGCTCAGAGTTGCACAGGATCGCTTCAAGCATTGGACGGATGCCAAGAGGAGACCCTTGGAGTTTCAGCCTGGAGACCACGTCTTCTTGAAGATTTCTCCGAACCGTGGAGTTATCCGATTCGAGAAGAAGGGGAAGCTGAGTCCGAGATACATTGGAACTTTTGATGTACTGGAGCGTGTGGGAGTAGTGGCCTACCGCCTTTCTCTGCCACCATCTTTGGTGGGGGTTCACGACGTTTTTCACGTATCTCAGTTGCGTCGGTACGTCAGTGATCCGTCGCACATAATGGATTTCCCAGAGATCACGGTCTGTCCGGACCTGACATATGACCAGCAGCCCATGCAGATTTTGGACCGTCGACAGAAGCAGTTTAGGAATAAGGTAGTCGACCTGGTGAGAGTGATGTGGCGTCACGGATCACCTGGAGAGTCCACTTGGGAGAGAGGGGATGAGATGAGAGAGCGTTACCCTTACCTTTTCTGATAGAAATTCCGAGGGCGGAATTTTCTTAAGGTGGGTAGGATGTAATGGCTGGTTTCTGTATGATATATATATATATATATATATATATATATATATATATATATATATATATATATATATATATATATATATATATATATATATATATATATATATATATGATAGTTCGTCTTTTTTTTCTTTTTCTCTTCCATATCTTTTTCCCCTATCTGGAGCTAAGCGTGCTTCATGACGCTCTTGTCTTGGAGCCAGACCCATCTTAGGAGTCCCTAGAACCCATCCCAAAGCTTCGCACTTCATTTGGAGACTTGGTGTGCACTTTAGTCGGTTCAAGAACAAGGACCGACCGACTAGATGCCAATCTAGTCGGTCAGAAACTCTTCATGGACCGACTAGTTTCCGTCAGATTTTTCCACTGAGTTACTGTTTACTCTTAGTCGGTCTAAGTTCATCCACTGACCGACTAGTTCACGAACTAGTCGGTCAACACTTCTTCGCAGACCGACTAAGTTAGAGATCATTTCATGCAGTCGAGTTACTGTTTATCATTAGTCGGTTTAAGAACGAAGACCGACCGACTAGTTGACGAACTAGTCGATTAAGTTTTCTTCTCAGACCGACTAATTTTCAAAACTTCTTGTCGACCACATTTATCCTTTAGTCGGTCAATTAACACTGGCCGACCGACTAGGTTGTAAACTAGTCGGTCGACGAGCCTTCACAGACCGACTAAATCTGTCAACCCTGTACCGACACTGTTCTCTGTTTGCCTTCTAGTCGGTCACAGTTAGACGACCGACCGACTAGTTCTCAAACTAGTCGGTCAACCACCCTTCTCAGACCGACTAACTGACCCCCGAACCCCTAGTTTTGACCTAGCCGCCGTTCCATTTTCTTATTTAAACACGCGGCTGCTCTTCATTCCTCCTCATTGTTTTGAGTTGGTTGCTTCCCCAACCCACCTCCTTCTCTTTCCTTGCCTCTCCTTCCTCCTCCTTTGCCCCCACCTTCTTCAAGGTCTTCATTCCTCTTCATCTTCTTCCTCCTTTCTCCTTCTCTCTTTCTCCCGTTTCTCTTTCTCCTTCCTATCTTCCCCGCAACCGACCACCACCACAAAAATTCTTCCCCAGATCTGAGACCCACGGCCAAGCTCCGGCCGCCTTCTCGTTTTCCTTCCCGAGATCCATCTTGGCGATCCAATCTCAGATCTAGCGACGACGACGCCAGGAGACGCCAAGATCTTCGTCATCACCTTCGAAGGCCAACGTCATCATCAACAATCAACATTCCTCACTGCGCTACCCGCGGCCTAGGAATTTCCGGACGACGCAAAGCTTCCACCTTTCCAGATCCGACGCCGGATCTTCGTGCAATCGTTATTTTCAGGTTGGTCCCCTAAACTCGTAGAAACCCCCACCGTAAATGATCAAAACCTAATTAAAAATCAGCAACCTTAATCAATTAAATTTATTTACGTTGATCTTTAAAACGTTGTGCAAACAGTAGAAATCGACGAATGGACTTTATGCATGTGCACATAGGATAGATCGTCGATTTGGTTAAATATATTAAAAATGTGATTTTTGACGATTAGGTTAGTCCCGATAACACAACCCTAATAGGAAATTCTGAATCGTGAACTGACACCGTCGCCGTGTCACGATTTTCAGACGCTCTTTCGCCGACGAGACATTTGGACGAGACGTACCAGGGAGACGACGCACTCGCCACTGCAGGCAAGTGTACCACTTGCGTTCTTGGCCATGTTTAGGCCCTAGTCTTGTTAGAATTATTATTTTAGAAACATGAGAACCGGACGTGAAATGATAGCGTCTGGGATGCCCTTGATGGCTCAGATTTGACAACGAAGTCTGAGTCCAGAAACAACAATTTTGACATCATAGGATTGACATGTGTGTGTGTGTGTGTGTTGTGGACACCCTAGTGCAACCCCTCCTGTTTTGTCGTGTCATGTCCTTTCCGCCTTGCCATGTCCAGTTCCGTCTTGCACAGCCCGATGGGCAATAGGGCACTCGCCAAGCCAGAGCGAGTGATCCCTTGTACCGATTCACAGCCCGATGGACAATAGGGCACCTGTCAAGCTAGAGCAGGTGATCCCTTGTACTGATACACAGCTCAGAGAGCAATAGGGCACTTGTCACGCTAGAGCAAGTGATCCCTTGTCCTGTCACGATTCTTGGGGTTTTGGGGTAGGGTTGAGCGTGCAAGCGGCAAGAGGGTCTGATCCCCCTCGAACCGAACATGCGTGAACCCTTTTCGTGTCTTGTCTTGTCCTGTCTGGCTCTTCTTGTTCCGTCTTGTCTTGACACCCGTAGGCTAGTCCCGTAATCGGTAGCCCTCGCTACGACTACCACTTGTCGTGTTTACTTTTCCTGCTACGTGTACTTTTCGTTTGTTCGCCTGTTGTAACCTCAGCATGTTAATCAACCAGTAAAACGTTTGTTAAATAATTGGTGCACTTGTAGTTTGGTCTAACCTTTTCCTGTAGACCTTACCTGACGTACAGTTCCTTCTTTTGGTGCTGTATGTCAGGGATCGAGCCAGAGTATGTTGAGGAGACTGACCTGCCAGCTGACGTGGAGCCAGAGAGTGTCGATCCTGAGTACAACCCTGAGGAGGACCAGAGCTAGAGACTTCCCATTGCAGTTCCCAGAGTTATCCCTTTACTTTATTTGGGTGTGTAGCACCTTTTGTTTCTTGTTTAGGTTGGGTGCTTGCACCGTTAGATTCCCTTTTCTGCTGTTGTAGCCCTGCGGGCGTGAGACTTGGTACTTTTAATATGTTGGAATAAAAGTGTGATGTTCTTTCCTTCTTGTACTTTTATTGTTCTGTACTAACATGCAGGGACCCGCACCTTCGTCTTGGTACCACACAGACGCTTATTGGGTCAGGGCTCCTTAGCTCTGGCCTAAGCGGGCCTAGTCACGCTTCGCCTCCGCTATTTTGGGAAGCGGGGCGTGACATCCACTGTGAGATATTCGGCCTTCAGGGTCCGATCAATATGGCGTCCTATGTAGATAATGGCTTTGGCCTTATCTATATCAGATACTTTGTCTCCAGTAGCAATGGCTTGACTCAAGCCCGTACGCATAGATGGAATTTGATATCCAGTTGCTAGCTCAAGTAATTCTTGCCTGTAGCATCCAAACATCGAAGTCGACGCTCGCTATCTTTGTCATTTTATCTAAGCATGTTAAATAAGCAACAATTAAATATTTGAGAAATAATTAATCATGCAGTCCAGACATAGATATCTGTTGTATGGATCGGCTAGTGATCATTTACAAATTACAAACCAACTCCATATACAGTCCCATAAAACAAGAAAAGTACAAATTGGGAACCCATTTTGGGCCCCTATCTACTAGAAGTAGGTCTTCTTCTCCATGGGATGTGCGTCGGTCTTGGAATTTTACAATTTAATCATCACTACAATTTCTCTCAAAAGAAAAAAATGTTAAGAAAAAAGAAATGTTGACAAATAGCCGATCCAAAACCACAACAAAGTACCAAACATGCGTCACAGAACATCAAATATGCAGCAGACATATATTATTCATCACATGCATGTAGTTATGCAACAGGCATTAACAAGATTTAATCGCAGATTAAAAAATAAATTATGCTACAGGCAATAAAAAGTATATATATGGACCAAAATTAAGTTAAAAAGGGCTCAAGAATTTATAATATGCCCCGATAAATTTTCGTATCTAATGTAGTAGCCCGTCATTCAAATTTTATCCCAAAACCCCTAATTAGGGTTTGCATTGGTTTACGTGTGGTTAGCACGGCGGACTTCAGGGCCGCGAAAAACACTCGGCTAGGGTGGAGGTACGGCCGTCAGGGCTGCGAAGCCCCGGCTGAACTGTGCACACGGGGGTGTTAATTCGGCCGTTTGGGCCGAGCTCCATCGCAAGGGGCGAATGGAGGGGTCGCAGCCTGCAAGGCTACGGCGCGTGCCCTCTTATCAGTTAGGGTTTTTCTGCGACAGGCGGGCGGTTGCCGACTGTGGGCAACGGGGCACCGACTGCGTGGCTGCACGGCGACAAGTGGGTGCGGGGGTGCCGACTTCGCGGCTGCACGACGATAGGCAGGCAGTCATGGGGGGTGTCGACTGCAGGCAGCGGGGGCCCCACGACGATAAAGGGTGCAGGGACACCGACTGCAGGCAGTAAGGCCTCCGTTCATGTGGGGCTAAACGGTGACAGGAAGACATGCGAACGTCGATTGCGGGCGGCGGTGCCCTCTTCCCTGTGGGGGCTTCACGACGAGAGGGATGCGCAGGGGTTGTCGATTGCAGGTGGCGGGGCCACATTGCCTGGAGGCTACACGGCATGGGGGGATGGTTGCCGACTTCTGGCGGCGATTTCCCGTTGAGATCCACAAGTCACCCTCTCTAGATCCATAAATTTCAAAGAAAAATTCGGTTTTTATTGAAAAATCCAGTTTTTAATCTTTGTAATCAACGTCTTTATCATAAAATTTTGATTATTATTGTTAAAAACATCGATTTTGGTCCATAAACTATCAGATTTAAACATATTTTACGAAAGAAATAGGTTTAGATCGGGTCTTAGGTATGACTACCTCTAGATCCGTCCTCCAGATCTAGCGACGTTTGACGAAACCTATGCATGGAAGATGACGACCGTGCATGGTGGATCTACCTCCTCCTCGTCGCCCTCGCAAGATCGGATCTTCAGAAAATTTCTGAGCTCTCGTGCTAATAATGTGTTATAAAGGTGGCAGCTACGAAACCCATAGCCATATATTTATAGGAAAAGGTAACATAATGGGTGAATATCATAATCCTAAGTAGGCTCCACCTGGGCCTACAAAAGCCCATTCATAACAATTTTTATGATTTTTAGCAAGAAATTAACAGAAAAATTTATATGATATCACTCACCTTAAATCAGAGCACACACATTAAAGCAGAAAACAAAAGTGGTTGGGAAAAAAATCACTCACCATTACATTAGAGCACACACTGTGGTTTAAATAATCACAAAGGAATTAAAGTTTTTATGATCCAGAAACCAAAGGTGAGGGGGAAATCACTCAGCTTAATAATCCTAATCTGAGATTTTTGTTCCTTGAAGTTTTTTTAAAACCAGAACCAAAATTGCAGGGGGAAATCACACACCTTAGTTAACCCAAGCAGAGATTTTTGCTCCTTAAAGTTGTTGTAATCTAGAAACCCTGTAGGAGGATATATATGCCCATAAGGCGATTTATCCTAAGTGTATGTCTTGTTCATATAATATATGGTGTCCATTATCCTAAGTATGAAATCATTTGGATAAATATACTTAGATAATGTCCATAAACTTATAGTTAGGTCCTTACGTATCCAGATAAGATCTCGATTATGAGTAGTAAGCGACCGAATAGAAACTTAAGTCTTAGACGGTTCGTGGTCATATATGCGTCGAGAACTGGATATCGACACATCGGATAGACCAATGTGTCTTTGTCGTACCTTAGGGTAATGATGATCTCATAGTCATTCGACTTGGTGAAGTCAGAGACGAGACACAGGTGCTTATTGGAGAATGATTTCACTGAACGACAAACTTAGAGTTATTTAATGGTTAACTTTAACTAAACTGTCTATAATAACTCTAGGGTGATGATAGGTAAGCTGGTTCTTATAACCTGAAGTCATTTGTACAAATCTGTGAGTGAACCGTGGAGCTTAGACCTATGATCTAGCTTCGAGGTTAGGCCTACTGAAAGATCTTAGGTTGGGTTGCACCTGAAGCTCTCGAGGCGAGTTGATGACTAAGATGGGATTCGTCTCTTCCGTTAAAGGGAAGTTAGTGTCACAGGCTCAGTACGGTCTTTGTGCTAATCCTCGGCCGGGTTACGTTATAAGATGTACAACGTGTATACACACTAAGACCGCCGTATACTGACCAATGTTGTCTAATAGGGTTGACAGTAAACCATACCCTAGGCCAACAGGGACACAGTCTTGACGAAGGGAATATAGCTAACGGTATTCATCGCTGACACGGCCAAGGTAAACCCAACGATACTTTTGTCAATGATTCGATCACGTTATGATGATTCTAAAACAGGGACAACAACTACTGCTCGTGGTGACCGTCGTCTAGGGGTTTCGATCCCCAACCTATAGTAAGGTCAGGCTGTAGGGTCTCACACCGAGTAGCATTCGTGTCTTAGTAATAGGAAGATTAATAAGAGAGATTCATTCGATGGAAAGGAATAGTTAATGTTCACAAGCCAGTTGTGAGAGTAAGTCGTAGATGCAATAGGGACTATGTTGCATTTGATGCAAACAAAGATTAAACGTGTCGTAAATTGGTTACGACAATATTTGTAGGAACAAATACATTGGAAAGGGTTACATGGCTGACGGGATCGTCGCGGTCTAAACACAGGTTCAAACCACGTCCAAATCGAAGCTCAAACGAGCCCAGAAACGCAAAGACAGTCTAAGGCAAAGTGGGTCCGACCCACTGGGCTAACAGGCCCATCCACAAGGGAAAACAGGCACCCGCCCGCTACTGAGCGGGCACGGCCCACTAGTTGCAGCGGGGCTACGCCCGCTGCATAGCGGGCTCGGCCCGCTGCCCAGCGGGCTGGCCGCCCGCCCTTCTTGCCTTGGGCGAGCACGCCTGCTAAGCCTAGCGGGCACGCCCCTAACTTAAGTCATAGGGTTTTTTGAAATCCTTCTATGACGGCTACGAAAATTGATTTTTTGCCCATCTTTGGGCAATTGTTTGAGGGGCCAAACGAAGTCAAAATTCGTCACCGTTCGTTCCTACGCGTTCACCATTCGAAGCCCTTCGAATTGTTAGCTTGGTTGGTGTCTAAATTTTAATGGATAAGGAGAATTAATTCATTGAAGTTGGCATTTATGAAATGCTTACTAAAACTTCAATTAAAGCTTAATTATCTAAATTAATTTCTCCGATATTTTTTTAAGTCTCACATTGCTCACAACGAAAGTAGAAGTGCCGACTCCCTTTATAAATAGGGGTGCACTCTCTTCGTTGAAAAATGCACCAAGTCCTCGATCGAGTAGCTCCGGATTTTAGAGCAAGCTCAATCTACGACTAAACTATTCTCTCTCTCTCTTCTTCATATTCTCCCGACCAGTCCTAGCAAGACTACGAAGGGGGTTTGGATTCGGATCCAGACGTCTAAGACGCGGGTCTACTCAAGTGAAATTTTTTACCGCGTGTGATCGACTTGGAGACGGGAGTCGGCTCGGGCAGATCAGTTCGAGGGCGCGAGGCGGCTCGGGTGGATCGAGTAAAGGCGGTTCGGCTACGAGGAGCGTCAGAAGACGGTGTGGTACATCTTGGCCGCCCCAGGGTCGAGATTCCGGGTATGTGGTTAAGCAATTTTTCGTGTAGTTTAATTTCGTCGTAGTTGAATAGATCCCTCTTGGGGTGGTCAGATCCACCCCAAGTTGGCAGAGATCGGGCTAGGTTCTGGCTCCCTCAGGGCCTAGCTAAATTGTTTAGCTAGATAGTTTTCTTTTTCCGCTGCGCTTTTTAGCCCCTATGGTCCGTCCGACTTAGGACGGACAAAGATCCGAGCTCTAAGGGTCCGCCAAAACCCCTACAGTGGTATCAGAGCCACTGGTTTTGCTTGTAGATCTATTTTAGCGACGATTTTAAATCCTTTAATTGCTTGTTTTGAACATACGAACATTTTGACTTTAGGTTAAAATTTGTTTAATTTTTTTTTGGTGTTTTAAAATTGTTTTGTAACATGAAAAAAAAACTTTTGGGACGATCTAAATTTTATGAGATAATTTTAATAGGTCTTCCATATTTAAATGCTTTTTAAAATTTTATTTTATAAGATAAAATAATTTTAGCTTGCATTTAAAAGTTCTGTTAAAGTTTATGTAACATAAAAGAAAATTTTTATTTCATGCGATGATATTGAAAATTTATCTCTTTTGGTTGCATAAAGATTGAAATTTTAATAAACTTTATTCGGAAGTTTTTAAAATTAATTTCAAATGATATTTAAAATAGGTTTTAAAATTGTTTTAAAGAATATGTGATATAAAGAAAATTTTATTCTCATGAGATGAAATAATAAATTTGTTTCTTTTAATTACATATAGGATTCAACATTATTTTATGCGATATCTTAATCTTAGAAATGTATCGTTAAAATTTTAAAGCTTAGGTTTTAAAGTTATTTGATAATTTTATGAAACATAGTTTTATGTGATAAAAATGCTTCAAGCTTTAAATTTTATATCTTCAAATTTAAATGTTAAATTTTACATTTGCAAGTTGTTTGATTATGTTATAGATAATTGTTAACTTGCATGCTATCATTATATGTCACTAATTGAACCTTTAATTTATGCAATTAAATTAGTTGGTTTATGTTTTAATGGACATGATGAATAATGTATTCATGAACTCTTTAGGTTAGCCATTAACTGACTAAAACTTTATAAGATAAAATTTTAATGACTAGTGACATGCTACGTTTTAAATAAACAAAAGCAACATCGAAACCTAATACCAGATTAGGATAGTCCCTTTTGATTGACAATCATTATAATAAATCGTTTAAATGATGATTACCATTAAAAGACTATTTTTGAAAAATGTTGTAATTGTTTTATTAAAATCCTAATTGGATTGGGGTAGCATGATGAACATATGAACCTTATAGTTGATAAGGATCTAATAAAAACTTTTCAACAAATCCATAAAATTTCGAATTTTAGGATTGATCGCGCCCCGGCGTACACGTCCCGAGGCGACGGTTGTAGTTTTACCGCAAGCGCACGGTATAGCGGCGAGCGGGTATCGAACACAGGGAGGACGAATGACCGTGCTTGCTCCTAATCAACCTGGCTATTCAGAGGGATAATTGCCTTGGGCGATCCTGTCACAATCGTCAGACAAAAGTGCAAAATATCAAATCAAATAGAGAACGCCTAGGGAATGGGGAATCCCCACTACTCACCGTATTTCACAATTGTGGTTCGCCGGTATCGAAATTGCTAGGATGAGAATTCGGATGAACTAGTTGCAACTAAATGTGGAACCAGGCTCACGCTCTCGCGCTGTTGCCGGTCTATAGCTATCCTGGGTTTGGGTCCAATCTCTTGCAAACCCTAGCCTAGGGAAGCTAGCATTAGGATCAACATCATCGTCCAATTGCGCACCGAGCCCAATCTCTTGCAAACTCGGTCCACAATCTAGATTAGGATAGTTCCTACCCGTCCAATCTCTTGCAAACGGGTATCGGCACGGAATTGCAACCGGAGATCCT
This sequence comes from Scilla litardierei, assembly GCA_030789695.1. NCBI lineage: Eukaryota > Viridiplantae > Streptophyta > Magnoliopsida > Asparagales > Asparagaceae > Scilla > Scilla litardierei. The sequence goes on from CM061133.1 coordinate 165,162,444, forward strand.
AGCATCGGTCCAATTTCTTGCAAACCGATACTTCGAAAATCCGACTCCAACCCAATTCGGATTTCTAGGGCTTCCTATCGAATTGGGATCCAATCTCTTGCAAATCCCTATTGACGTGAATACCTAGCTATCCGTAGTAATTCGATCCCAATCTAATCCCTAATAACAATCCTGGCTCAATTCCTACCAATTCAACACAAATACGAAATTGGGCTTGTAGGGTTCATCCCCACGCCCCAAGACGTGGAGACTACTCACTAATCATAGCAATAGCACAATAATTGGCAAAGAAATAGATAATGGAATTCATCACAACAATGATATAAACAATAAAAATAGAGTTTTTGTGGAAGAGAAGTGCAAACCAATGTAGATCTTCAATCAACCCAACAAAAATCCAAGTTTTTCTCTTCACCAATCACAATTAATAAAGCTAAAAAGTAGACTCAAAAAGCTGCAAAAAATATGAGAGGTGGCTCTCCAAACTAGGGTAAAAACAGAGCTTAAATAGCCCCAAAAATCGTCCAAAAATCCTGACCAAAACGCCCCTGCACAGCCTGTTTTCCGCAGATTTCGCTACAGGCTGCGCATCGCACTCGGCCGAGTGACAAAAGTCGCTCGGCCGAGTGAAAACCCTGTCAATTTTCCAGTAAGTCGGGGACTTCAGGGGTCTTCAGTTCGGGGGTGGCTCGGCCGAGTGAGTTGTCGTCACTCGGCCGATGGCTTCACTTCACTCGGGCGGACGGGATTTGCCACTCGGCCGAGTGGGTCTTCTGAAGCTCAGATGGCCGAAAAACAGTAACTTCGGTCTTTTTGAGGGCCTTCGTCTGGGCGCCACTCGGGCGGACGTGGTATCGTCACTCGGCCGATGTGGTCTCCGTCGCTCGGCCGAGTACACATGGAAGTCGTGTCTGAACGGGTCGGCCGAGCAGTGTCTCGCTGGTCGGCCGAGTGGCTCCTCCACTCGGCCGAGTGGGACACAAAAAATGCCCAAACTGGTCGTTTTGGCCTCCTCGTCGCTCCGGCGACGTCCATTCTTCTTCCGCTCCTCTCCAACAGCAAAATACCCCTCGGGGAGGTCGTCGGTGGCCGTCTATCGTGAGCGCATCTCATGATCACTCCAAATCGCGCCAAATCACCTGAAATGCGACAAAAACAACAAAGCGTGAAAAGCATCGCAATATCGTCGATATATCGTGAAAAACATGATTTGGGCGATCTAAATGGCATGCAAACATGCGGAAAAAAGGGTGTAAAATAAGGAGTGATCAAAATCCCCCAAGCTTGCCTCTTACTCGTCCTCGAGGAAGATAAGTAAAAAGCGACCCTGGTGGATTCGGAAAACGAAAACGGCGAAAAACGAAAAAAAAAATGAAAAACGAAGAAGAATGAAAACCAAACGAAAATAAAGAAAGAAAGAAAGAATAGGTGGGATGCTAGATCATTTTCTCAGGACGTGGGTTTCACCTACTCTTATAGCATGCACCGAGTGAGAAATACATGTCAAAGAATCTCAATTTTTTTTTGATATCATAGTAGAATAGTGCAAGTAGAAAATAGAAAACCCACGAACAACGGTATAATCATGAAAAACGGAATGATTTTTAAAATTAACATCGCCTGAATCATCTAAAGCGGTATACAAATCTCAGATCACACACTTTTCAATTGAACGCTTTCTATCTGGAGTATAAGAGTATCACATCATAGAATAGAGAGAATAGAAAAGTGTGGATTTCATGAAATGAATGCTAGGCTTAGATTTCTGGATTTCGTAAAGCTGGAAACAATCTCACCGAGTATAGAATATTACGTAGCCTAGGTTGTCGTGCAATGTCAAGTAGTCGCTCTCTCACACATCAATGGATCTCCTCCCCCAAGCTTATCTATAAGCGTGGTGGCACAAAAATATTTACATCCCCATTTTTATATAGCTCCAAAGGCCAAGAAGGGAAAGAAGAAAGAAAGTAAGCGAGATGTGATCTTTTATTGAGGATTTTTCCTCTTTTCTCTTTTTTTTTCCTTTTTTTTTCGCAATAAGCAACATATATACACTAAGGGGAGATATACAAGAATGTTTTTCTCTCTTTTATTCTTCTCCTCTCTCTCCCCTCTCTTTTTTTTTTTGAAATAAGAGATTTGGAGCCAGGAATTAATAGCGGGGGAAGTGCCATAAAATAGAATCACTAAGGGGAGATTCACCAATGATTTTAAAAGTAGAGAAGTGATGTTCAAGATTTGTGGAGAAAGAAATAAAGATAACACTCGGCTCACTCTATAAGACATGCACGACAACTTCAGCAGGGTAATCTAATCTACTCAGTTTCGATCACAAAAAAGATATCTAATCCAGATATATCTTAGCTAATCATCATTCAATCATCCGGAAGTGAAGTGTACAATTCATGCATATAGAAGTGATAAAGGAAAAGAAGTCAGTACTCCAGATATAGGCATTCAATGCGTGAATCTTGGTGTGTTTTCTGTGATAGCATACATATGAATATTCAGGCTCAGCTAATAATAAAATTTCATCCATTTTCATGAGGAAGAAGTGTGGGCTCCTATTTCTAAATGCAAGCGAGTCATAGCATATGATATCAGAAATGAAATCTAAGACACGACAAATATAGCATGCATATAGAATAAGCTAACTCCACGTAGACATCATCACAGAAAATTCATCTCTAGCATGAGATGAAAAAGAAAGAAGTAAAGATAAAAGGAAAATAGAACTATGCAATGCGTCACACAGGAAAGTAAGGAAAACGTGATGCATGGCAAAACAAAAGGAAAATAACGAAAAATGAGTGCAAAAGTGAAAAGCGGTGTGAAAAACTGAAAATAAAGGTGGCAAATCGAAAAAGAACGTGAGAGCTCACTCCCCCAAGCTAAACGGCACAGTGTCCTCAATGTGCAAAGTGTGGCACACAGAGAGACAATTAACGTGAGGGGCAAGTGAGGGTGCATGCATGAGGGGAAGGAAGGAAAAAAATAATAAAAGGTAAAATAAAGAAGTGAAAATATGATGCGGGTATGATGCATGCACAAACAGGAGTGATATGAAAATAAATACGGCACCAAAAACGCTCCCTCTCTCCCAAAAAGATATATATATATGTGATCAAAATGAGAATCCCTAGTAGATATGATATGATGTGCACAAAAAGATATGATCAAAAATATAATCCCAAAATAAGTGAGAGGAAGGGGGGTGGACAAAAAAACATCAGGACCCAGCAGAGACAGGCAGCACAACGTCAGGAATGGATAAAGGCATCAAGAGTGCCTAAGAAGGCGGTGCCGCGCCGTCTCCGTCCTGAGGCGGAGGGGGTGGTGGTGGTGATGTAGGCTGCTGAGCTGGGGTGGGCGTGGGAGTGGAAGCAGGTCGAGCGTGTGTGGGAGTGTGTGTGGGAACCTGCTGGGTGGGTGGGGGTACGCGCGGGAGACGCTCTAAGATCTGTGTCAGGCAGTAGTGGATCTGAGGGATCAGGTCAAAGCGTCCAGCCATCGTAGAGACGGTGGAGGACAGGGTCCGAAGGTCTCCTCTAAGACCACTCACCGCCACCTCAAGAGCACGTATGCTCTGCAGTACAGTGTCGGGCGGGGGTGGTGCAGAGGGACGCACCGGTCTAGGCTGCGCAGGGCGAGGCTGGCGTACGCGTGTGGAGTATGTAACGGGCTCAGCAGGGAATGGGACAAAAGGTGCCGTGCCAGGAAATGTGGGCCGGGCCTCAGTGTGAGGCCGGGGCGGGCGGTGAGAAGTGGAGGCAGCGGCAGCGAAAGAAGAGTACAAAAGCGGCTGCGAGGCGGCTAGTGAGGTCGGTGGCACAGAAGTGTGGACAGACGCCACGACGCTCTCGGAGAAGACGGCGGTAGTGGAGACAGAGGAATCTCCCGCTGGGGAAGAAGTGTGTGGTCCAAAAGGTGTAGCCCCAGCGGAGATCATGCTAACCATGGTCTCCACGACCGAAACGAACGAGGGCTCTCCGTACGCGACTACGGTCGGCGGGCGCTCGGGGAAGGCAGAAGAAAGAGGCTCGACAGACAAGGGGCCAGTGGTGGAAGTGGGAGTGGTGGTGACAGCCTCGGAAGCGGTGACAGTGGTGGAAGTGGGCTCAGCAAGGGTACTCGCGACACTGGTAGAGGTGAGGACAGAAGTGTCAGGAGCAGCAGAAACGACAGGTGTGGGATGAGGGGCCACAGGGGCGGCAGCGGGCTCGGCAGGGCATGCAGCAGGGTCTGCGGGAGCAGCCTGGGCAGCGTGGGCGGCGGGGCCCTGCTCGGCCTCCTCGGCCTCGAGCACGTAGGCGGCGGGGATGAGGACATCCATATCTGGGAGCCAGTCAACGTGGGCCGGTGCAATCTGGGTCCGAGCAGGGCTCGGGAGAATCATGTAATCGGCCCCATAGGGGCCGTGCAACCAGACCCAGTGACGCTCACCGTGCGGACGCAGCATCTTCATCCGGGCCATAACGTCTATCGACAAGGAAGTGGGGCCCGGAATGCGTCGCAGGTCGTCGGGGAAATCCTCGCCGGTCATAAGAGCCAGCAGGGTAATCAGGCCGCCGCAGCATATCGGTGAGCGAGCGCCCACCGATACAATGATGCGGTCTAAGTACCATGCCGCGATATCGATCACGACGGCGGGGACAAGCTCATCTCCATCCCTAGACAGAGCTCTGGGACGTGTCATCGCATAGAGCATGTAAAGCTCTGGCGTAGACATCGTGCCCGGCTCATATCTGGCCAAAAAGGTAGTCGCCATGAGGCGCTGGGCAATGCGTAGGCAGGGATGTACGATGGCCGAGGCCTTGGCCCTACTAGGGTCAAAGGCGGCGTGGAGACCCGTGATACGTGCCCAGAAGGCACCGGCGTCGAAAGAGGGTGGAGGGATATGTGTGGGGCCATAACCGCGATCGGCTCCGGGGACTGCGGGCCAAGAGAAAAATGCTCTCATCATATCGAGAGTGACCTGGCACTCTCGATCCATGAACCGGAATGAGCATCCCTCATCGGTCCGGGCGATCGAACTCAAAACCTCAAGTGTCGGACGGGTAAAAGTATCCGCCGACACCTGGAAAAAATCTCGCCAGCCCACGTTGTCGTACAACGTGAGCATCCCCTCAAGTACCCCCAGGCGTCCTAGGTCAGCGAGGTGTGCGAACCTGGAGGGTACGATCGAGCGCTGGGAGATACGCTCGAAGACGGCGCGGTGTGCGTCGTCTCGGAACGTAATCCCGAGCGGCCCGACCAGTGGAGCCGGTGGTGGTGGCTGTGGATCGGCGGGGAGAGGCTGTGCGGGCTGTGGGTGCGATGCAGGCTGTGCGGGGTGTGCGGAGCCTGCAGGCTGTGCGGGGTGTGCGGGGTGTGTGGGGGACGGTGGAGGAGAGTCCTCCAACTCGTGGGAGGGGCCGGCATCATCCGACCGCTTCCGCTTGGTGGAAGCTCTCTTCGACCGCGGCCGTGTCCGGGGCGGCATATCTGCCCCGAGCGCGCGCCGAAAAAGTGAAAAGTGCGGCGTGTGCACAAAGAGTGGAAAGAGTTTACCCAAACACGCCGCGAGTGCTAAGTAGTGGAAGCGTGCGAAGTCCGCGCCTCCACGAAGTCCTGAGCAGCCCGTAGAAGCTCCCCTGAGCTCCCCTAAGCTCCAAAAAGCAACATGCGCATGGAAAAGCGATATCAGCGAGTAATAATCAAAATGTATGGAGCAATAGGGGTATAACAGATAGATATGTGACTTGATTCGGGTTAGGGGTTCGATTGACACACGGATCCTCAAAAACTACGCAAAAAGAGAAGAAAATGGTGAAAATAAGCGAACCGGAGGTGATCGGAGACGGGGGTTGCCGGCGGCGACTCGGGCGGGGTGCGGCGACGGTCGGCCGGCGGTGGCAGGCCGAGCGGCGGCGCGCGCGGGCGAGTGGATGTTGGGCGAGGCGCGATCGGGCGAGGGGAAGCTGAGGGGGCGCGGGCGAAAGGGTTTTTTTTTTCGTTTTCGAAAACTGCGCCTCCCCCTTTGGCTTTATATTAAAAAGTTACGACTCGGCCGAGTGACGTGATCACTCGGCCGAGCGAGGCAAATAAAAATTTCTCCCCGATATCGCTTCGGCCGAGTGGCCTTGCCAGGCTCGGCCGAGTGGAGTAAATCCATTCGGCCGAGTGACTCAAGCTACTCGGCATGACTCGCCCAAGGAGGGTATCTGTTTCACTCGGCCGAGTGAATATATATACTCGGCCGAGTAGCAGTTATAGTGAAATGAGGAAAATAGACAGAGAGTTGGGTACAGCAGACTTCCCTTGTTCGTGAGCGGCTCGACCGGACGAACTTCTGTACTCGGCCGAGTGACTAGTATACTCGGCCGAGTGAGCCTTGCATTCTGCTGTTTGTCTTCGTTTAGACTCTAAACTCCGTCTTTCTTCCTCCAGTCGATTTCATGCTCCTCCTAAGCGTCGAACGCCTTCTTAGGGCGCTCCTCATCGTCTCGTTCAACCTCCTCATGATGATCTACCTATCTCCTCTCCTGTCAAGAAAAATAGGACCCGTTATCACAAAATTTTTGATCGGATGACTCAAAACACTAAAAATTTCTAAAACGAAAATAAAGAAAAAGCGAAAATAAAGCAAAAACCGTCGGGTTGCCTCCCGACAAGCGCTCGTTTTAGGTCGTGAGCTCGACCCCCTATAATTTTCAATCAATGCGGGATGTTTGGTGCATATGAGATGCACCCGTCAAACTTTCCGGGGAGCGCGCTTGGATTCGGACGTGGCGGCGAAGCGTTCTCCCGCGGTGGTCTCCTATCTCGAATAGTGTTGGGGGGAGGCTCCCCCAAGCTAGCATTTGCCCCGGTCAACGGCTTAGCCGGTGATGCCGATTTCCGTACCGACGGAGCTTTCTTTGGAGACTTTGATTTCGAGAGCTTGCAGAGCTCTCGAATCCTTGCGACATCAGCGTCGCCTTCATCTTCATCAGCGGAGAAGTCGGGGGAATCATCATTATTGTCCTCATGGCCTAAATCCGGGCCTTCATCCAATTCTTCATCAAAAAGGGCACCAATTGAGTGAGGAATCGCCTCCTCTATCACCTCATCAAGGAGGTCCATATAATCGAGCTCCTCATGGTAAGGCATGTGCTTCATTGCCTTGGGAATGTGGAGCTCCACCTCGATGTTTCCGACGTTTAAGGTTAAGGTACCTTCGCGCACGTCGACGATGACTCCGGCGGTGGCGAGGTATGGGCGCCCAAGTATCAATGAGGTGTCTCCCTCCTCCTTAATGTCCATGATGACGAAGTCACATGGCAAGCATATTCCACCCGGGACTTGAAGTGGGATGTCTTCGGCAATCCCCACCGGCCTTGTTATCCGTCCATCGGCTAATTGAATGCGCATGTCGGTGGGTTTCAACTTTGTCCCGGTGTTAAGCTTTAAGAACATGGAGAGGGGCATGAGACTCACACTAGCCCCAAGATCGACCAACGCCTTTTGAAGAGGCACGCCGCCCAACGTGCAAGGAATCCGAAAACTCCCCGGATCTTTAAATTTTGCTGGCTCCTTTTCTCTCTTGGTGAACCAAGAGCCCTCCTCGGCTAGCATGATCTTTTCCTTCCTCTTTCTCCCCGAAATCAAGTCCTTCAAGAATTTGGCATATGTGGGGATCTCGATGATGGCGTCAAGGAAGGGAATATTTAGGCTAACTCCTCTTAGATACTCGAGGAATTTCGCTAGCCTTTTCTCCATTTTCGCTTTCGCTAGTCTTTGGGGGAATGGGACCAGTGGCATGAAGCGCCTCTCCTCAATTAATAGCTTCTCCCTAGATTTCTCCTTGTCTTGTGGCTCCTTCTCCTCTTCAATCTCGATTATCGGCTCAACCGGCTCCAAACTTTCCTCCACGGCCTCCTCAATAGGAATCATGGCGGGGGTGGTGTCCTTCCCGCCTCTAGTAGTGACGGCAACTACGGCGTTGATGTGGCCCGTGTTGCCCCGTGGGTTTTGCTCCGGTTGCGCCGGCAATCTTTGAGTGTTCCGGTTGAGCAACGCTAATTGCTCCAATATTTGAGCCACTACGGTATTGAGAGATTCTTGCCCCGCCTTCAAAGTAGCATTCACCTTATTCTGCTCGACCATGAACGCTTCCACTCTAGTTTCGAAATCGGATCGTTGTGGAGCTTGTGGAGGGTTTTGGTTTTGATTCCTCCACCCTTGATTGTATCCGGGAGGCCTATAAGGTGGGACTTGTTGCTTTGGTTGGAAGTTTTGTTGTGTAGGTCCCCTCGGCGGATAGTATTGTTGTTGGGGTGGTGGTGGTCGAGCTTGATTAGGCGGTTGTTGTGGCGGGTTCAAAGCTCCTTCATTGTTGGCGTAGGAGAATCCCGGGTGATTTCTTGCGGCCGGATTGGACCAATAACCTTGGTTCCCCGCAACATATTGCACTTGCTCCAAGGATCCTTCTCCTTGCTCTCCTCCCGAATACATGGCTTGAGGTTGGTCTTGCCAATCACTCATTTGGCTTGCCGGCGCGGAGGTGGAAGGGCTTCCTTGGGGCTCCGTGATGAATTTCTCCAATCTCTCCACCACCTTGTGGAGAGAATCAAATTTGCTCGTAAGCTCCGCTACGGCCTTTGCCTCGTAGATGCTAGTCGGCTTTAAGGAGGACGTAGAGTGTCCTCGCTCATCGCCCCATTGTTGGTTATTAGAGGCCATCTCCTCAATTAGGGCCGTAGCTTCCTCGGGAGTCTTTGACAAGATTGCACCATTCGCCGCGGCATCAATAATTTGTTTGGTCCCCGGTTGGAGACCGTTGTAGAAGCTATGCACTAACTCCCAATCTTCTATACTGTGGTGCGGGCACTGGTGCTGCAAATCCTTAAATCGCTCCCAAGCTTCATAGAGCGTCTCGTGTGGTCCTTGCTTGAAGGACATGAGAGCGCTCCGGATCTTCACCGTCTTGGATGGTGGATAGAATTTATCAATGAATGCATCCGCCAACCCGTCCCAAGAGGTGAAAACTCCGTCAGCTTGCGTCCTCAGCCAATAGAGTGCTTTGTCCTTTAGCGTGAAGGGGAAGAGGCGCAGTCTGATGGCATCAATCGGGACCCCCGGCATTTGGAAAGTGGCGCACTTCGACAAGAATGATTGGATGTGGTAGTGGGGGTTCTCGTGAGCGTTCCCATGAAATGGGTCTTGTTGCATCAAAACCACCAATCCCGTCTTTAGCTCGAAGTTCTTGTCGGCCGCCAACTCCGGCACGGCGATGGATGACGTAGTAGAAGAGGTTTTAGGCCGAAGCCTATCGCGAATAGAAATTATTCTCGCCATTCTCTCCGCCAATTCTTCGGGAGTTTCCCGGTTGGTCATAAACCCCCCTTCCGGATATTGTCTCCTTTCCGCTCTGAGTCTCCGCGCGGTACGTTCGATCTCGGGATCGAATAATAGGGCTTCGGAGTCCGCCGTGGATCTCGTGTACATGCACAGTGAAAACAGAGTTTCAAAGAGATGATTAGTACCGTGGAAGGGTTAGGTAAAAATAGCAAAGGAAATAATAATGGTAAAAGAAATAAAATAAAAAGAAAATAAAAGAAAGAAATAGCTAGGTGAAAAAGAATCAAACGCAATCGCCTCCCCGGCAACGGCGCCAAAAACTTGATCGCGCCCCGGCGTACACGTCCCGAGGCGACGGTTGTAGTTTTACCGCAAGCGCACGGTATAGCGGCGAGCGGGTATCGAACACAGGGAGGACGAATGACCGTGCTTGCTCCTAATCAACCTGGCTATTCAGAGGGATAATTGCCTTGGGCGATCCTGTCACAATCGTCAGACAAAAGTGCAAAATATCAAATCAAATAGAGAACGCCTAGGGAATGGGGAATCCCCACTACTCACCGTATTTCACAATTGTGGTTCGCCGATATCGAAATCGCTAGGATGAGAATTCGGATGAACTAGTTGCAACTAAATGTGGAACCAGGCTCACGCTCTCACGCTGTTGCCGGTCTATAGCTATCCTGGGTTTGGGTCCAATCTCTTGCAAACCCTAGCCTAGGGAAGCTAGCATTAGGATCAACATCATCGTCCAATTGCGCACCGAGCCCAATCTCTTGCAAACTCGGTCCACAATCTAGATTAGGATAGTTCCTACCCGTCCAATCTCTTGCAAACGGGTATCGGCACGGAATTGCAACCGGAGATCCTAGCATCGGTCCAATTTCTTGCAAACCGATACTTCGAAAATCCGACTCCAACCCAATTCGGATTTCTAGGGCTTCCTATCGAATTGGGATCCAATCTCTTGCAAATCCCTATTGACGTGAATACCTAGCTATCCGTAGTAATTCGATCCCAATCTAATCCCTAATAACAATCCTGGCTCAATTCCTACCAATTCAACACAAATACGAAATTGGGCTTGTAGGGTTCATCCCCACGCCCCAAGACGTGGAGACTACTCACTAATCATAGCAATAGCACAATAATTGGCAAAGAAATAGACAATGGAATTCATCACAACAATGATATAAACAATAAAAATAGAGTTTTTGTGGAAGAGAAGTGCAAACCAATGTAGATCTTCAATCAACCCAACAAAAATCCAAGTTTTTCTCTTCACCAATCACAATTAATAAAGCTAAAAAGTAGACTCAAAAAGCTACAAAAAATCTGAGAGGTGGCTCTCCAAACTAGGGTAAAAACAGAGCTTAAATAGCCCCAAAAATCGTCCAAAAATCCTGACCAAAACGCCCCTGCACAGCCTGTTTTCCGCAGATTTCGCTACAGGCTGCGCATCGCACTCGGCCGAGTGACAAAAGTCGCTCGGCCGAGTGAAAACCCTGTCAATTTTCCAGTAAGTCGGGGACTTCAGGGGTCTTCAGTTCGGGGGTTGCTCGGCCGAGTGAGTTGTCGTCACTCGGCCGATGGCTTCACTTCACTCGGGCGGACGGGATTTGCCACTCGGCCGAGTGGGTCTTCTGAAGCTCAGATGGCCGAAAAACAGTAACTTCGGTCTTTTTGAGGGCCTTCGTCTGGGCGCCACTCGGGCGGACGTGGTATCGTCACTCGGCCGATGTGGTCTCCGTCGCTCGGCCGAGTACACATGGAAGTCGTGTCTGAACGGGTCGGCCGAGCAGTGTCTCGCTGGTCGGCCGAGTGGCTCCTCCACTCGGCCGAGTGGGACACAAAAAATGCCCAAACTGGTCGTTTTGGCCTCCTCGTCGCTCCGGCGACGTCCATTCTTCTTCCGCTCCTCTCCAACAGCAAAATACCCCTCGGGGAGGTCGTCGGTGGCCGTCTATCGTGAGCGCATCTCATGATCACTCCAAATCGCGCCAAATCACCTGAAATGCGACAAAAACAACAAAGCGTGAAAAGCATCGCAATATCGTCGATATATCGTGAAAAACATGATTTGGGCGATCTAAATGGCATGCAAACATGCGGAAAAAAGGGTGTAAAATAAGGAGTGATCAAGGATCCACTAGTTGATAAGGATTAACTAGTTTTAATTAAAAGCCTTTTAGTTGATGGACGAACATAGAATTAATGAAACTCCTTTAATGGATCATGATGTCGGTCAATGTGCTTGGCTAAGTTTGTTGGACCACCCTAGCTAGTCTAGGTGCCGAGTGGTTCTAGCTTAGTCAATTCCCTGGCCACGTCCGCTGGACCACAAGGAGTCGAATCATGACTGTGTAAGTCCATTGACTATACCTAAGTCAAATACGATAATAATCTTGTTCAAGATAAATCATAGCCCTCCTTATTTTAGGAGTTGGCAACTGTAAAACCCGTGTTATGGTTTTTGAGCTATACTCAAGCTGTGACATGGCAATCTTATAGAAACCGATTTCTTGATAACATCTTGGCTTGACCCAAACCGTCGTCTCGTGTATACGCCGAGCACCGGCGTAAGTCTAACCAAAGATGTAGTCTAAGACCTGACCCAAACCAACGTGTCGTGCATACACCAAGCGGCGGGGCAAGTCAGGTTAGACACGAAAACAAGGGTCCGACTAGGGTAGCCATTGTGATCCGGATGAGCACACTCATGGTCACAAATGACTAGGGGTAAAATCGATATGGAATCATATTTAATATGATTGACGACGAGTTTATCTACCGACTGCAGAGTCAGACAACTTGTTGAGACACACTCAAGGTTGTCAGACTCAGGGTAGTCGGATCCATCTCTCACAAATGTTATTTTATAATAAACTGTTTATGGCTTTAATAAATTTAGTGGGAGAATATAGTTTTATTAAAACCATTGAAACTATACAACGAACATATACTGACTAAAGTATCTACTAAATTGCAGAATGGATTCGGGTCTTAAGTATATGGTAGAGAAAAATGTGCTCGATGGAACGAACTATAAAGACTAGCTTAGGAACATTAAGTTAGTCATTTCTCTAGCCTGGATTGGATACGTGTTGTTCGAGGACGCTCCAGAGAAGCCTGAAGACGATGCGACCTTCGAGGAAAAAGAAGCCTATAAGCTATGCCAGAGGGATGCAGAGAAGGCCAGGTGCCGTACTCTAGCTTCGATGAATAATGAACTGCAAAGGAAGCATGAACATTTGGATGTTCAGAGTATGCTTCTGAATGCACAAGAGTAATACGGCAAGCGGTCTAGAGCTGCCAAATTTGAAGCCACAAGCAACCTCTGGGGCACAAAGATGGAGACAGGGCCCATACAAGATCATGTCATTAAGATGATCGGGTACGTGGAAGACAACGCCCAGTTGGGTTTTGTCCTGGACAATTAGATGTCCGTGGACATTATCCTTAAGTCTTTAACCCCGGCCTTCAAGCCTTTCATTACTGGTTTCATAATGAACAGTATTGAAATGGATCTTCCTGGTCTTCTCAATATGCTTAGGCAGTTTGAGAAAATTGAGAAGAAACCGACTGCATTGGTTGTTGGCACTGCTTTTTCAGACCAGCCGAAAGGCAAGGGTAAGAAGAGGCATGTCCCACAACCTGCCAAGGCAAATAAGGGGAAGAAAAAGACGAAAGGGGCCCCGTCAAAATCTAAGTAAAAAGGATTCCAACTCATTTGAATCATCTATATAAAACATTGAATCAAAATAGTTTTGATTTAATCGTATATATATATAGAATTAGGGTGTCATGCATGTACTTGACGTATTAACACAAGAAAATTGGAATGAGCTAAGACTGACTTATAGAAATGTTAGATCCTACATCTAGATTGTATAAGCTAATTATAAGCTATACAAAGAAAGGAAAATTGATCCAAATCATTTTTCCAAAGGATCAACTTTGTGTAATCAAGAGATGTATAAATAATAATCCATTAAAATGCATTATAGATACTCGTTAGTAAATCCACTCTTAGGTTTGTCATATAAATGTCAAAGTGACTGATATGCTATGATGGTATAAGATACCGAGATAAATAGCCTAAGTGCAAGTGGGAGATGTATGAGGATATATGCCCATAAGGCGATTTATCCTAAGTGTACGTCTTGTTCATATTATATAAGGTGTCCATTATCCTAAGTATGAAATCGTTTGAATAAATATACTTAGATAATGTCCATAAACTTATAGTTAGGTCCTTACATATCCAGATAAGATCTCGATTATGAGTAGTAAGCGACCGAATAGAAACTTAAGTCTTAAACGGTTCGTGGTCATAGATGCGTCGAGAACTGGATATCGACACATCGGATAGACCACTGTGTCTTTGTCTTACCTTAGGGTAATGATGATCTCATAGTCATTCGACTTGGTGAAGTCAGAGACGAGACACAGGTGCTCATTGGAGAATGAGATCACTGAACGACCAACTTAGAGTTATTTAATGGTTAACTTTAACTAAACTGTCTATAATAACTCTAGGGGGGATGATAGGTTAGCTGGTTCTTATGTATGAAGTCATTTGTACGAACCTGTGAGTGAACCGTGTAGCTTAGACCTATGATCTAGCTTCGAGGCTAGGCCTACTGAAAGATCTTTGGTTGGGTTGCACCTGAAGCTCTCGAGGCAAGTAGATGACTAAGATGGGATTCTTCTCTTCTGTTAAAGAGAAGTTAGTGTCACAGGCTCAGTACGGTCTTTGTGCTAATCCTCGACCGGGGTATGTTGTAAGATGTACAACGTGTATATACACTAAGACCGCCGTATACTGACCAATGTTGTCAATAGGGTTAACAGTAAACCATACCCTAGGCCAACAGGAACACAGTCTTGATGAAGGAACTATAGCTAACGGTTTCATCGCTGACACAGCCAAGGTAAACCCAATGATACTTTTGTCAATGGGTCGATCACTTTATGATGATTCTAAAACAGGGACGACTACTACTGCTCGTGGTGACTGTCGTCTAGGGATTTCGAGCCCCAACCTGTAGTAAGGTCTGGCTGTAGGGTCTCACACCGAGTAGCGTTTGTGTCTTAGTAATAGGAAGATTAGTAAGAGATATTCATTCGATGGAAAGGAATAGTTAATGTTCACAATCCAGTTGTGAGACTAAGTCGGAGATGCAATAGGGACTATGTTGCATTTGATGCAAACAAAGATTAAACATGTCATAAATTGGTTACGAAAATATTTGTAGGAACAAATACATTGGAAAGGGTTACTGGCTGACGGGATCGTCCCGGTCTAAACACAGGTTCAAACCGCATCCAAATCGGAGCTCAAACGAGCCCAGAAACGCAAAGACAGTCCAAGACAAAGTGGGTCAGACCCACTGGGCTAACAGGCCCATCCGCAAGGGAAAACGGGCGCCCACCCGCAACTGAGTGAGCACGGCCCGCTGTGACAACGGGCACGGCCCGCTGTGACAACGGGCACGGCCTGCTGGTTGCAGCGGGCGCGCACCCGCTGCACTGCGGGCGCGCACCCGCTGCACTGCGGGCGCGCACCCGCTGCACTGCGGGCGCGCACCCGCTGCACTGCGGGCGCGCACCCACTGGTTGCAGCGGGCCAGCGCCCGCTGCAGCATCTGGCGCACGCCTGCTGGATGTAGAGGGCCAATGCCCGTTGCTGTAGGGGGCACACACCTGCTGCCCAGTAGGCTGGCCACCCGCCCTTCTTGCCTTGGGCGGGCACGCCCGATAAGCCTAGCGGGCGCACCCGCAACTCAAGTCATAGGGTTTTTTGAAACCCTTCTATGATGACTACGAAAATTGATTTTTTGCCCATCTTTGGGCAATTGTTTGACTGGCCAAACGAAATCGAAATTCGTCGCCGTTTGTTCCTACGCGTTCACCATTCGAAGCCCTTCGAATTATAGTTTGTTTGGTGTCTAAAGTTTAATGGGTAAGGAGAATTAATTCATTGAAGTTGGCATTTATGAAATGCTTACTAAAACTTCAATTAAAGCTTAATTATCTAAATTAATTTCTCCTATATTTTTTTAGTCCCACATTGCTCACTACGAAAGTAGAAGTACCGACTCCCTTTATAAATAGGGGTGCCCTCTCTTCGTTGAAAAATGCACCAAGTCCTCGATCGAGTAGCTCCGGATTTTAGAGCAAGCTCGATCTACGACTAAACTATTCTCTCTCTCTTCTTTTCCTATTCTCCCGACCAGTCCTAGCAAGACTACGAAGGGGGTTTGGATTCGGATCCAGACGTCTAAGACGCGGGTCTACTCAAGTGAAACTTTCTACCGCGTGTGATCGGCTTGGAGACGGGAGTCGGCTCGGGCAGATAAGTTCGAGGGCGTGAGGCGGCTCGGGTGGATCAAGTCAAGGCGGTTCGGCTACGAGGAGCGTCAGAAGACGATGCGGTACATCTTGCCTGCCCCAGGGTCGAGATTCCAGGTATGTGGTTAAGAAATTTTTAGTGTAGTTTAATTTCGTCGCAGTAGAATACATCACTCTTGGGGTGGTCAGATCCACCCCAAGTTGGCATAGATCGGGCTAGGTTCTGGCTCCCTCAGGGCCTAGCTAAATTGTTTTGCTAGATAGTTTTCTTTTTCCGCTGCGCTTTTTAGCCCTTGTGGTCCGTCCGACTTAGGACGGACAAAGATCCGAGCTCTGAGGGTCCGCCAAAACCCCTACAAACACAAGCTGAGAGAAGACCTACAAACACAACTTTAGAGAGAGAATGTTTAATGGAATGGTTTTTTTGATAGAGAAGAGTGGGGTTTTTGAAATTTCCCCCCAAAATTGTTCCCCGTGAGAAAATTTTTTATGATCCAGAAAACAAAGGTGAGGTGAAAAATAATTACTCTGCTTAATAAACCAAATCTGAGATTTTTGTTCATTGATATGACCATTTTGACCGGACCCAGAGGAGCCAAGTCAACCACAACCAGTCAACCAACCTACTACGGCCTTGGGCTTTGGACCAAGGAACTCATGGGCGGGCCACGCTTCTCCACCCAAGACGAAGGCCCATAAGACTGCCCACTTTCCGTAGTGGAGGAAATTGCTACCCAAATCGAGGGAGCACTCACCAATTATGGCAGCCACCGTCATGGCATTCATCCCCTCATCAAATGGGCACAATTAGTGGGGGTCAACATTTTCCCATTTGCACGTCCCCATGAATGACGGCCATAAGGTCTCATCATGACCCATTATAACAGGGGGATGACTCGCCTATATGAAGGGAGGGGAAGCATCATTTCAAGAGGGCTGATCTCCGAGATCCACAACAGAGGTATCTCATACAAACTCTAACACCTTCTTCCGCCTTTACATACTTCTCCTCCATAGCTCGGCCCAAGGATCGATGCTTGGTCTCTCCACGAACCAAGCCCAATCCCACCGAGCACCCATCAGACCAGATCTGACTTTAGCATCGGAGGGGAATTGGTCGAAACCAGGGTCCGACCCCCCTGACGAGCTCACTCGTCTATTCAGGTCCATAAGATCCAGCGGCGCCGAGGCTACCCCTCAGCGTCTTCCCAGCCAAAGCCGAGCGCCCTCGTCCCCGAGCCCGCTCGTCTCCACCACTAGAAGGTCATCACTTTACCAAGGCTACCTTTAGTTCAGAGATCCAGCGGCACCAAGGCTACCCCTCAGTGTCTTCCCAGTCGGAGCCGAGCGCACTCGTCTCTGAACCCACTTGTCTCCACCATTAGAAGGTTGTCACTTTACCGAGGCTACCCTTCGGTAAGACGACGTGAGGATACATGCGTCCCTCACCGAGCGAACGCGCATTCAAATGTCCCGGAGGTCCCACGTGTCCCTTTTTACCACGTTGACCTCCTACCCTCCGGCCAACAATTCAGCGGTGAGAAAATACCCCGAAACATCTGGCGTCGTCTGTGGGAACAAATTAACACCCACGACGATGATTCGTTCTACTAATCAGAGGCCTGAAAGGTCGACTTGTGAAGGGGGTAGTCCGAGCACCCTTCAGACCAATAAGTGGCAGCCCCACCAAGACACAAATGTTAATTTCTTAACTAGTGGAGTAAACATTGGAAAAATCACCAAGACCAACTGGGCTCCAACAGAGCCTTGCGACCTCATTGTTGTAAACAGATGCTCCGAGAAAACCCTTGCCATCATTGTAAACAGAGCCACCTCAAATAAAAGGGCTCTAACAGAGGCTTAGGGACAATTCCAGAGTGCCATAATCTCAAAGCCCTGATTCCTGCACTCCATGGCCATGCATCCCCTCGGCCTGCCTTGCAACCCAACAACAAAGAATCCTCAAGCGCCGACAAGCAACAGTAGAAGATTTCGGGAGACTGTCCATGATAAGCACTGACCTCTATCGTCTGCGTTCGGTGGCAAATGCGGAGTAGACCTCCTCCTCGTCAGTGACGACGGTGAGGCTACCGAAGGAGAAATTGGTCATGCCATCATCGAGGTGGCCATAAGCGAACTTCTCGAACCCTTGGACCTCCTCTTCAACAAGGATTACCATGTTGAGATCACCGACTTCCATTTCTCGTAGATCCACATCCAGACCCATGTAACACATCGGGGAGGCTCGTCGCTTGATACTGTTCGAAGCCACGAAGGTCATGCCGCCATTCGACAGCCACTTCAACCGAACCGGTCCTGTTGTCGTTAAAAACGGCAGGATCTTGCTGAAAAATGATGGCGACGACCTCATCGGCAGCCGCAATATGGTGATCCACCTGAACAACGCAAGGATTCCAGGAAACGACAATGTCCTCCACCTCTATGCACAGCAAACTTTATTGAGAAGGGAAAATCCAAGGAATATGAAACCTGGCCTTTGGGATTTTGGAGAAAAAAGCTGGCATCTTTGTCAATGGATTGGCTCGTCGTGCTTCTCTTCTTCTCGAACTGAAGTATGTGGCACAAGAATGAGGACACGCACGGCTATATGGGATGCCAATCCTGTACGGGTGTTGGTTCGCGTAGAGGAGAAGTTCGACATGCCGTCACTGTCGAATCCCATGGGTAGATCGAACTTGCCAGAGGTGAACATCTTTGCACCGTCAATCTAAACAAGGAACTACTGCCCATCACCGCAAACACCATCTTGTCCATCCTTGTAGCGGACTACCCAGTTGGAGAGCTGGTATGCAACATACCGCCGAACAGACAGAGCTCCGAGCTCCGAGCTCCAAGGATCCGAGCCTCCACACCGAGCGGACTGAGCTCTGATCTCCGAGCTGAGGAATTGTCCGAGCGGTCGAGCCTCTTTGACGAACCGAGCTCCGATCTCCTAGCTCTGAGCATCTGAGCCTCCATGGACTGAGCTCCGATCTTCGAGCTCCAAGGATACGAGCCTTGATCACTCCTTATTTTACACTTTTTTACCGCATGTTTGCATGCCATTTAGATCGCCCAAATCATGTTTTTCACGATATATCGACGATATTGCGATGCTTTTCACGATTTGTTGTTTTTGTCGCATTTCAGGTGATTTGGCGCGATTTGGAGTGACCTTGAGATGCGCTCACTCTAGACGGTCACCGACGACCTCCCCGAGGGGTATTTTGCTGTTGGAGAAGAGCGGAAGAAGAACGGACGTCGCAGGAGCGACGAGGAGGCCAAAATGAGCAGATTGGGCATGTTTTGTGTCCCACTCGGCCGAGTGGAGGAGCCACTCGGCCGACCAGCGAGACACCGCTCGGCCGACCAGTTCAGACACGATTCCTATGTGCACTCGGCCGAGCGACGGAGACCACATCGGCCGAGTGACGAGACCCCGTCCGCCCGAGTGGCGCCCAAACGAAGCCCTTCAAAAATCGCCAAGTAACTGTTTTTCGGCTGCCTGAGCTTCAGAAGACCCACTCGGCCGAGTGGTTAATCCCGTCCGCCCGAGTACCATGAAGCCATCGGCCAAGTGACGACAACTCACTCGGCCGAGCCGCCCTCGAAGTGAAGACCCCTGAAGATCGATACATACTGGAAAATTACAGGGTTTT
This sequence comes from Scilla litardierei, assembly GCA_030789695.1. Lineage (NCBI taxonomy): Eukaryota > Viridiplantae > Streptophyta > Magnoliopsida > Asparagales > Asparagaceae > Scilla > Scilla litardierei. The sequence continues at coordinate 165,181,778 of CM061133.1, forward strand.
CACTCGGCCGAGCGACTTTTGTCACTCGGCTGAGTGCGATGCGCTGCTTGTAGCGAAAATTACGGAAAACAGGCTGCGCAGGGGTATTTTGGTCACAGTTTTTGGACGATTTTGGGGGCTATTTAACCCCTGTTTTTACCCTAGTTTTAGGAGCCTCTCTCTTAGATTTTTTGCAGCTTTTTAGATTAGCTTTTTAGTTTTATTCTTGTGATTGAAGAGGAGAAATAGTTGGATTTTTGTTGGATTGATTGAAGAACTCCATTGGTTTGCTTTTCTCTTCTCTAAAAATTCTATTTTTATTGCATATCTCAATATTGTGATGAATTCTATTGCTTATTTCACTGATTATTTTTGTGATCTTGCTATGAATTGTGAGTAGTCGCCACGTCTTGGGGCGTGGGGATGAACCCTACGAGCCCAATTTCATATTTGTGATGAATTAGTAGAAATTTTGCTAGAATTGTTACTAGGGATTAGATTGTGATTGATTTACTACGGATGGCTAGGAATTCACATCGATTGGGATTTGCAAGAGATTGGATCCCAATTCGATAGGAAACCCTAGAAATCCGAATTGGGTTGGAATCGAATTTCCGTAGTATCGGTTTGCAAGAGATTGGACCGATACTAGGGTTTCCGATTCCAATTCCGCGCCAATACCCGTTTGCAAGAGATTGGACGAGTAGGAACTATCCCAATCTAGGTCGTGAGCCGAGTTTGCAAGAGATTGGACTCGGTGCGCGATTGGACGATGATGTTGATCCTAATGCTAGCTTCCCTAGGCTAGGGTTTGCAAGAGATTGGACCCGAGCCTAGGAGAGCTATAGACCGGCAACAGCGCGAGAGCGTGAGCTTGGTTCTGCATTCAGTTGCAACTAGTTCATCCGAAATCTTATTCTAGCGATTTTGATACCGATGAACCACATTCATGAAATACGGTGAGTAGCGGGGATTCCCCATTCCCTAGACGTTCTTTATTTGATTTGATATTTCCACACTTTGTCTGACGATTGTGACAGGATCGCCAAAGGCAAATCTCTCTTCTTGAATAGCCAGGTGGATCGGAACAAGCACGGTCATTCGTCCTCCCTGTGTTCGATAACCTGCTCGCCGCTACACCGTGCGCTTGCGGTAAAACTACAACCGTTCTTTAGGGTTACGTCCCGGAGCGATCAAGTTTTTGGCGCCGTTGCCGGGGAGGCGATTGCGTTTGATCTTACCACCCTAGCTATTCCTTTTTTTTATTTTTACTATTATTATTATTATTTCCATTTCTTTATTTCTACCTAACCCTTCCACGGTACTAATCATTCCTTTGAAACTCTGTTTTCCCTGTGCATGTACACGAGATCTACGGCGGACCCTGAAGCCATATTATTTGATCCCGAGATCGAACGTACCGCGCGGAGACTTAGAGCGGAAAGGAGACAAAATCCGGAAGGGCGGTTTATGACCAACCCGGAAACTGCGGACCAATTAGCGGCAAGGATGGCGAGGATAATTTCTATTCGAGATAGGCTTCGGCCTAAGACCTCTTCTACGACCTCATCCATTGCCGTGCCGGAGTTGGCGGCCGACAAGAACTTCGAGCTAAAGACTGGACTAGTGGTTCTGATGCAGCAGGATCCATTCCATGGAAATGCCCATGAGAATCCTCACTACCACATCCAATTATTCTTGTCGAAGTGCGCCACATTTCAGATGCCGGGGGTCTCCATCGATGCCATCAGACTGCGTCTCTTCCCCTTCACGCTAAAGGACAAGGCACTCTATTGGTTGAGGACGCAGGCTGACGGAGTCTTCACCTCTTGGGACGAGTTGGCAAGTGCATTCATTGACAAGTTCTATCCGCAATCCAAGACGGTGAAGATCCAGAGCGCTCTCATGTCCTTCAAGCAAGGACCACAGGAGACGCTCTATGAGGCTTGGGAGCGTTTTAAGGATTTGCAGCATCAATGCCCGCATCATAGCATTGAAGATTAGGAGCTAGTTCATAGCTTCTACAACGGTCTCCAACCGGGGACCAAACAAATTATTGATGCCGCGGCAAATGGTGCTATCTTGTCAAAGACTCCCGAGGAAGCTACGGCCCTAATTGAGGAGATGGCCTCAAACAACCAACAACGGGGTGATGAGCGAGGACACTCCACGTCCTCCTTAAAGCCAACTAGTATCTATGAGGCGAAGGCCGTAGCGGAGCTTACAAGCAAGTTTGATTCTCTCCACAAGGTAGTGGAGAGATTGGAGAAGTTTATCACGGAGCCCCTTCCACCTCCGCTACAACGAACCAAATGAGTGATTGGCAAGACCAATCTCAAGCCATGTATGTGGGAGGAGAGCAAGGAGAAGGATCCTTGGAAAAAGTACAATATGGCGCGGGGAACCAAGGATATTGGGCCAATCCGGCCGCAAGAAATCATCCCGGATTCTCCTACGCCAACAATGAAGGAGCTTTGAACCCGCCCCAAGCACCACCTCAACAAGCTCGACCACCACCACCTCAACAACAAAACTATCCGCCGAGGGGGCCTCCACAACAAAATTTCCAACCGAAGCAACAAGTTCCACCATATAGGCCGCCCGGATACAACCAAGGGTGGAGGAATCAAAATCAAAACCCTCCACAAGCTCAACAACGATCCGACTTTGAAGCTAGAGTGGAGGTGTTTATGGTCGAGCAAAATAAGGTTAATGCTACCTTGAAGGCGGGGCAAGACTCCCTTAATACCGTTGTGGCTCAAATATCGGAGCAATTGGCTTTGCTCAATCGGAACACCCAACGATTGCCGGCACAACCTGAGCAAAACCCACGGGGCAACACCGGCCACATCAATGATGTAGTTGCCGTTACTACTAGAGGCGGGAAGGATACCTCCCCCGCTATGATTCCTACCGAGGAGCCCGTGGAGGAAAGCTTGGAGCCAATTGAGCCGGTAGTTGAAGATGATAAGGAGAAAGAGCCACAAGAAAAGGAGAAATCTAGAGCGGAGCAATTGATTGAGGAAAGGCGCTTCATGCCACCGGTCCCATTTCCCCAAAGGCTTGCTAGAGCGAAAATGGAGAAAAGGCTAGCAAAGTTTCTCGAGTATCTTAGAGGAGTTAGCCTCAACATTCCCTTCCTCGACGCCATCGTGGAAATCCCCACATATGCTAAATTCTTAAAGGATTTGATTTCGGGGAGAAAGAGGAAGGAGAAGATTATGCTAGCCGAGGAGGGCTCTTGGTTCACCAAGAGAGAGAAGGAGCCAGCCAAATTTAAAGACCCGGGGAGTTTTCGGATTCCTTGCACCTTGGGCGGCGTCCCTCTTCAAAAGGTATTGGTAGATCTAGGGGCTAGTGTGAGCCTCATGCCTCTCTCCATGTTCTTAAGGCTAAACACCGGGACGAAGTTGAAACCTACCGACATGCAGATACAATTGGCCGATGGGCGAATAACAAGGCCGGTAGGGATCGCCGAAGACATCCCGCTACAAGTCCCGGGAGGAATATGCTTGCCATGTGACTTCGTTATCATGGACGTTAAGGAGGAGGGAGATACTTCATTGATACTTGGACGCCCGTTCCTCGCCACCGCCGGAGTGATTGTCGACGTGCGAGAAGGTACCCTAACTTTGAATGTCAGCAACATCGAGGTGGAGCTTCACATTCCTAAGGCTATGAAACACATGCCTTACCACGAGGAACTTGACTACATGGACCTCCTTGATGAGGTGATAGAAGAGGCGATCCCCCACTCGATTGGCGCTCTTTTCGATGAAGATTTTGATGAAGGCCTGGATTTAGGCCAAGATGAGAAGATAGATGATTCCCCGACCTCTCCGCTGAAAATGATGAAGGCAACGCTGATGTCGCAAGGATTCGAGAGCTCTACAAGCTCTCGAAACAAAAGTCTCCGAAGAAAGCTCCGCCGCTACGAAAATCGGCGTCACCGGTGAAGCCGTTGACCGGAGCAAACGCTAGCTTGGGGGAGCCTCCCCTCAACACAATTCGAGACGAGAGACCACCGCGGGAGAACACGCCACCGCAACTTCCGAATCCAAGCGTTCTCCCTGGAAAGTTTGATGGGTGCATCTCATGTGCACCAAACATCCCGCATTAATTGAAAATCATAGGGGGTCGAGCTCACGACCTTAAACGAGCGCTTGTCGGGAGGCAACCCGACGATTATCGCTTTATTTTTACTTTTTCTTTATTTTTGTTTTAGAAAATTTTAGTGTTTTGAGTCGTTCGCCCAAAAATTCTGTGATAACGGGTCCTATTTTTCTTGACAGGAGAGGAGATAGGTAAATCCATAATGAGGAAGATGAACGAGACGACGAGGAGCGCCCCAGGAAGACGCTCGATGCTTAGGAGTAAGATGAAATCGACAGGAGGAAGAAAGACGGAGTTTAGAGCCCAAACGAAGACAAACAGCAGAACACAAGGCTCACTCGGCCGAGTATACTAGTCACTCGGCCGAGTCCACAAGTTCGTCCGGCCGAGCCGCTCACGAACGAGGGAAGTCTGTTGTACCCAACTCTCTGTTTATTTCCTTGATTACAGTATAACTGCTACTCGGCCGAGTATATATTTTCACTCGGCCGAGTAAAACGGATACGCTCCTAGGGCGAGTCTTGCCGAGTAGCTTAAGCCACTCGGCCGAATGGACTTACTCAACTCAGCCGAGGCTGGCAAGGCCACTCGGCCGAAGCGTAAGCGAGGAGGATTTTACATTGATCCCACTCGGCCGAGTGACATCGTCACTCGGCCGAGTCGTAACTTTTATTATATAAGGGGCTGCGGGGCGGCACAATTTTCGAAACGAAAAAAATTCCCAAACCGTGCGACCCCTCAGCTCCCCTCGCCCGCTCGCCTCGCACACAACCCCCACTCGCCCGACCGGCCACCTCGCGCCGCCGCTCGGCCAGCCACCGCCGGTCGACCACCCGCCGTGACTCGCCCGAGTCGCCGCCGGCGGCAGCCGCTCCGATCATCTCCGGTATCGCCTATTGCGCCCTATTTCTCCTCTTTTTGTGTATTTTTAGAGGATCCATGTGTTAAACGACCCCCAAACCCTAATCAATTCCTATATCTATCTATTATACCCCTAATGCCCCATACATTTTGAATATTACCCGCTGATATCGCCATTTCATGCGCAGGTTGTTTTTTGGAGCTTAGGGGAGCCCCGGGGAGCTTCTACGGACTGATTTGGGCTTCGCAGAGGCTCTCTCTTCGCACGCTTCCATTGCTGAGCACTCGCGGCGTGTCTGGGTATACTCCTTCCACTCTTTTGCACACACCGCACTTTTTACACTTTTCGGCGCGCGCTCGGGGCCGATATGCCGCCCCGGACACGGCCACGGTCGAAGAGAGCTTCCGCCAAGCGGAAGCGGTCGGATGACGCCGGCCCCTCCCACGAGTTGGAGGACTCTCCTCCACCGTCTCCCACACACCCCATCCACCCAGCACAGCCTGCAGGCCCCGCACACCCCGCACAGCCTGCAGCGCCCACACAGCCCGCACAGCCCGCACAGCCACTCCCCACCGCTCCACAACCACCACCTCCGGCTCCACTGGTCGGGCCGCTCAGGATTATGTTCCGAGACGACGCACACCGCGCCGTCTTCGAGCGTATCTCCCAGCGCTCGATCGTACCCTCCAGGTTTGCACACCTCGCTGACCTAGGACGCCTGGGGGTACTAGAGGGGATGCTCACGTTGTACGACAACGTGGGCTGGTGAGATTTCTTCCAGGTGTCGGCGGACACGTTCACCCGCCCGACACTTGAGATTCTTAGTTCGATCGCCCGGACCGACGAGGGATGCTCGTTCCGGTTCATGGATCGGGAGTGCCAGGTCACTCTCGATATGATGAGAGCGTTTTTCTCGTGGCCCGCTGTCCCCGGTGCCGATCGCGGTTATGGCCCCACCCATATCCCCCCACCTTCCTTCGACGCCGGTGCCTTCTGGGCCCGGATTACGGGTCTTCACGCTGCCTTTGACCCTAGTAGGGCCAAGGCCTCGGCCATTGTCCATCCCTGCCTCCGCATTGCTCAGCGCCTTATGGCGACGACATTTTTGGCCAGATATGAGCCGGGCACGATGTCTGCGCCGGAGCTCTACATGCTCTACGCGATGACACGTCCCAGAGCTATATCTAGGGATGGCGATGACCTGGTCCCCGCCGTCGTGATTGATGTCGCGGCTTGGTTTTTGGACCGCATCATTGTATCGATGGGCGCTCGCTCACCGATATGCTGCGGCGGCCTGATCACCTTGCTTGCCCTTATGACCGGCGAGGACTTCCCTGACGACTTGCGACGAGTACCGGGCCCCACTTTTTTGTCGATCGATGTTATGGCCCGGATGAAGATGCTTCGTCCGCACGGTGAGCGTCACTGGGTCTGGTTGCACGGCCCTTACGGGGCCGATTACATGATTCTTCCGAGCCCAGCTCGGACTCAGATTGCACCAGCCCACGTTGACTGGCTCCCTGCGATGGATGTTCTCATCCCCGCTGCTTACGTGCTCGAGGCCGAGGAGGCCGAGCAGGCCCACGCTACCCACGCTGCCCCCGCAGACCCTGTCGCCCCTGCCGAGCCTGCCGCCCCTGTTAACCCTGTGGCCCCTCAGCCTATCCCTGATGTTTCCGCTGCTCCTGACACCTCTGTCCCCACCTCTGTCGGTGTCGGGAGTACCTTAGCTGAGCCCACCTCCACCACTCCTGCGGCTGTCACCACCCCCACTGGCCCTCTGTCTGCTGAGCCTGTTTCTTTTGCACCACCCGAGCGCCCGCCGACCGTAGTTGAGTGCGGAGAGCCCTCTGTCTCTACTACTGCTGTATTTTCCGAGAGTGTCGTGGCGTCTGTCCACACTTCTGTGCCACCGACCTCTCCGGCCGCCTCGTTGCCTCTTTTATACTCTTCTTTCGCTGATGCTGCCTCTACTTCTCACCAGCCAGTGCCCCGACCTCACACCGAGGCCAGGCCCACATTTGCGAGCACAGCACCTTTCGTTCCCTTCCCCACTGAGCCCGTCACATACGCGACTCGAGTACGCCAGCCACGCCCTGCACAGCCCCGACCGGTGCGTCCCTCTGCACCACCTCCCCCCGACACTGTACTTCAGAGCATTCGTGCTCTAGAGGGGGCGGTGAGTGGCCTCTGAGGTGACCTTAGGACCCTGTCCGCCACCGTCACTGCGATGGCTGACCGCTTCGCCCTGATCCCCCAGATTCACTACTGTCTTACCCAGGTCTTGGAGCGTCTCCCCCGCGTACCCCCACCCACCCAGCAGGTTCACACCCACACTTCCACACACACTCAGCCTGTTACCACTTCCACACCCACACCCGCTCAGCGGCCTGTCCAGCCACCACCACCACTTCCGCCTCAGGACGGAGACGGCGCAGCACCACCTTCTTAGGCACCCTTGATGCCATCAATTATCCCTGCCGTTGTGCTGCCCGTTTCTGCTGGGTCCTGTTGCACTTTTGCCCACCCCCCATCCCCTCACTTATTTTGGGATTCTCATGTCGACCATATATTTATATATCTTTTCTGGGAGAGAGGGAGCGTTTTTGGTGACACTCTTATATATCTGTATCACTCCTATCTGTGCATGCATCATGTCCGCATCATATTTTCATTTCTTTATCTTTCTTTTTATTTTCATTTTTCTTTTCATCATGCATGCACCCTCACCTTCCCCTCACATTTCTTGTCTCTCGGTGTGCCACACTTTGCACATTGAGGACACTGTGCCATTTAGCTTGGGGGAGTGAGTTCTCACATTCTTTTTCAATTTACCACCTTTATTTTTAGGTTTTCACACCATTTTTCGCTTTTGCACTTATTTTTCATCTTTTTTCCTTTTATTTTGCCATGCATCACGTTTTTCTTATTTTTCTGTGTGCCGCATTGTAAATAGTTCTATTTTCCCTTTATCTTTATTTCTTTCTTTTTCATCTCATGCTGGAGATGAATTTTCTGTGATGATGATGACGTGGAGTTAGCTTATTCTATATGCATGCTATATTTGTCATGTCTTAGATTTTATTTCTGATATCATATGCTATGACTTGCCTTGCATCTAGAGATAGTAACCCACACTTTTTCCACATGAAAATGGATGAAATTTTACTATTAGCTGAGTCTGAATAATCATATGTATGCTATCACAGAAAACACACCAAGATTCACGCATTGAATGCCTATGTCTGGAGTACTGATTTCTTTTGCTATATCACTTCTATATGCATGAACTGTACACTTCACTTCAGGATGATTGAATGATGTTAGCTATGATAAATTTGGATTAGTTAGCTTTTTTGTGATCGAAACTGAGTAGATTAGATTACCCTGCTAAAGTTGTCGTGCATGTCTTATAGAGTGAATCGAGTGATATATTTATTTCTTTCTCCACAAATCTTGAACATCATTTCTCTACTTTTAAAATCATTGGTGAATCTCCCCTTAGTTATTCTATTATATGGCATTTCCCCCGCTATTAATTCCTAGCTCCAAATTTCTTATTCGAAAAAAAAGAAAAAAAAAGAGAAAATATTCATGTATATCATTATCTCTCTTTGAGTTGGGATCGTTGTGTATATATGCTTTTGCATCACAAAAAAAAGAAAAAAAAAGAAAAAGAGGAAAAATCCTCAATAAAAGATCCCATCTCACTTTCTTACTTTCTCTTCTCTCTTCATTGCTTTTGGAGCTTTATAGGAATGGGGATGTAAATATTTTTTTTATGCCACCACGCTTATAGATAAGCTTGGGGGAGGGGATCCATTGATGTGTGAGAGAGTGACTACTTGACGTTGCACGACAACCTAGGCTAAGTAATATTCTATACTCGGTGAGATTATTTTTAGCTTTACGACATCCAGAAATCTAAGCCTAGCAATCATTTCATGAAACCCATACTTTTCTATTCTCTCTATTCTATAGTGTGATACTCTTATACTCCTGATAGAAAGCATTCAATTGAAAAGTGTGTGATCTGTGATTTGTATACCGCTTTAAATGATTCAGACGATGTTAATTATAAAATTATTCCATTTTTCATGATTATATTGTTGTTCGTGGGTTTTCTATTTCTATTTGCACTATTATACTATGATATCAAAATAAAATTCTTTGACATGTGTTTTTCATTCAGTGCATGCTATAAGAGTAAGCGGAACCCACGTCCTGAGAAAATGATCTAGTAGCTTACCTCTTCGCTTCTTTCTTTCTTCTTCATTTTTATTTCGTTTTTTTTCACTCTTCTCCGTTTTTCATTCTTCATTTTTCGCCGTTTTCGTTTTTCGAATCCACCGGGTTCACCTTTTACTTATCTTCCTCGAGGACGAGTAAGAGGCAAGCTTGGGGGATTTTGATCACTCCTTATTTTACACTTTTTTACCGCATGTTTGCATGCCATTTAGATCGCCCAAATCATGTTTTTCACGATATATCGACGATATTGCGATGCTTTTCATGATATATTGTTTTTGTCGCATTTCAGGTGATTTGGCGCGATTTGGAGTGATCTCGAGATGCGCTCACTCTAGACGGTCACCGACGACCTCCCCGAGGGGTATTTTGCTGTTGGAGAAGAGCGGAAGAAGAACGGACGTCGCAGGAGCGACGAGGAGGCCAAAATGAGCAGATTGGGCATGTTTTGTGTCCCACTCGGCCGAGTGGAGGAGCAACTCGGCCGACCAGCGAGACACCGCTCGGCCGACCAGTTCAGACACGATTCCTATGTGCACTCGGCCGAGCGACGGAGACCACATCGGCCGAGTGACGAGACCCCGTCCGCCCGAGTGGCGCCCAGACGAAGCCCTTCAAAAATCGCCAAGTAAATGTTTTTCGGCTGCCTGAGCTTCAGAAGACCCACTCGGCCGAGTGGTTAATCCCGTCCGCCCGAGTACCATAAAGCCATCGGCCGAGTGACGACAACTCACTCGGCCGAGCCGCCCCCGAAGTGAAGACCCCTGAAGATCGATACTTACTGGAAAATTACAGGGTTTTCACTCGGCCGAGCGAATTTTGTCACTCGGCCGAGTGCGATACGCTGCCTGTAGCGAAAATTGCGGAAAACAGGCTGCGCAGGGGTATTTTGGTCATAGTTTTTGGACGATTTTGGGGGCTATTTAACCCCTGTTTTTACCCTAGTTTTAGGAGCCTCTCTCTTAGATTTTTTGCAGCTTTTTAGATTAGCTTTTTAGTTTTATTCTTGTGATTGAAGAGGAGAAAAAGTTGGATTTTTGTTGGATTGATTGAAGAACTCCATTGGTTTGCTTTTCTCTTCTCTAAAAATTCTATTTTTATTGCATATCTCAATATTGTGATGAATTCTATTGCTTATTTCACTGATTATTTTTGTGATCTTGCTATGAATTGTGAGTAGTCGCCACGTCTTGGGGCGTGGGGATGAACCCTACGAGCCCAATTTCATATTTGTGATGAATTAGTAGAAATTTTGCTAGAATTGTTACTAGGGATTAGATTGTGATTGATTTACTACGGATGGCTAGGAATTCACATCGATTGGGATTTGCAAGAGATTGGATCCCAATTCGATAGGAAACCCTAGAAATCCGAATTGGGTTGGAATCGAATTTCCGTAGTATCGGTTTGCAAGAGATTGGACCGATACTAGGGTTTCCGATTCCAATTCCGCGCCAATACCCGTTTGCAAGAGATTGGACGGGTAGGAACTATCCCAATCTAGGTCGTGAGCCGAGTTTGCAAGAGATTGGACTCGGTGCGCGATTGGACGATGATGTTGATCCTAATGCTAGCTTCCCTAGGCTAGGGTTTGCAAGAGATTGGACCCGAGCCTAGGAGAGCTATAGACCGGCAACAGCGCGAGAGCGTGAGCTTGGTTCTGCATTCAGTTGCAACTAGTTCATCCGAAATCTTATTCTAGCGATTTTGATACCGATGAACCACATTCATGAAATACGGTGAGTAGCGGGGATTCCCCATTCCCTAGACGTTCTTTATTTGATTTGATATTTCCACACTTTGTCTGACGATTGTGATAGGATCGCCAAAGGAAAATCTCTCTTCTTGAATAGCCAGGTGGATCGGAACAAGCACGGTCATTCGTCCTCCCTGTGTTCGATAACCCGCTCGCCGCTACACCGTGCGCTTGCGGTAAAACTACAACCGTTCTTTAGGGTTACGTCCCAGAGCGATCAAGCCTCCACGCCGAGCGGACTGAGCTCTGATCTCCGAGCTGAGGAATTGTTCGAGTGGCCGAGCCGATCTTCGATCTCCTAGCTCCGAGAATCCGATCCTCCATGCTGAATGGACTGAGCTTCGATCTCTGAGCTCAAGAATTTTCCGAACAACCGAACCGCCTCGGTCGTCCATCCACCAGATCACCGCTGACTACCCTCACCACCGGATCAGCCCCACCTTCAGCTCCTCGATCCCCTGGAAGTTAGGCGATGGATGGCGATGGCTTGACATACCCACAATGCTTGGCAAACGAAGAGTCGAGGCCGACAGTTGAAAGTGGGCGAGCATCAGACCCATCGTCATTCTCAGGTATTCTCTTCACTTGAGAATTAAAAATAAAGGGGCTTGTGTTTTAACCATTTCCATCTTCTGACCACCTTCTTCCCATTGCTCTCGCATGGGTCCCGAGCTCACCTTCATCCAATTGAGCTCGCCTCTATCCGATCTACCTTCCGTGCAATAGAACGAGCTCTAACTACTGATCTCTGACCTCCAATCTCGGAGCCACCTCTGAGTAAGAGAAGCTCTTGTTGGGCTTGCCGAATAACCCATCGACAAGATCTTCCAATGGAGAAGGCTGAGCGTCCAGGTATGCCCAACTTCCTTACCGAGCATGCTATCCAGAGGCAGGGACGGAAGCGGTGGTACTAGCGCAACTGGTGCCATAGCGCCAGGAGATATCCTTCAAGATTCACCTGGCTTCGCAGAAAGCCCTACTCCCATTATTAGAAGAAGCTCAACTCCCCTATTTTCGGATCTAAGAATTAGCTGCAGATACTCTCATGGGGGAATGAGGGTTAGCCTCGTCGCTCTCTTTGGGCTGTCAGTCACTGAGGTGTCGATATTGCCCCTTGCCGAGCTTCCGAGCATAGCGAGCTGCCGTTCGCGCTCCAGGCCGAGCTTCCGAATATAACGAACTGTTGATGGCGCCCCATGTCGATTTTCCAAACATAGCGAGTTTTCAAACATTTGGCTTATGACCGCCTTCATCAACATATGTGCGTCCCCTCCATCTTCTTTGCATTCACCGATGGCTTTCACACCTATATGGATAGATGTGTTCACGAGCTCTCCATTTAAGGGCAACCCAGCGACCGTTTGCTTGCTGGAGAGAGTCGTTGATGGATTGGTTGTCGATGATGCATGGAGGCAGTCGGTGGCCAGGAGTTAAGACACATCCGAGCTGCCTTGATGCCGAGCCCCTAAACTGGGCTCGCCAGGACGACCAACCCAGGAGGAAGCCGACCAATCTAGGCTGACCCCTCCAGGAGGAGGCCGACCAGCCGAGGCTCTCCCTGCTCCATCCCCTAGGATGATCTTTCGACCTGACAAGGTCGATCAAGAGAGCAGGCTGATCCATACAACTGACCTGCGCCGACATGATTTCCAACAACTCGAGTTTGCCATCTCCCTAGGCAAACCCGAGACGTGGAGGGGGCAAGGATAACATGCACGAAAGGACCCCTACTACCTCTGCCTTCCAAGCTCCCCTAATGGCACAAAAAACTCGGACGATGGCATAGAACCTCTGCTGACCAGACTGGAGCTCGAGCTAAAACCAGGATCCAAACAAGATCTGGGATCGGTCGTAAGGCAGGGGGCCACTCCCCCCGTAGGCCGATCCACTCCTTCATCGGTTGTAAGTCAAGGGGCAACTCCCCTTACCATCGAACGAACAGATCGACCGTAAGACTGGGGGCAACTCTCCCAGTAGGCCGATCACCCCTTTGCCGGCCATAAGTCGAGGGGCCATTCCCCTCACCACCGAATGAACAGACCGACCGTAAGGCTGGGGAAACTCCCCTAGTATGCCGATCACCCTTTCGTCGGCTGTAAGTTGAGGGGCCACTCCCCTCGCCACCGAATGAACAGACGACCGTAAGGCTGGGGGCAACTCCCCCAGCAGGCCGATCGCCAATTCGTCGGCCATAAGTCGAGGGGCCGCTCCTCTCGCCATCGAATGAACAGATCGACCGTAAGGCTGGAGCAAGTCCTCCAGTAGAACGATCACCCCTTCGTCGGCCGTAAGTTGGGGTGTCGCTCCCCTCGCCATCGAACGAACAAATCGACCTAAGACTGGGGGCAACTCTCCCAGCAGGCCGATCACCCCTTCGTCGGCCGTAAGTCGAGGGGTTGTTCCCTTTGCCACCGAATGAACAGATCGACCGTAAGGCTGGGGGCTACTCCCCTAGTAGGCCAATCACCCCTTCGTCGGCCATAAGTCAAGGGGTCGCTCCCCTCGCCACCGAACGAACAGATCGATCGTAGGGCAGGGGCAACTCTCCCAGTAGGCCGATCATCCCTTCGTCATCCGTAAGTCGAGAGGCCAATCCCCTCACCACTGAATGAACAAATCAACCGTAAGGCGGAGGGAAACTCCCCCAGCAGGCCGATCACCCTTTCATCGGCCGTAAGTTGAGGGGCCACTCCCCTCGCCACTGAACGAACAAATCGACCATAAGGCTGGGGGGTAACTCCCCTGGCAGGCCGATCACTCCTTAGTCGGCCATAAGTCGAGGGGCCGCTCCCCTTGCCACCAAACGAATAGATCGACTGTAAGGCTAGAGCAAGTCCTCCAACATGACGATGACTCCTCCGTCGGCCGTAAGTCGAGGGGTCGCTCCCCTCGGTACCGAACGAACAGATCGACCGTAAGACTAGGGGAAACTCTCCCAGCAGGCTGATCACCTCTTCGCCGGTTATAAGTCGAGGGGCCACTCCCCTTGCCATCGAACAAACAGATCGATCGTAAGGCTGGGGGAAACTCCCCCAGCAGGCCGATCACCCCTTTGTCAGCTGTAAGTCAAGCGGTCGCTCCCCTCGCCATCGAATGAACAGATCGATTATAAGGATGGGGCAACTCCCCCAGTAGGCCGATCACCCTTTCGTCGACCGTAAGTCGAGGGGCCACTCCCCTCGCCACCGAACAAACAGATCGACCGTAAGGCTGGGGGCAAGTCTCCTAGCAGGCCGATCACTCCTTCGTCGACCGTAAGCCGAGGGACAACTTCCCTTGCCACCGAACGAACAGATCGATCGTATGGCTGGGGCCACTCCCCCAGCTGGCCGACCTACTCCTTCGTCAGATGTAAGCTGAGGGGCAACTCCCCTTGCCATCAAACGAACAGATCGATCGTAAGGCTAGGGGCACTCCCCCAGCTGGCCGACCCACTCCTTCGTCGGCCGTAAGCCGAGGGGCAACTCCCCTTGACACCGAACGAATAGATCGATCGTAAGGTTAGGGGACACTCCCCCAGCTGGCCGACCCACTCCTTTGTCGGCCATAAGTCGGGGGGCCAACTCCCCTTGCCACCGAACGAACAGATCGGTCATATGGCTAGGGGCCACTCCCCCGGCTGGCCGACCCACTCCTTTGTTGGCCATAAGTCAAGGAGCAACTCCCCTGGCAACCGAACGAATCTCGGACCGACAAATTATTGTCACTAGCCGACTCTGCAAGACGGACCAATTTTACAAAAGGAGGCACTTCTACCCCTCATACTACATCTCCCAGCCACAACCTCAACAATAGTAGAGCTCGGAAGATTGGGGCAATTGATACAACCATTTTGACCGGACCCAGAGGAGCCAAGTCAACCACAACCAGTCAACCAACCTGCTACGGCCTTGGACTTTGGCCCAAGGAACTCATGGGCGGGCCACGCTTCTCCACCCAAGACGAATGCCCAAAAGACTGCCCACTTTCTGTTGTGGAGGAATCGCTCCCCAAATTGAGGGAGCACTTGCCAATCATGGCAGCCACCTTCAAGGCATTCATCCCCTCATCAAACGGGCGGAATTACTGGGGGTCAACATTTCCCCATTTGCACGTCCCCATGAATGATGGCCATAAGGTCCCATCATGGCCCATTACAACGGGGGAATGACTCGCCTATATGAAGGGATGGGAGGAATCATCTCAAGGGGCTGATCTTCGAGATCCACAATGGAGGTATCTCATACAAACTCTAACACCTTCTTCCACCTTTACATACTTCTCCTCCATAGCTCAGCCCGTGGATCGGTGCTTGGTTTCTCTGCGAACCAAGCCCAATCCCACCGAGCACCCATCAGACCATATTTGACTTTGGCATCGGAGGGAAATCATTCAGAACCAAGGTCCGACCCCACTGACGAGCTCTCTTGTCTTTTCAGGGCCAGGAGATCAAGCAGCACCGAGGCTACCCCTCAGCGTCTTCCCAGCCAGAGCCGAGCGCCCTCGTCCCCGAGTCCGCTCGTCTCCACCACCAGAAGGTCGTCGCTTTGCCGAGGCTACCCTTCGGTCCAAGAGACCTAGCGGCACCGAGGCTACCCCGCAGCATCTTCCCAGCTGGAGCCGAGCACCCTCGTCCCCGAGCCCGCTCGTCTCCACCACCGGAAGGTCGTCGTTTTGCTGAGGCTACCCTTTGGTAAGCCGACGCGAGGACATGCGCATCCATCACCGAGCGAACACACCTTCAACCGATCCCGAAGGTGCCACGTGTCCCTTTTTACCACGTTGACCTCCCACCCTCCGGTCAATAATTCAGCGGTGAGAAAACACCCCGAAATATTCATTGAAGTTTTTTTTGGATCCAAAAACCAAAATTGCGAGGGGGGTCACACATCTTTGTAAACCCAACCTGAGATTTTTGCTCCTTAAATTTGTTATAATCTAGAAACCCATGCTGAGAGAATGCCTTGGAAACACATCTTTAGAGAGAGAATGTTTAATGGTTGGTTTTTTTTTGAGAGAGAAGAGTGGCTCTTTGAATTTTCCAGCCAAAATTTGTTCCCCCAGCCTGGCAAAATTTGTTTTCCCACTCAATTTGATTTCACAAAATTCAAAATGCATACCCAAAATTCAAAAGTCCCACTTCCCTCAAAATTTTGTCCTAGTTAGCATGTGCTTGTCCTAGTCATCTTGTCCTAGTAGGACAAAATTCAAAAACATCCCTCATTTGTATAATAGATTTGGAGCTTATTCTCATTGGAATTGTGTCCTATTAATTTTTTTATACATTCTATTTTGTACATCCAATGTAAATGTTGATATTGTCTCCATGTGTTTGATTTTAATGATTGTTGTGATAAATAGTGAGGTGTAATACTCATTGATTTATTTTTATTTCTCTTAAGTATCACCCTAATTATTTATCATTATCGCCTACTCATATGCTTTATCTTCCGCCTTGCAATAGTGGTTATTTTCTCTTCCTCCCACTCTTTTTCAATTTTGATAATGGGAAAGAGAACTAAACATTAGTAATAATTTCTTGCTATCTAAAATTAAAACATTTCCCATAATCATAGCTTCTATTTTTGAACCATTGTATGATTTAGGGGAAGTATTGATATATGAATTGGATTTTATCCCTCAGTCCATTTTTTAGTTATCTTTATTTCATTGAATAATTTGATTCGCACTTGCTTCATTTCCTCCGTGTGTATCACCGTTATATCATGATCATGTGTATTCACTTATGTTTAAGCATCAATGTCTATAATACGCATTCCATATGATGCACACCCCATTACTATGCATTGATACTTCATTTTTTATTTGATTATTTGGACTAATTTGATTGGCATTAACACAGGGGGAGTAAGTATTTAATTTTCAAGCACAATTATTATAATTGTTTATGTTTTTTTGTCATCATCAAAAAGGGGGAGAATGTTGAGTATTAGATCCCCAATTTGGTTTTGATGATGAGAAAACATAATTAATTGTGACTAATCTCCTCGTTTTTGTAGTTAATTAAAGCATCGTCAATATAGATCAAGATATATCAAAAGTGACAATGATTTGAGCCAATGATGCAAGGAAATCATATGATGGACTCAAGGAAATCAAATAGAAGTCTTCAAGGGATTCAATAGGAAGTGAAGAGGATTAACTTGTAATATTTTCATATTCTTTACTTATTTATTAAATTAGAATGTTAAGCCTTGAATAGACTTGCTAGAAACACATTCATGTCACACACAATCCCGTAGTTCATTCATAAATCAATCCTATATGTTAGAACTTATAAAAACTCAAAATGGAGTTTTTCAGCCTAACCAGGTGCCTGGTGCTTGGACCCTAGATGCCTGACGTGCATGTTTCAGAGCTCATTTTAAACCCTGACCTAGACAGACGCCTGACGATGTCTTCCCATGTGTTTACATCGTGCATCAGATGCCTATGTAATGACCATCAAAAGGCTATTTAAGTATGACCCAAAATTTCCAGTAGCTCAGTTTTTACAGTCTGACTGATCATGCGTCTGAAGCTATGGACCCAGATGTCTAGACAGTAGATCAGGCGTCTAGACACCTTCTTCAGATGTCTGTTACTAGTCGTTACACTCATTCTGCAATTCCATACTCACAGGGCCCCAAGTGCCTCACAAGCTTTCTCCAGGCGTCCGGTGACTAGGATTTCTGCCTGTTAAGAGCTGTTTCCAGCATTTAATGCTTGGGATTTTGGTGGGATGTTGTTGGGATTCTTGAGTATTATAAATTAGGCTTTTATGATTTAAGTTTGGAGCTCTACGAACTATTGAAAATCATTTACTCTCTTCTTCAAGTGCATTCAAGGCTATTCAAAGCTTTCATGCCCTAATTTCAACAACTTGTCTCCAAAGCATTCAAAGCTCAATCTTCAAGCAAGATTTGCTTCTCTCTTAAGACAAGTAGTAGTGTTTACATTTCATTTATTAGAGCACTACACACACACCTCATTGCCTCATTCTAGTAAGTTCGTATTCAAGGCATATGGTTGTGTAAATTGATTTCATATTGATGTGTTTCATCTCTCTCTTTCTTTGCTGAGATTACTCTTGGTTTGTGAGAGTGGACCAGTCACGGATTGTGGAAAGTGGCGATAAAGGTTGTATTGGATTTACACTTTTCGGTATTTGGCAAGTGGGATATTAGTGGATACTAACCACTAGTGGGTTTACTAGTGGGTTGTTGGAGTAGGATTCCAGGGAGTCGTGATTTGACTTAGGGGAATCTGAACCATGGTACATCTATTGTTTGTGTTTGCATTTTCTGGGTTATTGTCTCCTTTATTTATTTTCCACACACTTGGTTGCATTAGGGGTTTTAATTAGGTGTAAATTCCTTTTTATTTCATTAAACATTATTCACCACCCTCCAGTGTTTTTTTCCCATAGTTTCAGGTCTTACAATGTTTGCCATTTGAGGGTATTTGTGAGCTAATTAGATCATCTAATTTTTCTTTGCCCTTATTGAATCTAGCAACATTCCTACACAAATCTTCATGTTTGGCCTTAATGGCGGTCTAATTATTTTTTTAAGTCACTATACATATCATTAAAGTCTTAAGTTCTCTTAGCTTCCTCTCATATTCGACATAAAGCTTGCGATACTCTCACTCCCAATCACACTCATCGTCGCTAGAATCACTACTATTAGAGTGTGAGTCATAATATTTTAACTCTCTGTCATCTTTGGCCATGAAGCACATGTATGTACTGTCTTTATTTTCTTCTTCGAATGAGGATGATGATCAGAGCTTCCATCTTTGTCACTACTATCCCATGCGGTAAGGGCCTTCCTTTTTGGCTTTTTGATCTTGTCCTTTCCTTTTCTTTTTTCCTACTGGACAATATCTCTTTAAATGCATTGGCTTGTTGCATTCAAATAAAATATGATCATTAGATAAATTGTTGTTTTAGTTTTGAAACTTATGTGACTTGCGGATTTTTCAAAAACCCTTGGTAATGAGACCTAGTTGCTCTTCGATCTCATCTCTAGACTTCTCCATTTTCGATGTGGATTTGAGGGCTATGCTATTTTCCTTCTTGGCTTTCTCCGATCTTTCTTTTATTGTAGTCTG
This sequence comes from Scilla litardierei, assembly GCA_030789695.1. Classification (NCBI taxonomy): domain Eukaryota; kingdom Viridiplantae; phylum Streptophyta; class Magnoliopsida; order Asparagales; family Asparagaceae; genus Scilla; species Scilla litardierei. Next base: position 165,200,830 of record CM061133.1, read on the forward strand.
TTCTCGTATGCCGTGAGTTTGCAATCAGTTCTTCCAATGTGAGCTCGGATGTCGTTCCCTTCTTCTATGGATGTGGCCTTCCTTTCCTACTAGGGTGTGAGATATTGAAGTAGCTTGGTCACATGGTCTTCTTAGGTGTAGTTCTTGCCAAGACTTGCAAGAGTGTTGATTATCTTGGTGAAGCGGGTGAACATATCATAAATTGGTTCTCCTGGCTTCATTTCAAAGTTTTCATACCAACTAAAATTGAGAGCAACTTTAGAGGATTTAACTTTAGAGTTACATTCACTATGCGAGAATTTTCCAAATTTCATAAGCAGCGGTTGCTCGGGCTTCTCGATAGACTTTCGTGTTGTTGAGAGCACAAAAAAGTGTGTTCATCGCCTTGAAGCTCAATGCAACTTTCTCTTTCTCGGCCTTGGTCCATTCATTTGGTGGCTTCGTTGGCTTCACATATTTATCTCCACCATGGTCCATATGTCATAGGAGATGGACCTAAAATAAATGTGTATGCGATTCTTTCAAGTCTCGTAGTTTGATTCTCGTAGTTTGATTTGGTAAGGAGAGGTAAACGATTAGTATATTACCATTCAGGGTAAATGTCATTTTGTTTGTTGACTCCATCCTTTAACTTGGCTCTGATATCATATGTTAGGACCTCCCTATGGATGCAAGTAGACATTAGAGGAGGGGTGATTGGTGTATAAAACTTCCTCTAGATAATCTACATAAGTTTACAAATAAAGTTATCCATATTAAACTTAATCAACAATTATCACTTAATAAAAGTAGGCAATGGATATAAACAAGCAAGAGATAAAGTAACAATCACAGAAAATACTGAGCAAGCACAACTACGAGAATTACACTGGTTTGGATACCCAAGTCTCACTTGAACTATCCTAATCCAGCCACCTGAGTCCCACTTGGCTAAATCCACAATTTTCCAAATAGTTACAACACCTCTTCCCAAGAGGAATTTACAACACTTCTCTTCTCAAAAGAAAACATACCACATCCACACTTGAGGATTTTCACTTTCGCTTGAAGAATGAATACACTTTTACATATAGCCTTGCTTTTAAGCCGTGTGTAAATTGTGATGGTTATAGTGTTGATCTCTAATGGATGATGAAGTTGAAAGTTTTGAGAGATCAAAAGATCTGGGCAAGAAAGATTTGAAAATCTCTTTTAAGACATAGGCCAATAAAACTTTGAGGGCATTTTAGAAATGCTATAAAACTTGATTTTTTTTTGCTTAGAAATTCATCATAAAAGCCTCTGTAAACTCAGCATATATAAAGTGAAAATCCGTTGAAAATCGTCTCTAAAACCATCCCTCCAACGGATTAAAAAGATAGTTTTTTGTAAATTGCATAACTGTGTTTTTTGTTTGTTGGTAGTCGATTAATGTACAAATAGTAGTTGACTCCCCAAACAATTATAGTCAACTCCCAAAACAACTGTAGCCGACTATTTCATGAAACAGTGAGTTCCCAATGAAAAGTAGTCAACTCCTATTCAAGAAGTAGTCGACTATCTAGCAGATACATGGAAAAGTATTTTAAAAACTTATGAAATGATTTTCAAAATATTTAAAAACATTTTTAAAAAATTTTAAAATCATTTTTACAGTGTTTCCTATGTGTGTGTAAGCTTCTAGCAAGGCCTTAATAAGCTAAGACAAAACAAAGAAAAATACATCAATTACATTTTTACTATAAAGTTCGTTGATGCATTCTTGCTCCCTAACTCTTGGTCATGCTCCAATGATCCATGGCTTCATTTAGCTCATCACTAATCGATTGAGTAATTCATTTGATTTGCATTAAGCTCCTGCACTCAAAGATGTTAGATGCAACATTTGTTCATTATCAAAGCTACATGGGGTAGACTAATATCTCGACAGTATTGTGTTTTTTTTCAAAGTTAAGTTTATTTTTATGAAATCGTGCCAAAGTTCAGACAAAACTTAACATGCAAAAGAAGTAATCTTGGTAAGTAACGTGATTTGTAATTAAAATATTCTTATCTTAAAAAACAAAACATGAAAGTAATACAGCTAAGAATAAGTCTAAACACATTTTGCTTAGAAAATTTGTTCCTTTTCGTGTCCGCATGATAAAGAAGAGTTATGGCCATGTTTGGTAACTGGGGTTGGGGCCAGTGTTGACGATGGCGCCAATTTCACTTTCCATTGGCCAACACAACCACTTAGGCATGTGTGTAAGTGTTGGTGGAGTTCTCTTGAACCGAGCACATGCAACCCCACCCATTTTGGGGTGGTCTTGAGGGGGTAAGCAACCCAGCAAATAGCTGGGGTTGCTCCTGCAGCTCTTCTTCTTTTTGGGAGATAATTTAATTTAAAAAATAATTTTGTTAATAAATTTTAATTAAACTTTATAATTATTTATAAATTAAAATTAATTTTGTTTATAAAGTAAAATTACTCGCTTTTACTCAACACTCAACATTAATTCCCAAACAATTAAAAAGTACTCACATTGCATTTTCTCAAGCTCGCTTTCAAATATTCGTAATACCACAATGCGAATACTAATTGCCATACGGGGCCTATGTTGATATATGTGCCAAAAGCCAAGGTGAGCTAGAGGTGTTACACACAGGAACATGGTATATAAATATATAGAATGCTTATTGAAAACTTTGTAACATGCAAAGACACCTGGGATTTTTGAAATTTTGATAGGAAGGCCGTGCCCCCTCTTTAGCACACATTGGCTCTATCATTGCCAAAATCTACTATTTTGGCAAAACATGTAAATGGTAAAGCTAGTTTTGCCATCTACAATGTGTCCGAAGAACTACTCTCTAATGTTTTAAAAAGGAATAAAGAAAAATAATGGGTAATTTCATGTCTCAAGAAACCATTAAGAAGTGAAACTCTCACGAAAACTATCTTCGGCTATCCAGGCATAAAAATTCTATCGAATAAGCTAAAATGCAACTTTTAATCACTATCTCTCAATCCGTGGGAAGAATCTTCCATACAATTTAATTTTTCTTCACGTATTTGGAGCGCTTTCTTTAAAAATAGAATATCTTATAAGAAAATCTAGATTAAATATCTTTGTACGGTGTTTCATTCTAGTTTAATACCTCATACTATCGTTTTCTAGAACAACACGTCTTGATAGACATTTTATTATATATTTTTCTTAATTTAGAGGGTCATATGTGAGTTTTTATCTACTCAAATCTAAAATAATATAAGATAAATCAGACTTAAGTAATTGCAAATATGGCACAAATTAATAGAAAAACTAACAAAAATTGTTAGAATAAAATAGTACATGTTAAGAAGCGTCAACTCTGGGGGAAGACCCAAGACCTTTATTTGTAGTAGAGGGAGAGCCATACATGGATGAGATACAATTGATATGATCTTATCTATAGATAAGATATAATCTTATTTATTTACAACATGCCCCCTTATCCAGCCATAAGTGTGGATTCTGTCCATGAATACTCTGGGATTCTGAGCATCGTATGAGTCGCACAAAGGGGTGGATGCTTCAGGATACTGAGTTGATGGGATTTGCCTCGCTAAAACTTTGGCTATGGAAAACCATGTAGGAAAAACCATAGCTACGGAAAAAGAGTACAAATTCCCACTAACTCCCCTTGATCTGTACAAGCCCTTAGGTTTTCAGATCTCTTAGGCATTTTTCATCTCTCCTATTTACAACATTCTGAAAATATACACAAATTACAAATATCGCCATCATTAAGCAGCTGCTGAAATCCAAAACTCTGGAGAGGTGTGCTTTGTTTCGTCGCCACTGATGTGATCTCCTCAAAAGTGGAGTAAGCAAGTGTCATGGTCTTCAGATTATGTGGTCAGCTCTAAAAGACCAGCTTCTGTCCCAGCCGTCACTGAGATGTGATGTACCACCAGGTGCACAAAAATACAACATTGGTTTGTTTCTGGAATGGTGAGGGTCTCAGAATGATAGGATGATGTTGCCTTCATAGTTTGTTTGCAGATCTGCAGTAGATGGTCGTCCCACTGTGGGTACCCAGTCTGTGATTTCTCATTATAGGGGTCGGACCTGTAACCTGCATTTGCAAAAGCATAGAGGATAATTCTTTATAATGTAAGTCCAAATCTATCGACCCTTGGAGGAAGCACAAAAGATGCTTAACTCTGGTCTAATGGCACTTTTTAGGTGCCTTACTGTCTCTGGCTAGTGAATCTACTGCAATTGCTATATCGGGAAGTGTGCAGTTAGCCAGGAGTGCACCGATTACACTTAATAAGGAACTTCAGGACCAAGTATATCCTCACCCTCTTCCAGTGAATGGAAGGGGTCTTTTTGTACATCCATTGAGCGTACTACCATAGGTGTACTTATTGGATGACAATGGTCCTTGTAATTTGTTCAACGCACTATAGGCATATGAATTTTAATGTAACATGATTTTATCTTTTTAGATAAATCTGTGAGTCATGACTTAATTTATTTTACCTAGGTCTTCCATTTCGTGCATGATAGTTAGGCTTGAACAAATATTTCGATTTGCTCTTCAGGAGATCCGATGAGATTTAAGTTGTTTAAAACTACGATCTCAAATCATGTCCTTTGCTCTTTATACAGATGCAAAGACAACCCTTAGTATGAACCCTTGCTTTGTCAAGTGATTCTCTTGGTTGTACAATATTTATTATTATTATTATTCTTCTTCTTCAATAGAATAGACGTCCCGAAGTCTATTCAGGCATTTAAAGAAATGTGGAATTAATATTTATCAAGATATCTATAGAGGTATGTCGTCACAACATCCAATAGCAGCATATCAAAAATTTCCTTTGTCAAATCGTAAGGTATTCGCAGTGTATAACTTAGGTAATCGGATGCATCATTTATATATGAGTCATGCTCATTTTAATTTGTGTATTCCCAAGTTTCAACGAAAATATCATTGAGCTATAGGTTGTACCTTATTGTAGGAAGTTATATGCCCTTGAGGCAATTTATCCTAAAAAACATCTTGTTCAAAATATAAATGGTACTAATTATCCTAGTATAAATTCAATGAATTATATACTTGGATAAGTTCCTTAGACTTAAAGTGAGGTCATTACATGTCTAAATGTAAATCTCGATTATGGGAAGTGAATGACCGATAGGAACTTAAGTCTTAAAATGTTTATGGTCATAGATGTGTCGAGAAAAGGATATCGGCACATCGGACAGACCATTGTGTCTTTGTCTTATCCTACAGGGTAATGATGATCTCATAGTCATTCGACCTGGCGAAGTCGGAGACAAGACACAGGTGCTCATTAGAGAATGAGTCCACTAAACGACCCAATGAAGAGTTATTAAATGGTTACACTTTAACTAAACTGTCATTAATAACTCTATAGTGATGATAGGCAAGTTGGTCCTTAAGACTTGAAGTCATTTTACGAACATGTGCGTGAATAATGTCACTTAGATCTATGATCTAGCTTCGAGGCTAGGCCTACTGAAAGGTCTTAGGTTGGGTGACACTTGAAGCATACGAGGTAATTAAATGACTAAGATGGGATTCGTCTCTTCCGTTAAAGGAAAGTTAGTGTCACAGGCTCAGTACGGTTCTTTATGCTAAACCTCGGCCGGGGTAAGTTGTAAGATGTACAACGTGTATATAACAAAGATTGAAGTATGCTGACCGATACTGGCTAGTATGGTTGATGGTTTACCATACCCTATGCCATGCAAGGACATGGTTATGACGAAGGGACTAAAACTGCGATATTCATCACTGACACAGTCAGAGTGATCCCGACGACACTTTTGTCGATGGGTCAATCACGTAATTATGATGCCGAAATAGGGACGACACATGCTACTCGTAGTTACTGTCATCTAGGAGTTTCGAGCCCCAACCTGTAGTATGGTTAGGTTGTAGGGTCTCACACCGAGTTCGATTTGCGTCTTAGTAATAGGAAGAATTTAGGAGGAGTGCACTTTGGTGCCCAAGGATAATTGAAGTCACAAAGAGTTTGTGACATTAATTCGATCTATATTAAATGGGATTTAATAAAATTTTGTGATTTTAGCATCAGCAGAATGTTGTATGGGATTATGGCATATGATGCAAAGAGTTTAAAATATATAGTGTAAAGTGTTTACTAGAATATTTTAAGTAATAAAAGCATAGAAGAAGGTTGCAAGGGTTATTGGGATAGTCCCATTCGAACCCTACTTTCCAATGGTTCGAAAATTGGCTTAATCGAAGTTGTAGAACTCAAGAAACAGGCCGAAAGGCCAGAACTTGGCAAAAGCCCAGTTCTGGCCCAGCCCAGCTTAGGCGGTCGGGTCCAGCCCCGCTAGGCGGGCTGAACCCGCTCGCAAAAGGGGGGCTCTGAGCCCACCCGCACAGCTGGTGGGTCAGACCTGCCCGCCCAGAAGCGGGCGAGCGCCTAGAATGAACTGGGCGCGCCCAGCTATACGATGGGCCCCACCAAGGGGCCCACAGTCTAGAAACCCTAGGAGGGTTTGTGACAGCTATGAAAATGTGAAATTATGACTTTTGCTCAATTTTGAGCAATTGTTTAAGGGGTCAAACGAAGTCAGAATTCATCGCCGTATATTTCTATGCGTTCACTGTTCAAAATCTTCGAAATGATAGGTTGTATCATCTCTGAAGCTCAATAGTGAGAGAGATAAAATTAGTCTGACATAGGACGGGCATAAAATAATGTCCTAAGGGTCCTCCAAAACCCTTCAGTGGTATCAGAGCATTAGGTTTGCATGTGATCTAAGGAATGCGATATTTTAAATGATTGTATGCTTTTTAAGATACATATAAAATCTATTTTGAATTTATGAGATAATGTTAAAAGGAGACCACTTGTAACTTGATGCTTTAAATAATTATTTTATGTTATAAAATCCTTTTAGTAGCATGCAAATATTATATGATGATTTTAAAACAAAGCTTTTGAAAGAAAAATTATGTGATAATTTTCAAGAAACTATTGATTTTTATTAGATAAAATTTTAATGTTTTAACATCATACTTATAATTTAAGTGTTATATTTTAATATTGCATATTATTATTTATAGGATAAATTTTAATATGTTGTGCATGTTTAATAATTATTTGATAGTTATTAAATAGTTAGAAACTTTTTATGCGATATTTAAGTTGATAATTGCATGCTAATTTTATGTGATAAAGTTAGATTATGTTTTATAATGGCCATTCTAAATTCTTGCTTATTATTTGATAATTCAAGAAACCATTTTAGGTTAGCCATTGAAAACTCATTTAAAATTTATGCAATGAATTTTAAAATAACATGCTATGTAATAAATTGTTACAACTTTTAAGATTCCTAATTCTTGATTAGGGTAGCCCCTTTGACGATGATTATTATTTTAATCGTTATAATAATAATTTTCATTAAAAGGCTACACTTTAAAATGTTGTAATTTGTATTTATTAAAATCCTAATAACGATTAGGATAGCACGTTAATACAAATGAACCCTTATAGTTGATAAGGACTTAATAAAAGTTATTAACGAATACTAATAAACATTAAATTTTAAGGATTCCACTAGTTGATAGGATTAACTAGTTCTAATAAAAGCCTTTTAGTTGATGACACACATATAAATGATAAGTTTCCTTCACTAGACCATGACCCGGTCAATGTGCTTGGCAAAGTTTGTTGGATCACCCTAGCTAGACTGGGGATAAGTGATCTTGGCTTAGTCAATTCCCTGGCCATGTCCGCTGGACCGCAAGAACGCGAATCATGATTATGTGACACCATCGACTATACCTAAGTCTAATACGTTAATAATCTTTTTCAAGATAAAACGTAGCCCTCCTTGTTTTGGAGTTTTGGCAACTATATGATTCATGTTATAGTTGTTGAGCACACTCAAGATATGGCATGACAACCTTATAGAAAACAACTTCTTATTACATATGATGTAGTATAGCCTTGACCCAAAGAGTTGTGTCGTGAATACACCGAGCATCGGCATAAGTTAAGATAGACACGAAAACAAGGGTCTGACTAGGCTAGTCATTATGATTTGGATGAGCACACTCATAATCATAAGTGGCTAAGGGTAAAAATATATAGGGAGTCATATATGATATGATTTATGAAGAGTTCATCTACCGACTGCAGAGCCAAACAACTTGTTGAGCACACTCAAGGTTGTGAGACTCAGGGTGGTTGGATCCCTCTCCCATGAAATTTTTAATTAAAATAAATTGTTTATTATTATGGCTTAAAATTCTTTAAAAATAGTAGGATAATATAGTTTAATAAAAACATCTTAAACTATGCAAGAACATATGCTAATTCAATGTCTATTAAAAATACAGTATGGAATCGGGATTAAAATTCATAATCGAGAAGAACATGCTGGATTGGACGAACTACAAGGACTGGCTGAGGAATATCAGGCTGGTCCTCTCGTTAGTCGGGATAAGCTACATACTGACGGAGGACACTCTGGAGAAGCCCGATGAGGATGCCACCAACGAGGAGAAGGAAGCATGCAAGTAGTACCAAAGGGATGTAGAAAAGGCCAGGTGCCTTACTCTGGCCTCAATAACAAATGACTTATAGAGAAAGCTTGAACATATGGATGTTCAGAGTATGCTTTTGAACGCAGAGGAATTATATGGCAAGCCTTGTAGAGCTGCCAGGGTTGAGGTCACCTGCAACCTTTGGGGAGCCAAGATGACGATGGGCCATGTGCAGGATCATGTTATAAAGATGATCGGGTACATAGAGGATGTAGCCCAACTAGGATTTGTCCTCGAAAATGAAATGAGCGTGGATATAATCCTTAGATCTTTGACCCCTGACTTTAACCAGTTCATTACGAGTTTCATAATGAACATCACCGAAGTGGATCTTCCTGGTCTCCTGAACCTGCTATGGCAGTTCGAAGAGATCGAGAAGAAGCCAACAGCGTTGGTTGTCTGCTCTGCCTCTTCTCACCAGCCTAAGGGCAAGGGTAAGAAGAGGCAGACCCCTCAACCTGCGAAAGAGAAGAAGGGGAAGAAGAACAAAGGGGCGCCATCGAAATCTGAGTGCTTCCACTGCCACAAACCGGGTCGGAAGAGGAACTACAAGGTATACCTTGCAGAGAAGAAGGGGCATGGTTATGCCTCTACCTCAGGTACAAATCTTATTTAAGAGCACATAAATTTCCATAAAGCTTTGATACATGGTATATATGAGATACCAGTATGATTAATAAGACATCTGTATACTGTCTGCAGGTGTTTGAAGCAATGGATGGAAGAAGTTCCCGATGCGGTCGGTAATAAGAGTAATCGTTGCTGCTGGGGCCGTCTAGGGACTTCAGAAGATATCAAGAAGTAGTCGATATTTTTTATTTTTGAATAAATGTATCGATGTTTTATTTTAAACAATGATTGAGTGATTGTCACTCAAAGTATCTGTGATGAACAAATTTTCATTCTGGATGAAATCGTTGTCTTTCTGGTATCTTGGTAAATATGCTCTGGTGGAAATATGATTTGTTGTGAATGGTTATTTGCTGTGTATGGCTATCTGAGTTGTTGAGTATATTTTTCCTGAGCTGTCGTGAATGCTTCTGAGTTAATGAGATCAATTGGAGCTGTCGGTATATTTAACTAATCCATAGTAACGAGTAAGTCTCAGGAGCGTATAAATTAGATGTGATCTTAATAATGTGCACGATAAGAATAGTTCTTGTTAGACTACAGTTAATACTTTAAGTTAGAAGATTAATGCAGTTAAAGGAAATAACAGTGTAGGAAGTTTTGATTGAGTTAGTTATCATCAAGACTCACATAGATAGATCTTGATATGACTTATTCGTCAAATCAACCTGACACTAGTACATTCCATTTTAATTAATTCAGCACAAATATACTTAATAAATATTCTAAATAAGATTTAGAAATTTAAGTTGAAGTATTTAACAAGACGGTTCTCAAAGTCAGTAGGAGCGAGAATATTACTTAGTTCCGTTTTTGACTAAGTTCCAAGTTATAAAACTATCTATATGTGACATCAAATCAAAAGAGTTTTGATTATGTCAAAGATATAGAAACTTTGGTGTCATTAATGTACTGGACATAATTGACACGAGAATAATTGGAATATAATGTGACTGACTTGTAGAAATGGTAAACATTATATCGAATTGTATATGCTAATTGTTAGCCATACAAGAAGGAAAATCGTTAGATAAGATCCAAAGACCATTTCAAATGATCACCTCTTTGTGATCGAATGGTGTATTAATAATAAGACTCCATAAACTGCATAATAGATACGTTTTAGCAGATCCCTTTTAGGTTTGACATATGAACGTCCGTAGTGACTGATATGCTATAGCGGTATGAGATACCGAGATAAATAGCCTAAGTGCAAGTGGGAGATGTAGGAAGTTATATGCCCTTGAGGCAATTTATCTTAAGAAACTTCTTGTTCAAAATATAAATGGTACTAATTATCCTAGTATAAATTGTAACGGTCACTTTCCGACCGTACGTATTTTAGCGCGTAGCTGTGTTTCGTGTGCGTTTGGTGTATTTGATTTTTATTACCGCCTTCCGCAATTCAGGCGCATGACCGAACCCCGTTTTCACGATCCTCTCGGAGGCGCGAGCACCCCGGTATTTTCCTACTAATTTTTGGAAGTCGAGGAACCAATCTTCTATAACTTTTTATTATTATTAAAACATTTCATTTTTTATTATGAAATTCTAAGTTCCCTGTACGTTTTAAAACAATTCATCTAAGTAATTAATTATCCTAAAAACAAAAAAAACAAACTCTAACCTAATAATATCCAACTACGTTTTTAAAGGAGAAATCAAATCCTTTTTTTAACTAACTTTATTTATGAGATCTAAACCTAATTGATTTCCTTCACCAAAAATACAAACAACCTGCCACTTCCCACGTCCCCCCTTGACCCACGCCACTAAATAAGTCCCACGTGATTTCTCTCTCCTCTCCCTACGTTAAATAAAACCTATCTCCTTCCTAAAATCCAAGAACCAAGGTCACACAAACACCTCCCAACTTTCTCTGACCATGCGAACCCACGGCCACTCGAATCCGCCGGCATCTTCTGAGATATCACCCATTCCCTCTTGCTCTCCTCCCCTCGGGGGTGATCCGCCACCGCGCTCCGACCGTAAGCCCTCCGGTCTCCCCTACCGTTTCCTCCGCTCCCCATCACCGACATCGAGCCGTCGGCTGCTCCCGTTGCTGACGCTCGCCACGGCCAGCCCTCCACACTGACTGCACCAGCGGCAGTCCCTCCGACGTCCGCTGGATCCACCCCGACGCCGGTGGCCATCAGAATCCGACAGCCATCTCTTTTTGCTGCTGTTCTCCGCAGCGTCGGTGGCCTCCTCTCGCAGCCTCGCTGCTGCCCGCCGGCATCGCCACCAACCTCGCCGTCCAACCCACAGCCTCGACCTCGCTCAGTCCGCCGCCCGTCCACCTCGCACGGTGCCCCACCCTTCGGTAGCGTCGTCCTCTCCCTACCGTCTGCCGCCGTTCTCCCCTCTCGCAGCCTCTTGACGTCAGCGCCTCTCAGCCATTGTTTCGCAGTCGCAGACCCCTCCTTGCTGCCACTCGCTGCTCGCCGTCGTCTACAGTCGTCACTCTCACGTGGACGACACAAGGTAATACGTTATTTTAAATGCATGCATTAGTTATAATATAATATAATTAAGTTAGTATATTGCGTTAGTCAGCCTATAATAATATAACAGTACACTTAGTTAGTTCTCAGTAGGATAATTTGATGATATAGGTTAGTCTTATAATTAAGTTAGTTATAGTTAATAAATATTAGTGTATTAATATTAGCTGCACATAGCTTTCTTTTCGTCAATAATTAGTTAATTTACTAAGGTTATTAGTAAGTTGATTTCATAACATGTATGTTAGTTTTGTTTTTTTTGCTAATAACCATAGTTTCAGAAGTCTTATGTCTTCAAGAAATTCCAAATGGAATCACAGCACCTAGATCTCTGTGTCGATAAGAGAAGTTTTATATTTATGTAAAATGATGAAGAGATGAGCCTTTTTTTGTTTGTAAACTTGGCCCGTAGACCACTATGTCTTTTGTGTATTACATAGACTAGAATTCTTAGTTATTTTGATCTGTCTTGGGATCATTCCCATCATGTATTGAGATTAGTTCCCTTGTCTCACACCCTCTTTAGATTCAAGAATATCACTTCGATAAATGAACAATAAAATGAGACTAATATCCATAACTGAAACAAGAATTTACTGTTATTTACCCTTACATCAATTTGTAACTTTCAATGGACTATAAACCCTGTCCCAATGCCGTCGTCGTGTAGATCCGTTGCGCTACACGCGAAGGGGGAGAGAGCGCCGCTTGCTCGCTATTTTTGTGCATCCACCCCGCTATCCAGAGTTGCCCAGCTACGCTACCCGTGGCCGAGGAGTTGCAGACGACGCCGACGCTTCGCCGTTCAGACCCGACTTCCGCTTGTTGGACGGCATCACGAGGTTGGTTCCCCTAACGAGTAGCAAAACCCACACCGTAGCTAATCAAACCCTAAAACTAAAATTGGACAACTATAACTAAATTTACTTTCAGTACTTGTAAAACGCTGCTCACCGTAGAAAGATCGACAATCGGACAATTTTCTGTGCACATAGGATAGTAGTCGATCTAGGTTGAACGAAACACCAAAAATGTGACTTTGACGAATAGGGTAGTCCCGACAATATAGAAACAAACCCTAAATAGGACTTATTGAAAAACGCGACTTGACACCGTCGACGTGACCCTTTTTCAGACGGACTACCGCGGACGCGACGACTGGACGAGACGCCCCGGACAGACGACACACTCGCCATTACAGGCAAGTGTACCCACTTGCATTTTTGACCGTGCCTTGGTCTAAAATTGTTAGAACTTTCAGACTGTGAGTGTATAGAGCCGGACGTGAAATGATAGCGTCCGGGTCGCCCTGACGACTTAGACTTGACGACGAAGTCTAAGCCCGACAAACAAAAATTTTGACACCGTAGGATTATCTTGTGTGTGCGTGCGTGTGGACACCCTAGAATAACTTTCCCTTACACTTGTCATGTCATGTCCCTGTGATACAAAAAGCCTTCGGGCGTTTCAGATGCTTCCCTAGCGGAAGTGATCTCCGTGATACAAAAAGCCTTCGGGCGTTTCAGATGCTTCCCTAGTGGAAGTGATCTCCGTGATACAAAAAGCCTTCGGGCGTTTCAGATGCTCTCCTTGCGGGAGTGATCTCCGTGATACAAAAAGCCTTCGGGCGTTTCAGATGCTCTCCTTACGGGAGTGATCTCCGTGATACAAAAAGCCTGCGGGCGTTTCAGGTGCTTCCCTAGCGGAAGTGATCTCTGTACTTCTTGTCCTGAGTTCTGGGGTTTGGGGTAAGGTTGAGCGTGCGCACAGGGAGAGGGTCTGATCCCCCTCAACCCGTAAGGCGTGAACCCTTCGTGTCTCACGTGTCGTGTCCTGACCGTCTTGTCTTGTCTAGTTCCGTCTTGTCCTGACACCTTTAGGCTAGTCCCGTAGTTGGTAGCACACGCTACGACTACTACTTGTTACGTTTTACTTTCCTGCTGCGTTACTTTCTTTTGTGTTACTCTGTTATAACCACCGCATGCTAATCAACCAGTAAACCGTTGTTAAAGTTCGGTGCACTTGCAGTAAAGTCTAACCCTTCTTGTAGACTTTACCTGACGTACAGTTCCTTTCTCTTGGGTGTTGTACATCAGGGGCTCAGCCAGAGTTCGTGGACGAGACAGACTCACTGGAGTACGAGGAGCCGAGGACGTCGACCCAGAGTGCGTGCCTAATAAGGACCAGTCCTTGAGGTCTTTCTAGTCGTCACTTTCAGAGGTTACTGCTTTTAGGTTTGCTTTAAAATATTTTGTTGCCATGCTTAGGCTTCTTTTTAGACTTTGTACTCGTTGGATATTATATCTCTAATTTAATGAATGCAACTTCCTTTCTGTACTTTCTGTTGTTTCGAACTTTATAAATGCAAGAACCTGAAACTTTTTAAATGGTACCCCTATAGACGCTTATTGGGTCCGGGCTTCACAGCTCCGGCCTAAGCGGGCCTTAGTCACGCTTCGCCTCCGTCGTGTTGGGAAGCGGGGCATGACATAAATTCAATGAATTATATACTTAGATAATTTCCTTAGACTTAAAGTGAGGTCATTACATATCTAGATATAGATCTCGATTATGGGAAGTGAATGACCGATAGGAACTTAAGTCTTAAAACGTTCATGGTCATAGATGTGTCGAGAAAAGGGTATCGGCACATCGGACAAACCATTGTGTCTTTGTCTTACCCGAAAGGGTAATGCTGATCTCATAGTCATTCGACTTGGCGAAGTCGGATACAAGGCACATATGCTCATTAGAGAATGAGTCCACTGAACGACCCAATGAAGAGTTATTAAATGGTTACACGTTAACTAAACTGTCATTAATAACTCTATAGTGATGATAGGCAAGTTGGTCCTTAAGACTTGAAGTCATACGAACCTGTGAGTGAATAGCGTCACTTAGATTTATGATCTAGCTTTGAGGCTAGGCCTACTGAAAGGTCTTAGGTTGGTGACACTTGAAGCATACGAGGTAAGTAAATGAATAAGAAAGGATTCGTCTCTTGCGTTAAAGGGAAGTTAGTGTCACAGGCTCAGTATGGTTCTTTGTGCTAAACCTCTGTCATGGTACGTTGTAAGATGTACAACGTGTATATCACAAAGACCAAAGTATGTTGACCGATGCTGGCTAGTATGGTTGATGGTTTACCATACCCTAGGCCATGCAGGGTCATAGTTATGACGAAGTGACTAAAACTGCGGTATTCATCACTGACATAGTCAGAGTGATCCCGACGACACTTTTGTCGATGGGTCAATCACGTAATTATGATGCCGAAACAAGGGCAACACCTGCTGCTCGTGGTTACTATCGTCTAGGGTTTTCGAGCTCCAACTCGTAGTATGGTCAGGCTGTAGGGTCTCACATCGAGTTTGATTTGCGTCTTAGTAATAGGAAGAATTTAGGAGGAGTGCACTCGGGTGCACGAGGATAATTGAAGTCACAAAGAGTTTGTGACATTAAGTCAATCTATATTAAATGGAATTTAATAGGGTTGCAAAATTTTGTGATTTTAGCATTAGTAGAATGATGTATGTGATTATGGCATATGATGCAAAGAGTTTAAAATATATAGTTAAGTGTTTATTAGAATATTTTAAGTAATAAAAGCATAGAAAAAGGTTGCAAGGGTTATTGTGATAGTCCCATTCAAACTCTACTTTCCAACGGTTCGAAAATCGGCTCAATCGGAGTTGTAGAACTCAAGAAACGGCCCGAAAGGCCAGAACTGGGCAAAAGCCCAGTTCTGGCCCAGCCCAGCTTGGGCAGGCGGGTCCAGCCCAGCTTGGCAGGCTGGTCCAGCCCAGCTTGGCAGGCTGAACTCGCCCGCAAAGGGGGGACCAGCCTACTGGCAGGCTGGACCTGCCCGCCAAGCAGGCAGGTCTGACCCACCCGCATCAGGCAGGTCTGACCCGCCCGCTTATACAGGCGGGTCAAGCCTGCCTGGGTGGGCTCGACCCAAGGCTGGCTCTGGCTCAAGCCCGCCTGCCTGTGCGGGCGGGCCTCTGAGCCCGCCCGCCCAGAAGCAAGCAGGCCTTTGGGCGTGCCCAGCTATACGATGGGCCCCACCAAGGGGCCCACAGTCCAAAAACCCTAGGAGGGTTTGTGACGGCTACGAAAATGCGATATTGTGACTTTTTGCTCAACTTTGAGCAATTGTTTGAGGGGTCAAACGAAGTCGGAATTCGTCGTCGTTTATTTCTATGCGTTCACCGTTTATAACTCTTCAAAATGATAGGTTGTATCACTTCTAAAGCTCAACGGCGAGTGAGATAAAATTGGTTGAAGTTTAGCCTTTGAGAAAGGCAAACTAACTTAATTTTTCCTCATATTGATTAATAGTCCCACATTGCTCATGTGACGAGCAAGGGGGTCTGGCTCTCTATATAAATTGGGGTCGACACCCCTTAAGAAACTTGCACCAAGTCTCTGAATTGAGTAGCTCCAAAAAGTTTTGAGCACGCTCGATTCAAGAAAAAATAATTCTTTCCTACTTTATTTCTTCCTTTCCTTCACTCGCATTCTAGCAAAACGACGAGAAGGATCAGATTTGATCCGAAGTCTAAGACGTTGGATCGCTCTCAAGTGAAATCTTCTTCGGTAAGTGGTTCAGAGGCGCGGTGTTGGCTTGCTTCGGGTAGATCAGTTCGGGCCGCAAAGGTGACTAGCTTAGGGGAGCAGAAGGCGGTTCGGTACACTTTGCCGATGCAAGCAAAGTTCCGGGTATGTAGTTTAAAAAGCTTTCATTTAATTATATTGTAGTAGTTTAGATATATCTTGGGGTGGTTAGATCCACCTCAAGATAGTAGAGATCTTGGTTAGGGTCTTGAAATCCTTAGGGCTTTCGATAGTTTAACGGTTGTTTTTCGTTGCTTTCTCTTTTTGCTTCTATCGTCCGTCTAACGTAGGACGGGCATAGAATAATGCCCTAAGGGTCCCCCAAAACCCTTCACTTATAGCATACGATTTTGTACTTATTTATTCTTACTTGTGCAATACTTATTTTGTCCACAGGTTTGGCACCTTTTGGTGTCTGGACTTCAGGTCCGAACACTTCACGTTTTATAAGTGAGTCCAGCTCAACTTTTATTGCCTTGTTCCATATTTGGCTAATCTTTATGTTTGCATATTAGCAACGGAGTATGTAACGATATTATATAAGTATCATCGCTTTTGCGATGTAAGTGTCAATATTATACGTAATATATTGTCAAAAATTGTGTTCTTTCTGTCCAACACCTCCCCAGTACGTACAACATTTACTTTCATTTCAGTTTTTCCCGGCATTTCCTCTGTAGTGGATTCTGAGAAGGGTGAGGGT
Organism: Scilla litardierei; assembly: GCA_030789695.1. Classification (NCBI taxonomy): domain Eukaryota; kingdom Viridiplantae; phylum Streptophyta; class Magnoliopsida; order Asparagales; family Asparagaceae; genus Scilla; species Scilla litardierei. Next base: position 165,217,852 of record CM061133.1, read on the forward strand.
ATGGACATGAACTCATTGTCCTATGGTAGTATTGTCTCAAGGTCTCCATGAGTTTTCTTTTTCTTCGATTTTTGTCCATGGAGCCTAGTGGCCTGCCTCTTTTCTGTTGAGGAACAGACACTTTTGCTTCTGGTAGATTGCATCCATTCTCGGAGATGTCAATCCTAGCTGGAGTATTCACATCAGGGATTTGTGATCTGACAATCTTTTGGTTGTCAGTAACTATGTACGATAACCGTTGAATGGTTTTCTTGATTGTGATGTGTAAGGACCCTGACTATGGAAAAAACACTATAGGGGGGTTGAATAGTGTTTATGCAATTTAAAAAATAGTTACACCAATTTAAATTCCTAACCAACAAATAGTTCGAAATAGAAATAAACCCAAAATCAAACAAATGCGAATGCAAGAATGTTTCAAGGGTTCGGATTACCCAAGCCACTTCCCGACTTGTTCCCGGTAACCCTACGTCCCTTCTACCCGGTTAACAACCGGATACTCAAGTTAGAACCCTAAATTGAGGTTTCCTTAAAACCCACTTGTAGCAACCCTACAAGTAAAATCGAAATACAATCGATTGACCTTGACTCCCACAACTTGGGAGCAAGCAAACCATTCTCACAACCCGAGAGTAAATTCAATAAAGAAAGTTATGAAATATGAAATAGAGCAACACTTACAGTCACATATGCCTTGAAGTAAAACTTGAAGGAGAAGTGTGTTAAATGTTGAAAAGACTCTCTTAGAAGAGAGGAAAGCCCTTTCTCTTGACTGCACCAAATGCATAGAAGATATCTCTTTGGATCTAGGTTGGAGAACAAGAAATTGAAGATTGGAGTTCTAGGGCTTTAGGATTTGAGAGCTTTGATCTTGAGAGAATGAAAGCTTGAATCTTTTAGCAAGAGAGTTGATAGATCATTAGCCTCTCAATGGAACAGTAGAGGCTCCTTTTATAGGTTTCTCAAACCCTTCAAACGAAATCAGCAAAAACCCCTTTGAAATCCGTGAGAAAAAACTCAAACGGATAGAATCTGTGCCCGCAACAGTCGACTGTTGAAGAATTCACAGTCGACTGCTGCACAGTCAGAGAGGGTAGGTGAGAATTTATAACGGTAACTTACCACGTGGACAGTCGACTGTTGAACCTACAGGCGACTGTAAATCCTACTACAGGCGATTGGCCGTAAGTTGGGTAAGTTGATGAAATCTGGAAAACTTCTGGGAGAACAGGACAGACGACTGATGAAAAGAAGACAGTCGACTGTTAATCTGAACAGGCGACTGTAATTCCTTCTACAGACGATTGTCAAAACTCTGAGATTTTCCAGAGAGTTGAGTCATCAAATAGGCTCAAGGACAGACGACTGTTGTAGCATTGACAGTCGACTATTCCATTGGACAGTCGACTATAAATCCAACATAAGTCTACTGGCCAGAGTAAACAGAGAAATAGATTTTGGACAAAAGATAGACATGCGACTGATTAATAAAACACAGTCGACTGTCACTTGGACATGTGCCTGTGAATCGTTCATAAGTCGCTTATGAAAGTTAAAGCTGAGAAGCCCAAAAACAAAGTTTGTGCATAACATGCGACTGTAGAACAAAACACTGTCGACTATTTTGAGACAGGCGATTGTAAAACATTCAGCAGTCGACTGTTATAATCATGATATGCACTATCTGTTAGAAATAAATTGGAGTCTAAGGAAGGTTGATCTAATGATATCCTAAGACTGAAATGAAGATGTGTGTGTGCTCCAACAATGTTCTACTTCTAATCTACATACTATAAGAGGAATATGAAAGTTACATTTGACGAACTCTCTCTTCTATCCAACGCATGAGCTTGAAGTCTTCTAGGAGCTTCAATCACCATATATGATCATCCAATCCATTTCATTTGCTTACAATGATCTTTGAGATTCATCCATTGCAAGTAAATCTTCATAATAAGCTTAGACAATGGATTAACTGCAAAATAGGGGATTCGTCACAAGTACGTATGTTTGCTCATCATTAACACCAAGTAGGGAGAAGTCCAATACTCAACATTATCCCCCTTTTTGATGATGACAAACAAACATAAACAAAAAGATAAATAATTGTGCTTAAAGACCCCCTACATAGATGCCAATCAAGTTAGTCAATACATATTAGGGCATCTATATATATCAATAAAGCAAATGAGTAAGATATGCATGAGTGAAATAAATTCATGAAATCTAGGATTTAAAATCCATATTAATTGTATCTTACTCCCCCTGAATCTAAGGCAACTTCAAACTTAGATTCAAGTGTTTTTAGTATATATATTTAGCACATTCATTATGAATCTATATGTTTATTTCTCTCCCCCTATGGCATTATCCAAAAGGTGGGAGTTAAATAACAACAACAATCGTGCTAAATAAGAACTAGTAACAAATACAAGAGTTTAAAGATATATAAATCAAAACTCATAAGACCATATCATAAACTTGGGTGATCAGAGGAATGGGGGTCCAATATCAACATTTGAGATACACGAAGAAAACATATTTTCTCAAATCACATCACATGAAGAATACAGCATATACGGAGACAATATCTCAAAATTCACACAGATATGATAAGCAATTATACATTGTGTGGAATATACAAAGAATCTGCAACTTCATACATACATACATACATACATACATACATACATACATACATACATATATATAAGGCCACATGAGTACAAGTCATATGAACATCACCATGTCCATCAAAATGATCAAAAATACATCATGATAATCATATATCATCACTACACAAAATATCCATCATACATACACCACTCAAAAACAAAAAAAATCTACGAGTGAGTGTCTCCAGGTGCAGCAGCAAAGGAAATTGTCTATGGATCAACGGGGGTATCCTCTGGAGGAGAAGCAGCAGCAGCAACACCCTGAGTAGCAGCTACGCCAGGGTGCAAGATAATCTCGGTGATGATAGGAGGTGGAGGCTGATGAGGCTGAGGAGGAACAAATCGCCTGAGGTGCTCAGGGAAGGGCATACCCTGATGCTGGAACGACAAAAACACCAACTCATACAGACCAGAAACTATCTCAAACAGAATGTTATGAGAGGATGGAGCAGATGTAGATGGCTGGTTAGCAAGAGGAACCGTGGAGGAAGACGGAGCAGATGTGGATTTCCTCTTCTTAGATGCAGACTGCAGAGCTGAAGAGGACTTCGACTTTACAGAAGCATCGAGAAGAGGAGCAAAAGGCAGGGGCTCAAATGGAGTCAAATCAATCCTAAAATGACGAAAAACAAGTGTGAGACGACCACCATAGGGAATGTGGGAGGAAGCAGTAGCAAACTCGACCTTGTCCATCCTATCAAGGAGGACATCAGCCCAGTTCACTGACATGCCGGAAAAGATCGCCTACATACACCTAAGAATCTCATGGGAAGGCTGATCTTAAGATCCATATTTCGGCAGGATGCTGGACTTCACCACAAGGTGAACAGCCCAACCCCTCGCCGAGAACATGAACGACCGAACACCAGAAGTGAGAGCAGAGTGTATCTCACGGAACATGTCCCGGAGGACAGACAGATCAAGCTCATCAACATCTGAAATGGAAATATCAGCAGGAAGGGATCCAGTGGAGGAAATCCTAAGAATGGTCCCTAAAAGAGCAGGATCAATGCAAATGGGGGTCCCCTGGACAACAATGTCAATAACTCCAGTGGTAGCATACTCACCGTGAATGTGGTTAGCATAGCAAAGCTTAACCAAAAATGGATAAGCACGAGGAGACTCGCTCTGAAAGAAGCGAAAGAGGTCAGCCAAACAGGTAGCAGAAAGGATCTCAGATAATCTCTCAGCGGTGAAAGCGGGAAAGACAATGAATCGCTCTCTAAGAAGTTTGATCCCGATGAGAGAGTAAAATTTTGCCAAGCACAAATCATCTTGGCAAATAGGAATGAGAGGGTCAGCAGGTGGCATGACAGGGGTTTCTTCTTCGGAGCTCGACACAGAGGGTGAAGGAGGAGCCTCAGCGCAAGGCTCATTGATGCGAATACCAACAGGCTTGCGCTGACGCTTGACGAGGTGCTCAGCTTCAGATGAAGAAGACCCAGAAGAAGGAGAATAACCCCGCGAAGAGGAGCGAGAGGGAGAATCGGCTTTCTTGATTCGGGCCTTATAGGGTTGTTTGTTTTTGGCAGTGGTAGGTTTGGGGACCCTAGGGCACTTAGAAGCAATCGCTTCCCCTTGTTCTTGGTTTTGGGAGCCATTTCACAATCAAATGAACAGAAGGGAGATCGACAGGAGATGTGAACAAAAATCGCACCAGAGAGACAACGAAAGAAAGAACCAACGAGAGGACATCAAACCCATTCGAAAGGCACGAAGAGACAATCGAGGTCCGAGCGATGTAATCGATAGGTGAGATGACAGAAAATCACTGGAGGAGCGATTGCCTGAGGGTTTGAGTCAGGGGAGACGAAACGGTTTCAATCGGAGGAGAGAGAGTCAGACGATTGAAATGAATTCTCTCGATGAAATATCGAAGGGGCAAATGAATCTGGGCCGTTGGATCAAAGAATCGACGGCTCAGATCAAATGAGCGAACCGCCACAATAGGAGACAATTGACTGATGAACAATATTCAGTCGATTAGTTGAAGTGATAAGAGATAAGCTTAGGTGGACAGACAGTCGACTGTTGAGTAACTTATAGTCACATGTTCGTAGGACAGTCGACTGTAATATACTCATCAGTCGACTGACTGAGAATCAAAAAAATTGATGATAAAACAGAGACTACTGACGAAATAGACAGGCGCCTCATGACTAAAATGCAGTCGCCTGTTGATCCAACAGTCGACTGTAAATTTGGCATCAGTCGCCTGGGCGAAAGATACAGTCTGCTGACAGAGAAGATAACGTGGGGCAGTCGACTGTCGAAGGAAAGACAGTCGTCTGTCCTGGTCCAAAAATGCACAGTAAGGTTAAAAACCAGAGGATATGTACAACTCGCCCTGGGACCTATACTCTAACTTAAACTCATCATAAAATCAATATCAAATGATAAATCATTTATAACATAAATCTCTTAAAACAATCTGAAAACTCATGTAATCACAGAAATCTCAATAGCATTTCTTAAAACCAATATATGATATATCAAATGAAGAGAGGCAACATGATGATATGAGTTCAAAAGAAGTTATAACAAGTAAGTTGAACTCCTAAATTTCAGATTCACCCATAATTCCTAATTCTCCACGCAAATCTTCTTTAAGAGGTTTTGTGAAGATGTCGGCAATTTGTTTTTGGGTTTCAATGTACTCTAAGATGATGTCCTTCTTAGCTACATGATCATTGATAAAGTGGTATCTCACATCTATATGTTTGGTACGGGAGTGATGTACCGGATTCTTGAAAAGACATATAGCACTTTGGTTATCAACCATAATCGGGCAAGTATCACAATTGACACCATAGTCCTTGAGAGTGTGTCTCATCGAAAGAACTTGTGCACATGCAAGACCCGCGGCAATATATTCCGCTTCAGTCGTGGATAATGATACCGAGTTCTGTTTCTCGGAGAACCAAGAGACTAAGGAATTTCCTAGGAAATGGCAAGTGCCACTAGTACTTTTCCTATCGGATTTGCATCCAGTAAAGTCGGCATCACTATATGAGATTAACTCATATGTGCTAGATTTAGGGTAAAGTAACCCATAATCTAGTGAATGATTGAGATAACGAAAAATTCGTTTAACCGCAATCAAGTGTGACTCTTTAGGTCTAGCTTGATATCTAGCACACAAGCATACGGAAAACATGATATCGGGCCCACTAGTAGTTAAATAAAGTAAGCTACCGATCATACCTCGATATATACGAACGTCTACATCTTTTCCGTTTTCATCCTTGTGTAGATGGGTTGTCGTACTCATGGAAGTCCTTTTGCTTGAAGACGATTCCATCTCGAATCGCTTGATAAGCTCCCCTGTGTACTTGGTTTGATGTATGAAAGTCACATCCTTCATTTGTCGAATTTGCAATCCAAGGAAATAGTTGAGCTCACCCATGTGGCTCATCTCGAATTCATCCTTCATGGACTTAGAAAATTATTGACAAAGATTAAAGTTTGTAGAACCAAATATTATATCGTCTACATAAACTTGAATCAATAGGATGTCATTTTCATAATGCTTAATGAAAAGTGTTGAATTAACTTCACCCATTTTAAAACCTAAACCCAAAAGAAAGATCTTGAGTCGATCATACCAAGCTCTAGGAGCTTGTCTCAACCCATACAACGCTTTCTTAAGTTTGAAAACATGGTTTGGAAATTTTTCATGAATGAAACCGGGAGGTTGAGAAACATACATTTCTTCATTGACAATACTATTTAAAAATTCACTTTTAACATCCATTTGAAATAATTTGAAATTCTTATGAGATGCAAAAGATAAAAGCAATCTAATAGCTTCTAATCTAGCTACGGGGGCAAAGGATTCTTCGAAATCGATACCTTCCTCTTGCCGGGAGCCTTGAGCTACTAACCTTGCTTTGTTCATTGTGATGACCTCGTTCTCATCGGTCTTGTTCTTGAAGATCCATTTGGTCCCAATAACTTGATGACCACTTGGAAGAGGAACGAGCTCCCAAACTTCATTTCTCTCGAAGTGCATTTGTTCTTCTTCCATTGCCACTATCCAAGAGCTATCCTCACAAGATTATTGGATGTTCTTTGGCTCAATGGTAGAGAAAAATGCGCAATGAGAGAATTCTTCAATTCTTGACCTCGTTCGAACACCCAAACCAATATCTCCAATAATTTGGTCATGTGGATGGTTTAGAATGGTTAGGTAAGCTTTGGGTATTCATGTATCACTTGGAACATCTTCAACAATCTCATTAGTAGTGTTAGTCTCAATAATTGAATCATTAATCTTGACATTACTAAGTGAATCACATATAGCATTTACACTATCATCAATAACATGAGGAAAATCAAAATCTTCATAAAATGATACGTGTAGTGATTCCTCGATCGTTGAAGAGGTTTTGTTGTATATCCGGTAGGCTTTGCTACGTGTGGAAAAATTTATCTAAATTACCAAAGGTGTTCTTGATAAAACATTTTGAACCAAAAACTCGAAAATATTTAACTTGAGGCTTTTTGTCATAAAATAACTCAAAACAAGTTTTGTTCGTTCGGGGTCTCACTAGGATCCTATGGAGCACATAACCTGCCATTTGCACCGCTTTTGTCCAAAATTGTAGTCCAAGATGACTATCATGGAGCATAGTACGAGCACACTCAATAAGAGTCCTATTCTTTCTCTCTACAACACCATTTTATGGTGGTGCCTGAGGAAAAGAAAATTTGTGAGTTATCCCGGTGTCATCACAAAATTTTGTAAAAGACTCATTCTCAAATTCTCCTCCATGATCACTATAGATGGTGATAATGGTGGATCCTAAGAGATTCTGAATCTTCTTTGTAAATATGGTAAACTCTTTAAAAGCTTCATTCTTATTAGTTAAGAATGAAACCCAAGTAAATCTTGAGAAGTCGTCAACGACAACTAATCCATAATGAGCATTGCCCAAAGAAACGGTTCTAGTTGGTCCAAACAAATCTAGATGAAGTAGTTCTAGGGGCCTCTTAGAAGTAATGCCTTCTTTAAGCTTAAAAGATGATTTACTAAGTTTACCTCTTTGATATGAATCACAAAAGTTTTTCTTACTAAAAGCAATTTTTGGAAAACCTTTGACTAGATCATGCTTAGCTAACTATATAAGTGCTTGAAATGAACATGACCAAAATGGCGATGCCATAATAGTTGGTCATTTGTATTAGCAACTAAGCAATGTTCTACGGTTTTAGGCAAGCTCAAATAATAAATATTTTTACGCCTAATACCGGTGCATAAGACATGTGAATTAGAATCAACAATTTTACACAATCCTTCTCCAAAGTTAACCTTGTAACATGTGTCACAAAGTTGACTAATGAAAATGAGATTGTGACATAAACCACTAACTAGAAATACATTAGTAATTAAAGGTTTGGAGGAGTTTTCGACTATACCTACTCCAATGATGGTTCCCTTTTGGTTACCTCCAAAGGTGACCATTGCACCATTCTTGATGCTAATCACTTCGACGAGTAATGAAGGATCTCCCGTCATGTGTTTGGAGCAACCACTGTCGAGAATCCATCCTTTCCTTTTAGAGCTAGTTTAACCTTTAAAGCTCTCTTTCTTTCTCTTGGGTACATACATAGTATACCATAAGCTTATGGTATCCAATCTTTGTTGGGTCCAAGGGGATTAGCCCTTTGGAAGCCAAGTTCAAGTGGACTTCCGCTTTCCAACGTAATTACCATTATTAATAACATCATGAAAATAGGAATCAATATATGCATTCCTATCATTTAAGATAGTGTTCTTAGGACCCCAAATGGTGTATGTTTTGGGAGTCCTTTTCCTAGTTGCATGCATAGTTGTTAGATTTTTATGTGGTGCATGCTTCTTAGGGACATGGTTTCTAGCATAAAAATGAGGTGGTGGATATGCATTGGACATACGAGGATTATATGTATGCTTGGGAACATACATGTTGTATGAAACATATGGGTCATGCATGACATGTGGAGGATGTGCATACATGTAAGAATGATGCGCATGAGCATATGGGTGTATAGAAGCACGAACATGAGTATTTCTCATGTGTGAATTTGAACGTGTCCATGTGTGTGGAGCATAGAAAGTGTCATGAGTATCCACTTGTGAAGTAGGATATTTCCTACGTGGATGAAGGTTTGTGTACATGTAAGCATAGCTTCTCTTTTGGTTTCCACCCTTAGTGGGTTTCTTGCCAAAAGGAAGAGACGGTGAAGTGGCGACTTTCTTGGTAGGTTTGCTACATATAGTGTCATTGAAACCACTTGTGGATGCATCGAAGGATGGCCTCACAAAGTCTATAGTGACACCACTATAGAAGGTGCGAGCATTGGATGCATTTGCTTCCACAAAACCAAGACCAACACGATGTGTGGCCGGAAATTGGTTTGCTAGCAAATCGTCCAATTGTCCTTTTCCCTTATTGAATCTCATAATACGGGAGGACATGAGCTCATATTTCTCCTTAAGAGAAGAAATGTTGGTATCCAAGGTGGACACCCGTGCTTTGAGCTCGTGCACTTGGATTTTAAGAGAATCGTTCTCTAGACCCAATTGTGTGTGTCGTGAAACTAGATCACTATTATCCTTAGGCTGTGTTTGATCTAGTTGAGATTTGAGGGTATTCACCTAATTTCTCAAAGTGACATTTTGAGAAGCTAAATTTGCTTTCTCAAGGATTAAAGTATCAACAATGATGTCATTGTTGGTAATGCATGGAATGGATGGATTGCTAACATTCAATTTCTTTAAACTAGTATATCTAAGCATTAAAGATTGATACCTAGCAAATAATTCTTCATTAGCAATACGCAATTCATCCATAGTTACCTCGGTATCATCCATGTTGGAATCACTTTCATCGGAGAGTGAATCTTCTCGGGCCATGAAACACATGTGTGCACTTTCACCTTTCTTATCATCGGATTCGCTTGATGAGTCTTCACTTGAATCATCGAATGTACCAACTGTTGAGTATTGGTGTTGCATACCAATCTTATTTTGATGATGATCACAACATTATGTTGTTGCTAATGAATCTCATGTTTTAGTCTCTCGGTTTATTTCAAGGATATCTTTCTTGGAGACTAATCACTTGGTGTAAGGATGGACATCATGTGAAGAAGGACCAAATTTTGGACTCTAAGAGTGCCAATGCTTGGAGATGGTGGAGAGCATTCAAGGCATCTAGATTGAAGACTTAGATTCTTTGAGAAGCATTATAATCCATGGAATTTACTTTATTGCTTTCTCTCTCTTTTGAGTCTAGGTTATTGTAATGCCTTGTTAGATGGTTTACTTATCATGCATATGCATTTAACCATCTTAGTGAACCTTAGGATTATCATAGAATCCAACCTAATAGGTTCACTCTGTCCAAAGACTCATTTGGAGTCTCTGGCTTTCCATCAGTCGCCTGTTGAGGGAAACACAGTCGACTGGGTGATTTCCAGTCGCCTGTAGATCCTTCTACAGTCGCCTGATTTGCACAGCTCAAGTCAAGATTTCAATTGACTCAAACTTGAGCTTTACGCACAGTCATCTGTCATTCAGTTTACAGTCGCCTGTATACTTACAACCGCCTGAAAATTTGCCAACAGTTGCCAGTCTAGCGTAAGTGCAATCTCTGCATCTCTCTGTCCTCTCTCCATTTTATTCTCCAGACGACTGATGAAGAATGTACAGTCGCCTGACTATTTGACAATCGACTGTAATATTAACATCAGTCGCCTGTGCGAAGAATTGGAGAAAGAGTGCAGCTCTCTGTTTCGTTCCATCCCCTGCAGCAGTCGTCTGCTGAAGGATTAACAGGCGCATGTCCTGTTTGTCAGTCGACTGTATTGACTTCGTCAGTCGACTGTCTTGGCTCAGATTATAGCTGTTGGATATTTTCTAGCCGTTGATCAGTCGATTGTCTTTTGATCAAGAGTCGAATGTTCCTGTCGTTTTCACCCTGTTTCTAGCCGTTGCAGATTTGTTCATTTGGCTGTTTCTTTGGGTTTTTGGGCTTGATATAGGATTCCTATATATATGAGTGTGCGGCCATCACTTGAGAACTCTTGACAACACTTGATAACTCTTGACTCTATAGAAAATCTCATGAGATCAATAAGCTACTCTCAAGCTCCCTCATTTCCCTCTATTGAGCACTCATCTTTCTTCATGCATTGAAGTCCAGCTCAAGGGAAATCATCCAAGTGCTTTCAAGCATATTCCAACACTTGGAGATCCTCTTCCATGCCTTGCATTCATTCATGAGTAAGCATCTCAAGGCATATGTAAGAGTATTTACTTTACTTGGTGTAATTTATTTTCATATTTCTCTTTGTGGGATTAGGATACTCTCTTTGTGGGAGTTTCTCTCTTTGTGGGAGGTTGTCTCTTTGTGGGACTAGGGAATTCTCTTTGTGGGAATTAACTCTCTTTGTGGGAGTTCTAGTGTCCTAGTGTAGAGCTAACCCAAATTCTCTGAGTGGGAGTTAGTGATTCTCTGTGTGGGAGTCTTGATCCTCGTGTAGGATTGGTTGGGTCCTTGTGTAGGGCATAAATCCTCTGTGTGGGGTATCTCCTAGTGAGATTCGTATTCACTTCTCTGTGTGAGAATAGAGTGAATATTGGTGTGGCTGGATGTACCCAAGTTTGGGGAACCAGGGTAAAACTTTGTGTTTGCGTTTGGATTGATTGTGCCTTTTAATTCCTCTTGCATTTATAATTCTGCATTTGCAAGCTAAATTTTAATTGGACAATTTTATTGCCATTACACTATTCACCCCTATCTAGTGTGTGTTGTTAGTATTGCAAGGGTTAGACGATCCCTACAATTGGTATCAGAGTGAGGTTAAAGTATACTGCAACCATGGCATTCAACGCCTCATCCGCGTCTCATGAAGAAGGTAACTCAACCGTTCGACCCCGCTCTTCAACAAAACCAACTACCCGAGTTGGAAGATCAGGATGATGATCTACATGGAGGGTCAAGACCTATGATACATCACAGAGGTGCCATTTGAGAAGCCCACTACTCCCACGGCTTCAAGGACAAAGGCTGAGAAGGACTTGATCAAGTTCAATGCGAGAGCTATGAATGCATTACATTGCGCTCCCTCAGCGAGTTCAACCACATCTCCATGTGCAAAACGGCCAACGATATTTGGCATACCTTGGAGATTTGTCATGAAGGGACAACGAAGGTAAAGAAATCTAAACAAACTGTATTTAGATCTAAATATGAAATGTTTAAGATGCAGGAAGGCGAAAGCATTTCAGAGATGTTCACAAGGTTCACTGAGATCGTGAACGCTTTGGAGGGACTCGGGAAGATGATTTCCCAAGAGGATCGTGTAGAGAAGATCCTTGACTCTCTCACACCTCGTTGGGAGTCAAAGGCCAACGGAATTTTGGAGTCATATGACACGTCCAAATATACCGTTGAGGAGTGCATTGGTAATCTCATGGCGTATGAAGTGAATCTTCAACACAAGAAGGAGATTCAACCAACAAAGCCCGAGAAGCTAGAGAAGCAAAAGGGGGTTGCATTCCATGCCAAGGAGGAGCCAATCAAGTGGAGGAGAAAATTCCATCGAGAAGCTCCTAGTGAAGAAGATGAGCAAGAAGATGCAAGTGGAGAAGAAATTGAGGAGCTTGCCGAGCAATTCAAAGCATTCCTCAAATGCAAGCAAGGTAAGTCTTTGTCAAAGTTTGCCTCCACTAACAAGGTTCCTACTTGTTACACTTACAGTGGAAAAGGTCACTTGTCCACCGAATGCCCTTCCAAACCCAACAAAGAAACTTACAAGGGTAAAGGGAAGAAGCATTGGAAAGGAAGGTCCAAGTCCAAAAATCACAAAAAGGGACTTGTCGGGACCTTTGATGATTCGAGTGAGGACACTTCGAGTAACGAAGAAGAGGATACAAAGGAGGATGCTCACGCATGCTTTGCAGCCATTGATGGTCCTATACCAATCCCCTCCGGATTAAATGAAAAAGAGTTGGATGCTTGGCTTGACGCATACAATTCCTATGAGGATTCGTGCCTCATGGCTATGGAGGAGATGTCGTCATCAAGCTCTTGCAAGGATGATGATGTTGTTGTTGAGATCAAGAAGGAAAAGATCTCATATGAGGAGCTCAAGATCAACTTTGACTTGGTCTCTGAAAAGGCTAGTAAGTGCATCAACTCTTACAATAGATTAAAAGCAAAATATGAGATTGCTAAGAGTAGATTGCATGAACTAGGTATTGCAAGTGTAATTCATGATGAAAGGCATGTGTATGACACTTGTGAGAGAGACACACTTCTCTCTCAAGTTAAGGAATTGAGCTTTTCTAATGAAAATCTCGTTGCTCAAAACCTTAGCTTAGATGCTCACATTCAACAACTTACGTTGAAATGTGAAGAGGAATCCCGAAAGCTCATAAGCTTTATGTATTCTAGGGATTCACTCCACGATTTGTTGGAAAAACAACATCCGACAAATCATAGAGGAGGTTTGGGTTATATTCAAAATGTGGTTCCCAACCCCACCTCTAATTCCTCTTTTGGTGCAAATACAAGAAATATTGCTAAAGCACCTAAGAAGAATCATCATGCTTTCTTGTACAACTAGAACACCAACAAGAAGCATGTAGATCACGAGGTAAGAAGGAAGGATGAAAAATCTTCATTTTTTTCTAAGAAGCAAAATCCTCATTTTTTGCATGCTAAGAAATTTATTTCTACACCTAAGCATGCCACATCCTTCCCTCTTGCAAAGGCAAAACCCTTGCCTAGGAAATCCTTGAGATTATGGATTCCCACTAAAGTTAGTGTGCAAGAGAGAGATAGTTACATCAACTCTCTAGTTAGGGATGTGATCACCTCGTGTGATTACGTTAGGAAATCAAACTCCTCTTGGCTTTGGTTACCGAATGTTTAGGTTCATCACACATATGCATATTGCATGGGTATTGCGCTTCTATGTTTATTTTAAGCATACCCATTGATTGTGTGTGTTTCATGATTTTGAACATATTTTCAAATCTATTTCTTTTCATGAAAATGGGGACCTTGGGGTTTATTGACATGCATGCATTTTTGAACCATGTGTATGTCAATAGGGGAGTTAATAGATTATGTGTTTAAATTATTTTAAGACATATTTTAACTCTCATTTCGAAGGTTATTTGAGATCATTATTTACATTTGGTTATTTTGGGTATCAAACCAAACCTCTTGTTTATTGCCAACATGTTTCATGTTTCATTGTTTCTGGCAATATCCGTGTGTATCATTGAAGCTTGATTTTTCCATATCTATTGCTTTGATACACTTTAGGCCCATGGCTCCATTAATTATTGTATTAGATCCTAGAAGTCAAAAGTTGACCATTTCTATGATCTAGGGGAGCATGGGATAGTGAATTGATACCCACTAATTTTTTAAATTTGGTATCATACATATCTTTCTTTTCTTGCATATTGACACATGACAAAGGGGGGTATTTTTTGATGTCCACCTTTTTGACGATGTCAAGGGGGAGAGATATATGCATTATGTAATCATATCTATAGGGGAGAGATATATACATATGCATATGGGGAGAGATATCTATATAGGGAGAGATACATGGGATTAGATAAACCATTCATGTTTGCGTGCTTTATACTTTGCAATTGGTTTGTGTAATCCATGCCTATTATATGTCACTATGTTGTTATTGGTATTATGAGTATTTACCTTTGTGTAGCTCATTATGTAATTAGTGCATATAAGTAGGGGGAGATCATTAGCATTGTACTTCAATTCTTTATTATTTACATAATGTGTGTCATCATCAAAAAGGGGAAGATTGTTGAGTATTGGTGTTGCATACCAATCTTATTTTGATGATGATCACAACATTATGTTGTTGCTAATGAATCTCATGTTTTAGTCTCTCCGTTTATTTCAAGGATATCTTTCTTGTAGACTAATCACTTGGTGTAAGGATGGACATCATGTGAAGAAGGACCAAAGTTTGGACTCTAAGAGTGCCAAAGCTTGGAGATGGTGGAGAGCATTTAAGGCATCTAGATTGAAGACTTAGATTCTTTGAGAAGCATTGTAATCCATGTAATTTACTTTATTGCTTTCTCTCTCTTTTGAGTCTAGGTTATTGTAATGCCTTGTTAGATGGTTTACTTATCATGCATATGCATTTAACCATCTTAGTGAACCTTAGGATTATCATAGAATCCAACCTAATAGGTTCACTATGTCTAAAGACTCATTTGGAGTCTCTGGCTTTCCATCAGTCGCCTGTTGAGGGAAACACAGTCGACTGGGTGATTTCCAGTCGCCTGTTGATCCTTCTACAGTCGCCTGATTTGTACAGATCAAGTCAAGATTTCAATTGACTCAAACTTGAGCTTTACACACAGTCGTCTGTCAATCAGTTTACAGTCGCCTGTATACTTACAGCCGCCTCAAAATTGGCCAACAGTCGCCTGTCTAGCGTAAGTGCAATCTCTGCATCTCTCTGTCTTCTCTCCATTTTATTCTGCAGACGACTGATGAAGAATGTACAGTCGCCTGACTATTTGACAGTCGACTGTAATATTAACATCAGTCACATGTGCGAAGAATTGGAGAAAGAGTGCAGATCTATGTTTCGTTCCATCCCCTGCAGCAGTCGTCTGCTGAAGGATTAACAGGCGCATGTCCTATTTGTTAGTCGACTGTATTGACTTCGTCAGTCGACTGTCCTGGCTCAGATTATAGCCGTTGGATATTTTCTAGCCGTTGATCAGTCGACTGTCTTTTGATCAACAGTCGATTGTTCCTGTCATTTTCACCCTGTTTCTAGCCGTTGCAGATTTGTTCATTTGGCTGTTTCTTTGGGTTTTTGGGCTTGATATAGGATTCCTATGTATATGAGTGTGCTGCCATCACTTGAGAACTCTTGACAACACTTGATAACTCTTGACTCTATAGAAAATCTCATGAGATCAATAAGCTACTCTCAAGCTCCCTCATTTCCCTCTATTGAGCACTCATCTTTCTTCATGCATTGAAGTCCAGCTCAAGGGAAATCACCCAAGTGCTTTCAAGCATATTCCAACACTTGGAGATCCTCTTCCATGCCTTGCATTCATTCATGAGTAAGATCTCAAGGCATAGGTAATAGTATTTACTTTACTTGGTGTAATTTGTTTTCCTATTTCTCTTTGTGGGATTAGGATACTCTCTTTGTGGGAGTTTCTCTCTTTGTGGGAGGTTGTCTCTTTGTGGGACTAGGGAATTCTCTTTGTGGGAATTAACTCTCTTTGTGGGAGTTCTAGTGTCCTAGTGTAGGGCTAACCCTAATTCTCTGAGTGGGAGTTAGTGATTCTCTGTGTGGGAGTCTTGATCCTCGTGTAGGATTGGTTGGGTCCTTGTGTAGGGCATAAATCCTCTGTGTGGGGTATCTCCTAGTGAGATTTGTATTCACTTCTCTGTGTGGGAATATAGTGAATATTGGTGTGGCTGGATATACCCAAGTTTAGGGAACCAGGGTAAAGCTTTGTGTTTGCGTTTGGATTGATTGTGCCTTTTAATTCCTCTTGCATTTATAATTCCGCATTTGCAAGTTAAATTTTAATTGGACAATTTTATTTCCATTACACTATTCACCCCCCTCTAGTGTGTGTTGTTAGTATTGTAAGGGTTAGACTATCCCTACACCAACTAGTCCTTTCTTCTTGTCTTTCCTATTCTTGTCGGACTTGTGGTACTTCAGAGCCTTCCACTTCTCTTTGTTTCGTAGCATTGGGCAATCCTTCTTGGTGTCCTGGCTTATTACAATTAAAGTAAAGAGAGGAAGAGTGATTAGTAGAATCAAATCTATTCTTAGAGGAAAATTTACCTTTTCGAAAGAAGCATTGGAACTTCTTTGCCATTTGGGCCATTTCATCCAAGTCCAACTCATTTTCTGATTCTTCACTTTCGGAGGATGAGGAATTGGCGTTGAATGCCAAAGCTTTCTTCTTGTCATCTGAAGGGTTCATCATAGCTCGAATCTTTAATCGGTTCTCCCGTCTTACTTCATAAGACATGAGAGTCTCGATAAGGTTCACAACTGTGTAAGTCTTCAGTCATTGACCTCCTCGATGGCGATATCTCTTCTTTCCCATTTGGAGGTCATTCCCATTATGATCTTCCTTACCTTATCTTGTTAGGAATAGACTTGTCCTAGAGCTTCCAATTCATTAGAGATATCGGTAAAACGTCTGTACATCGATGCTATGCTTTCATTTTCCTGCATATGAAACATAGCGAAATTTTGCACGGCAACATAGAGTTTAGAAAGTTTTACCTTGTTCGTTCCCTCATGGGTGAAGGGTTTTGTGGGACCCTTAGGGCACAAAAATTCTATTCTCGTCCTAAGTCGGACGGAACATAGACAGAAAAAGAATTTGCAGCGGAAAGTAAAACTATGTTAATCTAATTAACATGCAGTTAAACAACTTTAACTTAGCCCTAAAGTACAAGACCCTTAGCCAAGATCTATGCCAACTTGGGATGGATCTGACCATCCCAAGAAGGATCTAACCTACTGCGATTAAATTAAACTAATGCTAATATAATACATACCCGGAATCTCAACCCTGGGGCAGGCGAGATGTTCCGCACCGTCTTCCGAGCCGCTCCACGTCCCATGCCGAGCCGCTCCCCGAACCGCTCCCCGAATCGCTCCGCATCCCGAGTAGACCCGACCGCGGTTCGGTTCGAACCGTGGAACCGAACCGGAACCGAACCGATTTGGAACCGAACCGAACCGGAACCGACCGGCCGGTTCCAAGAACCGGAACCGGAACCGGACCAATCCGGTTCGGTTCTGGTTTGCCCTTTTGTGGAACCGAACCGGAACCGGCGGTTCCGGTTCCCCCGTTCCCCGGTTCGGTTCCCCGATTCCGGAACCAGGGAACCGAATCGGAACCGATTCGGTTTTGGCCAATTGGCTCACATTCTCAATTTTCTCACAAAGTTTTCTCACATTCCCCGGTTTGGTTTGTCACATCCTCAATTTTCTCATATGTAACTTGTATTAAGTTGATTAGTGACAAGATATATTTCTTTTTTAAGTTATATCCTTTAAATTTTGTTTACTTTTCTTATATTTTTCACCACAACCGAACCGGAACCGACCCCAAACCGGAACCGAACCGGAACCGGAACCGAAACGAAACCGGAACCGGAACCGGAACCGGAACCGGTCGGAAACCGGAACCGGAACCGAACTGCTTCTAAAGCGGTTCGGTTCCGGTTCTGGGTTTTGTCGGAACCGGAACCGGCGGTTCAGAACCGGAACCGAACCGCGGTCGGGTCTAATCCCGAGGCGACCAATCCCGTCTTGCCGAGCCAACCACGCGCCGAAGAAATTTTCACGCGAGTGAAACCTTCGCCTAGATTTCAGATCTGAATCCGAACTCCGTTGCGGCTGTGCTAGAGCCCTCAAGAGTAAGGCAGAAATATTAGGGAGATAGAGAAATATTAATTTAAGCCTAGATCCGAGTGTGCTCCAACATTTACGAGAGCCGCTCAGATCTAGAGCTTGGGACGAGATTTGAGGAGGAGAGCAGACCCCTATATATATATGCGGCTGACTGCTCCCCTTTACTCAAAATCCGTTGTGGGACTATTAAATTTAGAGTTAATTAAATCAAGTTAGTTTGCCCTTCACAAAGTGCAAACTTTCGTGAATTTTAACTCACTCACCATTGAGCTTTATGATTGATACAACCTATCAATTCGAAGGGTGTTCAACGGTGAATGCATAGGAAAAAACCGTTCGTCAATCGGAGTTCGTTTGACCCTCTGACCCGCCCCCGGCGGCTACGCGCTAGA
Organism: Scilla litardierei; assembly: GCA_030789695.1. Lineage (NCBI taxonomy): Eukaryota > Viridiplantae > Streptophyta > Magnoliopsida > Asparagales > Asparagaceae > Scilla > Scilla litardierei. Next base: position 165,236,381 of record CM061133.1, read on the forward strand.
TGTGTGCAATAATACGATTGGGGGCGTGAGATTTAAATATTTGTAACCGCAAGTGCACGGTGTTGTAGTGTGGCTTGGGGGTCGAACTCAGGGAGGCGTGGATGTGCTTGTGTCAAAGAGGATCAAAATCACCCCATGGGCGAGCTAGCCCAGATCGAATGATGGGTTGTCACGGTAAAGGAATGCAAGGTATAGACAATATGAAGGAAAAACCCGGGACTTTGGTTTCCACCCTATCGAGCGACTCTCGCCGATACGGCCTACGGGTAGGATAGCGATCGGAATTAGGGTCTAATGGTGAGATGTTGCCTCTGAAAGTGGTACCGACGTCCCATGGGCCCGATATTCCGGTCGGTGCCCAGGATGATACACCGGACTTCCCGGGTTTGACCAGTGGGCACTCCCGTGTCCATTAACACTGATCAACTCCGGGAGCACTAAGCTCGCAACGATAACTCCCAACGTCTCATCCTGCCACTCCCGCGCGCTAGGATTCGGCGTCTACGCTAAGGGCGTGAGCTATAGCTAGGAAGTCAACCGCTAAGTTTATTCCCCCTTGGCCCAACGGTCAAAGGCGGTCTTTTTCCCGCCAATGACAATAAAACACCCCGTGTAACCGTTAGATTTCTAATCCCTATCGATTTCCTAGCCCTATGGACGCATCGGGAAGAGACCACAAAGGGGTTTCTGCCAAAATCCCAGATTTGGAAACTACTCACACATATTTAGTAAAAAGCGATCTAAACAGAAATCGACCGTAAAAATCATGATCAGTCAATATAAATACAATGGTAGTAAAGCAATTAAGATAATACTAAAGTTTGACAAAGATCTGAAAACTTACAAAAACTGGGAAATTACAGCCGTCACAAAATGAAGAAAACAGCAAAAAATAACTTACTCCCGAATCTGGGAAACCTAGGGTTCTATATATAGAAAATGACATCACCCGATCAGTTGACAAGTCAACCAATCGGGTGAACCGCTTCACAGATTTACAGTGCGATGCGGAACTTCACCCGGTCATCTTCGCCCGGTCGGTTGACATATGAATGTGACCGGTTGGATCTTGGTGCCGTCGGGTGAGGAGGCCGGTTGAGCTGACCGTGTCTTGGCCTTTGAGATTCAGCTACAGGTGAACCGATCGGGTGAAGGTCACCTGATCGGTTGGCAATCAGCTTCGATTTCCAGAGAGTTTGAGCTTTTGACCCGGTCACTGAACCGACCGAGTGACTTCTTGTGAGCTCCAAGCTGCGTCCGGGTGGTGCACGCGTGCATCACCCGATCGGTTGAAGATGACCAACCGACCGGGTGAGGGGCTGAAAGATGCAATCTTCGTCGTTTGACCCCCTGGATCACACGTGAATCCTCCCGTTGCTCCGGGGACTCATGATATCATCATTTTATGCCCCATATGCCAGTAAACTCCTGCAAAATACGGAAAACACGGAAAAGTGAAAGAAAACAAGAAAACACGAGAAAACGAATATAAGACGACGGTAAAATACAGAAAAACACGGAAGAAAACATGCGCAAATATATGAAATATAAACGCATGTCAAAATCCCCCAAGCTGAACTCTTCCTCGTCCTCGAGGAAGACGAGTGAGAGTAGGAGCTCGGAGAGGAAAAAATAGAGAAAAAGAGAGAAAAAGAAAACTCGATATCCTAGATCACCCGTCAGGCCCAACAAAATCAAAAACGACACACCAAGCATGCAAATGCCAAATCACATCACTAAACCAAGGAATACGAGTCCAGACAAGTGCCGTGGGCCCACGCGGTGAAGCGCGAGTGAGTGTGGTCGTGCGCTAGCAGGCGGTGTCACTATCTACGATGTGCGATAAAGCTCGATATACACAAATCCAGGAAATGACCCAAATATCGTTTCGAATTGAATAAAGCGGTGAATATATAGTTCAAGCATGCATGAGAATAGAAAGAGAATCGAAACATATCATGCGTCAGGGGCTCCACAACTAGGGTTAAGGAAATCACTCCACTATAGCCAAGATAAAAGCTAAAAAGTTCCTAAGCCAAGTGTTTTCGAAACCGATGGGGGTTGAGATGATGTGGAGAAGAACACTCGATGCAAATTCTCACATTCCCTTTATTCTCGGCAAGTAGGAAAATATTCACACGGGAATTTTTTTGGGTTTTGGGTATTTGAAGAATTTTTTGGATTTTTGGCTATACAAAATTTTTCTTTCTTTTCTTTTTGGGTTTTTCTTTTCTTTTCTCCTTTTTTGGATTTTTGGGTTTTTGGCTATACACATGTGTACTCTCCCAAGTGGGAGAACGGTACACGACGAGGGGATTTGCACCAAGTAAAACAAAAAAGAAGCCAGAATCTAAACACTTGGGCAAAGGAAACTATTCTCGCTAATTAGAGCATGGGCTAAATGAGTTATCCTAGTCCTTAATTGTGGAATCCCGACACATGCGAAATGAAGCAAACGATATATATATATAATCATGCATACAGAAACAGACAAGAGAAACAAATACCGCATTATTCATATCGAAGCGTGATAATCTAGGGGGTCATTCCTGGACTGGTATATAAAGTAAAATCACAAAGCAGAAGCACACCAAACAGCTAGGCACGACACACGACTCACAAAAAAGCTAAGTGGACCCACGATGCGTGAACTGCAGGGGACTCGATATCCTAGGGTTAGTGAGTGTGATTATTGTCACGCCCCGCTTCCCAAAAATATGGAGGCGAAGCGTGAGAAGGTCCGCTCAGACTTGAAGCTACAAAGTCACAAGTCCGATAAGCATCAATTATCACAAAGTAGCATGTCCCTGTAATGTGACTCGGAAACAACAATAACAACAATAGAAAAAGAGATAAATAATAAAATTATTCAACTCAGAGCCAGATATAAATTCAACAACCAGAAATGCCCCCAGGCAACAAAAAGAGTCCAAAGGAAAAAGGCCTAGCATGGCCAACAAAGGAAACTAACAACAACGGTGCTACTCACCGGACAACAACACAACTAACAAAGAAGGAGCGAAGGAACACTAGGACTGGTCACTGGTGTCCTCGAACTCTACGTCAGCAACGAGATCGGGCACGAACTCCACGAACTCGTCACCCTCCACAGAAATCTCTGGCTCAACAACTAACATGTGTCACCCAAAGAGAAGGGGCAATGTCAGCAAGTCTACAAGACTTGTGCAAGGAAACTAAAGAAAAGTGGTAACAACCTAGCAGTTCTAGAGAATAGTATGACATGACATTTTATGCAATGAAAACAATAGCAGTTTATGTTATGGCATGATTATAGCATGACAAGTAACATGGCATGGCAAGTAAACAAATACAGGACAAGTACAAGAATTGTAAGCACGTCGTGCACAGAGATTCCGCCCTTTGGCTAGAGTGGCTGTACGGGCCAACTCTTACGCTCAAGTGACCGTTTATCCCTACCCCTCCATGTGTGTCGAGCCAGGGCATTACCCCCGAACACGTAATGCTCGCTTCTGGATCACGAGCCAGGAAGTGTATTAACACGTATGGCGTAGGGTTATGCCCGCATAACGGGTGCCTAGCCAGTAACACGGAATCACGAATTTGTATAAGGATTTGTAGCGTGTGCCACGATGCAACATGAAACATGATATGTAAAAATGAATGCACATGACAATTATTTGAAATGAAATTGCATACCGTTTTAAGAAACTTAAACATGACAGGCAGTTGTATGACATGGCATGACAAGGGAAATTCTAGCTTCGTTGTCAAGCTAGAATTGAATTTACGCCTAGACCGCTATCATTTCACGGTCTAGTCACTTTCACGCTAAAACAAGGTATTGGCCTAAAAACATGGCCTAAGGCAAGGTTGGCAAGTTTCACTTGCCTGGTACCGAAGTTGTTCTTCGACGAGAGTCACGAGATCGGTATCCTACGGAAATTGGGTTCGCTGTTATGGCAAAATAGAGAATTAGATTTAGAGTTCTAAACCGGTTTGCATTGGAATCTTATAACGTCTAGTAATCCATTTTTAATTAGGGTTTTCTAATTTACAGTGTGTGTTACGGAGAATTAAAGATAGATCATTAACCGTTTACGAAGCGAAGATCGAGACGATTTCCGGGTTGCCGTCGCCAAACCGGGCTTAGCGCGACAACGGAAGAGCAATCCGAAGGAGATGTTGCGGCTGAAAGGATCTCCAGCGGCTGATTTAAAATGGATCTGGAGAATGGAGAAATATAGGGAAAATCTGGAGCAAAAGAGGATTTTGGGGTTTTTGGCGATCGACCGGCGGCCTACGGGGTGGTGCCGGCGCAAAAGAGGGTGAGGGGAAGCTCGGGAGGATGAAGGAAGGTAAGAGGATGATTGGGGGATGATTGGGGAAGAAGATGAGCTAAGAGAAGTGAAGAAAGAATAGGAATGGTCGAGGGTTTAAATAAAGAAAAAGTGCGACGGCTACAACTTAACCTAGGTTTACTGGGCAATTTAGTCGGTCAGAAAAGGGTGGTCGACCTACTAGTTTAGGATCTAGTCGGTTGGTCATCCAACTGACACCGACTAACATCAAACAATGAACAGTGTCTGTACAGAGAAGGCATGATTAGTCGGTCTGTGAAGACCCGTCGACCGACTAGTTTAGGATCTAGTCGGTCGGTGAGCGTTCATGAACCGACTAAGGGTCGAATAAGATAGATAATGAGCACTGACAGTTAGTCGGTCTGAGTACAAGACCTGACCGACTAGTTTAACAACTAGTCTGTCGAAGAACATGCTTAGACCGACTAAACGTAAACAGTAACTCAGTCGAAATTTACTGACAAGAACTAGTCGGTCTGTGAAGTGTTGCCGACCGACTAGATTGCAATCTAGTCGGTTGGCTCTCCTTCATGAACCGACTAAGATGCACGAAAAGTGCCGAATCGAAGCGCGAAGTTTCGGGAAGACTCCTATGGCCTCTAGGATCACCCTAGTAATAAGATTAAGACGCTATAAAGTTAATCGTAAGGATTTCTAACGGGAAAATCACACAAAGAGGGAAACATCCAATATTATTAATATAAAATAGTCATTACAAAACCGGTCGTTACATCCTCCCCACCTTAAGAAAAATTCCGCCCTCGGAATTTCCTAACACTCACGTGTCAGGGAACAAAAGTGGGTATCGCTCTCGCATCTCGTCTTCTCTCTCCCAAGTAGACTCTCCTGGCGAGCCGTGTCGCCACATCACCCTAACAAGATCGACGGTCTTGTTCCGGAGTGACTTCTGATGCCTGTCCAAAATCTACACTGGCAGCTGGTCATATGTCAGATCAGGGCGAACGATGATCTCCGAGAAATCCACAGCGTGAGATGGATCGCTGATGTACCGACGAAGCTGCGACACATGGAAGACATCGTGAACACCTTCCAAAGATGGCGGCAAGGCTAAGCGGTAGGCTACCTCGCCAACTCTCTCCAGAATGTCAAATGGTCCAATGTATCTCGGGCTCAGCTTCCCTCGTTTCCCAAAGCGAATCACTCCTTGATTCGGGGAAATCTTCAGGAACATATGGTCACCTGGCTGAAACTCCAAAGGACGCCGTTTAGCATCAGCCCAATGCTTGAAACGGTCCTGAGCAATCCTCAGCCTCTTCTGTATGTTCCTCACAACATCAACAGCCTCCACGATCATCCCAGGTCCTAACAGCTCCCGATCTCCAATGTCATCCCAGCTCAGTGGTGATCGACATTTCTTCCTATATAGCGTGGCAAAAGGTGCCATGCCAATACTCGCCTGGTAGCTGTTATTGTAGGCAAACTCCACGAGGTGGAGATGATCCTCCCAAGAACCCTTGAAGTCCAACATACACGCCCTCAGCATGTCTTCCAAGATCTGGATCGTCCTCTTGGACTGGCCATCTGTCTGCGGATGGTACGCCGTGCTGAAACTCAGACTCGTACCCAAGCTCTTCTGCAGACTCTGCTAAAACTGAGATGTGAATCTCGTGTCTCTGTCCGACACGATACTCACAGGGACTCCGTGAAGTCGTACGATCTCCTGCACGATTCACGTTACATCACTATCTAAACTAGGAAAAGGAAATTAAAACGGAGAGTAAAAGGTTTACCTCCATATATCTCCTTGCTAGTGCCTCAGTAGACTGTCCTACTCGGAAAGGAATAAAGTGCGCGGATTTGGTCAATCAGTCTATGACCACCCAAATCGTGTCATTCTGCTTCGGACTCCGAGGTAGTCCAGTCACGAAGTCCATAGTGATGTGCTGCCACTTCCACTCCGGAATCAGAAGCGGTTGTAGCAACCCCGCCGTACGCTGATGCTCCGCCTTTACCTGCTAGCAAACCAAGCACTTGGCTACGCTCCGAGCCACACTCCTCTTCATACCATGCCACCAAAAGTTCAGGCGAAGGTCCTTGTACATCTTGGTCCCACCAGGATGCACAGAATACGGTGAACTGTGTGCCTCTGCCAACAGATCCTCTCTGATATCCCCAGCCGGCACACACAACCTGGCTCCAAATCTCAGCGAGCCATCCTCATTAATCAAGAAGTCAGTCTGCAGACCGGCTTCCACCATCTCCCGAATCTTCACCAATTTCGGTTCTCCAGCCTGTCCAGCCTTGATCCTACCCACGATCGTCGACTGTATCTGCATACACATCAACGAAGAGACCTCTCCAGGCAGAACAATCTCAATACTGGACTCGCAAAAGTCCTACTGCAATCTCCACTGCGAAGTCAACAACATCACCGTTGGAAGCCTACTCAACACATCCGGGACCACATTCACCTTGCCAGGGTGATACTGCAAATCAATCTCATAGTCCGCCATGAGCTCCAACCACCGATGTTGTCGCATGTTGAGCTCCTTCTGGGTAAAAATATACTTCAAGCTTTTGTAATCGGTGAAGATCTTCACCTTCTCACTCAGCAGGAAGTGCCTCCAAATCTTCAGCGCAAACACGACAGCGGCCAACTCCAAATCGTGCGTCGGGTAATTCTTCTCATGAGCCTTAAGCTGACGAGAAGCATACGTAACCACGTGCCCATGCTGATGCAATACACAACCGAGACCCTTGCCAGAAGCATCGCAAAAGATCTCGAATCCTCCACTCCGGTCGGGCACAGCAAGAACAGGGGCAGACATCAGCTTCTCCTTCAGAACACCAAAAGCCTCCTCACAAACATCAGTCCAAACAAAAGGCACATCCTTCCACATCAATCTGGTCATCGGCTCGGCAGTACGGGAGAAGTCCTTAATGAATCGCCGGTAATAACATGCAAGTCCAAGGAAACTCCGGATCTCGGACGCTGACTACGGAACAGGCCACTCCCTGATAGCCTTAATCTTCTCGGGGTCCACCGAAATACCACCTCCAGTCACCACATGCCCGAGAAAAGCAACTCTATCCGGCCAAAACTCTCACTTGGAATACTTAGCATACAACCGATGCTTCCTCAAGATCTCCAATACTGTCCTCAAGTGCGATGCATGCTCCTCCTCTGACTTCGAGTAGATCAGAATGTCGTTAATGAAGATAACGACAAACTTATCTAAGAAGTCATAGAAGATCAAATTCATCAGATTCATAAAGACTGCGGGTGTGTTGGTTACACCGAAAGGCATAACCACGAACTCGTAGTGTCCATATTTCGTCCTGAATGCTGTCTTCAGAACATCTTCCTTCCTCACCTTCAGCTGGTGATAACCACTCCTCAGATCCAGCTTAGAGAATACCCTCGATCCTCCCAGCTGATCAAAAATGTCATCAATACGAGGCAACAGATATCGATTCTTGACGGTCACCGCATTCAATTCCCGGTAGTCCACACACATGCGACGCGAACCGTCCTTCTTCTTCACCAGTAGTACCGGTGCTCCCCACAGAGACACACTAGGATTAATGTAACCCTCCTGAAGAAGTTCATCCAGCTGCTTCCGCAGTGCCTCCAATTCTGCTGGTGCCATGCGATACGGCGCTTTCGAAACAGGCTGCGCTCCCGGAATGAGATCGATCGAAAACTCGAGAGCTCGATCAGGTGGCAATCCAGACATCTCCTCGGGGAAGACGTTGTCGAAGTCACGCACTACCGCAGGCCGACACTGCTCCATCTGCATAGCAACGATCTACACCGGCTTGGACCGAAACCTGAGCGAACCAAGCAAACTGCTACCTCGGCTGAACTCGAACACCGGATGTCCAGGGATCTCGAACACCACCTTCTTCCTCCGACAATTCGTGGCGTAGAAGCTCCCTAGCCAGTCCATCCCGAGGATGGCATCATAGTTGATGATGTTGTGGACAATAAAATCTGCGTAGAGCTCATGTCCACAGACCACCAAAGGGCAAGAATTGCAACCACAATGCATCGAGACCACGCCATTTCCTGTAACAATATTCCAACTCTTAGGAAGAGGGGAAGTCAACAAGGAATGCTTCTCCACGAAGCTCTGGGAAATAATGCACATCGATGCACCTGAGTCGAAGAGGACTCGTGCAGGAAACGTGCAAACCAAAATCACACCTAACAGACAGCCTAACAATCAAGTTCTATTCTAGCAAACAAACATATGCAAGCAACCAAACATAATCTAATAGCTAAAACTAACTAAGGAAAGGAACAGCTAGATTAAGGGTTACCTGCGATAACCTCATCCACCGCCTTGGTCTCAACAGCAGTCATCAGAAACGCATACCGTCTCGGCTGAACAGCCTGCTGGAAAGCCTGCCTCTGCGGAACGAGAGGCGCTCCATGTCCGGCAGGTACAGGCGCTCTCTGCTGCAACGGCTGAGCTGCAACAGGTCCCTTCCACGGCTGCTTGGACTTCGGGCAGTCCTTCATGACATGCGCAGGATCACCACAAATCAAGCACTGCCCCAACATCTTCCGACACTGATCCTTGACATGCCCAGTCTTGCCACAAAAATGGCAAGTCTTCAGAGTAGGAGGTCATCCGGGCCTCTTGAACTGTACCGGCTGATTGGGCCCGAACCCTGATCTCATCACTGCCCTAGCCTGCTCCACAGGCCTCTTCCCAGCTCCAGAAATCTGCCCTCTCTTCTGGTTCACGATCCGCTCCTGCCTCTTCGCCGCAATCAAAACCTTCTGATAGGACTCCGCATCAGAAGAAGTCACATAGCTCTGAAGATCTAAAAAAAGCCCTTGCAGAAACCTCTTGGCTCTCTCATCAGCATCCTGCACCATCTTCGGTGCGAAACGACTCATCCTAGTGAACTCCTGGTGGTACTGGTCCACCGTCAAGCTCCACTGCTTCAGGTCAATGAAGCGCGGTGCCATCTCCCTCCTGGCAGCCTTCGGAAAATATTCCTCGTCAAATCTGGACTTGAAAGTAGTCCAAGATATCGGCTCCTCCAGCAACTCCTCTTCGGCATCCCACCAGTTCCGAGCATTATCCTTGAGCTGCCTCTTCGCCAAGTCAACACATCCAGCCGGGTCGACCTTTGACATCTTCAAGTTGTCCTCCATGTTCCTAGTCCATTCATCCGCAGCCAGGGGTCCTTCGGTCCCATCAAAGTAAGCGGGACCCAGCTCCCGAAACTGCTTCGCTCCGGGCTCGAAGCGAGGGACATTCTGAACAGGCTGCGCTGCTCGAGCAGGTGGAACATTCCGGGCATTCTGCAGCATCCCCTGCTGCACCTGCATCATCTGATGCATCATCCGCATGATCTCCCCGTTGGTGGGCTCCCGATCCGGCTCCTCAACACGAGGGGGCACACCACCACCAGCACGGTTATTCCGTCTCCCAGCCATCTATTGACACAGGAAAAACGAAACAAATTAGCTCTCAGCCTTATGACTCGGTGTTGAAATTGTTTATCGGACATTCTATAATTCTTATCGTTGTTCTGATTAAGTCACAGTCACAATGTGGAGCACCTGCATGGGCCACCAAAGAAACCTGTCACGCCCCGCTTCCCAAAAAATATGGAGGCGAAGCGTGAGAAGGTCCGCTCAGACTTGAAGCTACAAAGCCACAAGTCCGATAAGCGTCAATTATCACAAAGTAGCAGGTCCCTGTAATGTGACTCGGAAATAACAATAACAATAATAGAAAAAGAGACAAATAATAAAATTATTCAACTCAGAGTCCAGATATAAATTCAACAACCAGAAATGCCCCCAGGCAACAAAAAGAGTCCAAAGGAAAAAGGCCTAGCATGGCCAACAAAGGAAACTAACAACAACGGTGCTACTCACCGGACAACAACACAACTAACAAAGAAGGAGCGAAGGAACACTAAGACTGGTCACCGGTGTCCTCGAACTCTACGTCAGCAACGGGATCGGGCACGAACTCCACAAACTCGTCACCCTCCACAGAAATCTCTGGCTCAGCAACTAACATGCGTCACCCAAAGAGAAGGGGCACATGTCAGCAAGTCTACAAGACTTGTGCAAGGAAACTAAAGAAAAGTGGTAACAACCTAGCAGCTCTAGAGAATAGTATGCCATGAAATTTTATGCAATGAAAACAACAGCAATTTATGTTATGGCATGGTTATAGCATGGCAAGTAACATGGCATGGCAAGTAAACAAATACAGGACAAGTACAAGAATTGTAAGCACGTCGTGCACAGAGATTCCGCCCTTTGTCTAGAGTGGCTGTACAGGCCAACTCTTACGCTCAAGTGACCGTTTATCCCTACCCCTCCATGTGTGTCGAGCCAGGGCATTACCCCCGAACACGTAATGCTCGCTTCTGGATCACGAGCCAGAAAGTGTATTTAACACGTATGGCGTAGGGTTATGCCCGCATAACGGGTGCCTAGCCGGTAACACGGAATCACGGATTTGTACAAGGATTTGTAGCGTATGCCACGATGCAACATGAAACATGATATGTAAAAATGGATGCACATGACAATTATTTGAAATGAAATTGCATACAGTTTAAAGAAAATTAAACATGACATGCAGTTGTATGACATGGCATGACAAGGGAAATTCTAGCTTCGTTGTCAAGCTAGAATTGAATTTGCGCCTAGACCGCTATCATTTCACGGTCTAGTCTCTTTCATGCTAAAACAAGGTATTGGCCTAAAAACATGGCCTAAGGCAAGGTTGGCAAGTTTCACTTGCCTGGTACCGAAGTTGTTGTTCGACGAGAGTCACGAGATCGGTATCCTACGGAAATTGGGTTCGCTGTTATGGCAAAATAGAGAATTAGATTTAGAGTTCTAAACTGGTTTGCATTGGAATCTTATAACGTCTAGTAATCCATTTTTAATTAGGGTTTTCTAATTTACAGTGTGTGTTACGGAGAATTAAAGATAGATCACTAACCGTTTACGAAGCGAAGATCGAGACGATTTCCGGGTTGCCGTGGCCAAACCGGGCTTAGCGCGACAACGGAAAAGCAATCCGAAGGAGATGTTGCAGCTGAAAGGATCTCCAGCAGCTGATCTAAAATGGATCTGGAGAATGGGGAAATATAGGGCAAATCTGGAGCAAAAGTGGATTTTGGGGTTTTTGGCGATCGACCGGCGGCCTACGGGGTGGTGCCGGCGCAAAAGAGGGTAAGGGGAAGCTCGGGAGGATGAAGGAAGGTAAGAGGATGATTGGGGGATGATTGGGGCATGAAGATGAGCTAAGAGAAGTGAAGAAAGAATAGGAATGGTCGAGGGTTTAACTAAAGAAAAAGTGCGGCGGCTACAACTTAACCTAGGTTTACTGGGCAATTTAGTCGGTCAGAGAAGGGTGGTCGACCGACTAGTTTAGGATCTAGTCGGTCGGTCGTCCAACTGACACCGACTAACATCAAACAGTGAACAGTGTCTGTACAGAGAAGGCATGAGTAGTCGGTCTGTGAAGACCCGTCGACCGACTAGTTTAGGATCTAGTCGGTCGGTGAGCGTTCATGAACCGATTAAGGGTCGAATAAGATAGATAATGAGCACTGACAGTTAGTCGGTCTGAGTACAAGACCTGACCGACTAGTTTAGCAACTAGTCGGTCGAAGAACGTGCTTAGATCGACTAAACGTAAACAGTAACTCAGTCGAAATTTACTGACAAGAACTAGTCGGTCTGTGAAGTGTTGCCGACCGACTAGATTGCAATCTAGTCGGTTGGCTCTCCTTCATGAACCGACTAAGATGCACGAAAAGTGCCGAATCGAAGCGCGAAGCTTTGGAAAGACTCCTATGGCCTCTAGGATCACCCTAGTACTAAGATTAAGACGCTATGAAGTTAATCGTAAGGATTTCTAACGGGAAAAACACACAAAGAGGGAAACATCCAATATTATTAATATAAAATAGTCATTACAAAACCGGTCGTTACAATTATCGATGCTATGCTAGGTGTGTGTGATTTTGTGACAATTCATCATAGGGTTCATCTCTAGGAGAAAGAGATAAAAAGAAGAAAAGAAAATTTTAAAACACGATAAAAACGACACAAAATGAGAAAGAACGACTCAAATGAAGCACAAAGTGCGACTCCCCCAAGCTGAAGCTTGCATTGCCCTCAATGCAATAAGAGTAAGCACGGGAGGGCAATGAAAATGGGGGGAATACGCACTGATGCAAAATGACACGAAAAACAAGAAAAACACAGATACGAAAATGAAAATAAAGAAAAATCAAAATCAAACCACACGACATAAAAATAGAAAAAGAAAGAAAGAAAATGATACGACATGACAAAAAGTAAAACAAGCACACACACACATAAAAACAAAACACGACAACACAGCAAAATAGACTTCCCCCAAGCTAGACATGACAATGCTAGCAATGAGATATGAACGTGAAAGTGCAGAGACATGCAAGGGGATGCAAGGGGGATGTCAATCGGAGCCGCTGGTGCTAGAATGGTAGGGAGAGGGAGAGGAGGGTGGGGAATAGCGAATGAAAGAATCCTCAGAGGATGAGGAGGGTGTGCCTACAGGGGAAGGAGGGGCGACAGGCTGGAGCACGGGCGGATCGATATGTACCGGTGGGTTGTGGTGGAGAATGAAGGTACCAGGTGGACCGACAGTTGGGTGCCAATCGGGAGGATCCAAGGGTGGTAGATGTACTAATGGAGAATACCAAGGATCCGGGTAAAACTCCCATGGCAGATGAGACGGGGGGTAGGGTAGCCGCAAAGGTGCTAAAGGTGGCAGGATCGCGAAAGGAGCGCAGGTGGGGCTATAGAGATAGACTGCACGGTCTTCACCAAAGGGAGTGAGCATATTGATATCGATCAAGTAATCACGATCAATACGGCTACGTCCAGGCAAAATAGGGAGGTCGGGCGGCACTCTCAAAACACAGCTGACAATAAGAGTGATCATCCCACCACAACAGATGGATCCAGAATTGGCGCGGCTAACAGCAAAAATTTCGTGGATGATCCAATGAGCGGCGTTTATGGGCATAGGGATATGCCCAAGGATCCTGTCTTCGGACATGGCATAGAGAAAGAAAAGCTCATCCCTGGACACTGTGGACACATCCACGCGGGCGAAAACAGTGTTGGCGAGGATGCAATGAGCGAGGCGGTAACACGGGTGAATTATGTAGGAGGCAAGAGCTTCAGGTGGAAAGGCGGTGTACCGGGTAAATCGTTGCCAAACACCATCAGCCTGAAATTGAGAGTAGATGTCAGTTCGATCGTGGGTGGAATGTTCAGTATTAAGATCGGGGTGATGGAGATTAAGGATATTGTTCAACTCGATGAAATTCAGAGAATAATCGCCGTTGAAAGCGCGGAAGGAGAAACCCCAATCAAACACCTCGAGGGAACTGAGGAATTCAAGCGTGAGATTTCTGTGTGTGTGGGCATGGATGTAAGAAAGGGTATGGCACCCGATACAGTTGAAAATTCTGCCGACGCCGTTCGAAAGCCCTAGAGCTTCGAGTGTGGGGCGATCGGCAAAGAGTGTAGGTCGCATCGGGCGATGAAGTAGTGCTCGTAAACAGTCGGACTGTTCTTCAGTAGATGGATTTATGCCAAGGAAAGAGGGTGAAAGGGGTCCGTAGAGCGGATTATGGCGTGAAGATGAGGCAATCTCTTTCCCTTTTCGACATGGCGACTACGTGGATGGCAAAAAGGAAAGTGGGAGCGTGTCTATGATGATTATAAAGCAGGTGAAGCAGGTATAACACCAATTCAGGACATTACAGATAAGGCAAGAGATGTGTAGAGTGGAAAGGGGTTACCCATCAATGTAGCAAGATCAAGCCCCCGGAGGACTCACGCAGTATAAGGAAGCGATTTGGGAAGCCGTCGCTCGCTGATCCGACAAGATACAGGATTTTCGAAAATCTGGGGCTATGGTTAGGGTTTGGATGTTTGGTGAGTGAATGTTGTTGATGGGAAGGGTGGTGATGGGGGTAGGGTTTGAGAAATGAGTGAGGATGAGGGTTTAGGGGTAATGGGGTAGATGAGGGAGATCGATTTGGCAGTTGGAGGGGGAGAGATCGCGCGACCGGAAGTTTGGGGGTCGGGTCGCACGAACAGGGATATTTATAAGGACGAAAGTCACCCAATCGGGTGATGTTTCACCCGCTCGGTTGGATAAGTTTCGAAAATATCTCACCGGCCAACAGCTACAGGTGAACCGACCAGGTGGGTAGTCACCCGATCGGTTGACCGCACACCAAATTTTTCCCTAGAGCATGTGACATTTCACCCGGCCACTCACTCGTCCGCAGTATTACTCAACCGATCGGTTGATGTGATCTCCAAATTTCCCGAAAGTTCAGCTCTACCCACACGGTCAGCGACCCGTCCTTGGTTGTCTTCACCCGACCGGTTGACCAATTCCTCAAAATTCCCGAGACTTCTCGTACAAATCACACGGTCTGTCACCCGGTCTCGGCTGGCCTCACCCGATCGGTTCGTTAAGTGACTGATACGGCCGTTTAGCTGATACATCCCACTTGATCGGTTGAGTTATCAACCGATCGGTTGGAGTCTTGTTTCCTGCAAAAATGCACACATGGCCTCAGTCCTCAACGGAAGTTCTTGCGGCTGGATTTATTTATTAAAAATATATAAAATAAAGTTAGAAATAATTCTAAAAATTGGAGATAGAGATTTAGAGCATGGGTTGCCTCCCATGAAACGCTTTTCTTTAACGTCGTTCGCTCGACGCCTCAAGCGGTGGTCAATTAGGATCCGGAGTGTTCGAGGAAGAGTTGTCGGTCGTTGAGAATCCGACCGGAGAGAATTCTGGTTCTCCTACTGCATAGTGTTTTAGACGCTGTCCGTTGACTTTAAACGGCTCATCCCTTCCCATTATCTCAATAGCCCCATGCGGGAAAACCTTGGTGACGCGGAATGGTCCCGACCACCTTGACTTGAGCTTTCCAGGAAAGAGCTTCAGCTTTGAGTTGAATAGGAGAACTAGGTCCCCTACTTTGAATTCCCTCTTCAAGATTCGCTTATCGTTCCATCGCTTCAGCTTCTCCTTATAAATCTTGGCATTTTCATAGGCATTGAGCCGGATCTCGTCGAGCTCGTTGAGTTGTAACTACCGGTGCCCACCTACCTCCTTGGTGTCGAAATTTAGATTCTGAATTGCCCAAAATGCCTTATGCTCCAATTCCACAGGCAGATGGCAAGCCTTCCCATAGACAAGCCGGTAGGGGGTTGTGCTGATCGGAGTTTTAAATGCCGTCCTGTAGGCCCAAAGTGCGTCAGGAAGTTTTGATGACCAATCCTTCCTAGAGTTGGCCACCGTCTTTTCTAGTATGCTTTTAATCTCCCGGTTAGAGACTTTCGCCTGACCGCTGGTCTGCGGGTGGTAGGCACGCCCCACCCGTTGTTGTACCCCGTACTTTTTTAAGAGAGTCTCGAATTTCTTCTCTATAAAGTGGCTCCCTCCGTCACTGATCAGGACACGAGGTACACCGAACCGCGGGAAGATGTTGTTTTTAAAGAACTTGGCCACCACTCTGGAATCATTGGTTGGACTGGCTATCGCTTCAACCCACTTCGATACGTAGTCCACAGCCACCAAGATATACTGGTTCCCTGAAGAGGAAGGGAACGGTCCCATGAAGTCCACTCCCCACACATCGAAGATTTCTACCTCCAGGATGTAGTGTTGAGGCATCTCATTCCTTTTGGAGATATTCCCCGTCCTTTGGCATTTGTCGCAGGCCTGGACATAAGCATGTGTGTCCTTGAAGAGGGTTGGCCAGTAGAATCCGCTCTGGAGAATTTTCGCTGTGGTTTTGTAGGTGCTCGCATGCCCTCCACATTGCTGACTGTGGCAGTGGGAAATAATGGAGGTCGCCTCAGTTTCAGGGATGCATCTTCGTATCACCCCATCATTGCAGGTTTTGTACAGATGGGGGTCATCCCAATAAAATTTGCGGACCTCATGGAAAAATTTCGTCTTCTGCTGGTAGCTCACATTGTGGGGGACGATGGCACAAGCCAGATAATTTGCAATGTCGGCGTACCAGGGGGTCCAGGAGGAACAAACGGAGAAAAGATACTCGTCAGGGAGCGAATCATCGATTGGCGTAGCATTTAAATCGAGGGTAGGCATCCTGGACAGGTGATCACAACATTCTCCGCCCCCTTCTTGTCTCTGATTTCCAGGCCAAATTCCTGGAGGAGGAGAATCCATCTAATGAGCCGCGGCTTAGCTTCCTTCTTGCTCAATAGGTATTTAAGAGCCGCGTGATCTGTGTGCACGATCACCTTGGCACCAACGAGATATTGCCGGAACTTGTCCATGGCGTAGATGACCGCTAGCAATTCTTTTTCCGTGGTAGTATAATTTCTTTGGGTGGCGTCAATGTTCTTGCTCGTATAATATATGACATGCAGATTTTTATCCTTCCTCTACCCCAAGACGGCACCAACCGCATAATCACTAGCGTCGCACATCAGCTCAAAGGGTAGATTCCAGTTCGGTGGCTGTATTATGGGCGCGGAAATCAAAGCTTGCTTCAGGGTGCGGAAGGCCTCCATACACTCCTCGCTGAAGACGAAAGGCACGTCCTTCACGATGAGTTGGGTCAGTGGCCTGGAAATCTTCGAGAAGTCTTTTATGAAGCGGTGATAAAATCCTGCATGTCCTAAAAAACCACGGACTCCTCGAAGATTGAGCGGTGGCGGAAGCTTTTCAATCACCTCAACTTTAGCCTTATTAACCTTGATTCCCCTCGAAGAGATGACGTGCCCCAGCACAACCCCTTCTTGGACCATGAAGTGGCACTTCTCCCAGTTTAGGACTAATCCCTTTTCTTGACATCTCTCCAGGACTTTAGTTAGATTACTTAGGCACGAGTCAAACTTAGTTCCATAGACGGAAAAGTCGTCCATGAAAACCTCCATGATGTCCTGGGAGTAGTCGGAGAAGATAGCGGGCATGAGTCTTTGGAATGTAGCAGGGGCGTTACAAAGTCCGAACGGCATTCTTCTATAGGCATATGTCCCGAATGGGCAAGTGAAAGTCGTCTTCTCCTGGTCATCGTTATGAATAGGGATCTGAAGAAATCCTGAGTACCCGTCCATGAAACAGAAATAGTTGTGATTCGCCAGCCTCTCGAGCATCTGATCAATGAAGGTGAGAGGGTAATGATCCTTCCTCGTAGCCTTGTTCAGCTTTCTATAGTCAATGCATATCATGTACCCCGTGACGGTCCTCATTGGTATTAGCTCGTTCTTCTCGTTGCGAACCACCGTCATTCCTCCTTTCTTGGGTACGACGTGCACCGGGCTAACCCAGCGACTATCGGAGATAGGGTATATGATACCAGCATGTAGAAGCCTAACAATCTCCTTTTTCACAACTTCCATCAGTATGGGATTTAGCCTCCACTGCGGCTCAATCGAGGAGGCTTGCTCATCTTCAAGCAGAATTCTATGTGAGCAGAGGCCTAAGCTAACCCCTTTTAAATCTTCAATTGCATATCCGAAAACTCCTTTAAACCTTTTTAAAACACCAAGAAGTTTGGTCATTTGGTCTTCAGGCAGTGAAGAGTTCACTATGACCGGCAGGGTCGAGCCCGCCCCTAAATATTCATACTTTAGCCCCGGGGGTAACTCTTTCATCTCAACTTCATGAGGCCCCGACGCATACTTCTCAAGCTGAGCATCCTCAAGGGAAAGGAGTTCTTCGTGGATTTCTTGGAAGCCAGCATCCGGAACCTCACTCCCAGCAGCAGTTCAGCATGGCAAAGTCTCGCAAGGTATTGTGGGAATGACCGAGGAAGGCACTGGGTCTCTTTCAAGCTCATAATAATTATCCGGGAAGAAGGCTTCTAAGTGAAAACAGGTTTCAACCGTCGATGGTTCCCCACAACTGTTTCTAGCTTCCTCATTGTCCAAAGATCAGGGATGCTCGATAGAAGTCTGCAAGGAATAGATCGGTTCCTGTCCAACATAACCGACAGACTCAGCCTGACGGTTCTCCTGACAAAACTCCGCGAACAACTCTTCCTCACTAAACTCGGGACTAGGAATGTCGATAAACGCCACTTCATCATGCGGAAAGAGAGTTGACGTGGCAAGGTGCTGCTGCGTATCTTGATACCTCCTCTGATTTTCCACGGCGGCAGCCAGAAGGGATAGTATATTCGAAGTATTTAGGGATTCTGCTAAGCTTCGTGCCAAACAGCGGATGTGGTGTGAGTGATCCCAGATGTCTCCTGAAACTGCATGCAACATCCTCGTCGTGGGACAAAGAACCTATAAGAAAGGAGAGAGAGAACTGCACAAATAGCAAACACGTCAAAAGCACGGGTTGCATAAACGGGAACCGAATGTAGCGACAGCAGCACGGCGATTCAGTCAATTAGTAATATACAATTACTATCTACAATATGTACAAGTGAAATTGAAAAGTGTAGAGTGCGAAAATTATCGCGAGGTAGGGATGTGAGCTAGACACAAGGGTTCATGAAATCGGAAAATAACAAGCACGTTGCCTCCCCGGCAACGGCACCATAAACTTGACCCGCCCCCCGACGGCTGCGCGCTAAATGTGTGCAATAATACGATTGGGGGCGTGAGATTTAAATATTTGTAACCGCAACCGCACGGTGTTGTAGTGTGGCTTGGGGGTCGAACTCAGGGAGGCGTGGATGTGCTTGTGTCAAAGAGGATCAAAATCACCCCATGGGCGAGCTAGCCCAGATCGAATGATGGGTTGTCACGGTAAAGGAATGCAAGGTATAGACAATATGAAGGAAAACCCCGGGACTTTGGTTTCCACCCTATCGAGCGACTCTCGCCGATACGGCCTACAGGTATGATAGCGATCGGAATTAGGGTCTAATGGTGAGACGTTGCCTCTGAAAGTGGTACCGACGTCCCATGGGCCCGATATTCCGGTCGGTGCCCAGGATGATACACCAGACTTCCCGGGTTCGACCAGTGGGCACTCCCGTGTCCATTAACACTGATCGACTCCGGGAGCACTAAGCTCGCAATGATAACTCCTAACATCTTATCCTGCCGCTCCCGCGCGCTAGGATTCAGCGTCTACGCTAAGGGCGTGAGCTATAGCTAGGGAGTCAACCGCCAAGTTTATTCCCCCTTGGCCTAACGGTCAAAAGCGGTCTTTTTCCTGCCGATGACAATAAAACACCCTGTGTAACCGTTAGATTCCTAATTCCTATCGATTTCCTAGCCCTATGGACGCATCAGGAAGAGCCCACGAAGGGGTTTCCGCCAAAATTCCAGATTTGGGAACTACTCACACATATTTAGTAAAAAGCGATCTAAACAGAAATCGACCGTAAAAATCATGATCAGACAATAGAAATGCAATGGTAGTAAAGCAATTAAGATAATACTAAAGTTTGACAAAGATCTGAAAACTTACAAAAACTGGGAAATTACAGCCGTCACAAAATGAAGAAAACAGCAAAAAATAACTAACTCCCGAATCTGGGAAACCTAGGGTTCTATATATAGAAAATGACATCACCCGATCAGTTGACAAGTCAACCAATCGGGTGAACCGCTTCACAGATTTACAGTGCGATGCGGAACTTCACCCGGTCATCTTCGCCCGGTCGGTTGACATATGAATGTGACCGGTTGGATCTTGGTGCCGTCGGGTGAGGAGGCCGGTTGAGCTGACCGTGTCTTGGCCTTTGAGATTCAGCTACAGGTGAACCGATCGGGTGAAGGTCACCTGATCGGTTGGCAATCAGCTTCGATTTCCAGAGAGTTTGAGCTTTTGACCCGGTCACTGAACCGACCGAGTGACTTCTTGTGAGCTCCAAGCTGCGTCCGGGTGGTGCACGCGTGCATCACCCGATCGGTTTAAGATGACCAACCGACCGGGTGAGGGGCTGAAAGATGCAATCTTCGTCGTTTGACCCCCTGGATCACACGTGACTCCTACCGTTGCTCCGGGGACTCATGATATCATCGTTTTATGCCCCATATGTCAGTAAGCTCCTGCAAAATACGGAAAACACAGAAAAGTGAAAGAAAACAAGAAAACACGAGAAAACGAATATAAGACGACGGTAAAATACGGAAAAACACGAAAGAAAACGTGCGCAAATATATGAAATATAAACGAACGTCACCCTCCAATTGACCGCCCAAAGTTCAGCCTACGACTTGTTTTTTGCAAAAACCAGCCGTCAAAACTGTCCACTAAAACTAGGGTTCTGCACCCAATGGTGGGGCCCAGCAAGTGGGCCCCACTGGTCAGACCCAGCTGACTGGGCGCCTGGCCCAGACCTGGGCGCGGGCGCCCGGGCGCCTGGCCCAGGGCGCCTCGGCTCCTAGGCGCCCAGGGTGCCTGGGCCCTGGCGGGCTCAGGGCGCCCACCCTGGGTGCCTGGGCAGGCGTCCAGGCGCCTGGGCTTGGGCGCGGCCCATGCCCAGTGGCCTGTAGCCCAGCCTGGCGGGCCAGGTGCCCAGGCCAGACTCCCAGATAGAGCCATCTGGCTATTTTGGGCATAAGTTGGGTATTTGGCGTCCGATTTTGGACGCCGTTCGAACCTGGGTTTAGACCGAGACATTCCCGTCTTACCCATTAGCTTTTCCTTGCGTTTATATTATTAAATATAGTCTTAAACTATTTAAGACACATTTAATCTCATTTGCATCATATGCAAATTAGTCCCCTATCTAGACTTAAATTATCATATTGCATCAAATACAATTATTCCATCCATTGCATCAAAAATGCAAAATATTCTCCCTAACTAATTTCTACCTATTACTAGACGAAGGTCGCACTCTTTGTGTGACCATACGGCATGACCCTACTACAGGTTGGGCTCGAAGCCCTATACGGCAAAGACCACGAGCAGTGGCTGACGTCCCTGTTTCAGAATCATCATAATGTGGTTAGCTCATTAACATGAGAATTGTCGGGACCACCCTGACCGTGTCAGTGATGAATTCTGCAGTTATAGTCTCTTCGTCTAAATTATGTCGTGTAGATCAAGTCTAGGGTACGGTATAACTGTCAACCTCAATAACTTGACTCCAGATAGTTTCTGCCGATCCTTAGTCAATTAATGTTGGACTTCTTCCAACATACGTTGCGCAGAGATTTTACTAAATACCAAACTAACTCTACGACACTAACTCCCATTGACCGGGAGAGACGAATCCTCGCTTGGCCACTACTCTCCTCGTAAGCTTCAAGTGACACCCAATCAAAGACCTTTCGACAGGCCTAGCCTCGAAGTTAGGTCAGTGATCTAAGTGGCACCGTTCACGCACAGGTTCGTAAAATGACCTCAAGTCAAAAGACCAACTAGCCTATCATCACTAAGAGTTATCATTGACAGATTGATCAATGTAACCATATGATAACTCTTGTGGATCGTTCAGTGAACTCATTCTCTAATGAGCACATGTGTCTCATCTCCGACTTCACCAAGTCGAACGATCATGAGATCATCGCCACTGCTAAACGGTGAAGACTAAGACACAATGGTCTATCCGATGTTTCGATATCCTTGTCTCAAAATATCTATGACCACGAACCATTTTAGACTTATGCTACAGACGGTCAAACATTTCTCCATGATGGAGATACTCATCTCGATACCTGTTTGACCTTGCATAAAGTATCAGGACTTTACCTAAGTTGATATCTAATGTTAACTACATTATAATATAACTTAGATAAATTATTACCAAACAGCTTACTGTTATTTCGAACAAGATGTTTGTGTTATTCACACAAAGATAAATAGCCTCGAGGGCATCATTCCTCTACAATGGGTAACGACGAGATGGTTCCAAATTTGATATGCACTCTTACATGTGCATATCTTGTTGAACTCATCTGGGTCCAACACACAATGAAGAGCGTTCATTGCCTTTGCGTTGTTGACTTCGACGAATTTCTCGGTAGCCGTCTGTCACGCCCCGCTTCCCAAAAATGTGGAGGCGAGACGTGAGTAGGTCCGCTCAGACTTGAAGCTGAAAAGCCGCAAGTCCGATAAGCGTCAAATAGAACTTCAAATGGAAAGTCCTTGCAAAGCGAAACGAAACAACAATGATAATAAGGAAATGAGACGACATTTTATTGAATCTCCAAATGTCCATAAACAAATTACAATATCGCAGAAAAGCCACCAGGCTAAAGGAAAAAGAGTCTAAGGCCCAAACAAGGCCAACAAAGTATAACATACATACAAGGGTGCCACGCACCAACAACTAACAGGAATCCTAAAACATAAAGGAAACTCAACAAAGTCACCGGTGTCCACAAGACTCCTCCACAGCAAACACAACGTCCTCTGCAACACGCTCTGGCTCTGAGTCTAACATGTGACACCCAAAAGAGAGAGGGGCACATGTCAGCAAGTCTAAAAAGACTTGTGCAAGGAAACTGAAAGAAAGGCAACTAACATCCTAGCAGTTATAGTATGCATGACATGGCAGTTATGCTGTGAGTGCACAAGCAAGACATGGTGAAACAATAAGTACAAGAGAACGATTATCGGGACAAGTCAAGAGTAGCCAAGCTACTAACAATCTCAATCATTTCACTAGTCATGTTTCAAGTTGTTTGTAGATGTTTACGCCTTACAGCTGAACGGTTTGGCATTCACGCTGAGTGGCCGCTTAACAACTACCCCAAAACCCAGAGTTTACGCCTTACAACTGCAGTTGCTGATCGGGCAGACTCCCAGTTGAATGACCGCTTAACTCTTACCCCCAATACCCACATGTAGACAAGCCAGGGTCCCTGCACATGAGCCCAGTAAATGAGCCAGGGTTGCCCCGCACGGGAGCTTGTTTTATATATCACGAATCAGGAAGTATTTGGCGTTGGGGACACCTAGCCTCAATATCGAGCGTTGGGGTTAGCAACTCATTATGCTCGCTTCTGGTCACGAGCCAGGAACTATCAGTTTTGTAGCGTGAGCTACACATTCACGATGAACAATCAATGTATGAAATGTCATGAACAGATATTCGCGTACCGTTAATTGTAATTAAACATGACAGTTTTAAAGATGCATGGATGACATACACAGATAATACGCGTACCATTAATTGTAATTAAACGTGACATACAAGCATGATGAGGGTGACGGACCAAGCTTCGTTGTCAAGCTAGGTCAATGGCGTCTAGACGACTATCCTTTCACCGTCTAGTCTCTTTTACGCTAAAACAAGGAAATGGCCTAAGACATGGCCCAAATCAAGAGATGCAAGTTTCACTTGCCTGGCACCGAGGAGAACGATCAACGAAGGCACATCACACAAATTTGTTATCTACGGGAATGGATCACTGTCATGGAAAAACAACATTAGAATGGTAACTAATCCGTATTCACAATCGAAACCTACGATTTCTAATGATCCATTTTATTAGGGTTTCACAAATATCAAGTGTGGGTTATGAGATTATTAAAGGAAGAATACTACCCGTGAAGAAGCGGAGGAACGACGCCGAGAACTACGGCGACGGAAGAACGATCCGGCTCAGATCTGGAAATGGGGAAAATCTGGAGAAATGGGTTTGGATGAGGCTTTTGGGGATTTGATGGGGGTTTGAGGTTGAGGAGAGGTAGGATATGTGAAATGAGGGTTTGGATGATGATGGATGAGCTTGGGATGAAGGATCAATGGTTTGGGGAAGAAGGGGGCTCAATGGGAGAGAAATTAGGGTTTGGGATGATGAGGAAGAAGAAGAAAACGTTTGGGGCGTATTTATAGAAAAGTGTGGCGGCTAGGGCAAAACTAGGGTTTCCTGGGCTGATTAGTCGGTCAAAGAAGGATCGGTGACCGACTAGATTGGGAACTAGTCGGTCGGTTGATCAACGCAGACCGACTAAGAGTAAACAGTAGCTCACTCAGGAAAACTGGACTATGAGTTAGTCGGTCTGTGAAGGCTTGTCAACCGACTAGTTTGAGAACTAGTCAGTCGGTGAGTGTTCATTGACCGACTAAAGGCTGAATTCTGAGAGAGATCATGGAAACGAGAGTTAGTCGGTCTGAGAAGGATTCCTGACCGACTAGTTTAGCATCTAGTCGGTCGATGGTTGTTCTTAGACCGACTAAGAGTAAACAGTAACTCCTGAATTATTGATTGAATGAACTAGTCGGTTCTAGTTGATTTCCTGACCGACTAGTTTGGAATCTAGTCGGTCGGTTGATCTTCTTGAACCAACTAACGTGCACGAAAAGTCTCGAAATGGAGCGCGAAGGTCCGGGATGAATTCTAAGGTTTCTAGGATCAACCTATCGCTAAGATATGATCGATATGAAGCTCGTCACGAGCGACTTACTCCGAGTTCAATGATTCTAAGGAAGAAGCTAGAAGATCACATCAAAAGGAATGAAAACGAAAGCTAGGAAATCTCAACGAGATGAATGAAAGCGAGGACTATGGAAATGGAAACCACACAAGGAGAGAACCCACCATCGCAAGCAAAACACACTGATAATCCAATCATACAAAAACCAGTCGTTACATCCTACCCACCTTAGAATAAAGTCCGTCCTCGGACTTCCTAACATATCTAGTCGCTCTAGTAACTACCCTCAATCAACATCACATTATCATTCAACCACGCATAGTCATTTCAAGTGCTTATACATATGCACTAGGTAGTCAATCATTTATTCTACAATCATGTATTTATTCACGCACATTATACTCATATGCCTATCATAGCCAGACAATTTCATACACGTATTTCAATCACATATATACAGTCAATATATTTATTCAACAATAAACACTTATTACTTACTATAAGAAAATAACCAAGCCTCTCTTATTTGAAAATAATTTCACATTTATTTAGTCATTCAAATATATGCAAATATTTCACCATATTTTCACCTCACATATAGTCCTATAACTATATATTGGTATAGCCACCCACAATCGTGTGCGTAACACAACCAAGCACAAACAACTCAAACACCATACATACATCATCCATCACTATTCACCACCACATACAATTATACCAAAGTACATAGAGTATACCCACTCAAGCTTGAGTGAGACTCAAATCATAGCAGGACATTTATATGCGTAACATAGTATCCATACATATACCAATACCACCCCAGGGCATACACATCCACGTATCACATATTTTCACACCATATCCATCCATTTATAATTACCATATCAACACATCAACTACACACAAGTTTAAGAGATGCAATAGTCGGGTATACCTCCTGATATACACGCATACGACATCTCATAAAACAAGTAGTACCAATCAAAATTATCATTCTGCTACCATACGTATATCACATCATACTTAAGCAGAAAATTACCTACACACAACATACAAATGCCAACACCCCTACCACTATATACACACCACGAAATCATCACTACGACGACATAACCACTTAACTAAAGGGCCCACCAAACTATAACAAGGTTGACACAGGCAATGACAATCTCTAAGGGCTAGACAATAGGAAAGAACCGAACCTAGATCATGACGAATAGAAAGATCGAAAAACATGGGTTCAGCTAGGACGAAGATAAGGAGCCAAATTTGATTAGGGGAATCAGGGTAAGACTGTGAATGTTTAGGTGGAAAGATGATGCAATGATACCCTCAATGAATACGTAAAGAAGGTAGTGCAACAACATAAGTTAAAATACGTGAATTCGAAGACCGTTGTACTTCAAAAAGTCGGATTCCTCGTTTGTATAAAATTATTTAGAGGTCGATAAACAAGTTGTTTGAAAACGAGTTTGAGATGAATATACGTAATAAGAGGAAAAGTGGTTTATTGGCTTATATAAAATCATCATGAGGAAAAAGGAAATCATTTACTCGAACATTAAAACATAGGTCAGAAATGTTATGCGGCAGCAATCAAAAAAATTTTTGGAAAAGTTTTGAGATTCGAAGATTGAAATCAGATCAAGTATAGTGTGGAGAATTTAAGCGCATGCTAAAGGTTTTCCAAATCTTAAGACTGAAGAGAAATCCCAAATAAACCATGTCGAAAATACTTTTAGAGAAATCCGGATTTGCCAACAAAAATTGATTTATACAAGATCTTAATGTACGAACAAAACGAACGTGGTACCGATATATAAAAATAATTGAAGTCATATTTTAGAAATTATCTTAAAAGTGTGTATGGTGAATGGAAAGATAATATCTTAGTAGTACGGAAAGAGAAAAGGATATTTAAACTCATCAAGTTAGTATTAAAACTTTTAAACCGTTTTATGAAGGGTCTAAGTCAGGAATGATTTCGAAATAGTAAAAAAATCTGAAATATGGAAAATGTTGAGCATAAAATCGACTTGCTAAAAGCCGAAGTCCAAAGGGACTTGAAAAGTTTATTAAGAGTAAGCACGAGGTGTTTTCGAATAAAATTTTAATGGCACAAGTAAGAAAAGAAATTATGAATCGAGTTAGGAAAATAGAAATACGGTTCGGAATGAAATTGGTATATGAAAAGGGACAAGACATTTATATCGATACGAAAGTATATGCTGAAATATTATAAACTTCTAATCTAAAAATCTCAACACAAGTTTCGATATTTAAAACATAAATAATTTAAGTCGGTGAAGGAGCATGAAACCTTTCATATATCAAAAGTGTTTCGAACAAATTTAACTTAACGAAAGAAGAAGATCGGAGATACTTTTAGGGAAATAAGGATTCGCCAGAAGAACGTGTTGGTATAAAAACTTTTGAAGTACGAGTACGACGAACCTATAATTGATATATACAAAAATTAGTTGAAGTCCATTCAGTTTGGAAAAACACCCCTAAGGTATGTAAGATAAGTGGTTAAAATAAATTTTTGTAGTTAGGAAAAAGGACGGTATATCGAACCATCAGGATAGTAATAAAGTTTAAAAATCGAAATGCGAAAGATACAGTGTTAGAAAAAAAAATAGTACAAGATAGAAATTTTAAAATTACGACCAAAAGTCTTCAAAATTCAAGAACGACTTTTAACTCCATCGAAATTTAGGGTGACGTATTTAAAGAAGTCTAGAACAAAATTTAAATTGAGTGAAACTTCAAATAAGGAAAGCATTCGAAAATAACTTTGGAAGAATCAAGATTTGCAACGGAAAACATTCGAAAGATCAAGGATAATTGTAATGAGGTGGTCATGTGAATTGAGGACAAGGGAAGTGGTTACGGAAACGTAATTTTCCAAAAATCTGTAGTCGGGAAAATGTTTGAACATAACTTTGATTTGTTGAAAGCTGAAATCATCTGTGACTTGAAAAGTATATTAAGGGAGCGCGACGAGTCATTTGAATCGCATAAATAAGAAAGGAAAATTCATAAATCGAATTTGGAAAATTACGGCTCAGAATTAAATCGATTTTATGAAAAGAGACAAGATATTCAAATGGGTATGAAAGGTATAGGCTGTAAAACATTATAAAACAGTAATCAAATTCTCGTCAAAACTTTCGAATTTCAAAAATTAATTCAAGTCAACGAAAGAGTACGAGATATAAGTATACATATAACAATTGAAATTCCATTTAGCTTGGAAAAGATTTTAAAGTATGTATGCTATGTGATTAAAATGGATCTCATAGTTAGAAAATGGTATATCGAATTTTCCAAAATAGTATTGGAGTCTTTAAACCGAAATGCGAAAATATAGACAAGAAAATGGTTACGAGATAGCAATTGTAATTACAACCATTAGACTCCGAAATCTACAAGGAATTTTGACTCAATCGAAAAGTGAGAAATTCAAGTATATATGTAGCGGGTTTAAAACAAAATTTAAACTTAGCGAAAACTTTAATAAGGGAAATAGAAAAACAACTTTAAAATTAATTAAGCTTTGCGAATGGGGACATTCGAAGGATCAATGATTATAGGAACATGGTGGTCATGGGAATCGAGGCAAGGGATTTGGTCGGATGATCAAGCATATGTACGCCTAGGATATGACTTAGGAAAATCTACGGGAATCTCCTACGGTCAACCAGCTAAAGATTATGGAACTAAGCGCTAAGACTCCCTAAGGGCTAGACAGCGATGAAATGAGTTCAGCTTGGTCCGAAATCGATGAACCCAAGCGAGAGACCAAAGAATTCTAGAAGTCTATCCTAGTCAAAGCTAGGCAGGAACCACTAAGGTAACTCTTAAGACAATCAAACAAATCACTAACATGGAGTCTAGCTAACAATCAAGGATTCCTAACTAGCAAGCACAGTCGTCTATCTAAGTCTAGCTAGGGTCCTGATCTAATGGATTCCTACTAAGCTGAGACAGATGCTCTAACACGTCTACCAGCCACCTAAGATATAGGAACGCTAAAAACCTAGACTCCGGGCTTATAACTTGGATGTTCTAATTCATTTAATGGACATTCTTTAATTATTATCGTTGTTCCGATAGTTCGCATTTGCAAATGGACCTGCATGGGCCACCAATAAAACCTGTCACGCCCCGCTTCCCAAAAATGTGAAGGCGAGACGTGAGTAGGTCCGCTCAGACTTGAAGCTGAAAAGCCGCAAGTCCGATAAGCGTCAAATAGAACTTCAAATGGCAAGTCCTTGCAAAGCGAAACGAAACAACAATGATAATAAGGAAATGAGACGACATTTTATTGAATCTCCAAATGTCCATAAACAAATTACAATATCGCAGAAAAGCCACCAGGCTAAAGGAAAAAGAGTCTAAGGCCCAAACATGGCCAACAAAGTATAACATACATACAAGGGTGCCACGCACCAACAACTAACAGGAATCCTAAAACATAAAGGAAACTCAACAAAGTCACCGGTGTCCACAAGACTCCTCCACAGCAAACACAACGTCCTCTGCAACACGCTCTGGCTCTGAGTCTAACATGTGACACCCAAAAGAGAGAGGAGAACATGTCAGCAAGTCTAAAAAGACTTGTGCAAGGAAACTGAAAGAAAGGCAACTAACATCCTAGCAGTTATAGTATGTATGACATGGCAGTTATGCTGTGAGTGCACAAGCAAGACATGGTAAAACAATAAGTACAAGAGAACGATTATCTGGACAAGTCAAGAGTAGCCAAGCTACTAACAATCTCAATCATTTCACTAGTCATGTTTCAAGTTGTTTGTAGATGTTTACGCCTTACAGCTGAACGGTTTGGCATTCACGCTGAGTGGCCGCTTAACAACTACCCCAAAACCCAGAGTTTACGCCTTACAACTGCAGTTGCTGATCGGGCAGACTCCCAGTTGAATGACCGCTTAACTCTTACCCCCAATACCCACATGTAGACAAGCCAGGGTCCCTGCACATGAGCCCAGTAAATGAGCCAGGGTTGCCCCGCACGGGAGCTTGTTTTCTATATCACGAATCAGGAAGTATTTGGCGTAGGGGACACCTAGCCTCAATATCGAGTGTTGGGGTTAGCAACTCATTATGCTCGCTTCTGGTCACGAGCCAGGAACTATCAGTTTTGTAGCGTGAGCTACACATTCACGATGAACAATAAATGTATGCAATGTCATGAACAGATATTCGCGTACCGTTAATTGTAATTAAACATGACAATTTTAAAGATGCATGGATGACATGCACAAATAATACGCGTACCGTTAATTGTAATTAAACGTGACATATAAGCATGATGAGGGTGACAGACCAAGCTTCGTTGTCAAGCTAGGTCAATGGCGTCTAGACGGCTATCCTTTCACCGTCTAGTCTCTTTTACGCTAAAACAAGGAAATGGCCTAAGACATGGCCCAAATCAAGAGATGCAAGTTTCACTTGCCTGGCACCGAGGAGAACGATCAACGAAGGCACATCACACAAATTTGTTATCTACGGGAATGGATCACTGTCATGGAAAAACAACATTAGAATGGGAACTAATCCGTATTCACAATCGAACCCTACGATTTCTAATGATCCATTTTATTAGGGTTTCACAAATATCAAGTGTGGGTTATGAGATTATTAAAGGAAGAATACTACCCGTGAAGAAGCGGAGGAACGACGCCGAGAACTACGGCGACGGAAGAACGATCCGGCTCAGATCTGGAAATGGGGAAAATCTGGAGAAATGGGTTTGGATGAGGCTTTTGGGGATTTGATGGGGGTTTGAGGTTGAGGAGAGGTAGGATATGTGAAATGAGGGTTTGGATGATGATGGATGAGCTTGGGATGAAGGATCAATGGTTTGGGGAAGAAGGGGGCTTAATGGGAGAGAAATTAGGGTTTGGGATGATGAGGAAGAAGAAGAAAATGTTTGGGGCGTATTTATAGAAAAGTGTGGCGGCTAGGGCAAAACTAGGGTTTCCTGGGCTGATTAGTCGGTCAAAGAAGGATTGGTGACCGACTAGATTGGGAACTAGTCGGTCGGTTGATCAACACAGACCGACTAAGAGTAAACAGTAGCTCGCTCAGGAAAACTGGACTATGAGTTAGTCGGTCTGTGAAGGCTTGTCAACCGACTAGTTTGAGAACTAGTCGGTCGATGAGTGTTCATTGACCGACTAAAGGCTGAATTCTGAGAGAGATCATGGAAACGAGAGTTAGTCGGTCTGAGAAGGATTCCTGACCGACTAGTTTAGTATCTAGTCGGTCGATGGTTGTTCTTAGACCGACTAAGAGTAAACAGTAACTCCTGAATTATTGATTGAATGAACTAGTCGGTTCTAGTTGATTTCCTGACCGACTAGTTTGGAATCTAGTCGGTCGATTGATCTTCTTGAACCAACTAACGTGCACGAAAAGTCTTGAAATGGAGCGCGAAGGTCCGGGATGAATTCTAAGGTTTCTAGGATCAACCTATCGCTAAGATATGATCGATATGAAGCTCGTCACGAGCGACTTACTCCGAGTTCAATGATTCTAAGGAAGAAGCTAGAAGATCACATCAAAAGGAATGAAAACGAAAGCTAGGAAATCTCAACGAGATGAATGAAAGCGAGGACTATGGAAATGGAAACCACACAAGGAGAGAACCCACCATTGCAAGCAAAACACACTGATAATCCAATCATACAAAAACCAGTCGTTACACCGTCCATTTTTCGAAATCCACTTCGATGGGCTTGACGTATTCCTTATGGAGGGTTCTCCAAAGGGAGGCACTCCTTAGAAAACGTCTCCATCCGGCATTTCCAATAGCCAAAATTAGTGCCATTGAAACGCGGAGGGCGCGCCGTTGATTGTCCTTCGAAAACTGTGGACGCTCCATCACGATCGTGATTGTTGTACGAAGGAGGTGGAGGAACGTTGTTATTGATGGATGTCATAGCTATAAACTTGAGCTCTGATACCAATTGTAAGGACCCTGGCTATGGGGAAAATACTAGAAGGGGGTTGAATAGTGTTTATGCAATTTAAAAATATAGTTACACCAATTTAAATTCCTAACCAACAAATAGTGCTGAATTGAAATAAACCCAAAATCAAACAAATGCAAATGCAAGGATGTTTCAAGGGTTCGGATTACCCAAGCCACTTCCCGACTTGTTCCCGGTAATCTTACGTCCCTTCCACCCGGTTAACAACCGGATACTCAAGTTAGAACCATAACTTGAGGTTTCCTTAAAACCCACTTGTAGCAAACCTACAAGTGAAATTGAAATACAATCGATTAACCTTGACTCCCACAACTTGGGAGCAAGTAAACCACTCTCACAACCCGAGAGTAAATTCAATTACGAAAGTTATGAAATATGAAATACAGCAACACTTACAATCACACATGCCTTGAAGTAGAACTTGAAGGAGATGTGTGTTGTGTGTTGAAAAGACTCTCTTGGAAGAGAGGAAAGCCCTTTCTCTTAACTGCACCAAATGCCTAGAAGATATCTCTTTGGTTCTAGGTTGGAGAGCAAGAGATTGAAGATTGGAATTCTAGGGCTTTAGGATTTGAAAGCTTTGATCTTGAGAGAATGAAAGCTTGAATCTTTTAGCAAGAGAGTTGATAGATCATTAGCCTCTCAATGGAACAGTAGAGGCTCCTTTATAGGTTTCTCAAACCCTTCAAACAAAATCAGCAAAAATCCCTTTGAAATCCGTGAGGAAAAACTCAACGGATAGAATCTGCGCCTGCGACAGTCGACTGTTGAAGAATTCACAGTCGACTGCTCACAGTCAGAGAGGGT
The DNA here is from genome assembly GCA_030789695.1 of Scilla litardierei. NCBI lineage: Eukaryota > Viridiplantae > Streptophyta > Magnoliopsida > Asparagales > Asparagaceae > Scilla > Scilla litardierei. The sequence continues at coordinate 165,268,862 of CM061133.1, forward strand.
AAGTGAGAATTCATAACGGTAACTTACCACGTGGACAGTCGATTGATGAGGCATAGACAGTCGACTGTTGAACCAACAGGCGACTGTAAATCCTACTACAGGCGACTGGCCGTAAGTTGGGTAAATTGAAGAAATCTGGAAAACGTCTGAGAGAACAGGACAAACGACTGATGAAGAGAAGACAGTCGACTGTTAATCTGAACAGGCGACTGTAATTCCTTCTACAGACGATTGTCAAACCCCTAAGATTTTCCAGAGAGTTGAGTCATCAAATAGGCTCAAGGACAGACGACTGTTGTAGCATTGACAGTCGACTGTTCCATTGGACGGTCGACTGTAAATCCAACATAAGTCTATTGGCCAGAGTAAACAGAGAAATATATTTTGGACTAAAGATAGACATGCGACTGATTAACAAAACACAGTCGACTGTCACTTGGACATGCGCCTGTGAATCTTTCATAAGTCGCCTGTGAAAGTTAAATCTGAGAAGCCCAAAAACTAGACTGTAAAAGTTTGTGCATAACAGGCGACTGTAGAACAAAACACAGTCGACTGTTTTGAGACAGGCGACTGTAAAACGTTCAACAGTCGACTGTTAGAATCATGATGTGTACAATCTAGTTAGAACTGAATTGGAGTCTAAGGAAGGTTGATCTAATGATATCCTAAGACTGTAATGAAGATGTGTGTGCTCCAACAATGTTATACTTCTAAGCTACATACTATAATAGGAATAAGAAAGGTACATTTGACGAACTCTCTCTTCTATCTAACACATGAGCTTGAAGTCTTCTAGGAGCTTCAATCACCTTCTACGATCATCCAAGCCATTTCATTTGCTTTCAATGATCTTTGAGAGTCATCCATTGTAAGTAGATCTTCATAATAAGCTTAGGCAATGGATTAACTACAAAATAGGGGATTAGTCATAAGTATTTATGTTTGCTCATTATTAACACTAAGTAGGGAGAAGTCCAATACTCAACACGATGGATCTTCAGGATCTCATTATCACATTATATATTTATCGGATCATAGATTTTTGTGTATTTATTCTGAATGGTCAGTAGGGCTTTATGTCTCAAACGAGTTTAGTTTAACACTGGGAATGTAGACATACCTATGCAAAGTCTTCGGGACGTGCTTTTAACGCCTACCCCATTTGGAGTGCAAGGTATCTAGGGTGTATCAACCCTATATGGATTCCAAGACGTCTTTGATGTCCTCATTTTATTCTCTGTGGTGCTGGATGTAAACTGTATACCCAAAATCCTCAAATAAGGGATATTTGGTGGTGTTTCGCATGCTAGTTGCATCGGAGAATGACTTTGATTCCTAGATGGTCTGAGTCTTATACATTAAGTAGCAGGCAAGATTGCATGTCCCCATGTAGTCACCAGTTACTGGAATCAATGGATGTGTAATCCATTACAGACATTTTAATAATCGACTTTTTAAATCCATTCTGGGTGTGAACACATTCTTCAGAGTGTTCGACTTTTATTAAAGTCGCAAATTATTTGTATATCCCAGGTTTATCCATTTTGCCTGCAATTTTGATAATTTGTCATAGAAAAGCGGGACTGCGGTTAGATAATAGGCCTACAGATGACCATTTAGAGGATGATAAGTATGGTAAGGTACTTTATCGGTCCTGCACGGTGAGTGGATAAATATCCCTCAAGTATTCTCAAGGAAAAGTCTTACTATTTTATTTTTTAATGGAGATTGGTTTTCACTCCATAAAATGGAGATTCACCCTTCGGAAGAATCTTCATGTTTTGCAGATTATTTTATGTGTTTGGGATAAGATGGAGTGCACCGCCACCGACCCAGGGCGTATAAACCACTCGTATCAAACTATAAACTTTTACGAGATCGGGCACACTTGTGTGCTCCGTTTAATTTTGCTCCATTCTTCGAATTTCGTATGGAACTTTTTAAGGTTCATTCAAACGCCCAAGTATGGTCTTCAGGCCATTATTTATCTTGAGTTGTTATATACGACTATTCACTATTTATTTATTAAATTAGTTTCACTATGTATTTCGTATCGACGAATATCCTTGAAACTTTTCTTTTTCCATATTTTCTAAGAGCATGCACTGGGCATCCTCACATGTTTATTCAGGAGTTTACATACATGCAATTGTTTAATCCTCAATTCAGACGTCTCAAGATAGTACTTCAGGACTATCGTTAGAGTGAGATGCTTTTGATAGCATGCATCATGAGTGATCATGTGGATGGTTTATCCATAATTTGTTTGACAAGTTTAATAAGTCAAACTTGTAGCAAGTATAATCATTGCAACATATACTTCAATGCAAAACATAATCATTTATATCAAAATATGGTATGTAATTAAAACTTTGCATATAATTATTTCAGTGCATAGAAGTACGGGTATTTGATTGCAATCTCAAAATACTATGACAATTATATTTTGGCAACTAGTTAAGCAAATTATTGTTTTCAAAATCTTTATGTTCTCGAAGAATAGCTAATTTTGTAATAGCTAGATTTCAACTTTTGTCTCTAGAATAGCTTTATAAATCTTGCAATTGTTTTGGCATCAATGATCTATATAGATTTTGCCAGTCTTTATTAGACTTGGATAGCCATTGCTATTTTTCGTTGAGCTATACTTTTCACTTCCCCTTTTTGTTTATATTCCTTGTAATTTCTATGATCCTCGTGTTTCCATTTCTCCATATTTGCACTTTTCTTGGAGAGAGGAAACATTAGCCTCACTTAGGAGGATACAAGATCCCCTATTTCTTCTTCTTCTTTGTTCAGTTATGGAAGAAGAAATATGGTTAGGGGGGCAAATGCAAGGGGTGTGATACTTATTTATATGTTTCTCACTTAATCTGTCAAGTCACGACTTCAGGCGTGATTTTATTATTTATTTTTCATGACAGAATTATTGCTCAGGGCAAATATAATAATCATGTCATATGAGGTGAGATCACTTAACGGTGACATGTCATCCTTTTGGTGTCCTATTGGTCTGTAATTGGACCATAGATCTTATAAAATCTATTAACCGGGGGGTGCTTATCTTTTAAGACTTGTGTCTAGAAGAAGACACTAATGACTTTTGCATTCCTTTGCATTCATTTATTCGTTTATAAGGGAAGAAGGGTATTGGCATTTTCAGTGGAACTTCAGGTTCACTTGCCAATAATATTTATTCAAAGATTTGAAAACAATAATTGCTACATATGCCATTATACATAATTATTTATAAGCACAATTGTATGTATTGATATAAAACTGTAAATTATATCATGCAGAGGTAATTATAATGAATATGCTAATTGTATGGATCGGCTAGTCACCATATAAAAATAATGTCCTAAAGTCCATATTACAGTACATTTTACACAAATGAAAGAGAAAATTACAACTTTGGAAACCTCTTGGGTCCCATTTGAAAATCTTCATCTTCAAGAGTGACATCTGCCTCCATGGATATGGTCATCAGACTTGGGAATTACGTATTTTTCCTTACTAAAATATCTTTTAAAAGAAAAGGAAAAGTGTAGGAAAAGTAAAATGTGGGACTAAACAGCCGATCAAAAACAACAATTAGCCATTCATGCAAAAATTGTGCTTATTCAACATGTTCATAACGCATCACAGACATCACAGATTCAGAATATGATAAATACATCAATTTAATACTTAATGATTATTCAGACCACGGCGCGATGTCATACACCGTTAGGTTAGATAACTAACGGCAAGCGGTCTCAGGATCTTCATAATTACTAAATTAATGCCGCACAATATAGCATAAATTTATCCCAGAAAATGTGGCAGAAAAGTGTGATGCAATGAATAAAATATGATCCAAAGTAGGTATCATATATGCTTTTAATCAGTTGTGCATGTGGGTTAAATTCAGATAAAAATAACACTGAATTATGCCCTTATATTATAATCAGAGTTGTATTTCCGCCAATAATACTTATTGTATTATGTGATCTACCCCCGAAATATCTTGGAAAAAAACAACGTATAATTGAATTTTTTTCAGAGGTCTGTGGTGGAAGCGGGTCAATGGGGTCTAGTTTAGAAAATTTTTAAATACACTGAGCTATACCCCACAATATTATTTATTTTCTATCCCCTTCGAAAAGAAAGGATTTTCCCCTTTATTCCACTCAAACGATCCCCAATAATCCCTAATTTCCTCATAAGAGTCTCCATTTTATTCCCCTATTTATCCATATTTTTCTTCATTTTTGGGCCCATAGGTTCCTAACTTAACCCCCTTTTATTATCTTTCCTTTCATTTTTTTTTGAAAAAATAGGATTACGGGCTTCAGTCCCGCATCCTATAACTTTTGGTTTTTTTCTTTTTAAAAGGTGTTATGCTGCGGGCTTTAGGCCCGCAACCGCATTTTAGTTTTTTTATTTTGAAGGTGTGCGGGCCTGGAAGCCCGCGTCATGGGCTGCGGGCTTCAGGCCCGCAACCCCATTTTAGTTTTTTTTTCTTTTTCTTCTTTTTAAAAGGTGTGCGGGCCTGGAAGACTGCAGCATGGGCTGCGGGTTTCAGGCCAGCAGCCCCCCTTTTCTACCTTTTTTTAAAAAATAAAAATTGGGATTGGGCCAAAAGGCCCAAGTGATAGAATCGAGCGGAGGGTTGGGGGGGGGGGGCTTCAAATTTTTTTTATTGAACCCTAGTTGGGGGGGGGGGGGGGGGGGGGGGGGCTCACGTCGGTGCTAGGCGGTGGTGTCTCTCCTACTGGGACAGATGGGGGGATGCCACGTGGGGCTACTCACGGCTGCGCCGTGGGGGATATAAATTTTCTTTTCGAAAAAACTTTACTACTTATTTCATTGTATGGAAGAACCCTAAAAATAGGGTTTTGATGATAAATTCCTATGATCGACGATAAAAATTTCGTCGTTTTTAATCTAGGAAGAGAAAATCGATTTTCTAATCCGATCTTGCGAGATCGATATATGAATGTATCATGATCATGATAAAAATAAGATTTTTGGAGTAATACCTCTAGATCTAGCGATGGTTGACGAAGCCTACGAGCGGAAGACTAAGCGCGCGCGTGGAAAACGAAGCCTGCGCGTGAAAGACGAAGCCCGCGCGTGATGGATCTACCGCATTCTCCTTGCTTTCGCAACGACCGGACTTGGGAAAATTTTTAGAGACTCGTGCTGACAACATGTTATGAAGCGTCAACTCTGATGGAAGACCTAGACCTTTATTTACAGTAAATGAAGAGACATACATAGATGATATACAATTGATATGATCTTATCTATAGATAAGATATAATCTTATCTTTATCTATTTACAACAGAACATAAATTGTTTAACCAGAATTGAAGAAAGTAAATAGATGTCGAATCTAATTTATCCGATTTTATATCCCCGAGTTGATCGAGAAAGAAAGCTTAAAGCATAAAATTTCTTGCTAATGACCATTAATTCTCATGCTCAAATGTAAATAGCAAGAGGGGCTAATAGAAGATGTTAAAATCGAAAACCACGGCATATATGCAAAGCAGAAAATGTTAGAGGTTGATAAATGCAAAACCAGATGATATTTACCTCTCTGGGTTCTTGGGTTCCAGGGTTTATCAATTCTCCCCCGAAATGGCACAAGAAATTGATGAGATCAAGAACTCTACAAACAACTGCTCAGATATCGTTATCGATGAAAGTAAAGAGAAATCGAACGCAGTTTCTCGCAAATTGCGAACTTGCATCTACTCGACGATGGAGTTGGAAGCGTTGAGGTTTGCGAATGTCAGTGATCAGAAAAGAAGATGGGATGAGATCTATCAGAGTCTCGATTCTGATGTCATGAAAGAGTACGACGGGCTTCGAGCTCGCAATCATCACAACAACAGCAAGAATAAGAAGAAGAAGATAACGAAGACGAAGACGATGAACGATGACGGTCCCTCTAAAATTATAATGGGTCTGCTACCTATTCTCTAGTCTTCACATCCATTCAATTTTAGTACAATGAGTGCTGGTGTTTTGATAAATTCCTGCTAAATTATTGAGATGGGTGGTTTTATTTTTCCCTGTACTCTCCGCCAGAAGAAGAGAGGTGTGATTTTGACACTGGGGTTTTCTTCTTTCTTGATGCTTTTCAATTTCTAATTATTATTTTCATTAGTTCTGAACTGTGATGACTTGTCTTTTTATTCGTAGAAGCGCCTTATAAGGAGCTCAATAATGGTGTTCGAGTAGAGGAGAACTGTGTGTTCCCTGTTTTGGATGTTGGAAATGGAGAATCGAAGGCGCAAGACATTGATGGAAGGATGAATAAAGGCGAAGGGGCTTGTGAAGATGATAGATGTAGGAGTTATTCAAGGAGTGAAATGGATGCATTGAGACCTGTGGATGTCAGGGAGCAGGGAAGGTGGTTGGAGGTGGACCATAATCTTGATTCAGACATTGTGGAAGAGTTTGATGGGCTTCAGGTTGCTGACGATGGGAAGCAGCAGCAGTCTCGAAATGACTGCCGGCAGCAGTCTGCAGGGACGACAATGGACACATCCAAACATTGTGGTATGTTCATTTTTCTTACATTCTGTTGATTTGGTTGTACTTTTTTTTTGTTGATACATTTAACCTGGTCCTATTATTTATTCCGTGTTTAAAATAATTCATGTAGCAAACTTATTTAATGTGAGTTATGCGACATTCTTCTTTTGCTAGGATTTTGATTTAGAGTTTTAACAAGAAACTTGAATCTCAAGAAGCTGATTCCCTGTGTGCAGAAAAAACACCGAAGCAGGTGTGTAGTTAGATTCAGACATTATTGGGAATGGATGGACTTAAACGTGATCTTATAGTAAAGAATGTAGAAGTATGCAATGTTTTACGTAGTTTATACATGGACGTGACTGGCTGCAAAGTCCATTTTCAAGACTAATCACAACTGTTTCTGCTTGGCAATACAGAACTTGTTTTTATGATAGAGAACAAATTTATTAAAGTTATGCCTTGTGTCCTTACTAAACAATTATTTGACCACATCCATGGATCATGCCTTGTTTTACAATAGAGATTGTTCGGCTATCACCAAGAAGCATGATCAAAGTATATGTATGATCGAGACACAATTATTATGATGAATGTGTGCAAATAATAGAAAAGGTAAGGTAAAAAAACTATGATAGCTGGGTGATAGAAAGTAGGCTTCCTGTAGAGGATAAAATGAGAGAACATTATGATGTGGACATATACACCAACAGCTATTGATGCGACTGTTAGACAAACAGACCATATGGATGATGAGATCAAAGGAAAAAGAGGCAGGCTGAAGAAGATATATATGAAAGTGATAAGAATGTATACGAAAGATTTTGGATTAATAGAAGAGAAAGCTCTAAATCGTAATGCGTGAAAAACGAGTATCCGATATCATGATCCAACATAATCATGATCCAACATTCTTTCTATAAAGTTCATAAAGCCGACCCTACTTTTGGGATGAAGGCTAAGATGCTGATGATGCATAGATCAGCCTTCTTGAACCCATTGTCTCTTTCCATTCTATTCTTTCCATTCTATTCTGAACTGATATGAATCCTTGATCTATCATTAACTTTTTCACATCAGTTTACTTTCCTTGCACCTACCTAATTCAGGAAAGAAAAGTTATCTCTCAATCCATGAAGAGTTGGGGCAAACTGTGGTTTTTAATGGAATGAGCTGAGATTGGATCCAACACAACCAAGGGAAATGTGCATGAATATGATCTCAATGCTTCATGATGACCTCTATGTTTGTAGATAACGTGATAGAAATGACTGGTCATGTGTAAGGAGCCTAAACTTATAGGTGCTATTAGAGTGTAAAAACATGTGTAGCATGCTCACGTAGGCTGTACGTAGCAGTTGAATGTAGAACCGTTCATTGACTTCATTCTAAATGATAGGAAAAATATAGGCATATATTGTGACCAGTTTTAACATAGATTCGGTAGAGTAGGGGCTCAAAAGATGTCATGAGGTAGAAGATATTCATGCAACCTTGATTGTAAGGGCATCATACCCCCAAGAAGTATCATCCCTTGATCCCTCCAAGACTTTTAGTTTTACAATTACCACCATCCAACTTGCTCATATACTCATTAACAAGAGTGTTTAGTGTGTACTTCACATTCCTATATCCTATAGAATATTGTTCATGCAAAAATTCTAACAGAAGTCCATCAATTGTATCAAGGGTCCCCAGATGCAAGCATTGACAAGCAATAAATTGAGCTCACTCTGATATTTTGCAAACATTTGGTTCATTTGAATAGCCATATCACTTATATGTTACTATTTTTTCACTCACATCTTAAGGTATGTTTCACAACTAATACTTGAGGGAAGTAGAAAACATCTTAGGATACCTTGTGCCAGAATTAATGAACTCACATTGTAGAGCAAGCCCAAAAATCTCTTGATCTTCTTGGCTTTATCCCATTACATTGGGATGACCAAATCTCTGACTAATTGGAATTACATATAACATGGCAACAATATGATATGCTGAAGGATAAAACAGGTAGGGTTCCACCTTGTTGCAACATCTTGGCTTTAGATCTTATTCATTTGAAAGGTTCAAAAGCCCATGGACATGAAAAATTTGCTTTTTTATTTGAGAACCTTTTATGTATTTGATGCTTTCACGGATTTTATGAATGTAACCATCACGTTCTTCTAATCGATTTTTCAGTTTCCACAATTAAGTCAAGAAACATGCAATTTTGTTTCATATTACCATAAATAATTTTAAAGTTTATTTTTCAACAATTTAACAATTTACACGGCATTGTCAAGTGTGAAAGAAAAAGCTTCCTTTCAATCTTCCATACAGCTAACATGCTATAGATATATTCACAAATAGCAACACCGGATGAGGAAGCAACAATAAGGAAAATTCATTGTAGTGAAAAAAAAAACACTTTTGCTTTCCGCTTTTCTAAACATGTTATCCTTGCTTTAAGGTTTTTTAAATATTTTTTTACTGTATGAATAATCTTAAATATTGAATTATTGAATGTCAATTCTATAACTCAGAAGTATTTATCATTAAAATAATATTTCTATACGTTTTTCTTCCATTTCTTTCCTTTTCCTTTATTTACTCCAGTGTTATGATTTTCTGAACCTATTTTTTAAAAAACACTTGGCATTTTTAGTGCTTAAGCCTGGCTGAAGCCCTAAAAGCCCAAATGGTCATTTCTCTCTGATATCTGCTTTCACAACTTCGAGAAAAATTATGCACCCACTATTGCAACTCTCATTCATGACCTATATAGTAAGCGCTGTAGGCGCTGGTAATCATTAGTGGCTGTATATTCCTATAATGTAAGTCACAATAAATCTTCCTGAGAACCTTTGAGCTTACTTTTCTCTCTTATCTACATATGAAGGACATTGATCTTAACTATGTTGTAAGTAATTCACATCATCACAAAGCCCTGATTGAATTGAGTCAATACCTCCAACCTCCACAATATGAAATGAAAATCATGCTTCAAGGTTATGAATATTTTCATATTGTATGAATAATATTAAAATATTGAATTATTACATGTAAATTCTATAACTCAGAAGTTTTTATCATTAAAAAAATATGGGTAGAAATTTTCTTCCGTTTCTTTCCTTTTCCTTTATATAGTCTAGTGTTATGATTTTCTGCCTGTATTTTTAAAAAATCACTTGGCATTTTTGCTGCTTAAGCCTCGCTGAAGATCTAAAAGTCCGAGCGGTGCATTGTCGGTTCTTTCTGCTTTCGTCTTTTTCACAACTTTGAGAAAAATTAAGGATCCAATATTGCAACTCTAATACATAACTTATGGTGAACGCTGTTAATCATCTGGCTGTATAAGCTTCTAATGTAAGTCAAAATAATTATCCTTTAGAGTGAGCCAATGACCTTTGAGCTTACTTTTCTCCTTTATCTACGTATTAAGGACTTTGATCTTAATTGTGTTGTATGTGATTCACATCGTCATAAAGCTGTTCTTGAATTGCCTTAATACCTTCATCCTCCACAAATTGAAATGAAAACCATGCATCACATTGTTGAGGTCTTTATGGTTAAGGGCATTTGTAAATGGGATAAACGCATTTGTCCCATAATTTTGCGATTTGTGAATATTTCCACGTGTCTTTAGGGGCGGAACCAAGTGCGAGCAAGTGTGAGGAATCACCCACACTTTGCTTTTAAATTTCTTATATAGTGTTAATTTTGCCAACCATAAATTTTGGCTGAAAAAATCTTTCTAACTTATGCTAACTGCGAACCATATATATATATACATATATATAGGGCAATCTTCAAATGCGAAGAAGGGGTTTTCGCACGGTGCGAAAACTTTTTTTATTTTTTTTGAAATTTTTTTTCAATTTTTTTGATGTTTAATTCATACAATTATATACCCCAGGAAACATAATGGGTGACCCGTTGGGGTTTAGAGCACACATCCACCTGTTACAAATTTAACGGTCTCAAAACGTGCAAATTTGATGAAATGCCTTGATCGAAGGGCAAATGACATTATTTCTCAACGATTATTTTTTGAGGGGTATAACAACATATAATGAGGGCGGAAAAATTTTTTTGAATTTTTTTCCGAAAAAATTAAATTCTTTTCGTACCGTGCGAAATGTTCTCACATGAAGATTCACACACACACACACATAAATATGGAGGTGTGCTAATAGCACATGAAATTTTCCTGTGCTGTCAGCATTTTGGCCAAAAAACATTTTCTTAAAATTTTTTTTGCAATGTGATCTACAACTTGTTGGCTACATGCATACCAATTTTCAAGTGAATCCAACACTTTTTGAGCATCATCCATGCATTTCAAAGAGATATCTCAAGTTCTGAAACTGTCGGTGCAATCTTTTTGAAATGCATGAATGGAGGCTAAAAAAGTGTTGGATTCTCTTGAAAATTGGTGGGGAGGTAGCCAACAAGTTGTAGAACACATTGCAAAAAAAATTAAATTTTTTAAAAAATACTTTTTACCCACCAAACTGCTGACAGCATAGGTAAACTGAACCTGCGCTGTCAGCACACCTCCACGTTCATATATATATATATATATACATACACTAGTCATAACCCGTGCCCACGTGTACGGTTCATTTAAGATTTCCCCCCGAGAAATCTTTGTTCCCAAAAAATTATTTTCCCAACCAAAATTTAAAAGAACAAATTAGCGTAAAAATATTTAGTGGCATGGGCGCCTTTGGCGCGGAACAACAAATTTGGCGCAGGTGTATTCGGCAACAAATTCGGCACGGGTGTCCTCGGCGCGGAACAACAAATTAGCGTAAAAAAATTTAGCGGGCGCCTTTGGCACGGAACACCAAATTCGGCGCAGGTGCCTTCGACACGGAACAACAAATTCGGCACGGGCGCCTTTGGCGCGTAACAACAAATTAGCGTAAATAAATTTGACGCCTACAGCACGACACCTTTGGGATTAAATCCCCTTTCTTTTCCTTGTGTTGTTTAATCTTGGTTGACATTGGGATTAAATCCCAACCATGGGTTTGACAGTAAGATTAAATCCTCGTTCGCCTTATTTCAAAAAGAATGATATCTATTTCCATAACAAATTCAAAAAAAATAAATTTGTCAATCCTTCATCCATTCCTTTTTTACACCAATTAATACAAACAAATTAGCAAGTGTTGCCCAGATTGATTCTGCTCATATTCTGCTATCTTGCACGACTGTAAGAGCGATTCATATGAAAGGGATACCAGAAATTTCGTGCCAATAACGATCTAAATCCTTTTTGCATAGTTTCTGCAACAGAGTACACCCAAAGATCGCCAACATCTGCAGAGAGATTGGAAATTTGGAAGGCGAGGCAGGTGCTAAAACTTGGTGCACAAGTTGTTGTCCAGCTCTTGGAGTGAGATGTGGTTGGCAAACCAACTCTCTAACTCTTTTGGCACACGAACTTTCGTGAGCTAATGTTTTCAGTGCATAGTTCTTCGAGAGCCGCAGTATCCCCTCTTCGTCTGACTATGGATCAACATGCACCGACGTTTATATTAGTATAATGCAGTAAACTATGCAAAGCTGCTTCTAGGCACACATTAAAAAAAATTAAAAATACACAAAAGATTTCACATAACATGTTTATATTTCCTAGTTTGTAAAGCTACATATATTTCCAAAAATACATCCAACAAAAAACTACTGGTAGTGAATAAATACACAAACCAATCAGTGCTCCAAGCCAAAAAGTTACATTCACAGCTCATAGCTAGATAATTTAATGAATCAAGATCTAAATGAGTTCGTAATAGATTCCTCCATTTTCACTAAAGCACACATAGGTCTGAACAATACTACTGAAAATTACCCATGCCAAAAATTACAATTCACATCTCATAATAGATTTCCCTATTTACACATAAAAAACACATGGGTCTCAACAATTCTATTGAAAGATCTGAAATTTATGGATATTTCAACTAATATTTCAAGTAAATTCAGGATGATATCAAGATCTACAAGAGAAAATAAAGAGAAAGGATCGTATATTATACCACTACGATGCCATCTCTTGCAGAGAGCATCAAAATGTTAGCACATGACACAACCTTCGTAAGAGAAAAATAACACATCATAGGACACAACACCAAAATTAAAACATGATCAGTTTTGAGCATTCAAACATGATCAGAAAGCAAGCAAGAATCAGTATATCCTGAAGGAGAAAAGAATCAAGCCCCAACCTGCAATAAAAAAGGGGGATCACTGTAACATTTCACAGGTTAAAAGATAGAACATACCGAAAAATACAATGTAACCACAAAGTTCACACCACAAGTAGTTCAAAAGTTGTCTGTTGACGCAATGAAAATGTGGCATTTGTTTCGGGAGACCACCAAAAATCAAGGAGTTTAAAACTTGCAAAACATCACCAGGACAAAGCAAGAGTAGATAAACAGAATATATGAAAATCATGTAAATGCAATGAACCTGAGGCGACGGGACTCTGCTGAAGAATTTATGGATCCTTCTGATTCCTCTTCTCTCTTGCAAGCATTCTCAGCTTGGAACTCTATTTCACCCACTTCCTCTTCTCCTCCTACATGGGTAGCATTCGGTTCTTCAACGATGATATTAAAATCATTGGCATTACCCTCCACCTGGCTCTCTGTTGTTTCCATAATCACCTCATAGTCCTTGAAATCATTGGATGCATTCTCCTGAAATAATTAGTAATTATATAAAGGCTGGCACACGAGTTCTGAGTGATTAGTTCTAAAAAAAGTAACCTAATTTTCCTCTGAACCATCAACAAAGACAAGCCCTCTGAACCATCAACAACTGTCATGCTTCACAAATAGATAGTAAAATACGAAACAGTTTGGGAGGGTATTATATGATTATAACTGCATATTTTCTTCGACCGCATCATCTAATTGTTGTGTTCTTTCGCCTGTCTCGGTTGACTGTGACTTTTGTTCTTCGATCAGATTTGCTGGCAGAGCAGCATCTGTGCTCGATTGTACAGAAGAATGATCAATTATTTCTGCACCCTCCTCAATTTTCTAACCATCTCTTTGAACGCATGATTCATCATCTTCTTCAGGGACATGGGCAGTCTCCATTTCTGACAAAATTTGCTCGGTGTATATTGTGATGGTGTTTGATCATGTTCTATTTGGTTCTCTTTAGTTTCTACAATTGTATCAGAAATCGACGAAGTTTCCTAAACAAACAGATACAGATCTTAAAACATCTACTGCATAAAGAACTAATTTATGAAGATTTTCATTTATTACCCGACCTTCAACCAAACTATCAAAAGAAAACTCTTCCTCGCTGCAAACAGAAAGCAAATCAGTTGATTCAATTTTTTATTTCCATATCAAAAGATCAAAAGTAAGTTTTTGGTTACCCATTATCTTTGATGCCATTGAATTAACTGTACATTTTTAACTGTACAAAGTTATCATACATTCTACATCATGCTAATTCAAAAACGTACATTTGTTGATATTAACTATACATTTTTAAACATGATTCAATAAAACACATGAACCATCAAGAGGATTGAACCATCAACTAATCATCCATTCTACATCATGTGTCATTAGAATATCATGTTAACTAATCATCCAAACTTGAAGTTGCATTTAACTCATCTGTTGTATATTTTCCTTGGAACCCAACGTTGAACTAATTCTATGCATTACATGGTTCATAAATATGAAGTTGCATTAGTTCCATGGTAAATTGAATTAGGATCTAATTGCATTTTTAAAGATGAAATTGCAAGATGAAATTCCATTGTTAACAAATTGATGTATAATCTTATTTACACAAAATTGATCACAAACTGATCACGAGATTAACAATGATTACACAAACACATCTCATTTGGCATGAAACTGATTAAAAAACATGGCATGAAATACAAAAAAGTATTGTTACACAAAATACATTATGTTGTTAATGAGATTCTATTGTTACACCAAAATTATTGTTACACAAAATACATTCTATTGGTACATAATGTATTCTGTTGTAAATGTTGGTAGACAAATATCCTGTGATATTGTGATATTTGTCTACCAACATTTACAACAGAATGTACCCAATTGTATGTGGAGAAGTTGGCTTGATTCGGCGCAGAAGAAGCAGTGGATTGGTAGACGAGTTATCTTGTGTAGGGGTAACTCGACTGCGCCTGGATTCGACCTATCTAACTTTGCACAAGTCAGATACGCGGATGCCGGATCTGTGGCTTTATCAGCGCAGTTGGGTCGATCGGTCGTCAATTCGAGTCTGAAGGTCAATCGCTCGGCATTGGATCGTTCGGTCGTATCGCGGTTAGAGTTCGTAATCGATCGATCGGTCGTATGGAGGCTCGAAGGATGAAGGCTTGTACGCGAGGCTCAGCACTTGGGTCGTTCGACGCAGAGGAATGTCGATCGGTCGAAGGGAGCCCATCACTAGGAAGCGGCGACTGGTCCACTAGGTTGCGGCAGCATTAATTGCGCAGAGCGGCGATTGGATCATATCCTGTAAATGTCGGGATCCGTATCCGATGTGAGACCTTAGCCAATGATGACACATATTGTAATCTAGGGTTATAAATAGGGGGTTTTAGGTTAGGGTTTCGTGTGGAACACATTTGTATATTTGAAGAGAGCCGTCACTGTGAGGGCCAACTTTGTGAGAGATTGTAGCGTGAGCTTTTGGAGAGATCTTGTGTGCTTCTTCTTCGTTGGACGAAGAGAGAAGACTTGTATCGATCTCCCCTTTCGTAATAAAGTTCACCGATGTTCCCCCTTGGCCGTCCACGGCCTAAAAGCAATTTTGTTCATGCTCTATTTATTCGCTGCTTATCCTTCGTCATCGATCCCCATGATCTTGTGTTATTCCGCTGTGCTGTGTAGCGATTGGTGGGCCTTCGCCGCACAACAAATTGGTATTAGAGCAGCACGATGTTGAAGATCAACGTAGAAGACGAAGATGAGTAGCGGTGGCGATGACGGTTCTTCAAAGGCGTCGACTTCTGGGTGTTCTTCATCTTTCCGAACTATTGTGTCTAACACAAAGTTCGAGATTGAGAAGTTTGATGGAAAGATCAACTTCAGTATGTTGAGATGCGAAGTTATGGATATCTTGAACTAACTTGGTCAAGATATCGTATTAGACCAGAAGCCGACGGGCATGTCCGATCTGGAGTGGAGAACTCTGAATCGGAGTGCATGTGGTACCGTCCGCTTGTATTTGTCGAAGGAGAAGAAATACCCATATATGGAGGAGACAAGTGCTAGTAAGTTCTGAAAGGAGCTCGGCGACAAGTACATGAAGAAGAACATCCAGAAGCGGCTACACTTGAAGAAGAAGTTGTTTGGGTTGAAGTTAGCTGAGGGGGTTTTTTATAGAGGAACACCTCGACTACTACTACAAGCTTCTTACCACCTGAGGAACGTCGACGTGAAGGTCGATTATGAAGACAAGGCGATGATTCTCCTCATTTCTCTACCAATCGAGTATGCGTACTTAGTGTCGGTTCTTACCTATGGTAAGGAATCGATCACATTTGAAGAGGTGTCCAACGCTCTGACAAGCAACGAGTTCAGGAAGAACGATGGGGACACCAGCAGCCGAGCTTCGAGCGACACTCCTACGGTCGTAAGAGGTCGTAATGGTGAGAAGGGTGGAGATCAAAGGGGGTATTTCAGATCCAAGTTCAGAGACAAGACAAGAGGCCCTCAGCGCAAGGTGTCGAAGGATCAATGTGCTTTCTATAAAGAAAGAGGACATTGGGTTATAGACTGTCCCAAGGCGAAGAAGAAGCACGACACAACTGCCAACTTCGCTAAGGGCGTTGAGGTCGAGGAGTATGTATTGGTCGGTGCTTCAGAGGGCGTGACGTCAGACGGTTGGGTGCTCGACTCTGGGTGATCGTTCCATATGACGACACATCGAGAGTACTTTACGACCTTCAGGGAATGTGGTAAGTGTACGGTCTTGCTGGGCGATGACCGAGCTTGTATTATGGCAGGCGTCGGGAAAGTGCGGATGAGGATGGGCGACAATGTTACACGAGACATCGAGGAGGTGCGTTTTGTTCCCGACCTAAGACATAATCTCATATCGCTTGGCTCACTCGAATCCAAGGGACGTCGAGTGACCATGGAGAATAGAGATCTGAGGGTGACCAGAGGAGCAATGATCGTGATGAAGGGGAAGTGTCAAGGCAACCTCTATTACTTGGATGGCTCGGTCGTAGCTGGCACAGCGGCTCTGACTAGTGAGGCTGAGGAGGACGACTTAATGTTATGGCAGATGCGACTAGGTCATTTGGGCGAGAAAGCATTGCAGAAGCTTATCGTTGGGGGTCATCTAAAGGGAGCCAAGACCGGGAAGATCGAGTTCTGCGAGCACTGTGTATTTGGGAAACAGACACGTGCTTCATTTGGAACGGTCATCTACAGTACGAAGGTAACGCTTGACTATGTACACACCGACGTATGGGGTCCGTCGAGGACGACCTCATGGGGGGGAAACACTACTTTATGTCGTTCATCGACGATTTCTCACGCATGGTGTGGGTGTTTCTGCTGAAGTCGAAGGACCAAATTCTTAGCACTTTTATCGAGTGGAAGAAGCTGGTCGAGACTCAGACTGGTCGACGAATCAAGCGTCTGCGAAGTGACAACGGTGGTGAGTATATGTCAGATCTCTTCGAGAAGTTTTGCAGATCGGAAGGGATACAGAGACACTACACCATTGCTGGTATGCCGCAACAGAATGAGGGTAGCAGAGAGGATGAATCGAACCTTGATGGAGAAAGTTCGATGCATGCTGTCAACTGCTGACCTATCGAAGGAGTTTTGGGCAGACGCCTTGGCGTATGCGACCTACTTGGTCAATCGGCTACCATCTACTGCATTGGAAGAAAGACATCCATTGGAGGTATGGTCAGGAAAGCCGGTTTCCGACTATGGATCACTTCGACCTTGTGGCTGTCCGAGTTACTATGCCGTGAAGGAAGACGAACTCGATGATAGAGCCAAGAAAGCCATCTTCTTGGGCTTCAGCAGTGGTTTCAAGGGATATCGACTATGGTGTCCGACACAGAGGAAGATGATCCTGAGCAGAGACGTAACATTTGATGAGTTGGCGTTACTGCAGAAGGAGAATGAGCCAAAGGTGGAGGTTGAACAGACACAATTAAAGCAGGTCTACGACAACGTGTCTGATACTCCACAACGGTCGATCGACGACTCAGATCGACCCACACCAGACGCAGCAGAATGCGGGCTCCAGGCCGTCGACGGTGTAGTTGGTGGATCAAGCTCAGTTAGTGGAGATAGCGCGTCTCCAAGGATCGTTCAGTCGAAGGATTCTATCGCAGTATCGAGACCAAGGCGTGAGATAAGAAAACCTGCGAGGTATTCGGATTTGGTCTCATTTGCCTTTTCCGCAGTATGTATCGATGTTCCCAACTCGTTCGACGAGGTGGAGTAATCCAAAGACCCGGAGCGGTGGAGAAGTGCAATGGACGAAGAGATGGAATCATTGGCGAAGAACGACACATGTGATCTCGTGGAGCTTCCAAAGGGCAAGCAATTGGGTGTAAATGGGTCTACACCAAGAAGCCAGGAGTCGAATTAGGAGATGTTCGCTACAAAGCTCGCCTCATAGCGAAGGGCTTCGCACAGAGAGAATGTATAGATTAGAATGAAGTATTCTCGCCAGTGGTGAAGCATTGCTCGATTCGGATCTTGTTGGCATTGGTTACACAGTTCGACCTCGAACTGGTGCAGTTGGATGTCAAGATGGCATTCTTGTATGGAGAGATCGAAGAGGAGATCTATATGGTTCAGCCCGATGGCTATAGGAGTGATGACGGTCGTGCATGTCGACTGAAGAAGTCACTCTACGGGTTGAAGCAATCACCACGACAGTGGTATAAGCGTTTTGAATGCTTTATGACTGATGATCAAGGGTATGTTCGCAGTCCATATGATCATTGCGTGTTCTATCGGAAGTTGGTTGACGGTTCCTTTATCTACCTTCTGCTTTATGTCGATGATATGCTCATAGGTTCATCGAATAAAGAGGAGATTCGGAGTTTGAAGTCTCAATTGAGTTCTGCATTTGAGATGAAGGATCTGGGCGAGGCACAAAAGATTCTTGGGATGGAGATCACAAGAGATCGAAGTGGAGGTACAGTTCATCTTTCACAAAGTCGCTATTTGAAGTCTGTTATACAGAGGTTTGGCTGTGAGAAGATGAAGACCGTAGTTACTCCGCTAGCACCTCACTTCAAGCTCAGTGCCGAGCAGTGTCCGAAGAACGAAGAGGAGAGGAAGCTCATGACGAGCAACCGTATACCAATGCAGTAGGAGCCTTGATGTATGCAATGGTATGTACTCGACCAGATCTATCACATGCAGTTAGCATGTTGAGTAGATACATGCACAACCACGGAAGAGAGCACTGGCGAGCAGTGCAGTGGATCCTGCGTTACATCAATGGCACAGTCGACGTTGGACCGACATACAACCGAAGTGTTCATGGTTCGCACACTATGAGGTATGTCGACTCCGACTATGCAGGCGACTTGGATGGGAGACGATCGATGACAGGCTACGTCTTCACCCTGTCTGGCGCTCTAATATGTTGGCGGAGTATCCGTCAGTCTACGGTGGCCCTGTCTACTATGGAGGCAGAGTATATGGCATTGACTGAAGCAGTGAAGGAGACGATATGGCTGATGGGTCTGATGGATGATCTGAGAGTCTACCAAGAGAGGTACGATGTCCATTGTGATAGCCAGAGTGCAGTGCACTTGGCTAAGAATTAGGTCTTCCATGCCCGTATGAAGCATATCGACGTTCGATTCTACTTTGTCAGGGACTATGTGGGAGAAGAAGAAGACAACATCAACTTGTTGAAGATCGGAACAAATGACAACCCGCCGGACATGCCGAAGAAGGTTGTATCGGGAGTCAAGTTCAAACATTGTTTGGACTTGCTTAATGTGGTTCCTCAAAAAAGTTGACGTTGGCTCCAGGAGGGTGCAATGAGGCTCGGTGGAGCCATTTGAGACTCGAGAGAGTCAGCCAGTCTCAGGAGGAGACATTCGTAGCTCTGGCGAAGCATTTGGTCCTTCGGGACATTTGGTTCGTCGGAACAAAAATGGGGGGAACACCATTCGATGCTCAACCAAGGTCAGTGAGGGTTGTCTGTCGGACAGAGGCTCGAATCTCGTCAAGGTGGAGATTTGTGGAGAAGTTGGCTCGATTTGGCACAGAAGAAGCAGCTGATTGGCAGACAAGTTATCTTGTGCAGGGATAACTCGACTGCGCCTGGATTCGACCTATCTGACTATGCACAAGTCAGATACGAGGATGCCGTGTATGTGGCTTCATCAGCGCAGTTAGGTCGATTGGTTGTCAGTTGGAGTCTGAAGGTCGATCGCTCGGCATTGGGTCGTTCGGTCGTATCGTGGTTAGAGTCCGTGATCGATCAATCGGTCGTATGAAGGCTCGAAGGATGAAGGCTCGAAAGATGAAGGCTCGTACGCGAGGCTCAGCACTTGGGTCGTTCGACACAGAAGGAAGGTCGATCGGTTGAAGGAAGCCCATTGGGATGCGGCCCACTAGGAAGCGGCGACTGGCCCACTAGGTTGCGACGGCATTAATTGCGTAGAGCGGCGGTTGGATCATATCCCGTAAATGTCCGTATCCGATAGGAGACCTTAGCCAATGATGACACCTATTGTAACATAGGGTTATAAATATGAGGTTTTAGGTAAGGTTTCGTGTGGAACACATTTGTATCCTTGGAGAGAGCCGCCATTGTGAGAGCCAACTTTGTGAGAGATTGTAGCGTGAGCTTTTGGAGAGATCTTGTGTGTTTCTTCTTCGTTGGACGAAGAGAGAAGCCTTGTATCGATCTCCCCTTTCGTAATAAAGTTCACCGGTGTTCCCCCTTGGCCGTCCACGGCCTAAAAGCAATCTTGTTCGTGCTCTATTTGATCGCTGCCTATCCTTCGTCCTTGATCCCCACGATATTGTGTTATTCCGCTGTGCTGTGTAGCGATGCTGGGCCTTCGCCGCACAACATTGTATGGATACATTCTGATGGTAATGTTGGTAGACAAATATCTATTCTTATCCCAATGAGATTACAATTGTTAATTTGGAGAATGTATTTTGTGTAACAACAAAATTTGTTGTTAATGAGGTACACAAATTTATTGTTACCCAAAACATTAACACAATATAGACAAATACAATAGGTAGACAAAATACATTTTGTTGGTTTGTGTTTACACAAAACATGGCATGAAATTCAAAAAATTAGTGTTACATAAATAATGGGTTTATTTACAAAATTCTCATTTGCAAAATTATCCAGATCGCAAAATGGGTTTTTGCCATTGTCATAGTCAGAAATGTCCTAGTCAGACATTGTCATACAGATCAACATTGATTACACAAAACATGGCATGAAATACACAAAAACATGAATACACAAAATTGATTACACAGAACATGACAACAAAAATTACACAAACATATGTCCTTTTGACTAATCTCCTTGAGCAAAATGAAACTAAGATGAACTATGAAATTTTCTTTGCCAAGCATACACCATTTTAAAGCAATGATGACAACATACTTGAGTGGATGTTTCGCAGAATAATGGACTACATAGCATTTTTACAGAGTGTTTGGTTTATCATCAGATAGTGGACTAATAATATATTTTGCAACCACAAATTACAAAAACTAGACAATGTAAAAATATCAAACTTCAATGCTACTCAAGGATTTAGCAAATCATTATTGATTAGTTTATCTAGTATATGACTGATGGGCCTCTAGGCCCAAACCGCCTGCGGGTTTATACCCGCAGGAGGCTGGGGCGGCCTCAAGCCCAGGCCGCCCCTTTTTGCCGCATGCCCTAGCCCCCCTTGCCCTAGTTTTGATTATAAATAGGGGGGGCTAGCCGACGCTTGTATGCCTATGCTTGATTATTGATATTTGTGTGACTTCATACGTAGACGAGTGCGGACGTCCTCTCTGACGTCTTGGGAGGAGAATACACCTCTTTGTATTCAATTATCTAGTTCTTGCTACTATATTCTCTATAAAAATCATACCTTTTTGTTAGTTTCTAACAATTTGGTATCGGAGCGTGACGATCCATGGTGGCCGCGACGAGATCGAAGGATAAATTTGAGGTTGGAGGAAAAGTTCATGGGGAAATTGAAGGAGTAAAAAAATCGGTGGAATCGCTAGTGGAATCTGTAAAGCACATGAAGGCATGTCAAGCGAAGAACGACGAGCAATTTGCAAAGATCCTCTCCCTCTTGACGGCGAAATCCCAATGCAAAGGAAACCCTAATCCGACACCAAAGGCGGCAACTTTGAAGAAGGAAAAAGGAAAAAGGAGGGGTTTAACTCAAAACCAGCCCTATTTCGTAGAAGAATTTGACGAGGAAGAAGACGAAAGACCATGGAAGGACGAATATCGCGAGGAGGTGCGGCGAAAGGCGGTGGAGAGTCAAAGGGGGCGGCGGCCCTAGCCGCCCTTTTTGGGAGCCGCGCGCCAGCGAGGAAGGGCGGTCGGCCCCCAACACAATTTGGGGGGCGGCCACCGCGGGAGTGGGGCGGGGAAGCCCCCGCCTGTCGCGAGCCCCGGCAGGGCTGGCCAGGCCCTGCCGGGGGCCGCCCAGGTCCGGCAAACCTGCCGGAGGGCGGCGCCCGACAGGGCCCACCGGCCCTATCAGATGCCCGGCAGGACCTGCAGGACTGACCCCCGCCGGGAACGGGAGCCCCCTGGCAGCGGCCAGGGGGTGAGACGCGTAGACAACCTCAAGGGGAGTTTTTCGAGCGTTCCGGACATCGTTCAGCAGGGGAGGATCAGTCGTACGGAGACGGGCGAGAGAGAGACTACTATTACGATGGCGGGGAGGCTACGAGGCCGAGTTCGGCGATGATGCAGGTTGGGATGACTTCGATGGCCGGCGTGGAGGCCACCGAAGGGACTATGGGGGTCGTGGAGGAATGCCACCAAGGCAGTACGAGACCCAAGATGAGAGGAGACAGCACTACCGTCCGCATCATCGTGTTGAGGGGAGGCCCGAGCAGGGGCACTTTGGAGGAGATTGCAGGGTGCGGAAGCTGAAGATGCCGCTATTTTCTGCGGAGGATCCACATGCCTGTTTGTTCACAGCAGAGAGATACTTTACAGTGCACCACATGACCGAGGCACAGAAGCTGGAGGCGGCAGCCATTTGCATGGAGGGGAAAGCCTTGGGGTGGTTCCAGTGGAAGGAGAAGAGGCAGCAGATCCGAGGCTGGGAGGACCTGAAGGACCTCGTGCTGGAGAAGTTCAGAGATCCCCGTTTGGGGAACCTGCACGAGCAGTTATACGCCCTCAGCTAGGAGGGACCGGTGCGGGAGTACATCGAGAGATTTGAGACACTGGCAGGGCGAGTACATGGTGTGTCAGACAAGTCACTGGAGGGCACTTTCCTGAAGGGGCTGCGACCCAGCCTTCGAGCCGCAGTGAGGCCCTACAAGCCCAGGAGGCTTTCGGAGGTCATAGAGATGGCACGGATGGTAGAGGATGCTCAGACGGAGGATAAAAGGGTTAAGAGCGGCTACAGTGGCCAGATACAGAGAGGCACCCCATCTGGAGCTGGAGGAGCAGGGACCACCACGGGGGCAGCCCAGGCGAGCGGGAGAAGACGGGGAGAAGAGCAGCGCCACCCCAGCTGGAGGGCAGTTCAGGAGGATGACCGACGCTGAGATGAGGGAGAAGCGTCAGAAGGGCTTATGTTTCTGGTGTGAAGAGAGGTTCACGCCAGTCCACAGATGCGCAGGGCGCAAGTTGCAGGTCATACTGTTGGAGGTCATACTGTTGGAGGATGACGAGGACGGGGACGTTGAGGATGAAAGTGCTGGGCAGGATGAGGAGCCCGAGGACCATCAGTTGGACGTGGCAGAGGTGTCTCTTAACTCCGTGGTAGGGTTCACACCGAACCATACCATGAAGTTGAAGGGGGAGATCGGCGAGCAGGAGGTGACCGTGTTGATAGACAGTGGGGCGACCCACAATTTCATCTCTTGGTGAGTGGTGGACCAGCAAAAACTGCAGTTGACCGACTGCGGGAGCTTCAGTGTGATGATTGACACGGGAAAGAAGGAGAGTAATCGGGGTGTCTGCAGGGGGTTGGTGCTGACCTTACAGGGGATATATGTGATGGCGGACTTTCTGCCTTCAGACTTGGGGAGCACTGATGTCATACTGGGCATGACTTGGTTATAGACGCTGGGAGAGATGAAGGTGAACTGGAAGCTTCTACGGATGGAGCTCTAGGGTGAGGGGAGAGCGGTCATCCTGCGGGGACCCTAGTCTCTGTAGATCGGTGGTGTCATTGAAGACCATGCTGAAGACCTTACTGACGAAGGGCAGAGGTTACCTGGCGGAGCTGTATACCATGACAGGGGGAGGAGACACCGAGGCCAGTGGGGAGCAGGCCGTGCCAGAGGAGGTGCAGCAGATGTTGGCGCAGTTTGAGGAGATTTTTCAGGAACCTCGGGGTCTGCCACCGCCG
Organism: Scilla litardierei; assembly: GCA_030789695.1. Classification (NCBI taxonomy): domain Eukaryota; kingdom Viridiplantae; phylum Streptophyta; class Magnoliopsida; order Asparagales; family Asparagaceae; genus Scilla; species Scilla litardierei. Next base: position 165,292,996 of record CM061133.1, read on the forward strand.
AGGGACCATGAGCACGTCATTGTACTGCGAGAGGGTGTTTCTCCAATTAGTGTCAGGCCTTACCGGTACCCATACCATCAGAAGGACGAGATTGAGCGGATGGTGGCCGAGATGGTGGAGGCGGGGGTGATTCAGCCGAGTGTGAGCCCATTCTCTAGCCCCGTACTCCTGGTGAAGAAGGATGAGAGCTGGCGTTTCTGTGTGGACTATAGAGCATTGAACAAGGAGACAGTGCCAGCCAAGTTTCACATTCCGGTGATAGACAAGCTCCTGGACGAGCTACATGGGTCAGCTTGGTTCATCAAAATAGATCTCAAGTCAGGCTACTACCAGATCAGGATGCGACGGAAGGATGTGCCTAAGACGACGTTTAGGACACATGAGGGCCACTACGAGTTTCTCGTCATGCCTTTTGACTTGATGAACGCCCCAGCCACCTTCCAGTCTCTTATGAATAAGGTATTCCGTCCGTACCTGAGGCGCTTCGTACTTGTTTTCTTTGACGATATACAAGTGTATAGTCGCACCCTGGAGGAGCACTTGGACCATCTGCAAGTGGTGTTTACGAGTTGCAGTACCACCAGCTGGTGGCGAATCGGAAGAAGTGCCTGTTTGGACAGCCACATGTGGAGTACCTTGGACATGTGGTGTCAGCGGAGGGGGTGGCAGCAGACATGAGGAAGATTGCGATGATGCTGGACTGGCCGCGTCCTACCACTCTCAGGGGCTGCGGGGGTTCCTAGGGCTGACAGGATACTACCGCAGGTTTGTGGAGGGATATGGGACCATCGCCTGGCCGTTGACCGAGTTATTAAAGGACCAGTTCCATTGTGGAGAGGAGGCGACGACATTTTTTGAGGCTTTGAAGAAGGCCATGACGACAGTGCCAGTCTTGGCATTACCAGACTTTTTCAGACCTTTTGTGGTGGAGGCCAATGCATCAGGGCATGGGCTGGGGGCCGTACTGATGCATGCGCAGCGGCCCATCGCCTACTTCAGCCAGGTATTGACTGATAGAGGTCGACTGCTGTCAGTCTACGAGAGGGAGCGGATGGCCGTAGTCCTGGCTATTCAGAAGTGGCGGCCGTACTTGTTGGGGCGGAGTTTCCTGATACGCCCCGATCAGCGGAGCTTGAAGTATCTACTAGAGCAGCGGATGGTAGTAGAGCAGCACCAGAAGTGGCTGCAGAAGCTGATGGGGGTACATGTTTGAGATTGAATATCGCTCGGGTCTGGAGAACAAGGCAGCTGATGCATTATCCCGGCGTGAGGAGGATGCGGAGCTAGCGACACTTGCAGTGTCTGTCCTGGAGGACTGGGGCCCACTACAGCAGGAGGTGGAGCAGGACCCGGAGTTGGCAGTTATACGAGAGGCCCTTCTACAGGGGTCGACTGAGTATCCAGAGTATTCCCTTCAGGATAGGCGGCTACTATACTGGGAGAGGCTTGTGATATCGAGGACATCTGCATTTATATCGGCTATACTCAGGGAGTTCCACGGCAGTGCTATTGGAGGACATTCTGGGGTTCTCCTGACATTCCAGCGGCTGGCGAGGGAGGTCTATTGGAAGTGATTGAAGAAGAAGGTGGCGAGGATGGTGGCAGAGTGTGACGTGTGCCAGCGTCACAAGTACCAGGCGATGTCTCCAGGAGGACTACTACAGCCGCTATCCTTACCAGACCGAGTTTGGGAGGACCTCTCTGTGGACTTCATAGATGGGTTGCCGAAGTCGGGTGGATAACTGTCATTTTGTTGTGGTCGACCGCCTCAGCAAATATGCACACTTTGTCCCGCTTCGGCATCCTTACAGCGCAGTATCTGTGGCAGAGGTATTTGTGAGGGAGGTCATTCGTCTGCATGGATCTCCAAAGTCCATAGTCTCAGATAGAGACAAGGTGTTTCAGAGCAGATTTTGGCAGGAGCTTTTCAGGTTGCATGGGACGGCATTGAAGCGGAGCACGGCCTACCATCCTTAGACCGATGGTCAGACGGAGGTGGTTAACAGGAGTGTGGAGACTTATTTGCGGTGCTTCATTTCAGAGAATCCTAAGGAGTGGGCGCGTTGGCTATCATGGGCGGAATTTTGGTATAACACTTCATATCACACGGCGGCGCAAACGACACCCTTCAGGATTCTGTATGGCAGAGACCCACCGCACTTACTACATTATGGGCATGAGACGACACCCGTGTCAGATGTGGAGCAGTATCTAGCAGAGAGGGACCGGATTCTAGAGGAGCTTAAGGTCCACTGGGCGAGGGCACAACAGGTGATGAAGGCTAGAGCAGACTTACACCGTCGAGACGTACAGTTTGAGGTAGGGGACAGGGTGTACCTGAAGCTGAGGCCCTATAGGCAGAGATCAGTGGCCCACAGGGGGAATGAGAAGCTGGCACCGCGCTAATTTGGACTTTTCGAGGTCGAGGCGAGAGTTGGACCGATGGCCTACAGGTTGAGCTTACCCCCAGGATCGGCCATTCACACAGTCTTCCATGTTTCACAGTTGCGACAGGCCATTGACGACCACACATCCTATCTGTCCCTACGAGAGACCCTTACTGCGGATATGGAGGTGAGGCTGGAGCCCGAGGTGTTGAAAGGGGTTCGGAGGAGCGACACAGGAGAGCGGCAGGTGTTGCTGCAATGGAGGGGCTGGCCAGAGCACAATAGTACGTGGGAAGACATGGACGAGATGACGACGCGTTTTCCAGACTTCCACCTTGAGGACAAGGTGGCTCTTTGGGGGGAGTATTGATGGGCCTCCAGGTCCAAACCGCCTGCGGGTTTATACCCGCAGGAGGCTGGGGCGGCCTCAAGCCCAGGCAGGCCGCCCCTTTTTGCAACATGCCCTAGCCCTAGTTTTGATTATAAATAGGGGGGCTAGCCGACGCTTGTATGCCTATGCTTGATTATTGATATTTGTGTGACTTCATAGGTAGACGAGTGCGGACGTCCTCTCTGGAGTCTTGGGAGGAGAATACACCTCTTTGTATTCAATTATCTAGTTCTTGCTACTATATTCTCTATAAAAATCGTACCTTTTTGTTAGTTCCTAACAATGACTTAATGTTAAAAAACCATGGTTTGAGGTATCGCCCAATACCTCTTGGTATCGGGCGTTTCGGACCGGTACCGTCCAGTATCGGTCCGATATTGCTCCATAAAATCGGTATCGGCCGAAACCCTAGGGGTTCGGCCAGCAAATGTGAAAGAAACTGTCCAAAATTGAAAAATAAGACGAAGAAGAAGAAACAAGGAAAAAAAATGCGAAAAAAGAAAAAAAAAGGAAGATCAAACTTACCTCGCCGCGCCGCGCCGCCTGCTGCCTTGCCGCGCCTGCCGCTCCCATGAGAGAGAGAAGACCGAGAGAGAGAGAGAGAGAGAGAGAGAGAGAATGGCTGTTTGGAATTTTGAATGGTAAACTTGTAAATAAGTGATATGCGTACTGTGTAGAGTAAGATATTTTATGGCAAACTTGTAATTAAGTGATATGTGTACGGTGTAGAGTAATATATTTATGGCAAACTCGTAAATAAGTGGTATGTGCGCAAAGCAAAATGGTGGGTGCGCAAAGCAACTCCAAGCTATTTTTTGGCGAACTTGCAAATAAATGGTACGTGCGCAAAGTAAAACGGTGGGTGTGCAAGGCAAACTTCTAGCTACTTTAGTTTTTTTACATATATGATAGATTTTATATATTTAAAACTACCGATACGGACCAACCGAAACCCACGTCCGATACCGCCGAAACGGACGATACCGATACCGAAACTTAAATTTTCGAGAGAGCGATACCGAGACCGAAACCGGGACATCAAACCTTGAAAAAAACTATGCGTCCATGTAAAAATTTAATCATGTAACATGCATGCTAATTAAAATGGAAACTATTTACAATCATAAAAGAAGTATCTACACCGTCTCGTTGCAAACTCCTTCCTTGAGCATACTTAGCAACCTAAAGACAATAACGTCAAAATAAGCCAAAATTCAACTTTTTTCCCTGAAAAAACAAATAATACTTTTGAAATAATTCTAGGTTTTAGGCCCATTCAATATTTGTGTGACTTCATAGGTAGACGAGTGCGGACGTCCTCTCTGGAGTCTTGGGAGGAGAATACACCTCTTTGTATTCAATTATCTAGTTCTTGCTACTATATTCTCTATAAAAATCGTACCTTTTTGTTAGTTCCTAACAATGACTTAATGTTAAAAAACCATGGTTTGAGGTATCGCCCAATACCTCTTGGTATCGGGCGTTTCGGACCGGTACCGTCCAGTATCGGTCCGATACTGCTCCATAAAATCGGTATCGGCCGAAACCCTAGGGGTTCGGCCAGCAAATGTGAAAGAAACTGTCCAAAATTGAAAAATAAGACGAAGAAGAAGAAACAAGGAAAAAAAATGCGAAAAAAGAAAAAAAAAGGAAGATCAAACTTACCTCGCCGCGCCGCGCCGCCTGCTGCCTTGCCGCGCCTGCCGCTCCCATGAGAGAGAGAAGACCGAGAGAGAGAGAGAGAGAGAGAGAGAGAGAGAGAGAGAGAGAGAGAGAGAGAGAGAGAGAGAGAGAATGGCTGTTTGGAATTTTGAATGGTAAACTTGTAAATAAGTGATATGCGTACTGTGTAGAGTAAGATATTTTATGGCAAACTTGTAATTAAGTGATATGTGTACGGTGTAGAGTAATATATTTATGGCAAACTCGTAAATAAGTGGTATGTGCGCAAAGCAAAATGGTGGGTGCGCAAAGCAACTCCAAGCTATTTTTTGGCGAACTAAAACGGTGGGTGTGCAAGGCAAACTTCTAGCTACTTTAGTTTTTTTACATATATGATAGATTTTATATATTTAAAACTACCGATACGGACCAACCGAAACCCACGTCCGATACCGCCGAAACGGACGATACCGATACCGAAACTTAAATTTTCGAGAGAGCGATACCGAGACCGAAACCGGGACATCAAACCTTGAAAAAAACTATGCGTCCATGTAAAAATTTAATCATGTAACATGCATGCTAATTAAAATGGAAACTATTTACAATCATAAAAGAAGTATCTACACCGTCTCGTTGCAAACTCCTTCCTTGAGCATACTTAGCAACCTAAAGACAATAACGTCAAAATAAGCCAAAATTCAACTTTTTTCCCTGAAAAAACAAATAATACTTTTGAAATAATTCTAGGTTTTAGGCCCATTCCAGCAGCAGCACTATTCAGACCATTTCCACCTCCTACATGATTATCACCCAAATTTAGCAAAACCAAACTAATTCGTCAATTTGGTTCCAAATAAAAAATGAGACCAAAATTTACAGAAAAGACCTCCAAGCTCGTGCTTCGGATCTTATCGACAGGGTTGGGGAACGCCACAATAGTAGCTAAATAATGAAGACACGTCGCCCCGTAATCCAGCTGAAATTACCGTTATGGTCTCAAGAGCGCACTACGATACAACTAAAATTACAGTTTAAAAAGGTTTACTTCTGCATATGCACAAAGTATCGGTGTTTATAGTTTCTTCTCCTAAAAACGAACCATTATAAGCATGCAGAACCAGCAATCACCATTGTATTTCAATCCAAAGAATGAGAAGTGCAAAAAATCTTTTTATTAATGATATGGGAAGTTAAAGCCAAAAACATAGAACTTCACGTATTTCATTGGCCATTCAGCATAAAAAGGAAGTCAGCCCAAAAAAGTCACAATAGACTATTTTCAGCTTGTGTATTTCAATTAATATCTCCATATACATTAATGCAACTTACAAATTAGAAGACCATTCATTGCCTCCATTGCACAATAGACTACTTTTTGCCTAAGAACCGGCACATTCTTGCCTCCCATAACCCACATTTGTGCAATATGACACCGCAAAAATTTCAACTCCCTATTGGGAAGCCTTTGCACTATCGTCGAAGCACATGAACAAACTCCAACTTCGTAAGATTGCTCATGTGACGTAAACACAAAACATCATAACTCATTTAAATTCCATCAAAAATATATGCAACAAACAAAGCATCAAAGCTCAATTTCCAATCACTTCACCTGCTTCACATATCAACCCCTTAAAACGTGATTGCAAATTGATCATAAGCTGGTTATCATTTGAACAAATAAATTATTAATTAACCAACATACTTAATGAACAAACAAACAAATGAATGGTTCAAACCCGTGATCATGGTTGGTTACCATTTAGCTCTAGCTTCATTTTGCACAGGCACTGACTTCATTTGGTTGCTACTCCAACCTCTGAGTCAGCATTGCAGTTCAAGGACTTTGTCAAGCAAAAGATCAAACAGGTTATGTGCATGAAAATGTAAGCCGCCATCGTTAAGTACCATGTATTCAAAAGCAAGCTCGAATCAAGAAGAGAGGGATACGTTGTAGCTAATCTCCGAGATCAAGGCTGTGCATGTGAATTCTGAGAAAACAATAACCAGAAAACAAACATGTCAGAAGCAACAACAAAATATTCTTAGCATTTGAATAAGGCTGTGCATGTGAATTCCTCGAACATGGGAATTTCTCATGGAGCTCCATACGTCCATGCAATGCTAAAAATTCTAGCTTTGTAGGGAAGGGGGTGCATGTGAAAAATATAGTTAGCATTGCAGTTCAAGCGGCAAACCCCGAGACGTATGGAGGAGGAGGTTTGATCGCAGGTCTTCTCAGTCCCTGTTTTTGCCCGACCAATCATATCGCGTTCCTCCATTGCTGGTTCGAGATCAGCTCTTTATACAATAACCAAAGGGCAAACATCAATTAGCATACTTCCCGTGGCAATTTATTGATTAAAAAACATGGACAATGATTATGGATCAAATGAAGCCCATTGCTGAAAAGAGCTCCACTTAAGACAATCTATATTTTCAAAGGCTACTCAAACTATCTGCAAAATGATTAAAAAGCATGAATATCGTATAGCAAATACTTCCAACAAAAATATCCGGTGCATATGAATACAATGCAAATGGGAACAACGATTAAATTATGCAATGATTAAACATAAATGTCATGCATAATTAAGAATTGACAAAATTTAATTTTACAGTTTCTACTAACGTAGCAACGTCTAACTTCATTCCAAAACATTAAAAAAATCATTTTAATAACAAAAAAGTGGGATAACTCCACTAATTAAAGTATCAAAAGACAATCAAGCAACTCTTTCACTGTTCCATCCAAAATCTTAAACCTCAATCTTCAGAAAAAAGTGGCGACAAAGAAAGCAACTTTGAAGTAAATAATCATTACCTGAATGGGGAAAAGCTTGGTGATTCCCCTCTTCGTGAGTCGCGATACGATCTCCTGAGAAATTCCTAATTTAGCAATCTCCAACCCCTCATCTCCCTCTTTCGTCGCCGCTGAACTGGCAGCCTTGTCCTTCTTATCATCATAGATGCTCTCTTCCATAACAAACCCGGCACGGGCAACATCGGATGCCCTAAACTCCAATATCCTCGTAGCGAAATGGAATCCCCTCATGTGTACCTCGAAGGCAGCGGGGGCGGCTTCTTTTGTCGAAGCGTGATCAGAATTTCAGCCGGAGCGGGATCGAGGGTGTTGATCGAAGAGGAAGAGATGGATTCGGCCGGGATCAGGTGCATGAGAGCGGCTAGGGTTTGCCTCGACGCCGATGGGGCGATCCACGCGGATCTCCTGAACAAAACTGCTTCTTAACTCCCGCACATGTGATCAGCACCTCACCCAGCAGGGAGGAGGCCATCGAGAAGTTAGGATCGGATTCGTTCTTAGGCAGCAGTGAGTGACCTAAAGCAAATGCAGGCTGCGATGGGGAACAAAGTTTTTAAACAAAATTTGTTGATTTTCAAAATTTCAGTCAGCTTTAAGTGTTGGGGCCCATTTTCAATCTTTCAAAATTTCAGTCGGCTGGAATGCCGAGGTTTAATTTTCAAAATCTGTTTTCAAAATTTCGATCAGCGGTCTATTCATTTGGTTTGCCCCCAAATTTTGTTAAACTTTGAGTGTTCAAAAGTTTGAGTTTTCAAATTTTGAGTTTTCAAACAAAACCCCCCACATACAAAAACTTGCCCTAGTCACCATCTTGTGTTTGTCCCAGTCAGCAATTCTTTGTCCACGTAGGACAAATCTTGTCACGTAGGACAAAATTCAAAAACCACTCTCAATTGTAATATATGTATGTGTGTATGTATGTATACATATGAACATGATATATGTATATATATGAACATGGAGGTGTGCTAACAGCACATGTTCGGTTTACCAGTGCTGTCAGCACTTGGTGGGTAAAAAGAATTTTTTTAATTTTTTGCAATGTGTTCTACAACTTGTTGGTTACATCCCCACCAATTTTCAAGAGAATCCAACACTTTTTGAGCATCCATCCATGCATTTCAAAAAGATCGCACCGACAGTTTCAGAACTTGAGCTATCTTTTTAAAATGCATGGATGGATGCTCAAAAAGTGTTGGATTCACTTGAAAATTGGTGAGGATGTAGCTAACAAGTTGTAGAACACATTGCAAAAAATATTTAAAAAAATATTTTTTGGCCCCCAAAATGCAGACAACAAAGGAAAATTTCCTATGCTGTCAGCACACCTCCATATTCCTCATATATATATATATATGTATATGTATCGTTCTCTTCGAACAATACATCAACAAGAGTTGGACGCTTGTAATAAAATCGTTCCAACTGTTTTGAACGACCAGCAAGTTTATTGATAGAAGAGAATTGATTCTCTATGGCCAATACTTGATCTGGTTTAACCAAATCATCTGCTGATGTTTCCTCATCATCAGTGTGAATAATTGAAGAGGTTACTTGATCTGGTATAACCAAATCATCTTCTAATGTTTCCTGATCTGGTATAACCAAATCATCATCTGATGCTTCCTCGATATCAGTATTAATGATTTGATACTGAGGAAGTAGATTGCTCTACATCAGTATCAATCACTGAAGAAGTGGATTGCTTACCATTAACCGTATGTAACTTCGAAGGACTAAACTTCTTAGTTAAAGCATCAATGACTTCGGCAGGTATTTTATCATTGATATTAAAACAGAGATATCAATAGGTGGTTTGATAGCCACCTGCTTGTTTATATATATTCTATTTGACACCATTTTATCTAATTGCAACTAATTAGAGTAAAAAGGCGCATCCAATCAATATTTATTGACATGCAATTAATTCTGTAATCTAAGGAGCATGATGGAATATGAGATTAATTTCATAAATAAGGCTTTTTCTTTAGAGCCAGAATGTACATGAACAAATTTACTGTTAACTCTCTTTTCTTAAATTCTTTAGTTCCTTCCTATATCCGAAGTAACAACCAAAGTTGTTCCTTCTTACTAATATATACCAAACGAGAAGGAAAAAAGCATAGACTAATATTTCTTTATTTGTTTACTTTGTCAATTTCCTATCTCTCCTACGTTGGTTTCAATTTCTTCTCTCTCTCTTTTTCTTACTTTTATTAGATAAAAGTAGATGGAAAAAGGAAAAATAATATGATGAGCCTTCATGTCTTCTTTAGTCAAAACTCAAAAGGCATGAAATACATACTTTCTTTACTTCACATCACAAAAATAAGAGAACAAATTATGTTGGTTTTTTTCTGTTTGTTTCTTTTTCATTTGGTGGTGATATATAATTGCAAGCATTCTATTTCGCAAGAAGATGTAATTCTTCCCCACTAGATTCAGACTTTACCACTATCCAAAAATAGCACTTGCATTGTTGGCATATTTTATATTTTCTTTCAAAATTGAAATGATTTATTGCTCCATATGGATTTGATGTTTTTATGTCGCTTCCTCTTTTAAAAATACCTGGCTTAATACATTTTTGAGTCCTTTGAGAGATTTTGGAAATGTATTTGCCATGCACCTGTTACATTTGGCTTGTTATTTCTCTCCCGGTTTGTATTAATTACTTTAATCTAGGCTCTTGTCACACATTTTAAGTTTGTTATGTCTTATTTTGATTAACTTGTATCCCTTTAGCCTTATCATTGTTATTGAACTAGACACCATTTGTTAGTGCTTCTTCATGACATGAAGCATTCACTTCTACACTTCAGTTATCTTGAATATCAATAGCCATTCCAATTGAAATTCAGATTCCATTTATGTGTGAAAATTACAAAAAAATCAAAATCAAAATCAAAATCAAAATCTCTTGTATCACAAACCGAACAAGATAGGGAATCAAATTAGCAACCAAGAATGCAATGTATCAAAATCTGTTCTCATAATCATGTGTGAATAGGCTAACATGCAACTAAAACCTATTCTCATTAATTTGCACACAAAAAAGTAATCAGAAAGGTTAATAGACCCAGTTAAGAAATGGATATCATCCGCATTGCATGCAGTGCACCTCAAAAAAGAAACACTTAGGCTTGGGCAAGCTCGCTCGGACTTGGTCAAGTCAACAAAAGTAGGATCTTGTAGGCAAGCATTAGTTGCCATCGTGAGCGCGCAAGGTTTTGTTGGCAAACTGCTACAGAATAAAGGAATGCTCAATCATAGGGTTGGTGGTATCCTTGACGAGCTCAAACTCAGGGTAGTGGATGTGAAGATAAGGTAGAATAATGGAGAAAGTGATATTGAAGGCAGAATTCTTTACAACTGGTTTGTCTTACGCCGATTAGAGAATGTAGTCTAATCCCCTATTTCGATTTTGACAACATGATTTCTCAGAGTCGGACCTTGCCACCTCAATCTCTAAGATTGGGGGAAGAGGAATTATCATTGGTTGGGGCTGTCCCATATGTGTATATTAAGTAAGTTGGGTGTCACACACACACACATGTATATGTGTGTGTATATATATTTATATTTATGAGTTTAATGGGAATCAGGTAGCCAAGGAGAATTTTCCTCCTTGGTCCACCACCGACCAAGCCCCACATATATTTTTTGAAATGTTTTTCCAATGTGCTCCACACCTCATGGATGATCACCACACAAAAAAGTGATTCCAACACTTTCTGCCTATTGATATACCCGTTTCAAAAATCAAAGGTCGGATAACATAGAATTTTTTGCAACGGGTGGATCGATGGGCAAAAAGTGTTGGAATCACTTGATTAGGTGTAGAGCATATTGGAAAAAAAATTTCAATAAAATATATCGGGTGGCTTGGTCGTGGGTGGACCAAGGAGGAAAATCCTCCTTGGCCACCTGATTCCCATTAAATTATATATATACATATTTATATATAGACAAATTTTCATGTGAGAAAAACCATTTGAGCAAAAAACGTGAGAAAATAGTTTTGTTGGATTTTTTTATGATCCAAACCATTGAATGTGTTTTACACATGTTAATATACTTACATATAAAAAATCAAGAAAATCCCCCCTCTTTGTCTCTTGATCGGATCGACACAAAATCTTCTATTATTCTGAAACCGTTAAATTTGTAATAACTTGATCGAGTGTCAAATTTCCCTAAGGTTCATCAATTATTTTTCCTAGGATATATATATATATGTGTGTGTGTGTGCGCGTGTATGGATTAAACATTGAAATTTTTTCAAAAAAATAAAAATATTTTCACACCAAAATCGTGTGCGAAATTTTCGCATAGGATTTTGGCATCGAGTTAAATGAGCCAAGAAGAGTAATTCAGACTTGGCCTGCTTAGCAATTTGGTCATGTCATATGCAGGCCATACACATATGCATGATTTCTATACATTTATAGTTGGCAGTTGGGTACGAGTTGGGTACATGAGGTGTTGATTGCCAGCTCATAAAGTTGGAATCATGCGGTAGCTGGAATTGAAAGCAACATAATAGGTATCCAAAAGCAAAACCCTTAAAATGGCGAAAAATAAAATCCAAGAAACCAAAACAAAACAAATAAGAAGAAATGCCACGTGCTTGCATGTGCATCCTTCAAATTCCACCAGCACAAACAGAACCGAAGATTTCATAGCGGTGGAGATAGGGGGAAATTAACTCGATCTGAATAATGGTGTTCACTTTTGTAACAAGCAAATTATGGATGAATCGGATGAACTTTTTGTTGGGTTGCGAACAATAGTCACACATCTGCTAGGTTGGGGATCTTGGTGGGGTATAAATATGGGTAGTGTATCTCCATTGGTATGAGGCTTTTTTGGGGAGACCTAAGAGCAAAACCAATTGGGGCAGTGGGCCCAAGTGGACAATATCATACCAATATGGAGATCCAACGGTGACGACCATATTTACACACCGAAAAACAAGTGGTATCAGACCTTTCAGGTTGTCGGAGGTTACATAATGGCAGAGACATTCAACATCTGGATACAAGATCGAGAAGTTTACAGGAAAGAATAGCTTCACGCTATGGTGCATGATGGTGAAGGCGATGCTCAAGCACGAAGGGCTTTACATGATAGTCTTTGATAAGAAATCTATCTCAGAATCTGTCACAGATTATGTAAAATCAGAGCTAGAGATGAAAGCACACATCGCTATTCAAATTGCCCTATCAGATAAGATCTTTTGCGAGGTTGCGAAAGAGGAGACTGCAGAGGCATGGTGGAAAAGGCTTGAATCTTTGTACTTGACGAAATCACTCACATGAAGGCTGTATCTATTACAGAAGTTGTTCATGCTCAAGATGAAAGAGGGAACATCGTTACATGATTATCTTGATCAACTGAATCAGTTGGTATTGGATCTGCAAGCGGTGGAACAGAATGTAAGTGATGAGTACCAAGCAATTGCAATGCTTTGTTCTCTACCTGAGTAATACTCACACTTTGTCAAGACCATGACACACGAAAAGGAAAAAATCTCTTTGGAGGAGGTCAAGGCAGCTCTACGCTTGCATGAGCTTAGAAAGAAGGTGTCGAGGGGCGACACAAGTACTGATGATCAGGATTTGGCTCTCTTTAGGGGTCGTTAAGGTGTATGATCCAAATCTAGCTCCAAGTTTGGGAGACCCAACTCCAAAGGTCAAGTTAGTAACGACCAGACATGCCACTATTGTAAGAAGGCGTGACACTGGAAGAACAAGTGCCCATTGTTGAAGGTCAAGGGTAAAGAGTCTACTCAGCAAGTAACAGCTTTTGGAGGTGCATGTATTGATGCTGATAATGGAGAAATATTAGCTGTTTTCTTTGGAAGACAATCAGGCTTCATGGATTCTTGATTCAGGGTGTGATTCCCACATGACTCCGTTGCGGAGTTATTTTGTGACATACTCCTAGAGATGGACCAGACGTATACATGGAGAATGGAGCAATGTCTAGAGTGGTGGGGGTCAGCACAGTTCGGTTCAAGATACATGATGTAGTCATTCGAACACTTAGGGTGTTAGGCATATACCAGATTTGCAACGGAATTTGATTTCACTTGGAGTCTTGACAGGTGTGGGGTGTTGCATGGTGATCAAGGGAGAGCGTCTACAGGTATTCAGGGAGGTCGTTTTGTGATAGCAGCGAGGAAGATCAGCAACTTTTATAGGCTTCTGGGTCAGACAATGTTGAGTCAGAAGTCAGGTGCACCAGAGAGCTCTACTGGAGGAGCGTTCGAGACTTATAGGGATGTCATGACAGAAAAGCGAGGTCGGCTGCAGGATGTGATAGCTGCAGTGTGTAATGAGGGATCTTCAGGTGATGGAGTTCAGGTTATACCTCCTTGTGGTTTAGCTCCATGTGCGGCTCAGATTGTCTACAGGGAAACATGTGGCTTCAGGGTAGAGTTGCAGTTCTCAGGAGGATGCATTGCTGAGCGCAAGGAGTTGGATATTCGTGTAAAGCAGTTGCATCACACTGATGCGTACTCATGCAGGAGGCGTGGGTGGCATGGCTTAAGGTGGACGAGACATGGTTCGTCCAAGGGATCACCTGGAGTGCGCAAACCCAGCGGCTCAGAGATGACTAGGAGCAGTGGATCTCACAGAGATCGTGGTGGTGCTGAGGTGAAGTCCTATTGAAGAGTCAAATCCGTAGGCAGTGAGTTGAGGTTGTCGAAACCGGATAAAGATATTGTTCTCACTTCATGCTTGGGGAAGGTGGTGCCCGGTGCTTCCTTAGAGGGTAGAGACGGATCAACTTAGGTGACTATTGTGAAGTGCGGCTATGGATCGACTTTGGTTACTTTGGGAGACACATGTTTGGTATCAGTTCAGTCGATGATGAGACATGAGGTCGTGGTGTCAACCTCAAAGAGAGATCGCCAAAAGTAGGGTGGCGAGCTTGGTTCAATTCTTCGAGCTCAAGAGGTGTTTCAGCTCGAAAGGTCTCTTGGAGTGTTGAAGTGCCAAAGGGCGCGGTTCCTGATGACAGGTTGGGGTTTTTTGATCAGATGGAGAAGTCTAGAATCTGGGTAGAGCCGTGAAGAGCCTTTGATGACAAGGTTCGTTGAAGGAAATTTGAAGCAATGTATAGTTTGTTGTTTTGTGCTTCAAATTTGCGTTTTGGGCTTGGCACGACCGTGCTATGGTCAGTACGGTCGTGCTTTGTTTTACAGAGACTGCGAGACTGCGACTGCAACACGGGCAGCAACACGGCCGTGTCACCAGAAACAGAGAGTCAGTAGCCAACACGGGCATGTCACCAGAGACAGAAAGTCAGTAGTTTTTTCATGCAGGACCAACACGGCCGTGCCGCTTTCTAGCACGGCCTTGCTGAACGGCCATTTTCTAGCACGACAGTTGCCTGTAGTCGGCCCAAACACGTGATTTAGGTTAAGGTTTTGATCTAAAACCTAATCTAATCGGACGACTGAGATTCCACATGACCCATTGAGCTATTTAAACCCTTCCTAGGGTTTACTTTGGAGAGATCGCATGCCGTCATCAAGTTTCTTCTTCCTTGCGCGTCTTGGAACTTTGGGGCGTGTTTTGGTGAGTGATCTTCTTGAAATTTCTTTGTGAAATTTAATGACCGACCGTTGAGCGTCATTAATGCCAACAGCTCATGCCTAAGCAATCAAGCGGTTTAAATGCTCGGACATTACTCTACAACGTCCCTCATTAACTACGCTTATCTATAATCTCACAGACGAAGGGAGAAAGGGGGCATTCTCCTAGACATGGAGGGGGGATATTTTCCACAACTCCCAAGACAATTTTCTGGTATGTGCTCTGAAGGGTTTTGAGCAAGCTTCTATGTGGCTTTCTTCTTCTTGTTATCTCTCTTTTTGGGTTGAGGGATTTTGGTGAGAGCTTTTGTTTTCTTCTCTTTTGGTGAGATTTGAGATCTCCATTGGGTTTGTGAGAAGGTTTTGAACTCCACATTTGGAGTTATTGGTGCTCTCTATTGTTGAAAAAGGTTAAAGAAGTCGGTGTAATTCTGGCTGATCATATTAGTGGAAACCGTCATTGGGAAGCTGGACGTAGGCCGTTAGTGGACCGAACCAGGGTAAACTCTATGTCGCTTGATTTGTGCTTTTCTTCTTTTGTTACTTTTCATATTACTTGTTTTTGGTTGGTTATTGTGCTATTGTGGTGTATCTCTGAAAGATCGCGGCATGACGATTGTTGGGTAGCTATCCTCCTTTGAAGAGGTTTGCTTCCGCAATTTCCCTCTCTTTTCCCAACCCTTTCCAGTAAGAGATCTAGTCATAAATTTCTATAGGGAATGAACACACCAAATTGGCCAAAACAATAAGTTTAAATTTTCGGCCATTGCAACTTTCTAGAAAAATCAACGGTTAGAAGAAAAAGGTTTAGAAGCAAATGGCTACAATCTAATTCAGGTTGTATCACAAAAGTAGAGGCAGGTGTGCACAATCAAAGGCTCATAATGGCAAGCAAAAATACCAAATTGATGTCATTGTGGATGGCTTAAGGTTTTAATTCAACTTGACTGTATTCACAAAATCTATGGATAATGCCATTGACAAAAGAGCTGATGGCATATCAAGTGATGTCAATTCTATATCAAGAGCTGATGGCATAACACGACGATGAAGGATAAAACAGCACAACTATAGTCAACCCAAAAACCAAGTGATGTTAAATCCGTCTCCAAATGTCTTGCAATATCTTACTGTTTTCAGACCACACCATAGCCGTTCCTTCCATGCAACTTAAACAACTTCTCATAAACGGGCATCGTTTTTCACAAGTATTGCGACAGTAATTTAAGTATTATGTATTGAACATGACGTCAAATACAAACATGGAATGAGATGAACGGAACAATAATGTCAACATGATCGCAACAGAAACAAACCAAACCTAGCACATCAAGGTCATACATAAGGAAATAAACTTAAAAGCACCAATATAAACTAGAACGAAAACCAATGCAAACTTTTGACAACACAAAAATCGAAATATAACACATAATGCATTTATTCATACCTAATCAAAGAGGAATTTCGCTGGGAGAGCAAAATTGATGGAGATCAAATTCGAGATCATCTCTTTTATTTTAAAAGATTTTATATTTGATGGAGTTTAAGCCTTTGGAGAATTCTAGTTAGTTTGAATCTTTTTATTCTTTGAGTCTTTTATTTATTTTGAGTGTTTTAATTCTTCTAGGAGTTCTAATCCTATTAAATTTTGAGAGTCAAGTTGTAAGCCTCTTTAAAGGCCACAAACTTACTTGTTTCTGGTAGAGAAATCAATGACGAATATTTTTTGGTGTAAACTTTTAGTTTCTCTACAAAACATTAAATCTTTTCCATTGGTGAGAGAGAGAGTGAGCTTGATTGACTGGGGTGAGAAGTCTGAATAATCTCCAGTGCAAGGCATGCATGTTGGCAATCGTACGATTTTTGGGTGTGAAGTTATCAAATCCATAATCTACTTCTTTTCCAAATCCCCACCACCTTCCTTCCTGCCCCGTTTGTGTCAAATTGGTATTAGAGCCCAAAACCTGGGTTGTCTTCTTTTTTCTTTTCTTTTCCTCCTGAAAAATCTTTTTTCTTTTAATTAGGTTTTAGATTAAAGTTCAAAAAAACGTTTCTTTTTTCTTTTATCTTTTCCTCAAAAAAAACAAAGAGTAAAGAGGGATTAAAACAAGAGAGATAAAAAATTAAAAAAAGAGAGATACAAAAAAATTCAAGAAAAAAATAAGGATAGAAAAGAAGAAAAAAAACAAATATTTAGCTATCCATGTTGCCCCAAACCGTAGCTCCGCCACTGCCCACACTTGTCTATCTTTCATATGGCATGACCTGAATGAATGATTTAAGACGTTTATGCAACTGAAATTTTCCCTGATCGCCTGGATTGAAACTCTATAAGTTTTAAAGGTCTTGCATGATACTGCAAAGATGATTTGCATTCAAGGTAACATCAAATCTATCTGATCAAATCCTCAGTTAAATTCTAAGAAATTTTTTCTAGTTAATTTTGTTCAGATTAGTCGATATCATTGGTATTGCATATTTTTCTAGTCTCGATCTATATGCCGCATTAACATATGTAGGATTGCATATTGACAATTAGATTTGGACCTTATGATTTTATTTTATTTACATAATTAGTGCATGCATTTAGTTGGAATTTAGGGTCTTGTATCTCTACTTGTGTGATTGGTTGGCATTGCATGTTATTGCGTAGTGGCAAAATACTAGAATCAGACATGAATGATAATGCAATTTGAAGGCTAAAAAATCAATTTCAAAAGATGTATCTAGAACTACAAATGACATATATCGAATAGAAAATCGCCTAGAAGATTTAGAAAATAAATTGACTAAAGAACAAAAATTTGACATGAAACTTAAATAAAAATATTTACATCATATTTATAGAGATCGCTTACTTGAAAAACTGAATGAACTATATCAGGGAAGTACGCTTGTTGAGGAGTACATGATTAAGTTCAATGACCTATTTGTTAGGATTAAACTACAAGAAGATACCTTTTATACAATTGCTAGGTTTCATTCTGGATTGAGAGACGACATTAGTAATGAGATGCGTCTCCACACTATAGATAGTGTGCAACAAACATTTACCCTAGCCCTTATATTTGAAGTCCATGAGAGTCCCCATAAACATAAAGACTGCTTTTAAAGACGAAAATCAATTAAAGGGGTCAAGTGATAATATGATTAAATTTGAAACTAATACCGTTACATGGACAAAAGTGAAAACTAAAGTTGAAGAACCATCACAACAAATACCTCATCATGAGAAGCTCAATTCCTTAGAATTTGGTTTTGACATTATACCAAGTGCATCTCATAAGCATTTTGCATTTGATTTGAGTGCTTTGCATCTTGAGACTGACAAAACTCTTGCAATGTCTAATGATAATTACAAGTCTGGTGTAGAATGAAATAGAAATTTACATGAATTTTCTATTATGAATGACAAGATGATTAGAGTTTGTCCAAAGAGGTTTGTACTAGAACCAATGAGGAGATTTTGCATGCATCATATAGGTCCTCGACGAGCTTTATGGAGTGATAATCCTAATGTGACTGAGTCAAGCATTTCACAAAAGAAAAGTTATCAAATCGCTAATCTATTTCTTCTCCAAATCCCTACCACATCCCCTATTGTCTCCGTTCTGTGTCAAAAATGATCTAATGGATATGTTCGATGAGCATTCCAGATTCTTTCACCTTTTTGAAATTTATCAACTCTAAGCTCGGTATACCTGTAAGCTTTTCCCTGTTGATATAAAACAGAACATATTAAGTTTTAAACTATGCGATAAAAATAAATAAATACATAAATAAAATTGGTGTATTTAAGTAACATACAAGTGAACATAATATAATTTGAAGTATGTATATTTTCAACATCTCAGTTTGGCCCCTTGTCTTTTGTAGGAACTTTGTAAAAGGTCCTGTTAACTTCAATGAACCTTGGTTCATACCACTTTCAACTTTCATATTATGATAGTTTAGATAGTGACTTCGGATATGATCCTTAAGTGCTCACCTGCAATAATCAATAGAGTTTGCAATAAATAGCAAAGTAATTGGTGAAAAAAAGTTGGTGTTCGTGTTGTCAATGATGCATTCCGACATATTTGTTGTCATCATCAATAATGAAAACTGGCAAGACATTTTCCTTTCGGGCAACAACTGCAATCATAACATTTATTGTCGAGCATTGTTGTTCCCTCAGTTAAAAGCTTTTGTAACGAACTAAACACACAATTAGATGTAAGCGAATGAAAAATAAAAGGTAATAATTCATAAGTAACAGTGTAACACACATTCTAAACTTAAAATTTTTGCAAATGAGTATGATAGAAACAAACCTACCTGCGCTAATAGTGCTGTCACCACATAAGATCATAGTAAGATCATCTTTATGTTAGTGGCATAGCGTACGTATATTGCAATCCAAAAAAGTATTAAAATATTATTTGCACACACATTAGATCATTAGAATTTGAATGGTTTGACGATAATAGGACTTTGTTTTCCATCCTTAGATCTACAAGAAAATAGCTTGGAGTTCACTAGATTCTTGATAATTTGGGTTCTAGTATGCCAACTTCAACATAAAGGGTGTTGATCATCAAAAAAGAGGAAGGATGGTGAGTTGTTGTGGGCCAGTGTGGGAAATTTCCTACACCGATTTCTCAATAACCATAACCTCTACACACACAATCAAAGTTTTTAGTGTATGTGTGTATTCAACCAAAGGTTCTCGTATATATATTCAGAGAGAGGGAGGGAGGGAGGGAGGGAGGGAGGGAGGGAGTGTGTGTGTGTTCTAGGTTTTCGACTTGGTCCTAATGCCAGATAAGGTAGCAGAGTTCTGTACATTGGGCTTGCTAGGAAAACTAGAAGCCAATTGGCTGGGATAGAGGCGTACTGTGTACATTCTCCAGACCTAATAACTCATGCGAAACAATTTTGACAGCAGATTGCTGCCTAATAACAAAGGAGAAACCTTTCCTTTTAACCAATTAAGAAGCATTATCTCATAGTGCGGAGTGCTTTTTGAGTTGATATACTATTGGTTATTCATCTGAAGCTCATGCAACCAGAGAACAACCCTCTACAAAATTGTGAACACAATTTTTCTGGATTGGACCATGTAAAATTATTAATTTGAAGAACGAATTTGTAATGAAGAATATTCTTATGAGCATGTCATGTTAAATTGAACTCGTAGGTTCTTCAAAATTCCTAACTTACTACTTTAAGATTTCATTTTACCTGATAGTATCAAGCAAGAAAATGAAGTTTTTGGGTACGAGGATCATCATGTAATTTCATGGTCAGATTAAATATTCTGTATTTATAGACATTACAGATATGAATGAACATTCATGAAGAGAAATTCACTACTACCATATACGGATCGAGACTCGTGTAATTTCACAATGTAGATCCAAGTAAATTTAAGTGTCAGTAGAGATACATATACAAGTATAACTCATTAAGGAGTAAATAACAACTTTCCCATTGTTATGCCAATCTGTACCAAGTTGAATAATTCTTCCTTCCTTTATGTATTTATTTATTTTAAATATTTAATTATCTGAAATCTTATCCTGAAGTTCTTTCATCAAAAGAACCCATTGTCTGGATCCATAACCATGGTATGAAAATTTTACTGTTTGGACAGATAAAATGTATGAAAATATCTCTGTTCCTGTTACGAATAGATCTGAAGCTATGTATGTTGTTGTTTGGTTTAATTAACTCTAAATAAGGGATGAGTCCCATGGACAACCTGCCCTTTGAAAGATACATATCTGAGAGAATTTTCAATGGCCAACTGGGTAAAATTTTCAGGTTAAGAGATTAGGAATAGAACTCATTTCTATATATGCTAACGAATATATAGGAAATGTTTTACTGTCCCACATCATGCTATTGTCAAGATCCCTTTCCTGCATATTGAGCATAAAAACATGTTCTCTTCTCACAGAGTGCCAATAAACATTCAGTGTAAGTACAAAATACTGATAAGCTCTTGCACAATGCAGGTGAAATGTTAGCTGTAAAGGCCACAGAGGGTCAGGATATTATGCATGTTTTGGGAGTTACCATGAATTGTAATGAAAGTGGCACAGGTATTCAAGAGCCATTGGAACATGAAGATTTCAATGATGAATATGAGAGCAGCAGTGATGAGTGCGAGAGCATTCAGAGGACTGCCTTCTTTGTAGAAGGAGAACCGGATTTTGAGTCTGGGCCACCTCTGGATGGTTTAGAGTACCTTAGACGTGTCAGGTAACTTATTTGAACAGCTCCTCTGCCTTATGATATTTTCAAAAATCATGGGTAATTGATTTTATCATTTTGGCTTATCAGACTATTCAAATATTTTGTTGACAGTGCCGAGAACTGTTGGGTATTTATCCATTGGGGTGGCAAATGGATCAGGTCAGGTTTGAATCGGATCAATTTTGATCAGAGATTAGGGTATGCACGAACCTGATCCAGATTTAATCCTGATTAGGTACCCTATACCCTCACCCGGCCCAGAAAAATTCCAGTTCACTATTACTGACCTAGGTCGGTTTGGGTTGGGTTCGGTTTTACGATTTCATTCTTTGGACAAAAAAAGTTATATGGTCTCAGTACAATTAGATATTGTGACCTACCACAGATTTGAAGGTGCTAACCAATCTACCAGACACATTTTAGTTGTTAAAGTTTACCAGTAAATATGTTTGTTAGTTTGTAATGATAATCAGTGTTCTAAATGTTAGATGTTGGTGTTATGTCGGTCCTAAAAGTTCATAGTCGGATGACGGATTTCAACAAAATATCGGCTATGTGTCAAATATCAGGGTATCATGTTGGATGCTAAAGAGACATGACCGATGGGTATCATTTACATTTCTAAGTATATATGAAGGACATAAACTTATATATAGATTGTTTTGAGTATACTTACATTGATATGCCACATTAAACTACGAATGATGTACTACCTGCTAATCGATTGCAAACCGCTTTTAATTTCTTCAAAAACCAAAACATGAACCCACCAAGGATGTTACCTTCATAATAGGAATATTAAGTGAAGTTAAGATACATGTTTCATTAGTGTAAAGTATTAAAAATAAATACAAATATAGGCAAGTACAATAGATCCGATAAAAAAAAAATAACAAGTAAACAAGCTATAAATCTATCTACTTTTATATTTAAAACTAAGTAACGATTGTATTAAAAATTGAAAAAACTGGAAAAAATTGAAAGAGATTGTTATATCAAAAAATGAAAAAAATATGAAAGAGAGAGCGTGATATTAAAAACTGAAAAAATTGAAAAAAAAAATGAAGAGAGAAACTGTTATATTATTTAAAAAATGGAAAAATAAGAAAAACTGAACATAAAAAAATCACACAAGAAGCTATCCAAGAGATTGAAAGAGATCAAGAGAGGGAGATTGATAGAGAGATTGAGAGAAAGAGAGATTGGTATATTGAAACTCAAAAAAATTAAGAGACTTACCTTGCAAAAAGCCTCCCAATAGACTGAGATAAAGATCGAGAGATGGAAGTGATGAGGGGCTAAGAGAACGAGGGAGATTATTATATTTTAAAAAAAATTCAAAAAATGAAAAAAAAAAGCTCAAAACAAAAATCACCTTATGATCTCTACTGTCTGAGGGATGTAGAGATTCGAGAGGTCGATTGGTACATGCAAAAGAGATAGATCAGAGCACGTGATAGATGGAGATCAAAGAGTTAAGGCTCATTTTGTTATTCCAATCAAGCCATAATCTTGATATCGTGTATTTTAAAGGGTTTAAATCGGATGCGGATCTAGTCAACTTAGATCTCCACCTGATTACCATTTAGTTCAAAAAACCACAAATTAGCCGACATGAAACGACTTCATGTTGGCCAAACTTTCAGACCAAAACTGAAATGTCACCAACATCAAGTTAAAACGAAATCTGAATTGAAAACCAATATAACGTGACACGTATTGCTAAATCCTAAAATGTCACGCGACAATTTTGAATTGTCAACGATATTTAAAACATTGATAATAATAGTCAATGAAATAAATTATCATGGGAACCGAACCCACAAACACTTAGTTATAAATCAGGTATTAAATATCTGATGGTTAATTTTCATATTGGATATCGGATATCGGAGGTTATATTGGGGATATGCGTCAGTATCGAGTTGCTCATATTGAACATTTAAAAATATACAAATCTTAATAACTAAATGGTAGTTATAACATTTTTATATGTTTATATATAATTATATCATGAAAATATCATCAATATAATTAAGTAACATCATATGCCGTATTAAAATTAATCATTAACATATTATGCAAAGTAATACCATTAAAAATACAACATGTCATTCATAGTAAGAGTGATTTACCTCGTAGTTGCATCTAATCAATTAATCTTTTACTTAAATGCTATTGGATGAATGTAAAAAAACTTTTGACATGTATGACCTAAAAACACAAGGAAGATCAAGAACATGCAAATCTAAAGTAAGAAAATTCAAACATTAACATAAGATGAGCGATGAGTGGATATTTTATACATTTTTAGTGGGGGTTATTCATGCGTTATAACATATAAATTCCCACAGTTTATGCCACTTTATCATATTTTCATTCAGTTTTACTCTCTGCGTGTTCGCATGCGTTTCAGGTTGGATTTGCTCTAAAAAGAGCTTAATGGAGTCAATGAGTGAAAAGGAGAAGTGAGGCGAAGCAACGGAGTTGAAATCGTGAAGAATCGGTGGAATTCGGCATCCACACGACCGTGTGTCACCCCACACGGTTGTGTGGGATGCACATCAAGAGCAACCAAAGGGGTGTCACACACGACCGTGTGTCAGCACACACACGGTCACGTGGGCAGCCAAGGAAGGAGCCTCAGAGAACACAGCGACGCGGTCGCATGGATACCCCACACGAACGCGTCAGAACGAGGCCGAGGAGAAGCTACTGTGCGTAAGTTGATAGAATCGACGCTACCGCGTCGACCCCTCGACACGGTCGTGTGAGCTGTAGGTGCTAGAAACCAAAGCCAGAACGACATGGTCGTGTCTCCATCCACACGACCGTGTCACCCCAAAGATTAGTGAAGAGAAGTTATGCACATCAGCGACGTGGTCGTGTGAATGTCCACATGACCGCGCCGATTCGAGTTTTCTGAAGAATTGATGGCCTGTTCTTGAGTTCCAAATGACACGATCGTGTCGTTTCTCGACGCGGTCGGGTCGGGTCAGGTTTCTGCCCAATCAGTTAGGGTTTTGGACCTCTATTTAAGCATTTGAGCACCGTTGAGAACAGGAAAGCAACTTAGGGCCACGTTTTTACCCAAGTTTTACCTCTTTTCATGTTTTCTAGGAATAGAATTTGGTTTAGATTAGTTTAAATCGCTTTTCTCATTGATGTAGACATGGAATTGACGACTCCTTGGATGCAACGATTGAGATAAGTGTATTGCTTTATTTAATTGCATTTTCTATTTGTTTTGATTGTCGTTCTTGTTCTTCTTGTTATTTCCCATAATTTTTTGATGTTTATGATACGAACTAGGGTTTCGTATCAATTAATTTCAGAATTTAAAGAGGAAAAATATAAAAAGGTGGAATTTTTGGATCTTAAAATGCGAAGAACTATGGAAATTGATAGATAATGAGCCTCTTTCGAGAGGAGACTCACTCTCCTAGCTTTGAATGTACGGAACAAAGCCTAAACACCCTCACAAATGACGCCTACAATTGTTCTTCACAAAATAAGCATAAAGTAAAATAAGACGGCTAGCCCTAATTTATAGAAAAGTGGGGAATTACTAATCTAGCCTAAAATGACTAGAATACCCCTAACTAACCCTACTACGTGCTACCGCGCCTCCTACGGCGCACGTAAGTGACTAAAGGGGAATGGGTCCCCCTTAGGTAGCCGCCGGCCTCAAGGGGATGCGGGCTCGGACCCGGGTCCGCATCAATACCCCCCCTAAAAGAGCCACCTTGTCCTCAAGGTGGAAGTGGGGAAACTGCTCCTGGATCACTCGATAGGCCTCCCATGTCGCATCACAGTCTGGTAGCCCCGCCCAATGTATCAGCACCTCCCTCTGCCCACGTGGTCCCTGACGAACAGCTCGAACCTCCAGTGGCTCCAGCATCACCTCCATCTCCTCAGTAAGTGTAGGCGGTAGGGTAGAGGACACCGTTTGCTCCCCGATGGCTCGCCGAAGCTGCGAAACATGGAAAACCGGGTGTATCGTTGAAGTCGATGGCAACCTCAACCTGTAAGCCACCTGGCCAATCTTGGCCGCAATCTCAAAAGGCCCATTGAATCTCGCTGATAGCTTCTCGTTTCGTCTCCTTGCTAGCGATCTCTGTCGGTAAGGCCTCAGCTTCAGATAGACCATGTCACCCTCCTGGAAGTGCACATCCCGCCGATGCCCATCCGCCCTAGCCTTCATCACCTGCTGGGCTCGTAGCAAATGCTTCTTCAGCTCCTCCATAATGCTCTCCCGCTCCCTCATATAGTCCTCTACCTGGGAGACCGGTGTCTGTCGTTCCCCAAATCGCAGTAGCTCTGGTGGATCCCTGCCATATAGTACTCGAAAGGGGGTCGTACCTGCTGCTGAATGATACGAAGTATTGTACCAATACTCCGCCCAGGCTAACCACCGATACCACTGTCGGGGTGTCTCCGACGCGAAGCACCGCAAATATGTCTCGATGCTGCGGTTTACTACCTCCGTCTGCCCGTCGGTCTGAGGGTGATATGCGGTACTCCTCTTCAGCACAGTACCCTGGACACGAAATATCTCCCGCCAGAACCCACTCAGGAAAACCTGATCTCTGTCGGTGACGATGGAGGCTGGAATCCCATGTAACCGTATGACTTCCCTGGTGAAGGCTGCAGCCACTGAAACAGCCGTGTACGGATGTTTCAGTGGTATAAAGTGGGCGTACTTGCTCAGCCTATCCACCACGACAAAAATCACGGAGTACCCCTCCGACCTGGGTAGCCCGTCTATGAAATCCATCGTCACCTCCTCCCAGACCCGCTCCGGTAGTGCTAAGGGCTGCAGGAGTCCGGCTGGCGCCATGGCCATGTACTTGTGACGCTGGCACACGTCACAAGCAGCCACCAAATGTGCTATCGCTCTCCGCATACCAGGCCAGTAAACCTCCCGGGACATTCTCATATACGTCTGCTGCACCCCGGAATGTCCCCCAACCACCGAACTGTGGAACTCCTGAAATAACGCGGGTATGAAGGTGGACGCCCGCGGTAGTACCAATCGCCCCTGATATAATAGTCTCCGACCCTCTAGTGAGTAACCCTGCGGGGCCTCCCCGCCTCCCTGCAGCTGCTCGCGGATCAGTCTCAACTCCGGATCGGCCTCGGCCTCCTGCAACATGGGCTCACTGTCTACCCAGACCGGCAACGAAAGTGCTCTCAGGTGCACCCCCTCCTCTCTGCGTGATAAGGCGTCGGCCGCCTTATTCTCCAACCCCGGCCTGTACTCAATGACGAATCTGTACCCCACCAGCTTGGATAGCCAGCGCTGGTGCTCCTCTGTCACCAACCTCTGCTCCAGTAGATACTTCAAACTGCGCTGGTCGGTCCTGACCACGAACTCCCTGCCCATCAGATACGGCCGCCACTTCTGGATCGCCAGCACAATAGCCATCAGCTCTCTCTCGTATACAGACTTCAGCCGTGCTCTAGCGGAAAGCACCTGGCTGAAGTAGGCTATCGGCCTCCCTAGCTGCATAAGGACCGCCCCCAATCCTACTCCTGACGCATCAGTCTCCACCACGAATGTGATGCTGAAGTCAGGCAACGCCAAGACTGGTGCTGTGGTCATCACCTCCTTCAAGGCCTCAAAGGCCCTGGCCGCTGCCTCTCCCCACTGGAACCCATCCTTCTTCAGCTGATCTGTCAGTGGCCCTGCAATGGTGCTGTATCCCCTCACGAATTTCCGGTAGTAACCTGTCAGCCCGAGAAATCCCCGTAGTGCCCTCAGAGTAGTGGGTACCGGCCAGTCTAACATCGCCTCTATCTTCGCCCGATCTGCTGCTACCCCGGCGGCCGACACCACATGTCCCAAGTACTCTATCTGTCTCTGACCGAAACTGCACTTCTTTCGGTTGGCATACAGCTGATGCCTCAGTAACTCTCGGAACACCACCTCCAAATGGCCCACGTGCTCCCCCATATTCCGGCTGTAGACCAGAATGTCGTCGAAGAAGACGAGTATGAATCTCCTCAGGAATGGCCGGAAGACGTCGTTCATCAACGCCTGGAATGTAGAAGGAGCATTCGTCAAGCCAAACGGCATGACGAGAAACTCATAGTGGCCCTCGTGGGTACGAAATGCCGTCTTCGGCACATCCTCCGGCCTCATCAGGATCTGGTGATACCCCGCCTTCAGATCAATCTTGGAGAACACCACTGCTCCATGCAGCTCATCTAGCAGCTCGTCTATAACAGGGATAGGAAACCTGTCCGCCACTGTCTCCTTGTTCAGAGCCCGGTAGTCTACACAGAAGCGCCAACTCCCGTCCTTCTTTTTCACCAGAAGGACCGGGCTCGAAAATGGGCTAACGCTGGGCTGGATCACCCCCGCCTGTAACATCTCCCCGACCATCCGCTCAATCTCATCCTTCTGCACGTGGGGGTAGCGGTAAGGACGCACACTCACCGGTGCTGCGCCATCCCTCAGGACTATCGCATGCTCGTGCCCTCTCTCTGGCGGTAGCCCCTGGGGGTCCTGAAAGACCTCCTGGTACTGTCCCAACACCTGCTCTACCTCCTCGGGAACCCCTGCCTGCGGCTGCTGCTCTGCCCCTGCTAATCGGCACTCCACCAAGTACCACTCCCCCTCTCTCCGTAAGGCTCGAGTGATGGCCTTGAAGGCCACCATCGATAAACATAGGGTCGGGTCCCCCGTGAGCACCACTGTCCGCTCTCCCTCCTCGAACTCCATCCTGAGTCGCTTCCAATTCACCCGCATGTCCCCCAGTTTCTTCAGCCACTGTACGCCCAGGATGATGTCAACATTGCCCAGCTCCAGGGGTAGGAAATCCTCCATGATCTGTACTCCCTGCAAGGTCAGGCACAGACCCTTGCAGAGCCCTTTGCTCTCCTCCATCTTCCCTGTCCCTAGCAGCACGGTAAACTTCTCCTGGGTGCTCAGCTGCAGCCCGTGTCTCTCCACTATCCGGTTGGAGATGAAGTTGTGGGTGGCCCCACTGTCGATCAGCACCGTCACCGCCGTGTCTCCTAGCTGTCCCGTCAACTTCATGGTGTGGTTCGGAGTGAACCCCACCACAGAGTTTAGGGACACCTCCGCGAAGTCTAGGTGAGACTTCTCCTCCTCTACTGGCGTCTCCTGCTCCACCTCGAACTCCTCATCACCCACGTACCCCTCCTCGTCGGGCACCATGGTGATCTGCAGTAGGCGGCTCGCACACCTGTGTCCAGGGGTGAACTTCTCGTCGCAACGGAAGCACAACCCCTTGGCTCTCTTCTCCCTCACCTCGGCCTCCGTCATCCGCCGCCCCAAGGTAGCTGGGCGGCCCTCTACTCGCGTCTCGGGAACGGCCGCAGGTGGTCTCGATGTCGTGGATGGTGGAGTAGGGCGGGAACTCTGTCCCCCCCAAGCGCCCCGTATCCTTCGCTCCTCTGTGTGCTTCTCCTCCGCTTTATGTGCCAAGCGAAGGACGTCCTCCAAGGTAGCCGGGCTCTGCATCCGCAACTCAGCTCGTATCGACGGTTTCAGCCCCCTCATGAAGTTCCCGATCATCACCTCGTCGGTAACCCCCTTCACCCGGCTATTCAGCATCTCAAATCTCTCTACATAGTCTCTCACTGTCCCCTCCTGCCTCAGGGCCGACAGCTGCTCGTAGAAATCCCCCCCTGCCGTCTCCTGGAATCGATCCACGATCATCGCTGACAACTCCTCCCAGGTCCGAAAGGGGGACCGTGCTATCTTCCACCGGTACCAGGCCAGAGCCTTCCCCTCAAAGTAGATCCCGATGGCCTTCAGGACCTCCTGCTCCGTCAGACCCATCACCTGGAAATACCTCTCCGCTCGGTATATCCACCCATCAGGGTCGGTGCCGTCAAAGGTCGGCATCTTCAGCTTCATCAACCTCCGATCTGCGTTGATGTCGCCTAGCTGCCCCCTATCTCCGCCCCGGTCACCACCCCGGACCACCTCGCCACCCCGAGCCTCCCTCGGGCCTCCCCCGTCAGCTCCGTACGGCTCCTCTGGCCAAGCAGGTCTCTCCCACGCCTCGGGCTGGTAGTAGTGTCCCGGAAACTCTGGGGGTCGTGCCAAATTGGGCCTCGGCCCAGGCGCAAGGGTCTCTGCTCTCCAAAACTGGCCCGCCGGGGCCCCAATAGCTGCTCCTGAGGCCCATCCGCCCCCCGCCATTCCCGGAGTTCCCCCGGAGTGGGGTACGATCCCCGCCACACCCCCAAAGGGCTGGAACGTCGTCATCGGGCCCCCGAATGGGCCGGCCCTACTCGTCGGCCCCCCAGGTGGGCCTGTCGACCAAGCCGGACCCCCGCCTGGGGTCGCCGAGCCTCCCGCACCCCCGAAAGGGGGTGCCGCCGCCTCTGCGAAGCCCCCAGGGCCTGTCGTCGCTCGAAACAGGCCCGGCGGCCTGTCCGCACCCCCGGATGGGGGTGCCGATGTCTCCCCGCCCCCGTAGGGGCCTGCCGCCACGTCCAACCCCCCTCCGGGGTTCGCCCAGTGCTCCACGCCCCCGGAGGGGCTCGCCGGTGGCCGCAGGGGGCCTGGCGGCCTCGCCCAGGCCTGGGAAGGGCCGGGCTGGGCCGCCGAGGCCCTGACAGGCCCAGGCGGGCCTGTCGACGTCTTCCCCGACCCGCGCGGGTCTGCCGGCGCCCATATGGACTCGCGCGACCCTAGGGTTGGCCCCACCGGCCCTCCTTGCTCCCTCGGGTGGTCGTCTTGTGTTGGAAATCCGCTGGGGGCTGATTCTAGGGTAGAATCCCCCCTTCTTGGATCCCCTTGCCTCGATCTCCTCCTTTCGCCACCGTGAGGGCTTGAATCATCTCTTTCAATTCTCGGAGATCCCGTCCTTGTTGCGCGGCATCCGTCCTCATCCCCCGAAGTTCGGTTTGGATGTCTTCTTGTGAATGGGCGTAATCCTTTAGTGAATCTCCTATCGTTTTCTTCAATCCCTCGAACCTCTCTTCGATCTCCCGATTGAGATCCTCCCGTAGCCCTTGGATCTTTTCTTCGACCGCATCCGCCTTCGATCGAGTATTTGCCGCCATTTGGATCTAGTGCTCTGATACCAATTTGATACGAACTAGGGTTTCGTATCAATTAATTTCAGAATTTAAAGAGGAAAAATATAAAAAGGTGGAATTTTTGGATCTTAAAATGCGAAAAACTATGGAAATTGATAGATAATGAGCCTCTTTCGAGAGGAGACTCGCTCTCCTAGCTTTGAATGTACGGAACAAAGCCTAAACACCCTCACAAATGACGCCTACAATTGTTCTTCACAAAATAAGCATAAAGTAAAATAAGACGGCTAGCCCTAATTTATAGAAAAGTGGGGAATTACTAATCTAGCCTAAAATGACTAGAATACCCCTAACTAACCCTACTACGTGCTACCGCGCCTCCTACGGCGCACGTAAGTGACTAAAGGGGAATGGGTCCCCCCTAGGTAGCCGCCGGCCTCAAGGGGATGCGGGCTCGGACCCGGGTCCGCATCAGTTTAATAATTAGATCATTGATTCCACGTAGCTAACACTAACTTGGGGCTGAGCTAGTATTCGATAACCCAACCTCCTTGCTGACGACCTGTACAGCACTACGATGACAGCAGTGCACTTACAGTTTATAAATGTAAAACCCTAACAAGTTTCTGGCGCCGTTGCCGGGAGTGTTGCATCTGACCGATATTAGTTTTGGTCGATTAATTTGTTAGAATACATGCTTATAAAAAATCTATAAATAAATAAACAAACTTTTCCCCCACCACCCGATTTTCATTTGTGCTATTCTCTTGTACCACGGACGCGCTTCTCTTAGCTCTATGTTTTGATTGTCAGGTGCGGTTTGGAGATTATGTGGATGCCTGATGGATCATACATTAGAAATTTCGATGCTTCAATATCATATGGTGCTCATAGGGGAGTTAACAATGATTTTCAGTAGGTTATACCATTTTGCGAAGTATGTGGGATGCATGGGCACGAAGCAAACCAATGCCCATATTATGTCCACCCATACAACCCACCATAATATGATTACAACCTATACCATGAACCCTCCCATCCATACCCCGAAATTTACACGCCCCAACTTCCACCAAAGTCTCGCCTTGAGATGTTATTGGAGAAATCACTTGCAAACCAAGGCCAATTGAATTCACCACCTCCGTTTCTACCACCAAAGTCTAGCCTTGAGCTTTTCCTAGAAAATACCCTTTTTAACCAAGGCCAGCCGTTGCCTTCCTTCCGTCTCCACAATGATCGATACCTACATTCAAGAGACTGCCCAAAACTTAGCCCAAACTTTCATATCACAAGGACAATCAGAAATACACGCCAGTGATCTGATCAATGAGTCAACACCGCAGCTTGAGGGAGAGCACATGGGGACTGCAACCACTTCTCACGAATCATCACCAGCCTGCACCACGGAAGGTAACTCATACGATTTACAATTTAAAATTTTCGATATGAAGTTATTTTCACATGTAGGTACTACTTCTGGGACATCCTACGGAAAACCACCTGAGCTTATCGCTCCCACTCAAGGAGATATCTTAGACTCCGTATCTGAATCTCCTGGTTTATTTAAAAATCTTTTAGATTTAGATATTCTTGACATGACGCATTCCTCGCAGGACACAAGTTTACGTTCCACGGAGATATGCTAGTTCATGTCAGCACCTGATGAGCACATTGACGTACGTGGCGAGGAATTGCTTGCGTCATCGTCAGAGAACACCACGATATTCTCATGGAATCTTCGTCACCCTATTTCACGTTTCCCACTTTATTTTGATGACTCTTTGGATACTTTCATAGCGGCGAAGAATTTTTCACATCGGGCAGATGTTCCTTTTCTTTCACAGGATTCAGGTGGATGTTCTCGAGAGAAGATGAAAGGAGCATTGCTGCAGCCTGTTGGGGTTTGTGGCAAGAAGCTGCTAGCTGAGCTACGAAAAGAGTAGGAAGAACAGCTGCGTACTCCGCTGGAGACCTTGGATCCACTTTTTGATCAAGTGCATCCGCATACAGTAGTGTAGATAAATTTTATATGCTTTCTAGGTAGATTGGATAAACTCGCCTCCTCTCGATAGCGAGGGAAGCGCATTAGGATTACTCGGTTTTCTTTTTAGATTTCTTAAATAAATGAATAATCTTCACCTCTCATTCGGCATTCACATATTCACTACCCAAAACCCAGCTTGCGCTATATTGCCCATTTCTTTGCCTTGGTTTCATATTTATATGACTCCAATATCCAACACACACCCCACACATACACACTAATTTTCATCATGATTTTCATATTGGGTATGCTTTTATACTAGCTTGGGGGATGCAACTCTATTCATGCATCATTCATATTCCCCCACCCATTTTTCACTTTCTAGCATTGAGGACAATGCTTGATTTAAGCTTGAGGGTGGTGCACTTCATGCATCATTTATGCATATTTCTTATGAGAATTCCACCACGTCAAGTTTTTATATGCATGAATACTTTGATGAATTTTTTTCAGATTGGCACTCTATTCGTTCAATTTCCTATCATTCATCATAATATATGCTTAGGGGATGTCTCTTGTGTTAGATCTCATCGCAATACACCTATTATGTTTATGTTCATACTCTTTAGAATAAGTACTCAAAACATGAGTTGAGTATATTTTTTTGTTAAGAATCCATCTTATGCATGTATCTTGGATGTTTTAGTTGAGGATAATGGTTGCTAATCTCATAGGATTTGGATTAATGGCATTCTTATCTACTACTGAGGAGTGATGTTGCTTCTCTTGGTTCATGTTCAAAAGAAAAAGAAAAAAAGAGATATCTATTATATAAAAGAGGGATGTTATCAAGAGAAATTGGATAAGAGAATTTGGACATGAGAAATTGGATAAGAGAATTTGGTTATCTATTCTATAAAAAAGGGATTTTATCAAGAGAAATTGGACAAGAGAAATTGGACAAGAGAAATTAGATAAGAGAATTTGGTCAAGAGAAATTGGGTAAGTGATGAGATTTTGAGAGATAAGATAAGAGGTGGGGAATTTTGAACATACAACCCGGGTTTTGCAATTTTTGCCCCTGGACCCTCCACACACACCCACACCTCCTTTATTCTTCCCACCCCCTTCCCGACCATTTTTTCCAGTTCTTTGAAGATTTTGAATCTTATCATACTAGGACAAAGCTTTGTCCTACGTGGCAAGTTAGTCCTAGGTGGCAATGACAATTTTGGGGGAAACTTGAAATTTTGTGGGAAAACTTGAAATTTGGGGGAACTTGAAATTTGTGGGGGGAAAAACTCAGCCATTAAATAAACCGTGCCCTATGGGCACGGGTAATGACTAGTATATATATATATGAAAATCAAAAGAAAAAGAATAGATGTGCACCATTCTTCCAGCTACATCGAGTAGCCGGGCCCTCGTGCCTCATGAAGCATTGGGGGTTTGCGTCAAAATGTTTAGTTTGGAAGAGTACACAAGAATAAAGATTATTAGTTGGTTTGAAGTAGGTCCGAGGGGTTCTTCTTGGCCCAATGCCCTAAAGTCATCTGATCTAGGAGTCATTGACCCAACACTCCTTACACAAACCAACTGAGAATCCAAAAAAAAATTATATGATGAAATTAAGAGCATGAACAAAGCTAGCGACTCCTCGAATCATGGAAAGATAGCGTGCCATGAGCACCACTTTCTTGATGGATTCACAACTCATTATACGATACTAACTCTTCTACGATCATCACATATTTTTGATCCCCATTTCAATATCCCACACGATAGAGAATATTTTAGGATTTGAGTGTAACCCTGATAATGTATATTGCATGATGATTTACATTAGAGATAATGATCTAGGCTATATATTGATAGATTGATAGGGATTGGCATCTTTATAAATTCCATGATCTGAAAATTTTCGCCTTCCATGTATATATGCTTACAGTGGGGAAATTCTTGATAGCATTCATCTCATTCATGCATACCCCATCTCTCTACTCTTTCTTTGTCTTCTTTGAGGACGAGGAATAGTTTAGCTTGGTGGATTTTGATGAGTGAATATTTTATATGGTTTAGTGGGGTTTATTCAATGCATTATACCATATAAATTCCCACAGTCTATGCCACTTCATCATATTTTCATTCAGTTTTACTCTCTGGGTGTTCACATGCGTTTCAGGTTGGATTCGTGCTAAAACGAGCGTAATGGAGTCAATGAGCAAAAAGGAGAAGCGATGCAAAGCAACGGAGTTGAAATCGTGAAGAATTGTTGGAATTCGGCCTCGTGTGGGACACACATCACGAGCAACCAAAGGGGTGTCACACGCGACCGTGTGGCAGCCCCACACGGTCGCGTGGGCTACCAAGGAAGGAGCCCCAGAGACCACAACAATGCGGTCGTGTGGCTACCTCACATGACCGCGGCAGAACAAGGCATGTGAGAAGCTAATGTGCGTAAGTTGATAGAATCGACGCGATCGCGTCGACCCCTCGATGCGGTCATGTGAGCTGTAGTCAATAGACGCCAAAGCCAGAACGACACAGTCGTGTGGATGGTCGACGCGATGCGGTCATGTGAGCTGTAGTCAATAGACGCCAAAGCCAGAACGACACAGTCGTGTGGCCATCCACACGACTGTGTTGCCCCAAAGATTAGCGAAGAGAAGTTACGCACATCAATGACATGGTCGTGTGGCCATCTACATGATAGCATCGATTCGAGTTTTTTGAAGACGTGATGTCATGTTCTTGAGTTCCAAACGAGGCGACCTCGTCGATTCTCGACACAGTCGGGTCGGGTCGAGTTTCTGCCCGATCTGCTATTGTTTTTGGACCTCTATTTAAGTGTTTGAGCGCCGCCGAGAAGGAGGCGACTTGGGGCCGCATTTTTACCCTAGTTTTACCCCTTTTCATATTTTCTAGGAATAGGATTTTAGTTTTAGATTAGTTTAGATCGCTTTTCTCATTAATGTAGCCATGGAATTGACGACTCCTTGTATGCAATAATTGAGACAAGTGTTTACTGCTTAGTTTAATTGCGTTTTCTATTTGCTTTGATTGTCATTCTTGTTCTTCTTGTTATTCCGTAATTCTTTGATGTTTAATAATTAGATCATCGATTCCACGTAGCTAACAATAACTTAGGATAGAGCTAGTACTCGATCAACCAACCTCCATGCAGACATGTATAGCATTACGATGACAGCTGTGCGCTTACGGTTTATAAATGTAAAACCATAACAATGGGTTTTGTAAAACCCTAACAATGGGTTTTAGTTAAATATTCTTTAAAGTCATTATATTAATCTGATTGAGCATTCTTACAAATTAAATGTTTTTTCAAATTGTAATAATATATTAGTAGTGTATCTATTAAAATATTGTAACAATTATACGTTTGTAACAATAAAATTACAACTTAATTTAAAAAATACATATTGGCCGATATCAGCCCGATATATCGGCCGATAACGGGTTAGTTTTTTGAAAACTGATAAATTAAAGTATATAGTATCCTTTGGAACCCAATATCAGTATAACGACTGATATTAGTTGTTATAAACTATGTGATTTTACCAACCATTAGGCCAACTTGTTTTTGTGTCTAACGATTAAGTAAAAATATATATATATATATAATACAAAAGAGGGATGTTATATATATATGAGAATAATGTGTATCATACGCCATATGAGGCAAAAACTCATATGCCTTCTCACATAAATTAACCAAGTACAAGCCTACATGGGCTTGTATTTGGTTGTATCCTGTTGCTTTATGTGAGAGGGTATATTGCCTCATATGGCGCATAATACCCATTATTTGCTATATATATGTATACATATATATGTAACATATATAACACACATATATATGTAACATATATACGCATATATACATCTTTACATATGATGAATATGCAGGTGTGCTAACAGCGCAGGAATTTTTTCCTGTTCTGTCAGCGATTCGGGGCCTTAAAAATATTAAATTTTTTTTGCAATGTGTTCTACAGCTTGTTAACTACATCCCCACCAAATTTCAAGCCAATCCAACACTTTTTGAACATCCGTTCATGTGTTTCAAAAAAGTTGCGCTGACTGTTCGAAATTCTTGAGCGGTTTTTTTGAAATGCATGAACGGAGGCTCAAAAAGTGTTGGATTGGCTTGAAATTTCGGAGGAGGTAGGTAACAAGTTGTAGAACACATTGCAAAAAAAATTTAAAAAAATTGTTTTAAGGCCCCGAATCACTGACAGCGCAGGAAAAAAATTCCTGTGCTGTCAGTGCATTTCCATATTCATATATATATATATATAACATATATGAGGAATATGGGCCTGAGCTGACAGCAGGTCATGGGCTCTAAAATATGTTTTTAAATTTTTCCTGCGCTGTCAGTAGTTCATGGGCTCTAAAATATGTTCTAAATCTTTTTTGCAGTGTCTTCTACAACTTGTTAACTACATACACACCAAATTTCAAGCCAATCCGACACCATTTGAGCCTCCGATCATGCGTTTAAAAAAACCGCTCCCAAAAAACCGAACTGTCAGCGCAACATTTTTAAACGCATGTTCGGAGGCTCAAATGTTGTCGAAATGGCTTGAAATTTGGTGGGGATGTAGTTAACAAGTTGTAGAAGACATTGCAAAAAAATTATAAAAATATTTTAGAGCCCCCGAACTGTTGATAGCGCATGAAAAATTTTCTGCGTTGTCAGCTCAGACCCATATTCCTCATCACACACATAACATATAACATATATATAGGATTTAATGTAGAAAAGGTGGCATATGATCTAATAGATCAGGTGTCAAGACACAAAAAGGTGGAAAGTACAGCCCCACACGGGCTTGTACTCGTTGGGCCCACCTTCTTGTGTCTTGGCACCTGATCTACAAGAATCCCATATATATAACATATAACATATACATACATACATACATACATACATATATATACTAGAAATAACCCGTACACAAAATGCACGGCACGGGAAAAAACCCCACCAACAGGATGCGATACACGCACACTATCGTAAAGGAGCGAGAAGTGGGTGTGCGTGCCGTCATTGTCGGGGGTTAAAGGTGCGAAAGGCAAACACGCAAATAAGTGGATTTGGGGGTGGGTTTTTGGGTTTTTGGGGAAATGACAACCATGTAAATAAGTGGCATGTGGGGGTTTTTTAGAGGGGATTTGTCCCAGTCAGCTTATGACTGGGACAAAAGGTGCCAACTGGGACAAAGCCAGCTAGACATCCCTTGTGTATAGAAGAGATAGTCATAACCCGTGCCCGCGGGCACGGTTCATTTAAGATTTCCACCCGCAAAATCTTTGTTCCCCAAAAAATTATTTTCACAGCCAAAATTGCATGGAACAACAAATTAGCGTAAAAATATTTAGCAGCACAGGCGCCTTCGACACAGAGCAACAAATTCGGCGCAAGCGCCTTTGGCGCGGAACAACAAATTCGGCGCGGGCACTTTGGCGCGGAACAACAAATTCGGCGTACAACAACAAATTCGACGAGGGCGCCTTTGGCGCTGAACAACAAATTAGCGTAAAAAAATCAGCGTGGGAGCCTTCAGCGCGAGAAATTTTTCTCATCTTGTTGCCCCCAATGCAACGTAGATACAGTGGTCCCCGTGTTGAGGGAGAGATCATTCGATCTGCAACATTACGTGCAAGTTAAAGTTTTTTCCCAAATGCATTAATTACGTGCACTCTACTATTCCCCATAAACTTTTATTCCCCATAAAGTTTCATTTTCACATAAAGTTTTGTTTCCCGAGAAATGTTTTTCCCTCCAAAACTTTCCACAAAATCTCATCTCAACCATTCATTCCTCAAGATTAAATCCAAGCCGTCTTTCTATCAACCTGTTTGTCCTAGTCAGCTTGTCCTAGTCAGATCTAGAATTCAAAAACATTTGTGTTTTAATATATATATATATATATATCTATTTTATAAAATAGGGATGTTATCAAGAGAAATTGGATAAGAGAAATTGGACAAGATAAGAGAATTTGGACAAGAGAAATTGGATAAGTGATGAGATTTGAGAGATAAGAGAAGAGATGAGGAATTTTGTGATGAGATTTTGAGAGATAAAAGAAGAGGTGGGAAATTTTGTGATGATATTTTGAGAGATAAGAGAAGAGGTGGGAAATTTTGCACATACAACCCCGGGTTTTGCATTTTTGCCACTGGACCCTCCTCACACACGCACCTACACTTTTTATTCTTCCCCCCTTCCCGAACATTTTTTCCCAGTCCACGTGCACGTGTGCACGGGTTATTTGCTAGTATATATATAAAACATATACTTATTCGAGTTGAATTCAGATCAACACGGGTTTAGTCATCAAACCTGAACTCAACCTGGTTAGAAACCAGGTCAAGCGGATTGACCCAAAAGCAACCCTAACCCATATTCATCTTCACAGTACCCAAAATTTGGATCGGTTTTGGATTTAACCTGTTGGGTTTGATATAGATTGCTTGGTCTATTTATACATATGAATTAAGGTAATGCTTATGTCCCGGCGAGGACTTCCTAGAGGCAGTGGCGGAGCCCGAAAAATTTGTTTTTTTGGGGGGGGGGGGGGGGGGGGGGGGGGCAAAAACATAATATTAAAATATTTTATTTTCATAATAGAATACATTAATATAAAAAATAAACTTACAAAATATTTTGATGGGTTTTTATATTTTGAAATTGCTTGATGCTTACATCATATCCAATTGTTTCAAATATGTCTTTTTCTATGAATGTGCATCCACTGATCTCCCATGCGAAGAGATATACTTTGTCCTTTTTAGTCATGACAATTCGGGAGGGATTTAAAAAAAATGTTAATGTCCCTGTTCATGTCCCTGTCCCTGTATTGATCTTGAATGCAGAAAATGTCTTCAAGCTTTTAAATACTCCAATCACCAAACCCATACTTTCATTTACAGTTAAAAAATTGCATAGTAAATTCTTTTGAACTCGGGAAGCCAATATGATTTTTTGAGCAAACAGCCAGAAATAAGGCTCATCAGAATCGCAAACTTCTGATGAACTTTTAACCTATGTCGACTGCCCAATAGAAGTTACAGAACTCGACCTAGAAGATCCCAACTGATGATTCTTCTATGCACCAAAGGAAGGGCTGGGGAAATCAGAACAAAAAACATCAAACCCTTGATTTTTATCTTGTAACAACTCAGAATCCTCGAGATCAAGATCCACAGAAGAGACCCATATGCTGGTTCTATCAAAATCTTGAATAAACGAGTATCCTCTTCTGTGCTAAAGAGGCAGATGAACTTTCAAACCATTATGAGTCTTCACCGAAAGATCTGCTATAAGACGAATCGCCACTCTCAGAGCAAACATCAGAAGAATTTCAAACCTCATTTCGATCTGTATTTTGAAGCCATAATGCAACTTCCTCCTTTGAATTAACTCCATCAAAACCCTCTGTTCACGTGGGTGCCCCTGGACTTCTGCCCCTGTCAGTGGGGGCGATTGCCCCCCTTTCCCCTACATCTGCCACTGCCTTCCATTCACGTGGGCGCACCTGTACTTCGCCCATGTCAGTGGGGGCAATTGCCCCCCTTTGCCCCTGCCTCCGCCACTGCCTAGAGGGTCAACCATCCTTGTTTTTTTCTTGGCCAACCATGCTTAATGGAGGAGGCTTAACTAGGGTTCTGTTGGGAATGAGGGTTGTAGCCACTAGGGTGGCAATTTTGTAGTTATCCGGCCCAAGGGGCAATTTTGTAATTTGATGCCCAATGGGGGGAATTTTGTAAATAGGGTCAATCCAACCCTATATATATGAGTGAAGGGGTTAGTGTGAGGAAGGAAGAGAATGGAGAAGAAGCTAGGATTTAGATTTATGATCTTAGGAGTAGATTTCTATTGTAAATCTTGGGAGAGTGGTCCTCCTTTCGAATTGAGGACAATATCTTGTATTCCCTGGTTCTTCTAATAGAAATCACCTTTCTTTCCCATCACCTTTCTCATCAATTGGTATCAGAGCTCAGATCTTCATCAACGGGGCAAGAGGAAATGCTGCTAGCAATGTTGGCGTAGATGCAATCCATGAGGGCTGAAGCGGCGAGAATGTCGAAAACTCTTCTGGCGAAGATTTCGGTGCCAGAAAAGTCTTTGAATCAACTCTTTCGGGAGTGGAGGGAAGCCGTGGAAGAAGAAGAGGTTGACAAACCAGATCTGACTCCAGAGAGCCGCGACGACTCAACTCCGACGGCCTCCCCCGTGGTCGCAGCAACTCCGGCCTCACCCATGGTCGTAGCAACTCCGACCTCCCCCATGGTCGCAGCAACTCCAGCTACCCCCAGATGACCGCCACAACCTTGCCAGCCCCAAGAGGGCCTTGCCGGCCACGGCGACCCCCATGGGGCCGTAGCAGCTTCGACGAGCCCCCTAAGGGCCTCGCAAGCCACGGCGACCCCCAGGGGGTCGTAGCAGCTTCGACAGCCCCCTAGGGGCCTCTGCGACGCAGGCGGCGAGACGCATCGAGTGTCGCCGGTGGCGGATCCGGCGAGGTCTTGGACCACCGCCATCATAGTCTCATCCCCCTCCTCCGGGCGAACCCAGAGGCACCATCGCTGTGGCTAATGAACGCTGACATCGTCGAAAACTGGAACTAACGACGACGACGAAGGGGTTTGAGCATCGCAGGTGTCGGCGAATTTTCGGACGGCGACAACCCGCATCCTCTGCACCTCGGCCAGGTGAGCCCATCGGGCCTACTTCAACCGGCGATGGCTGGCGAAATCGCCGAAAAACTCAATCGGCATCGGTGAGCCGATGACGGCTCGGGATCGGCTCGATTCAACCGATACCAAGCCGCAGCCGGTGACTTGGCTCGAGCCGACGACGTCGGCCGGCTCAGCCGAGTTGACGGCCCCTGCCGGCTCCATCGACGGTTCAGCCCGAGCCGGTGAACAGTGCGGCTCGGCAATTATTTTGCATTTTAGGCGATTTTCGGCTGATTTTTTGCACGGCCTCCGAATTTTGACGTTTTCGAGCCCGTTTGGAGTCCAAATTCAGGACGAAAAGAGCCACTGCGTAGAAGACTCAGCCATGAAAACTTCCCCACTTCTGCAGCAACGTTTCGAGAAAGATAGAGCTCGTGGGTGGCCTTTTGATCCAGGATGAGGCGATGAGACATGCCCCAATACTCGAAAAACGCCCTCGTGGACTTCATGCACCACCTTAAGGACAAAGTGGTTTTTTGAGGGTAGGTAGTGTTGGGAATGAGGGTTGTAGCCACTAGGGTGGCAATTTGATGCAGTTCGGGTCTACAAGAGGCGGAGGCGGCGCACAACGGGGGGCATATGTCAAGGCTTGGGTCCGAACCCTACTTGACTCGATGGATGACTTATTACTCATGACTCATCTCTTTGGTAGTGGTTTAAGTATTTATAAGGGTGTATTAGTCTTTCATTATTAAGCTGATTAGGAGAGGGATAAAGCCGACGAGCCGGCCCTAGTTTTGTTTATCGAAGATTTTGATTAGAGAAGATTGTCGCTAGGGTTCTTCGTGAATCCATTTGGGGGATTAAACTTGTTCCATCAACACAAGTTAGGGAGAGATCCACTCCAGAAAAGGATCAATCTATCTTCTATTCTAGCAATCAATAAATTTCACTACTAAATTTCTTTTCTTTCTTTTGTACATCTGAATGTGTTCTCTTGATTTGGGCGGATTGTATCATTTTGGTATCAGAGCTGTCGATCCCATGGCGAACACACGAGCGGCGGCATCAAAAACTCTGGATGAACGGCT
Source organism: Scilla litardierei (assembly GCA_030789695.1). Taxonomy (NCBI): domain Eukaryota; kingdom Viridiplantae; phylum Streptophyta; class Magnoliopsida; order Asparagales; family Asparagaceae; genus Scilla; species Scilla litardierei. The sequence continues at coordinate 165,334,920 of CM061133.1, forward strand.
CGATGCGGAGATTTTGTGCTGAGAAAAGAGATGATCGACCTAAAAGGTTTGCTGATATAACGAAATTGTTTCAACAACAATTTTTGCGAAGAGATTTAGATCCGAAAACGTCGGGATCATCAGATCTGGTCTCTAAGACAAATCTAGGTCAGAAGGAGAAGATCGATGCGAAAGGGAAGAACACGGAGATCGATTTTCGCGAAGGGGAAATCCTAGAAGAGGGGTTGGAATCCGAGGAAAGAAGGTTGTCGTATCATGGGCCGGGAGGAGGAATCGGTACAGCAGGAAGAAGCCCAGACTCGTCGAAGAGGGACGATGGCCCAAATTGAGGAACAAGGAGCCCACGAGGGGGTCGCGGGGTCCTGGCGAGCCGCCAGGGGCCTGCCAGCCTGCCAGGAGGGTGCGGGGCTGGGCGAAGCCGCGGGGCTGGGCGAAGCCGCGGAGCAGCGGGGAGGGCGAGCGACTTCGCCCATGCATCGGAGAGGGGGATCCGCCCCCCTTTTGGGGGCAGCGATGACTAGCGACCCCGCCGGGGGGTGCGGGAGCAGATCCGTCCCCTTGGGTGGGTGGCGAAGGCGGGCGACCCCACCAGGGGGCCGCGGGAGCAGATCCGAAGGTGGGTGACTCCACGGGGAGCTCCGTCGTGAGGGGGATGCGTCCGGGGCATGCCGCAGGTCGAAGGGGCCGCAGTGAGCATCCAGAAGACCCGAAATTCCCAATTGAGGAGACGGAGGTCAGGGAGGATGAGGAGTACTGGGATGAGGAGTGGGAAGATGTGGGAGAACTCGCCAACGAGGATACTACAGGCAGTGGCCTGAGGCACATGGGCGGTTCGAGGAACCTATCTATCAAAGATGCTAGGCTGGGTACTGGGAAGGGCCACCGCGGGGTGACGTCAATCTGAAGAACAAGATGAGGAAGCTGAAGGCACTCCTCTTTGATGGGAATGATTCAGATGGGTGTGTGTACAAGATTGAGAGATATTTTGACGTCACAGGATTCACCAAGGCAGAGAGATATAGGACAGTAGCACTAAGTTTTGAAGGCAAGACATTATCTTGGTACAGAAGGACCCAGAGGCAGAGGCCCATACGGACCTGAGTGGAGTTGACAGAGTGCATCGGAAGCGATTTCAGGAGGCCCATGGGGAAGACTGTTTGAGAAGCTGTATGCCTTGATGCAGGATGGGTCGGTGCGGGAATATATCTAGAAGTTTGAGAGGCTCGCAAGCAGAGTGGATGGTGTTTCTGCAGAATCACTGGAGGGAAACTTCTTGAAGGGGCTTAAGCCCGTGATTAGAGCTGAGTTGAGGGTCTAGGACCCTAAGGGACTGTCTGCCATGATGCATATGGCTAAGAGAGTGGAGGACATGTTGGATGAGGAGAGGAAGTCTAGGGGCTTGGGGCGGATCGACATACCGCAGTCTAACATCTACTGCGGCACCCAAGACCACTGTGTGGGCACCAACGATGACAAGGGGAATGCTACAGAGACACGGCCTAGAGGGTAGACTCGCCGCATGACAGATGCAGAGATGAGGGAGCGAAGGGCTAAGGGCCTTTGCTTCAAGGGTGACGAGAGGTTCACACCAGCGCACCGTTGCACAGGGGGGGCTATGCAGCTGGAGGTTGCGGCAGAGGAGGAGGCTGTGGTAAAGCTTGATGGAGGTGAGGACGAGGCATAACAGCACCCACACTTTGTATCGCTCAGCTCCATGGTGGGTTTCACCCCATACCACACCATAAAGTTGGCGGGAAGGGTGGCGGCTCAGGAGGTCACGATACTACTAGTAGATAGCGGTGGTACGCACAATTTCATTTTCCACAAGGTCGTGGAGCAGCAAGGGCTACGCTTAGCAACACCGCAACATTTGGCGTGATTCTGGGTACCGGTCGGAAGGAGGAGAGCAGGGGAGTTTGCAGATGAGTTATTCTGACTGTGCAGGGAGCACAGATTGTGGCTGATTTCTACCCCTTAGAGTTGGGAAAGGTGGACATGGTCCTTTGCATGCAGTGGTTACATACGCTGGGAGATACTAAGTTTAACTAGAAATTGCTGAGGATGGAATACCAGGAGGAGGGGAGAACAGTGGTGCTGATGAGTGACCCCAACCTATGATGTTGCAGGGTTTCCCTCAAATCCTTGACAAGGGCTGTGCAAAGGAGAGGAGAGGGATTTCTGGTGGACTCATGGGATGGGTGCAGTGGCGGAGGAGCAAGCGATACCATCTGAGGTAGGGGAGTTAGACAGTTTTGGGCATGTGTTTTAGACACCACAGTGTCTCCCACCACCACGGGACCATGAGCATGCTATTGTGATACGAGGAGTGTCCCCTATCAATGTACGCCCATACCGGTACCCGCACATACAGAAGGATGAGATCGAGAGGCCGATTCGGGAGATGTTGCAGGCAGGGTTATACGGCCCAGTATGAGTCCTTTTTCTAGTCCAGTGTTGCTGGTGAAGAAGGATGGTAGTTGGAGGTTTTGCGTGGACTACCGTGCTCTTAACGAGGAAACTGTGCTTGATAAGTTTCCCATACCGGTCATAGACGAGCTCTTGGATGAGCTACACGGCGCATCGGTCTTTTCGAAGATCGATTTGAAGTCAGGCTACCACCAGATCAGGATGCGGGCGGATGACATCTCGAAGACGGCCTTTAGGACTCATGAGGGACACTATGAGTTCCTAACAATGCCAATTAGGCTGACGAACGTCCAATCTACCTTTCAGATACAGATGAACAAGATCTTCCAGCCCTACCTGCGAAATTTTGTGCTGGTGTTTTTCGACGACATCTTGGTGTACAACCAGACTTTGGAGGAGCACGTGAGGGACTTGGAGACGGTGTTACGGGAGCTCCAGGCTCACCAGCTGTATGCCAACAAGAAGAAGTGCTAGTTCGCGCAGCCAAAGGTGGAGTATTTGGGCCATGTGGTCTAGGCAGAGGGGGTGGCAGCGGGCAGTGCGAAGGTAGATGCGATGTTGGATTGGCCGCAGCCGATGACGGTGAGGGCTTTACGGGGGTTCCTAGGCCTGATAGGATACTACCTCAAGTTGGTGCAGGGGTACAACATGATTGCCTGGCCGTTGACGGAGCAGTTGAAGAAGAATAGCTTCCAGTGGGGCGAGGAGGCTACAAAGTCCTTCGAGGCTCTGAAGCAAGCGATGACGATCGTTTCAGTACTGGCCTTGTTGGACTTCAGCAAGGCCTTTGTGGTAGAGACCGATGCTTCAGGCCATAGATTAGGAGTAGTGTTGATGCAGGAGCAGCGACCTGTGGCTTATTTCAGTCAGGTTCTTTCGGCCCGGGCGAGGCTGAAGTCAGTTTATGAGCGGGAGTTAATGGCGATAGTCTTAGCTATACAGAAGTGGTGACCTTACCTTTTGGGGCGGGAGTTAATGGCGATAGTCTTAGCTATACAGAAGTGACGACCTTACCTCTTGGGGTGGCAGTTCAAAGTTCGCACGGACCAGCAAAGCTTGAAGTACCTTTTGGATCAAAGGATTGTCGCCGGAGATCATCAGAAGTGGTTATCCAAACTTGTTGATTACAAGTTTGAGATACAATATCGCACATGGTTGGAAAAATAAGGCCGCTGATACACTTTCACGTCAGGAAGAGGTTACGTGCGTCTCGGCGCTATCAGTGCCGCTGTTGGAGTGGGAGCCACTATGGAGGGAGATAGATGCAGACAAGGAGCTGACTTGGATACAGGACGACCTAGTACAGGGGACATCAGAGCACCCATGATTTTCGTTGAGTCGTCATATATTGCTATTTCAGGGACGTCTGGTGATACCCCGGTCATTGGTTCACATCCTGTTGATTTTTCAGGAGTTCATGGGAGCGTGATAGGGGACATTCGGGTGTTTAGCAGACATACATGAGGATGTCCAGAGAGCTTGATTGGCCGGTGATGAAGAAGGATGTTGTGTGGATGGTAGCCAGTTGTGACGTCTGTCAGCGTCACAAGTACTTCGACATGGCTCCGGCAGGGCTACTCCAGCATTTGGCACTCTCTGAGCAGGTATGGGAGGGCATCAGCATGGACTTCATAGATGTGCTTCCGAAGTCTGAGGGGTATACTATGATTTTGGTAGTAATGGATCGTCTGAGCAAGTATGGCCACTTCATCCCCCTCCGTCATACATATACATCAGTGACAGTGGCGACAGCTTTCATGCGGGAGGTGGTCCGCTTACATGGATTTTCCACTTCTATTGTGTCGGATAGGGACACTGTGTTCATGAGCCAGTTCTGGAAGGAACTTTTCAGAGTGCATGGGATAGTTCTGAGGAGTACAGCCTATCACCTCAGACAGATGGCCAGACAACGGTAATCACCATGAGTGTCGAGACTTATCTCCGTTGTTTCGCTTCGGATTGTCCTCGGTAGTGGAGCAGATGGTTGGCTTGAGCATAGTACTGGTACACCACTTCTTATCACTCGACGGCACAGACTATCCCTTTTCGGATTCTTTACAGCAGAGATCCCCCATTCCGATTCACTACAACATAGGAACAACACCGGTTTCTCAGCTGGAGCAATACTTGGGCGAGCGGGATGTGATCTTGGAGGAGTTGAAGAGGCACCTCACTAGGGCACAACCGATCATGAATGTGAAGGCAGATGGCCATTGCAGGAAGGTACATTTCGAGGTTGGAGATTATGTCTACCTAAAGTTGAGACCGTATCGACAGAAGTCTCTAGCTAGGCACCGAAATGAAAAGCTTGCTGATATTTTTTATGGACCCTACGAGATCGAGGCGAAGATTGGCACAGTGGCCTACAAACTGAAGCTTTTCCCAGGATCAACATTGTGTCTGGTGTTTCATGTGTCGTAATTGAGGCTAGCTATAATGGATCATATAGCATCACCTGCATTACCACCCATCCTGACAGTAGATTCCAAAGTGTTGGAGCCACATGACATTGTAGATGTTCGACGTGGGAGAGGACAAGGCAAGGAGGTTCTGGTGCGCTGGTAGGGACTACCTGACCGTGAGGTGACTTGGGAGCCATATGATACTATCTTGACTGGTTTCTAGACTTCAACCTTGAGGACAAAGTTCGTCTTTTGGGGGGAGTAATGATGCGGTTTGGGTCTATGAGAGGCGGAGGCGGCGGGAGGCGGGAGGCGGGAGGCACGGGTCAAGGCTTGAGTCCGAACCCTACTTGACCCGATGAGTGACTTATTACTCATGACTCATGTCTTTGGTAGTGGTTTAAGTAATTATAAGGACATATTAGTCTTTCATTATTAAGCTGATTAGGAGGGGTAAAGCTGACGAGCTGGCTCGAGTTTTGTTTATCGAAGATTTTGATTAGAGAAGATTGTCGCTAGGTTTCTTCGTGAATCCATTTGGAGGATTAAACTTGTTCCATCAACACAAGTTAGGGAAAGATCCACTTCAGAAAAGGATTAATCTATCTTCTATTCTAGCAATCAATAAATTCCACTACTAAATTTCTTTTCTTTCTTTTATAAATCTGATTGGTTTGGGCGGATCGTATCACAATTTTGTAGTTATGTGGACCAAGGGGAAATTTTGTAATTTGGTGTCTAATGTGGGCAATTTTGTAAATAGGGTCAATCCAACCACACACACACACACACACACACACACACACACACACACACACACACACACACATATATATGAGTGAAGGGGTTAGTGTGAGGAATGAATAGAATGGAGAAGAAAGCTAGGATTTAGATTTAGGATCTTAGGAGTAGATTTATATTGTAGATCTTGGGAGAGTGGTCCTCCTCTCGAATTGAGGAAACTATCTCGTATTCCCCCGTTCTTCTAATATAAACCACCTTTCTCCCCCACCACCTTTCTCATCAGGTTCCTCTCTTAAAATTGTTAGATACGATTAATTTTGAAATTCTTTGGAATTATTATATACTACATCCTTGGGGTGCTACATTGACTTCCATTTAGGGGCCGACTTCCTTGCCAGACTGAACATACAATTGGGCAATGCTGGGGTCTAGAGGTGACCCCCACCACATTTGTTATGTGACATTAGATCCGACCTTTCAGCAAGTGTTGGCTTTGATACTGTTTGTTAATCCACAAGCAATGACGTCCCTAAGGGCCACCCATCGAGGTAGTGGTCTTGTCTAAGCGTGCTTAATAATGGAATTTTAATTATGGTTCCATCTTTCAAAATTACTAGCTAGGATTAGTTTCTGAGTTCATTGGTACCATCATGTATTAAACCCTTGGGTGTTATAGCTTACATCTTCTACGGACCTTTGTCCTAGTACAGCTGCTTTTTCCTTTATTTTTATGCTATTTATGTAGCTGATTGCATTTTGTTTAGTAAACAATTGGTGCTTGTGTACTTCTAGTGTTTGTTACGGTATCAATTAACATTCAAAAGTGTAGATTTTGCATTTTGATCAGCTGTAATGTTGGATTCAATGTTACATACAATGATTGCTATGATTGCTGGCTTTTAATAATCCATATACGGAACATGTAATTCTCAATTTAAAAAACATCTTCTTATAATACTTAAAGAAGATTAACCCACCTTTTCACATAATTATACCCATAACCATATGGGCCACTGGCACATTGATAAACTTAATGTTCAGTAAATGGCCATTGTGTTTCCTCTTCCTGAAAAGCTCTCTTCTTGAATGAATTTTTATTATCTTAAGCAGGATTATAGGAGATACATTTGTATATATACATGTCAAACATGTATGTTTCAATTAATATTGCAATTGAATAGGTGGGAGGCTGCACAAATTCCTAAAGTGAAAGTGGTCAAGCCCAATTCGAGTAAGCTTACGAATGAACAGACAGCTTATATGCCTAGTATCCCAGATATACCGAAATGCCCACCAAACCTTTTGCCATCGAAAGACTGGGAGAAAGCTTTCCTTGCTGATTTTTCAGAGCTGAGACAGGTGGGTGTTCCATGCCTTTTTTTTTGCTTAATGCTATGGGCTACTGTTTGTCATCACTGTTGTTTCATCATCAAAAAATTTCCCTTGAAATGAAATTTTGTTTATGAAGTACAGTTAAAAATTTATAGGCTTATTAGAACAGTATCATTGGACCGTTGATCTGAGACATGTTGGAAACCAGATGATGCCAAATTCCTGGACAAGCAGGTAGGCTAGAAGAGGGACTGCCATGAAACCTAATATGACGGCTGGATATAGGGAACAAACTTACCACATAGTTCAAGATTGCAAAACTACAGCCTTGATTACCCCTAGACCCGGACATAGGAAAAATGATATGATTTCTCGAGGGTGTCCTAGAAGGCTAGACAGATGTAGGAAGCCTATGCAGTTTAAGAACGAAACCATTCCGCCTGTATTTTCACTTGACTATATTAGATCCAAAATTGATATGATATCTAGTGCAAATTAAAAGTGTTTTCATATCTGAGGCATGTAGAATCCCGAGGAAATGGCATTCCATCTGTTGTATGCAATTGTTTTTCATCCATGATATTATCTTCCTTGATAGTTTTGAAGTAGGTATTGCTACCTGTAACCTGGAGACCATTTTCCTAAGATGAATGGTGAGTTAGAAATCCTAAATGGAACATATGATTGAATATGTAACAGTCGGATATTTTGACCCTAATGTAAATCTCTGTTTAAACGCCTTAACTAATGATTCTGTTACTGCTCGGATATAGCTTCTTCTGGTTTTCAGGAATATCATATCACATGCCCTCTTTAAAGACTCCGATGTCTGTTTGAATGAATGGTCGGCAAACTGCATAGGCTTTACCATTAGAAAGTTTGCACCATTTTATTCTCCTCTATCCTCTGGATGTTCATTCAGTTTGTAAGTACCTTTAGCCTGTTTAACTATTTAAAACATCATCTACTGATCCGTAATCCATCAAAAGAGTAAATGCGGGATTGCTCACTCCATTCCACTCTGGTCAATTCAGACGGGCTCGGAACGATGATACTGAAGCTACTGCTACCCTGACTTGCTTTCTTTCCTCCCCTTCCCTGCAGGCGATTTCAGTGCATGAAAATTACTGCGATGAACAATCTCTCAACGAAGTTGGCAATGGCCCTGGCAAACAATCTGAAATCCTTCAGCAGCTGAAGAAGAACCCCCCAACGTTGACTGCAGTTCTTGGAATGGATGCAGTGTGTCGTGCGGCGGCACTTAGAACTAGCATAAGTTCATTGGAGGGTGCTAGCGTCCTCTCAAGGGACGACTGCCTGTGGCTGTTTGCTCTGTGCGCGGCGGTTGACACTCCTCTCCATGCCGACACTTGCGCTTCGCTCAGATGCTTGCTCCGCAAGTGCTCCGGCCTACTGGCCCTGAAACCGGAATCTGTTGATGAGGTGGCTATGTTGAGTGTCATTATTGCCATAACCGGGAAATATTTTGGGCAGTTGGGCGATTTGTAGCATGGCTTGTTTTAGCCAAACCCGATGGGGTTCCTACTTTTTCGTTCTGTACGTGAAGGAGGTGCTTGTATAAATAGAAATTTAGCGCTTGAAGCTTCGTATTTGAAAAATTAACTTTCAAATTTCCTAAATCATGTTGAAATACTTCTTTTGATATTGGTGATTCTCAAGATACAATATGGAGGAAAACTTCGAAGGGTGCTACCATTGGAGTAGGTTGATGGTCAGAAGTTAATAGAAGTTAATGATTGAGTATGATCATACAAGGTTGGTAGATTGACCTAAGATTAAGAAGATCGTGACTTGGGTTAAGTTACAGGGTCTATCATGGGCCTTAGAGGAAGCTGTTGGACTAATGTTAGCTAGCGGACTCTGACGAGAAGGCGAGAAGTATTTTAAAGGATGATAATGATGAAGTTATATATTGTAGAACTAGATGGGACACAAGATGTGGCAAGGAAGTCGGTAATGATAATGATGATATATATGAAGTCGGTAATGCAGTTCATGTGATTGACAACTTATATATTAACTTGAGCAGTGCTGATGGTTTAGATAAAACTCAAAATGATGCTGATGGTAATGTTGTTGGCAATGCCCAAGTTAGTGTCAATGTTGCAAACACTACGGGTGGTGGAGGCACTAATGTGACGGACTTCTATACTGAAGATGGAGATAGTGGATATTTTGACGAAGAGGAAGATGTTGATAATGTTCCTTCAGAGGACTCCATAGATATAGGTGATTTAGAGATTGATGACACTGTTGATGAACCTAAGTGGTAATAAGTTAGGTGAAGAGGCATCAATCAGGGGGGTAGAAGAACTGATGGTGTCTTTAATTGGGATGTCATATAATTTCATTCTATCAATGAGATTGTATCTAACTTAGATGATGATTTAAAAGTTCTCATGACGCATGTTTGTTCTGCTGCTGATGTAGAAAAGAGTAGAAGGGGTCCACATTACATGGGATAAAGATTCAGAGGACTCAGACTTTAAAGCTGGAATTTAATTTGCTAACCCAAAGTAGTTTAGAACATTGGCGAGACAATAGGTGGTATTGAAAGTGCATGATTTGAAGTGGAAGAAGAATGAGGGTCATACAATCAATTTTTTAAGCAAATGTGGATAGAGATGTTATGGATCTTGAGATAGGGATGTGGATAGATTGACCATTAAGATACTTGACAATCTAGAGCATATTTAAGACAAAGTAAGATAGAATAAACAAGATACATCCAAGTGGTTTATTGGTAGATCCACAAAGCAGTTTAGAGACCAACCTGATTGGCCAAAAGAGGCAATGAACAACACTCTTAATACATGTTGTAGGCATTCATGTGAATGATAGTAAGCTTTGAAGAAGTAGGGAAGTTGCAAAAAAGATATATTGATAGCTACTTGAAGAAGCACTATGCAGAGTTATGGATCTATTCTCATTTTCTACTTTGCAAAACCCCTGAAACATACTGTGGTGAAGTTGCTCATAGGAACACTCTAAATGAGCATGCAATATTTGATGGTTTCTTTATGGCATATGAGTTCCAACTGAGAGGATTCAAAAGAGCTTGTAGATCATTTATTGGGTTCGATGGTACATTCTTGAAAACTAGTTTGTATTAAGTGCACAAAGTAAATAACCAGATATACCCGTTGGCGATTACAATAGTTATCAAGGAAGGGAGCTTAATGATGAGTGGGTATTTTGCATACTTTTAGTGTGGTTTATCCATGCATAACGTTATATAAATCCTCACTTTTATTTCCACTTAATCATATTATTGTTCCATTTTACACTCTAGGTGTTTGCGTGCGTTCCAGGTTGGATTCGCACTAAAAAGAGCTTAATTGAGTCAATGAACGAGAGGGGAAAACGAGGCGGGGCGATGGAGTTCAAATCGTGAAGAACGGGTGGAAATTGGCCTCCACACGACCGTGTGTGTCACTCCACACGATCGTGTGGAATGACACAACAAGAGTGCGAAGGAAGTGCCTCACACGACCGCATGACATCCCCACGTGGTCGTGTGGGCAGCTGAGGATGAAGGCCGAGAACTACATCGACGCAGTTGTTGGGGTTTGATGGACTCTCAAGGCTTAAAATCTATGCCCCCTTACGTAGGACGGACGATAGAAGCATAAATGGCAGCGGAATAAAAATCATTAAACTATTTAATGACAGCCCTAAGGATTTCATGAAACCTAGCCAGGAAAATCTACTATCTTGGGGTGGGTCTGACCAACCCCAAAGGCAGATCTAAACTATTGCAACATATATGAAAGCATAAAATAAGAGACATACGCGTCACTTCGCTACCGCGTGAAGCTTCGTTTTCAACAACCTGTCTTTATCTCCAAAGCAATGCCCTACATTGAGGCTGAGCCGCTTCTCCCGAGCCAAACCGCATTTCGAGGCGAACCGCGTCCAGAGGCAAGCCAACACCACGCCTCCGACCCAATCACTTGCCGAAGAAAGTTTCACTTGAGCAGGACCTATGTCAAATACTTTGGATCTGATCCAAACATACTCACCGTCTTGCTAGGAATCGAATGAAGGAATGGAAGAATTTTAGGAGGGAATAATTATTAGTCTAAGTTCGGGTGTGCTCAAAACTTTTTGGAGCTACTCGAGGCAAAGACTTGGTGCATGTTTTCTAAGGGGCTAGCCCCTATTTATATTAGGAGCATGTCCCCTTCCTCGTCCCACGAGCGATGTTGGACTAATTAAATATAGGGGAAAAAATTAATTTAGTTTGCCTTACACTAATGCCAAAGTTCAACAAGTTTTCCCTCCCACATCGTTGAGCTTTGCAAGTGATATCATATATCAAATCGAAGAGGACTGAACGGTGAACACATAGAAACAAATAATGATCCATTACGAGTTTATTTGACCTCTCAAACGAACATCCAAAGTGGCCCAAAAATCATGTTTTTCAGGAAAAACGCAGCCGTCATTTCACATTAGGTTTTTTTTCTCATGACTAGGCCCACCTAAGGGTCAGGCCCGCCTGGGCGGGCCGGGTGCTCGCCTGCTCGGGTAAGCCCTGGCCCACCCGCTTGGGCGGGCAGGCGGGCGGGCTTAGCCCGCCTGGCGAGCGGGCTCCAGCCAGCCCGGGCTAGTCTAGCCCAGCCTACATAGTTGGGCTGGGCCTGGCCTATTCGGCTTTAAATAGATCAGTTTAGCGCCTTTTGAGCTGATTTCGGATCCGTTTGGACACCGATTTGAGTGTGTGTTTTTCCCCGACATTTGTAGAAAAAACATCTCTTTATTTCTATGCATCATATGTCCATAAGCACTTTATGGCATATTATATTCCCCATCAAATAATTTTAGACTTATTGTCACAAACCATTTGTGACTTTAATTATTCCCATACACCCAAATGCACTTCTCCTTACTTCTTCAAATTACTAAGACGCAAATCCTACTCGGTGTGAGACCCTACAACTTGATGACTCATCTCGAAATATGCGAGCACTACTCCCAAGTGTAGAAGATAGATCAATTAGTAAACCTGGAGAGCCAGGTGTCGAATCCATGGGACAGTCGATCTGCAAACCAAAAGAATCAGTCTCTAAAGAGTAATAAAACAACGAGAAACCACCACCTTTCGAAGGTAAAGTAATTGTGATGATGGTTTAAAGTAAACGTAAAAGTAATACTAAAACAAGTACGAAAAATTCAATCTAAGAAATCAATAAGGAGTATGTGTTGGTTGTGATTTTGTTAGGGGTCTGCAATGAATGAATATTAATGTCTTTTATGGGTTAATCAATTGGTTCATAACGTTTGCAATCAAGATTCATAGATGAGCCTCGCGGATCATCGCCCTCTTGGGTCCCTTTGGGTATGCACACATAGATGTATCCTCGCGGTACATCATCCTCTCGGAATCCTCACGGTATGTGTGTGAATCTAGATCTAAAACGATAGAAACAATTATTTAACCTAAATCGATACACGAGGTTTCATCTGGCAAAGGTATAAAAACATCAGAAGATATAGCAATGAAGAGTATTAATTAGCACCATATGTAACCAAGCAATTCATTAATTTCATAAAGAATTTAAGCATGAAGTCCCGCTATGGTTTTTGTACGTCCGCAAAAACCATATCACAAAGAATACATGTAGAAATCAATAATATACTTGATATATAGTGATAATACATCGATAAGACATTAAATTCAGAGGTCACATAGCCCTAACTACTTCACAGCCAACACATAAGGGTACCATCCAGCATGGTGAGAAAATAACTCATATTCATAAGCAAATACATCTTCAAAAGCTCAAAATACATGCTATATACGCAAAATACAATGTATAAGTTTAAATTTCTATCACCAAAACTCCTCAAAAAGCCTTAGATCTCCTTCAGCAAGAACCACTAGCCTATGTGTCAAAAGCCCCAGAAACTCACGCAAAAAATATGCACAAGGGAGCCTCCCATATACCCAGAATACGGCCAAAACCCTAGAAATACGCTTATATAATAGCATTGCAGATTTTTTAGACGTTAGAGGGTTCAAACCCGCATCCGATATCTATTAAAACCAAAACCACTGACTGCAGAAAATACCCATCGTCTGATCGAGGCAGGATTGAACCCTATGCTGACACGTGTCCTCACAATCGTCAAGTGTCTTGCCCTCGACACGCCCGCATCTGCTTCACGTTCGACTTCGAATCTGATTCGCAGTTAATGCGGGCCGTCAGATGCACGATGGACGATCCTAATTGCGCCACGTCGCCAAGAGGATTCATTTGTTTACTGGATCCGAATCCACTGCAGAGTGCAGCTTGGCCGTTTGATTGAGCATCAAACCATCTTGATCGTGCCACGTGGCCAAAGGAAGGCCTCAGCTCCACTTCGATTCGATTGTATACGTCATATCTTTGATCGACGGCCACAGACATACCGTGTCGCCTACCATTTGGAGCGTCGAATAGAGCGGGCAGCCGTTGGATGCCTGCCACGTGTCTTGTCTTCGAGTGGGATGCGTATGGTGAGTGGCATATTTGGCCTTATTTTGACCGTATTTCTTCGGATTTCTGCCTTTTTAAATAGTATTCTGCATTCAAAATTCATAATAATTAGCACAGATCTCAAAAAATACGAATAAATATCCGTGGGAATAATGTGATCGAGATCTACACATGAAAAATATGAGAATGACAGAAATACTCAATACATTCGTATTTTGTGCATAGAATAAGGATATGCTATAATAAATAAGAGTATTCTAAATACGATCGAATTAGAGCTCAAATAAGCATCATATACAAAGAAAATGACACTAATTGGGGGGTTAAATATGCAATATTTACCCCCAAATCACACACTCTAACTAGCGTTTTGCTAGTCTCTAGCAAAAAGAGAGACTAAATCGGATGTTTAGAAAATATTAAATCCAATCGATTGTCTAAGGCTTGGCTCAATAATGCGTTTACCAACTAGATATTTACCACGATTATACACAACTATGAAGGAGATCAAATCCATGGCATTTTCTCTAATCTAGTTTAAATACATGATTTATCAGCATCGTTTTGCATAAGCCAAAGTATAACACGACATCAATTCATAATTTTCTAATTTCCAAGGAATTGGCATCATTTAAAGATCGTCTGATTCACGGGTGTTGAGTTTGCTTCCTTTATTCACCATATCTTTCTTTCTTTTCTTTTTTATAGCATAGAATGATCCATATAACGAGCTTTCAGTTAATGACACCTAGGCCAGACAACCTTCAGGCATTAGGCTTAGAAGAGCCGCTCGAACATAATAACTCGAACCATCTAAGTTTTTATTGTATTTTTTTGACTTAGAATGATCCATGTAACGAGCATTCAGTTAATGACTACTAGGCCAGACGACCTTCGGACATTAGGCTTAGAAAAGCCCCTCGAACTAATACTCGAATCATCTAAGTTTTATTTTCTGTCTCTTTTTCTTTTTCTTTTCTTTTTATGTGGAAACAATTCAATACATATTCATCGGACATAACCTTTAGTAACAAAGGCCAAATTCCTCTTCAACTTGAAGACTATTCTAATAAATTGTATATACTTAAGCGTATGCATCACAATAGCATGTATGAAATAAATTCAAACTATTTCGAGATATTAATCATGGCAATTGAAATTTTTCCATAAACGACCTATTAATGGTTAATTCCATGAAGAAAAAATAATTAATTTAAGCCATAAACAATTTTTAGAATCCAATCAACGCATGATCATCCGATAGAATGATATGTGAAGGAGTTTTGAATGATGAGATAGGTGATTGATTCTTTTCTCTCATTTTTAAAAAAAACTAAGATAAACCTAAGATAACAATCAGGAGATCATAAAAAAGTTTAATACACTCCCCTTAACTTAAAGACAAACTTGGCCCTCAATGTTGAAAAGAGCGTACTAGAGATAAAATCCTTTAAAAGTGTAAAATAAATAACGAAAAAATATACGTCCTACTAGGAAAAGGAAAGAACACACCAATTTAAGTACCACTAGGAGGTGGTTGTCGAAACAATGTGGGTGGCAGCAACTCCTCATTTAACTCCACTGGTTTCTCCTTCAACACCATGTTGACCTTCATAGCATTATACCCATGCACCGCTACTTCCAAATCATCATCTTTGTGAATCCCTCCAATTCCATGCAACAAATAGGATGTATTAGTAACATGAGAATGTAATTTTTCATCAAAGAATATGTGTTGCCCATAATCATTATGAAAAACCAATGAGCTTACCTCTTTGTCGCACCAATCTAAATCATAATCATAGTCAATCATAGGCATGTGTTCTGGCTCTTTTTCAAAGCGCACATCAATCATAGCATCAATTAAATTTACCTCTTCTGGCTCCTCCTCCATTGATGACGGAAATTTATAAGCATTGAAAATATTCAGGTCTAATGTCATGTTTCCAAATGTGATTGGCAAATTTCCATTCCTACAATTTATTATAGCATTGCTAGTCACAAGGAAATGTCGTCCTAAAATAATTGGAGTAGATTTACCGGTTTGAGGCCCTTGACAGTCAAGCACAATGAAATCGACGAGGTAAAAGAATTTATCCACTTGAACCAGAACATCCTCAACACACCCTCTTGGTATCTTCACTGATCTGTCTGCAACTGGAGTATAATTGGTGTTTTCTTCAACTCCCCCAAACCTAGCTGCAAGAAAACGGTATAAGGTAATATGTAAACGCTCAAACCCAAATCAAGTAAAGCTTGCCCTATCCTTTTAGTGCCAATAATACGAGTAATAGTAAGTTTACCTGGATCTTTGAATTTGGGTGGGGTATTATGTTGAATAATAGCGCTTACTTGTTCCGTGAGAAAGGCTTTCTTTTTAACGTTAAACTTCCTTTTAACCCTGCATAACTCCTTCAAGAACTTAGCATAAGCAGGTATTTGATTTATCGCATCAAGTAAAGGGATGTTAATTTTTGCATGTTGGAAGATATCCCTGATGTTTGTTTGATACTTTTCTCTTGTTGGTGGAAGGAGTCTATGTGAGAATGGAGCTGGAGGTGAATAAGATTCTGCCTCTTTTTCTTTGGCTTCCTCCTCCTTTTCTGCACCTTTCTCCTCATCTTGCAAAATTTGTGGCACTTGTTCTTCTTCTTTTTTTCTCATCTTCTTGTTTTTGCCTAGATGGTTCTGGATTTTCGATTTCTCTCCCGCTACGCAATGTGGTCACCACTTGGCATGGTTTAATGTTATCACCTGAAAAAGAAGACTGATTTATGTTAGGATTTGCAACCGATTGAGCTGGTAAAGTACCTTTTTCTAAAGATGAAGCAATTTTAGAAAAGTTTTCGTGAAGCTGCTGAAACTACTGCTAAAGCTGCTGTTGCTGTTGATTTTGCATTTGCATCATTTGTTGAAGTTTGGTGGTGATATTAGTGCTCTGCTCCTTCTTCTCTTAATTGCTTGCATGATTCGGATGGAAGTAAGGAGTGGTCGTTTGTTGCGCCGGCTGCTGTGGTCCCCATCTCAAATTTGGGTGATTCTTCCAAGAAGAGTTGAAAGTATTTGAATTTACTCATTGATTTGACACCCAATTCACTTCAGTTTGTGGGTTCCTTATAGTCTCTTTCATAGTAGACATCGTGGGGCAAACAGACATGTCATGAATGGGCTGCTCACAAATGGTGCAAAATGGTTTAGCTTCGACTGCTTTCATCGCTCTCAAGTCTAGGCCTTGTAGCCTCTGCGTCAGTAATGCATCCACATGTGCTCTTATTGTATCATTTGGCTTCAATGAGTGCATGCATCCTCTAGATGGTGGAACTAGCTCTGATCTGTCAAACTCTTAAGTAGACTCACATCTCTTTGCATGCTCTGCTATGGTCTCTATGTAATTCCATGCGACCGTATGAGTTTTCTGAAAGAATTTGCCATTGCACATCATTTCCATGTATTGCCTAGTTTACGGGTGTAGGCCATCATAAAAGAATCCAATAGCACTGCCTTTATCGTATCCATGGTGTGGACAAGCGATCAAAAGTTCCTTGAATCTCTCCCATGCTTGGTCGTACGTCTCATTCTCCTTCTGAAAAAAGGACATGATTTGTCGCTTCAAGGCGAGTATCCTCTGCAAAGAAAAGAATTTTTTAGAAACTCAGTTTGCAATTGTAACCAAGTAGAGATAGTTCTAGGTGGCAAAGAATTTAACAAATGTTTTGCTTTACCTTTCAAAGAGAATGGAAATAATTTTAGATAAACAGAATCAGAGCTAAATTTTTCATCCAACTGTGTCGAGCATACTTCGTCAAATGTTCGGATATGAAAAAAGGGTTTATCAGTTTCTATGCCATGGTAAAATGGTAAGAGTTGAATCACACCTGGTTTCAGATTAAAATTATGAGCATCAGCAGGTAGAACTATGCATGAATCAGACACCACCCTAGATGGCATATAAATTTCCAATAAAGGCCTTTCTTATGTAGGGGGTGTAACAAGCGTTTCATTATCATTATTTGCCATATTTTCAGTTCGTACAAATCTATGTGAAGTAGGGAATCTATGCCACATAAATTAGCAGAAAAAGATGTTTTTTGTTTTATGTTTTTATGCAATAAAAAGCAAGTAAAAATCCTAAACTATAAGATGGAAGGATCTTACCGAGAGTTCCTCCAAAGAAACAGAGTTTATGGATTGAAGATATCGATGTCCCTGGCAACTGTTCCAAAAACTTGACTCATCTCAAAATATGCGAGCGCTACTCCGAAGTGTAGGAGATTGATCGGCTCTTCAGAAACACACCTGGAGAGGGAAGTAGCTTTATCGCAAGTGCATGGTTAAGTGGCAAGCGGGTATCGAATCACATGAAGGACTAATGATGGTACTCTACTTTAATTACTAAGCTACTTGGTGGAAAATTGTTTGGAAATGGTTGGTGTCACAATCATTCGAATGTCAATGCAAATTCAATATAATAAAACGTCTAGGGCTAGGGAATCCCCACAATGGATTTTCAAGTCATCAATGTGAGTTATGAATTACCATGCAATTAAACTAAGTTTAAGGTGAACTTGCCGCAACTAATTGGAGAACCGGCGTATGCTGTCGTGCTACGAAAGTTTATAGCAATCTAAACTAGAGCCTCGATGTCGCGCAAGCCTAGTCCAGACCACTGGCATTAAGATCAGAAATTATATCCAATCCCAACTCAAGTTTGCTGTCACACAACTTGAGTTCGGATTTAGATCTTGATAGTTCGTACTCGTCACTGTCGTGCAACGAATATGAGTATAGGAGAACAATAAAAATGCTAGATTTGGTCGCTGTCGCGCACCAAGTCTAGGAAATTTCGATTGTAATCCTAAATCGAATATCTAGGGCTTTCATTGGATCAAGATCCTCTGTCGAGCTCTCAAGATCCAAGAGAAATCCCTATCTATCCGTAGTAAATTAATCAAGACCTAACATTTCCAATAAGCATAACATCATATCAATTCAATAAATCTCACAAATCAAACATTAGATCCATAAAGTTCATCCCTTTGTCCTAGAGCAAAGTAACTACCCACAAATCATATTAGAAATCAATAGGAAAGCAAGATCAACAATGGAATTCATCATGCAATCAAGATTGAATAAGAGATATAGCATAAAAATCAAAGCTTGCAAGAGATCAAGACAAACCAATGTTGCGAAGAAGCTTCAAATAGAAAATTAAGAACAAGTCTTCAATCTCTCGCCAATACAAAAGCTTTCCTAAAATTAAAACTAAAGAAAAATTATTCTAAGAATCTCTCTGGTCTCTCCTGGGGCTGGAGACAAAACTGGGCTTAAATACATGCCCAAAAAACCAAAAAATCTAGACCAAACTGCCCCTACGCAGCCAGAAACCCTAATTTTCACGACTGGCTATCGACGCTACTCGACCGAGTGAGAAGTCTACTTGGTCGAGTAGGACAGTCTGCAGATCACTCCAAAAACAGAGAAGCTGCCTTGGATTTCTTTAGAATCTTTGCCTCCACTCGGGCGAGTGGAGTTCTTACTCGGCCGAGTGGAAGTTACCACTTGGCCGAGTACATTATAGTACTCAGGCTGGCAGATGTCGTCGTATCAGCTTTACTCGGCCGAGTAAGTTGCTTCACTCGGGCGAGTGAGCTGCGTTACTCGGTCGAGTGGCCTATTTCTGAACTCCTTTCTTCTCCTTATCGCTTCCTTGTCGATTCTTTCGACGTTCTTCTTCTTCCACTCATCCTCCAGCACCGTTAGCTCTCCGATATGATCATATGGCGACGCTTCGACACGCGTGTGAGTACTCTAGGCTCCAAAATGCTCCCGATTGCTCCATATCTCCTGAAATCAGACGAAAATCAAGAAATAGTGAAAAGCATCGAAATATCGTCGAATAATCGTGAAAAGCGCGATATGAGCAATCTAAATGGCATGCAAGTATGTAACGACTGGTTTTTGTATGATTGGATTATCAGTGTGTTTTGCTTGTGATGGTGGGTTCTCTCCTTGTGTGGTTTCCATTTCCATAGTCCTCGCTTTCATTCATCTCGTTGAGATTTCCTAGCTTTCGTTTTCATCCCTTTTGATGTGATCTTCTAGGTTCTTCCTTAGAATCATTGAACTCGGAGTAAGTCACTCGTGACGAGCTTCATATCGATCATATCTTAGAGTATAAATCGATCCTAGAAGCCATAGAAATCTTCCCGAAGCTTCGCGCTTCGAATCGACACTTTTCGTGCACGTTAGTTGGTTCAAGAAGGAGAACCAACCGACTAGATCTCAATCTAGTTGGTCGGCAATCCTTAATGGACCGACTAGTGGGCTTTGATTATAATTCAGGAGTTACTGTTTATCTTTAGTCGGTCTAAGACCATCTTTCGACCGACTAGATGCTAAACTAGTCGGTCAGGAATCCTTCTCAGACCGACTAACTCTCATTTCCTTGATCTCTCTCAGAATTCAGCCTTTAGTCGGTCAATGAACACTCACCGACCGACTAGTTCTCAAACTAGTCGGTTGACAAGCCTTCACAGACCGACTAACTCATAGTCCAGTTTTCCTGAGCGAGCTACTGTTTACTCTTAGTCGGTCTGCGTTAATCAACCGACCGACTAGTTCCCAAACTAGTCGGTCACCAATCCTTCTTTGACCGACTAATCGGCCCAGGAAACCCTAGTTTCGCCCTAGCCGCCACACTTTTCTATAAATACACCCCAAACGTTTTCTTCTTCTTCCTCATCACCCCAAACCCTAATTTCTCCCCCATTGAGCCCCCTTCTTCCCCAAACCATTGATCCTTCATTCCAAGCTCATCCATCATCATCCAAACCCTCATTTCACATATCCTACATCTCCTCAACCTCAAACCCTCATCAAATCCCCAAAAGCCTCATCCAAACCCATTTCTCCAGATTTCCCCCATTTCCAGATCTGAGCCGGATCGTTCTTCCGTCGCCATGGTTCTCGACGTCGTTCCTCCGCCTCTTCACGGGTAGTATTCTTCCTTTAATAATCTCATAACCCACACTTGATATTTGTGAAACCCTAATAAAATGGATCATTAGAAATCGTAGGGTTCGATTGTGAATACGGATTAGTTACCATTCTAATGTTGTTTTTCCATGACAGTGATCCATTCCCGTAGATAACAAATTTGTGTGATGTGCCTACGTTGATCGTTCTCCTCGGTGCCAGGCAAGTGAAACTTGCATCTCTTGATTTGGGCCATGTCTTAGGCCATTTACCTTGCTTTAGCGTAAAAGAGACTAGACGGTGAAAGGATAGCCGTTTAGACGCCATTGACCTAGCTTGACAACGAAGCTTGGTCCGTCACCTTCATCATGCTTGTATGTCACGTTTACTTTCC
This sequence comes from Scilla litardierei, assembly GCA_030789695.1. Lineage (NCBI taxonomy): Eukaryota > Viridiplantae > Streptophyta > Magnoliopsida > Asparagales > Asparagaceae > Scilla > Scilla litardierei. The sequence goes on from CM061133.1 coordinate 165,355,697, forward strand.
CTTAACGGTACGCGTACTAAATGTTCATGTCATCCATGCATCCTTAACTGCTTTTGCATTTTGCCTGTCATGTCTAATTTCAATAAACGGTACGCGAATATTGTTCATGCCATTGCATTTTGCCTGTCATGTCTAATTTCAATAAACGGTACGCGAATATTGTTCATGCCATTGCATTTTGCCTGTCATGTCTAATTTCAATAAACGGTACGCGAATATCTGTTCATGTCATTGCATTTTGCCTGTCACGTTTAAATACAATTAACGGTACGCGTATTAACTGCTCATGTCATTGCATGCTTGAATACCCATCGTGATTGCGTAGCTTTGCTACATACTCGTACTATTGTTCCGGCTAGGCACCCACCTTGCGTGGGCACAATCCTATGCCAAATACACTTTCTGGCTCGTGTTCCAGAAGACGAGCTCAACACAGCCTGTGGGTAATAGGGCACTCGTTGAGTGATCCCTTGTACTTGATGCGTGAATACAGCCTGAGGGCATAGGGCGCTCGTTGAGTGATCCCTTGTACTTGACACTTGAATACAGCCTGCGGGCAATAGGGCATCCATGTGTGGGTGATCCCTTGTACTTGTTACTTGACAATACTTGTCACACTTACCACTTGTACTTGTCCGTGTTTTACTTGTAAAACTTGTTATCCATGACATACTTGTTACTTGCTACTTGTACTTTACTTGTCACTTCCATACTATACTTGCCCTGCCATGCATCATACTATAACTGCTAGGTTGTTAGTTTACCTTTCTTTCAGTTTCCTTGCACAAGTCTTTCCAGACTTGCTGACATGTGCCCCTCTCTCTTTTGGGTGTCACATGTTAGACCCAGAGCCAGAGCTTTGTTGCAGGGGATATGGTGTTGCTGATGCTGCTGTTTGCTGTGGTGGTGAGTGGGCACCAGGGGCCTGTCTTGAAGACCGCTCGTGTTCACTTCTTTGTTTAGGTTTGCTGTTAGTTGTTGGTGCGTGGCACCTTTGTATGTATGTTATACCTTGTTGGCCATGTTTGGGCCTTAGACTCTTTTCCTTTTAGCCTGGTGGCTTTTCTGTGATATTGTAATTCATTCAATGGATAATCAGAGATTTCTCTTTTGTCTCTTTCCTTTATTATTATTGTTGTTTCGTTTGCGTTGCAAGGACCTGCCATATGATAATTTATACGCTTATCGGACTTGGAGTTTCACAGCTTCAAGTCTGAGCGGACCTTCTCACGTCTCGCCTCCACATTTTTGGGAAGCGGGGCGTGACAGGTTTTATTGGTGGCCCATGCAGGTCCATTTGCAAATGCGAACTATCGGAACAACGATAATAATTATAAAATGTCCATTAAATGAATTAGAACATCCAAGTTATAAGCCCGGAGTCTAGGTTTTTAGCGTTCCTATGTCTTAGGTGGCTGGTAGACGTGTTAGAGCATATGTCTCAGCTTAGTAGGAAATCCATTAGATCAGGACCCTAGCTAGACTTAGATAGACGTCTGTGCTGGCTAGTTAGGAATCCTTGATTGTTAGCTAGACTCCATGTTAGTGATTTGTTTGATTGTCTTAAGAGTTACCTTAGTGGTTCCCGCCTAGCTCTGGCCATGATAGACTCCTAGGATTTCTTTAGCCGTTTGCTTGGGTTCATCGATTTCGGGCCCAACAGAACATGATCTTGATTCTCTTAGAACCTTCCTGAGATCTATATATTCTAACCCATTAGAAGCTTTAGTGTTAAGGTTCCCTTGGCCTTTAGTTAACCCAATGATTAGAACCCCCCCTGATTCAATGTTTCCTGGTCACTACACTTTGGTGTTACTGACCGTGGATCTTCATCATGGTTTTCTTGCATCGTAATTTAGGCGCATTCAATTCACATGACCACCTCCTTACAATTATCCTTGATCTTTCAAATGTTTTCCGTTGCAACTCTTGATTCTTCCAAAGTTATTTTCGAATACTTTCCTTATTTGAAGTTTCACTCAATTTAAATTTTGTTCTAAAACTTCTTTAAATATGTCTCCCTAAATTTCGATGGAGTTAAAAGTCGTTCTTAAATTTTGAAGACTTTTGGTTGTAATTTTAAAATTACTATCTTGTACTATTTTTCTAACAATGTATCTTTCGCATTTCGATTTTTTAAACTTTATTACTATCCTGATGGTTCGATATACCGTCCTTTTTCCTAACTACAAGAAATTTATTTTAACCACTTATCTTACATACCTTTAGGGGTATTTTTCCAAACTGAATGGACTTCAACTAATTTTTGTATATATCAATTATAGGTTCGTCGTACTCGTACTTCAAAAGTTTTATACCAACACGTTCTTTTGGCGAATCCTTATTTCCCTAAAAGTATCTTCGATCTTCTTCTTTCGTTAAGTTTAAATTTGTTCGAAACGCTTTTGATATATGTAAGGTTTCATGCTCCTTCGCCGACTTAAATTATTTATGTTTTTAAAATATCGAAACTTGTGTTGAGATTTTTAGATTTGAAGTTTATAATATTTTCAGCATATACTTTCGTATCGATATAAATGTCTTGTCCCTTTTCATATACCAATTTCATTCTGAACCGTATTTCTATTTTCCTAACTCGATTCATAATTTCTTTTCTTACTTGTGCCATTAAAATTCTATTCGAAAACACCTCGTGCTTACTCTTAATAAACTTTTCAAGTCCCTTTGGACTTCGGCTTTTAGCAAGTCGATTTTATGCTCAACATTTTCCATATTTCAGACTTTTGTAATAAAAAAAATTTTACTATTTCGAAATCATTCCTAACTTAGACCCTTCATAAAACGGTTTAAAAGTTTTAATACTAACTCGATGAGTTTAAATATCCTTTTCTCTTTCCATACTACTAAGATATTATCTTTCCATTCACCATACACACTTTTAAGATAATTTCTAAAATATGACTTCAATTATTTTTATATATCGGTACCACGTTCGTTTGCTCGTACATTAAGATCTTGTATAAATCCGTTGTTTGGCAAATCCGGGTCCCAAAAAAAGGGTATTTAAAATGTTATTTATTTGGAAATTCTCTTCAGTTTTAAAAACTTGTAAGATTTTAGCATGGGCCTAAATTTTCACACTATAGTTGATCGGATTTCATTCTTTGAATTTCGAAATTTTGCCGAAATATTGTATTAAGCTACTGCCGTATAATGTTTTCGAACCTCTCCGTTGCAAATCTCGAACTTTCTGAAATTATCTTTTCGACTTCCTTTTTCCTAAGTTTAAATTCGTTCAGAACTTTAATATATATACTTATACCTCATACTCTTTCGTTGACTTAAATTTATTTTTGAATTTCAAAAGTTTCGACGAGATTTGACTACCGTTTTAAGATGCTTTCCAGCCTATACTCTTCATACCTTTTTAAATATCTTATCCCTTTTCACATGTCAATGTAATTCTGAGCGTATTTCTGTTTTTCCCCAAATTCGATTTATACGGTTTTTCCTTTCTTGTTTATGCCGTTCAAATGATTCACCACGCTCCCTTAACATACCTTCCAAGCCACACATGATTTTAGCTTTCAACAAACCAAGGATGTGTTCGACATTTTCTCTATTACAATTTTTGGAAAAAATAAATTACGTCTTCATAACTTTTCATGATCTAGACCCTCCGTAATCTGGTTGTAAGGCTTATTTACAAATTTTGATAATTTCATTTCTAAATGAATTATTATCTTTCCGTCCTCCAAACATACTTTAGAATATATTCTAACTAAATAGAATTTCAAATATTTTAATATCCATGCTAGGCTCGTTAGCTCGTATGTTAAGAGCTTTGTGTAAAACAGTCTCTTTTTTGGCAAATCCTGATCCTCTAAAAGTAGTTTCAATATTGATTACTTTAAATTTTCCCTGGCTTCAGGATTTTGAAAGCATTCAACCTGAGTTTAAAATTTTCAATTAATTTAATTTCATTTCAAACTTTGCAAACGTTATTAAGTTACTACCGTGTAATATTTTCTAAACTACGACCTCAAAATCCGTGTAAATGATTTACTTCCTTTTTAATGACTTTATGTAAGCCAATAAACCGTTTTCTCCTATTATGTATATTCGACTCGAACTTATTTCAAACAATTTGTTTTATCGACCTCTAAATATTTTTATACGAAAAGGGACTCCAACTTTTGAAGTATAACGGTTTTCAAACTTTTCGTATTTTAGAATATGTTATTTACACTATTTTCCATGTGTCCTAATGGAGCATCATTACATCATTACACGACCGTTTTCATGCTTATCGATCCTTCTATTCGTTACGCTTTTGATTTCGATTTCTTTCCTTTTGTCTAGCCAATAGAGCTTTTCGTTGCCTGTGTCAACCTTGTTATAGTTTGGTGGGCCCATTAGTTAAGTGGTTATGTCGTCGTAGTGTTGGTTTCGTGGTGTGTATATAGTGGTATGGGTGTTGGCATTTGTGTGTTGTGTGTAGGTAATTTTCTGCTTGAGTATGATGTGATATACGTATGATAGCAGAATGATAATTTTGATTGGTACTACTTGTTTTATGAGATGTCGTATGCGGGTATATCAGGAGGTATACCCGACTATTGCATCTCTTAAACTTGTATGTAGTTGATGTGTTGTTATGGTAATTATAAATGGATGGATATGGTGTGAAAATATGTGATACGTGGATGTGTATGCCTTGGAGTTGTATTGGTATGTGTATGGATACTGTGTTACGCATATAAATGTCCTGCTATGATTTGAGTCTCACTCAAGCTTGAGTGGATATACTCTATGTACCTTGGTATAATTGTATGTGGTGGTGAATAGTGATGGATGATGTATGTACGGTGTTTGAGTTGTGTGTGCTTGGTTGTGTTACGCACACGATTGTGGGTGGCTATACCAATATATAGTTATAGGACTATATGTGAGGTGAAAATAGGGTGAAATATTTGCATGTATTTGAATGACTAAATAAATGTGAAATTATTTTCAAATAAGAGAGGCTTGGTTATTTTCTTATAGTAAGTAACAAGTGTTTATTGTTGTATAAATATATTGACTATATATATATGTGATTGAAATACGTGTATGAAATTGATTGACTATAATAAGTATGAGTGTACTATGTGCGTGAAAATATGTGTGTAGTGGTAGTAATATTTCATTTCTAGTGCATATATATAAGCACTCGAAATGAAAGTACTTGGTTGAATTTAAGATGTGATATTGGTTGAGGGTAGTTACCAGAGCGACTATGTATATGTTAGGAAGTCCGAGGACGGACTTTATTCTAAGGTGGGTAGGATGTAACGACTGGTTTTTGTATGATTGGATTATCAGTGTGTTTTGCTTGTGATGGTGGGTTCTCTCCTTGTGTGGTTTCCATTTCCATAGTCCTCGCTTTCATTCATCTCGTTGAGATTTCCTAGCTTTCGTTTTCATCCCTTTTGATGTGATCTTCTAGGTTCTTCCTTAGAATCATTGAACTCGGAGTAAGTCACTCGTGACGAGCTTCATATCGATCATATCTTAGAGTATAAATCGATCCTAGAAGCCATAGAAATCTTCCCGAAGCTTCGCGCTTCGAATCGGCACTTTTCGTGCACGTTAGTTGGTTCAAGAAGGAGAACCAACCGACTAGATCTCAATCTAGTCGGTCGGCAATCCTTAATGGACCGACTAGTGGGCTTTGATTATAATTCAGGAGTTACTGTTTATCTTTAGTCGGTCTAAGAACATCTTTCGACCGACTAGATGCTAAACTAGTCGGTCAGGAATCCTTCTCAGACCGACTAACTCTCATTTCCTTGATCTCTCTCAGAATTCAGCCTTTAGTCGGTCAATGAACACTCACCGACCGACTAGTTCTCAAACTAGTCGGTTGACAAGCCTTCACAGACCGACTAACTCATAGTCCAGTTTTCCTGAGCGAGCTACTGTTTACTCTTAGTCGGTCTGCGTTGATCAACCGACCGACTAGTTCCCAAACTAGTCGGTCACCAATCCTTCTTTGACCGACTAATCGGCCCAGGAAACCCTAGTTTCGCCCTAGCCGCCACACTTTTCTATAAATACGCCCCAAACGTTTTCTTCTTCTTCCTCATCACCCCAAACCCTAATTTCTCCCCCATTCTAATGTTGTTTTTCCATGACAGTGATCCATTCCCGTAGATAACAAATTTGTGTGATGTGCCTACGTTGATCGTTCTCCTCGGTGCCAGGCAAGTGAAACTTGCATCTCTTGATTTGGGCCATGTCTTAGGCCATTTACCTTGCTTTAGCGTAAAAGAGACTAGACGGTGAAAGGATAGCCGTTTAGACGCCATTGACCTAGCTTGACAACGAAGCTTGGTCCGTCACCTTCATCATGCTTGTATGTCACGTTTACTTTCCCTTAACGGTACGCGTACTAAATGTTCATGTCATCCATGCATCCTTAACTGCTTTTGCATTTTGCCTGTCATGTCTAATTTCAATAAACGGTACGCGAATATTGTTCATGCCATTGCATTTTGCCTGTCATGTCTAATTTCAATAAACGGTACGTGAATATTGTTCATGCCATTGCATTTTGCCTGTCATGTCTAATTTCAATAAACGGTACGCGAATATCTGTTCATGTCATTGCATTTTGCCTGTCACGTTTAAATACAATTAACGGTACGCGTATTAACTGCTCATGTCATTGCATGCTTGAATACCCATCGTGATTGCGTAGCTTTGCTACATACTCGTACTATTGTTCCGGCTAGGCACCCACCTTGCGTGGGCACAATCCTATGCCAAATACACTTTCTGGCTCGTGTTCCAGAAGACGAGCTCAACACAGCCTGTGGGTAATAGGGCACTCGTTGAGTGATCCCTTGTACTTGATGCGTGAATACAGCCTGAGGGCATAGGGCGCTCGTTGAGTGATCCCTTGTACTTGACACTTGAATACAGCCTGCGGGCAATAGGGCATCCATGTGTGGGTGATCCCGTGTACTTGTTACTTGACAATACTTGTCACACTTACCACTTGTACTTGTCCGTGTTTTACTTGTAAAACTTGTTATCCATGACATACTTGTTACTTGCTACTTGTACTTTACTTGTCACTTCCATACTATACTTGCCCTGCCATGCATCATACTATAACTGCTAGGTTGTTAGTTTACCTTTCTTTCAGTTTCCTTGCACAAGTCTTTCCAGACTTGCTGACATGTGCCCCTCTCTCTTTTGGGTGTCACATGTTAGACCCAGAGCCAGAGCTTTGTTGCAGGGGATATGGTGTTGCTGATGCTGCTGTTTGCTGTGGTGGTGAGTGGGCACCAGGGGCCTGTCTTGAAGACCGCTCGTGTTCACTTCTTTGTTTAGGTTTGCTGTTAGTTGTTGGTGCGTGGCACCTTTGTATGTATGTTATACCTTGTTGGCCATGTTTGGGCCTTAGACTCTTTTCCTTTTAGCCTGGTGGCTTTTCTGTGATATTGTAATTCATTCAATGGATAATCAGAGATTTCTCTTTTGTCTCTTTCCTTTATTATTATTGTTGTTTCGTTTGCGTTGCAAGGACCTGCCATATGATAATTTATACGCTTATCGGACTTGGAGTTTCACAGCTTCAAGTCTGAGCGGACCTTCTCACGTCTCGCCTCCACATTTTTGGGAAGCGGGGCGTGACAAAGTATGCAGAAATAAAGTGTAAAATATGAGTCTATCAAAATCCCCCAAGCTTACCTCTTACTCGTCCTCGAGGAATATGAGTAAAGAGATGTACTTGGCAAATAAAAATAAAGAAAAAGGAATGAAAGAAAAAGAAGATGAAGAGGTGAATGTGCTAGATCATTCTCTCAGAACATGGAGTTGCATTGTCAAAAAGCACGAACAATGAATATAAACTGTCACGACCCGCTTCCCATAAATAGAAGGTGATGCGTGATGAGGTCCGCTCAGACTTGGAGCTGTGAGGCTACAAGTCTGGTAAGCGTCTAAAAGAAAGAACACTTCCAATAAATAGGTCCTTGCAACCACGAATCGAAACAAAAATAATAATAATCTAAAGCAGAAATAAAACTCCACCAATAACATCCAGATTATTCCAAACATTCAGAGACATGTCGTAAAGGAAAGTACAAAAGTCTGAAAAGAGGCCTAAAGCATGGCCGACATAATACATAACATCAACTTAAAAGAGAGGTGTTACGCACCGACAACCTAACAGCCACTAAGCAGAAACAACAACAATAAGAAAGAGCTCTAGGACTGGACTCCAGTGTCCTCGAACTCCACATCAACAGTGGACTCATGCTCAGCGTCAGCAAACACCTCGTCCTCAGCAACGGGCTCTGGCTCAGCAACTAACATGCGACACCCAAAAGAGACGAGGCCGCATGTCAGCAAAGTCTACAAGAGACTTTGTGCAAGGAAACTAAAAGAAAGGGAAAACAGCCTAGCAGTTCTAAAATATGCGATGACATGGCAGTTTAAGGCATGGATGCAACATGTAAGAAGTGCAACAAGTATGACAAGGCAAGGGTAGCAAAGCTACTAAAACATTCACATGGATTTACAAGACAAGTAAGCACGTCGTGCACAGAGTTTACGCCCTTTGGCTGGAGCGGCTGTACGGGCCAACTCCTACGCTAAAGTGATCGCTTAACCCTACCCCTCCATGTGTAATCAGGCATTGGCTTTTGACCAACACACGTAGCCCGCTCTGGTTCACGATCCAAGAAGTGTACTTGGCATAGGATTGTGACTGCAATGCAGGTGCCTAGCCTCAACAAGGAACAAGTAGCGTGTGCTACGAACACAAACATTCAAGCATGGAATGACATGTTAGGATGCATGGCATGGCAAGGGTACAAATAAAGTGCGTACATATACAGAAAATAAACGTGACAGGCAAAATGTATGAATGCATGGCAGATTGTCAGATCTAGCTTCGTTCTCAAGCTAGATCTTGAAATTGTGTGTCACGCCCCGCTTTCCTAATATGGAAGGCGAGACGTGAGGAGGTCCGCTCAGACGTGGAGCTGTGAAGCTGCAGTCTGATAAGCGTCTGTAAAAATTTCGAAAAGTAGTAGGTCCTTGCATTGCGATGAAACAACAACAATAATAAAGCAGATAAAAGAATATCCACCAACAACATCCAACAAATATTACATCACAGAATAGTCACCAAAGTACAAGTCTGAACAATAGGCCCAAAGCATGGCCAAACAAAACAAAGAGAGATTGGTGCTATGCACTGAAACCTAACAGCAACTAAGGAAAGGTAACAACTAAGGGGAGACTCCAAACGAGTCTAGGACTGGTCACCCGTGTCCTCAAACTCGGTCTCAGCAGGGACCTCGAACTCGGCGTCAACGAACTGCTCGTCCTCAGCAACCTGCTCTGTCTCAAAGCCTGACATGTGACACCCAAAGAGAAAAGGGCACATGTCAGCAAAAGTCTCCCAAGGGAAGCGGAGAACTTTTGTGCAAGGATATAATAAATTGAAACAACTAACAGTTCTAATATAATGAGGTGATATGACATTTTAAGGATGCAGCAATTTTAATATGCCATGAAGCATGCAATACAAGTAACAGAAACACGAAACATTATCCATTCACTTTGTGCACATGGTTTACGCCTTTTGGCTGAAGCGGCTGTACGGGCACACTTCTACGCTCAAGTGATCGCTTAACCCTACCCCTTCACGTGTATCGAGCGTTGGTTTCCCAACAACACTGTGCTCGCTTCTGGATCACGAACCAGGAAGTGTTCTTCAATATGGCATAGGGTTGTGCCCGCAAAAGCAGGTGCCTAGCCTCAATGGCAATAACATTTGTAGCGTGTGCTACTCAATCACGAAGAACACATGATGCATGACATGACATGAGATGAGCAGTTAAAGTGCGTACTGTTAATTGAAAATTAAACATGTCATGGCAGCATGAATGAAAGCAGGTAAAGTGTCGGATCTTGTTTCGTTGTCAAACTAGATCAAAAAGGGTCGTCTAGGCAGCTATCATTTCACTGTCTAGTCTCTTTTACGCTAACAAACCAATTGGCCTAAAAACGTGGCCTAAAACATTTACGGGCAAGTATCACTTGCCTGTTTCCGGTGGTATCAGTTGTGAGTTCGTTTGGACGGGTATTACATGTCGGTATTTCCGGTTCTCTGTTTCAGTTAATCAATACACAATATTAACTTGCTGAATTTAAATTATACGAACCAATTAACATTTAAAATTTCACTAACTAATATTAACAACAACTTAATTAACTAAGCTAATTAACTCACGAATCCAGTTACATAGCTTAACATGGTATTTATTAACTTTGACTAAGGGGGTAACATGTCAAAACTTTCTCCTCCTTCTAACATTATTTACAAAGTTAATACATGCTGAAATAAACATTAAAATTAATAAGCTAATAACAGATCTATTAGTAACTTAACTTAAGCTATTTACATGGGTTAACATGGCATTAAATATTACTACCAACTAACTTGACTAAGGGTATGGGTAACAGTTAACATGATATAATTCTAACCATATCTACCATCATTCAATACGCAACCGTACTATTTCTAAGCCTGACTAAGGGTAAATATAATAATAACATGATATTATCCTCTCTTTTTATTGCACTAAGCCTGTCACATGAATGCCTCTCTCTTTATTCATTCAATTCCCATCAGTCTTTTAATATAACCCTTACACAAATACTAACACACACAACTCTCTCTCATCCTAATAGCCAAGGCTGTCAATTAGGCTATAGGCTATTGGTTCTCTTTCTTTAATATTTTATACATCTCCTTTATTATTTAATAGGCTGCCAATTGCCTTTTTTTTAATTCACTCTACCCTCAACCCTCTGTTACTCTTTCTCTCCTGTCCCCTTCTTCATTGATCTTTTTTTGGTTTCTTTCGATTGCAGGCAGCCAAGGGACATACGAAAGGGTTCATGCGAAAAACAAATAGGAGGAGGGCTTCTCACCTTGCGATGGCGGGGGAAGGCGGTTCTCCGGCCAGCGGCGGCGGATTTGGCGACCTCTGGGCGGCTGCGCGCGCTGGAGGGGCGGCGCGTTGCTTGCTCCGATGACGCGCGGCGCGCGGAGGCTCCAGGCAGCTTCGGGTGAGGGGGAATAAGAATAGGGAAGGTTGTAGGGTTTTATTGGATTTAATGTTGATTCTGAAACTATTTTCAGATCTGAATTGTTTGGATTTGGAGTTATTTGATCTGATTTAAACTCAGATTTCCAATTCGTTCTCCTCAATTTCTCTGATTTGGGTTTTTGGTTTGTTGAATTTGGTTTTGGAAGGCTGAATTTTGGTTTCAATTTGAAGTTGTTGGGTTGATTTGCGAGATGGGATGAAGCTTGCAGGGAGATGGGTTTCTGATTCGTGTTTTGGGTTGGAGAACTTTGCAGGGGAAGATGAAGTTGCGGGTTGGCTTGTTTGCAGGAGAAAGGAGAGTTTTGCATGTTGTTGTGTTGACGGTGATACTGTTATAAAAACAGTGGGGAGACAATTTGATGGAGGGAGGGGCTGGACGTGGGGGAGATTTGATGGAGGATGTTGGATCTCACCAACAGGAGGAGGTGGGATTCAATGGGGTTTAATTAGTGATTTAATTAGTGTAAAAATTAATTTAGTAAATTAGTGACTTGATCTTCAGCCAATAATAATAAGTTAAAGTAATTAAGCAATTAAATAAAATGTGATTATTAAAATAAATGAAGTAATTAGTGAAGTTAACGGTGGTTAGAAATTTGTAATTAGTGGGATAATTAAGTTAAGGCAATTTGTTAAAAATTGATAGTCAATTAATGTTGGTACGGTAAAACGAAAAGCGGATACGCGCTCGCGTCGACGCACAAATGAATTCGCGCACAAAAATATCCGGGTGGTCCAAACGAAAATACGGGCACACACAAAAAATTACACGCGTAGGAAAAATACCGGTCGTTACATTGCGTCTAGGCGACTATCATTTCATCGCCTAGTCTCTTTTATGCTAAAAACGAGGGATGGCCTAAAACATGGCCTAAACACAAGTTGGGAAGTTTCACTTGCCTGAAATACGTGTTGGTATCACAATTCTCAAAGTCCAATCATAGATTCACAAGGTCCAGAGCTCCTACGCTCAGTCCAACAATCAGCCTACAGTCCCGTATTATTAAGTTGGATTAGTGAGTTACAAAGCAGTAAAAACACAGTTTTTATCTTGTTAACATGTGGTGTGGATTCCTACGGTTCATGTATACCTTAACATGACGCGAGAGCTACACTGACGTCGGGTAGCGACGTCAGGGGTTGGATTCCGGTAGCATGCAAGGTACGGTGACGTCTACATCTAGCGGTGACGACGGCGACCACTAGGGGAAGTAGCACGGCATAGAGTTGGCCACGGAAAGTGGATGAATGATAGGGGCAACGATCAAATGAAACTCGGCCTGCTGTTGAGCTACACGCGGTGTTGAGTATTGGTGTTTCATACCAATCTTATTTTGATGATGATCACAATATTATGTTGTTGCTAATGAATATCATGTCTTAGTCTCTCAGTTTATTTCAAGGATATCTTTCTTGGAGACTAATCACTTGGTGTAAGGATGGACATCATGTGAAGAAGGGCCAAAGTTTGGACTCAAGGAGTGCCAAAGCTTGGAGATGATGGAGGGCAATCAAGGCTTCATAGATTGAAGACTTAGACTCTTAAGAAAGCATTGTAATCCATGTAATTTACTTTATTGCTTTCTCTCTCTTTTGAGTCTAGGGTTGATGTAATGCCTTGCTAGATGGTTTGCTCATTCATGCACATGCATTTAACCATCTTAGTGAACCTTAGGATTATCATAGAATCCAACCCAATAGGTTCACTCTTTCTGTCAGTCGTCTGATGAGGGAAACACAGTCGACTGGGTGATTTTCAGTCGCCTGTAGATCCTTCTACAGTCGCCTGATATGCACTGCTCAAGTCAACATTTCTATTGACTCAAACTTGAGCTTTACCCACAGTCGCCTGTCAATCAGTTCCCAGTCGCCTGAGATTTGGCCAACAGTCGCCTGTCTAGCGTAAGTGCAATCTCTGCATCTCTCTGTCTTCTCTCCATACTTTACAGTAGTCGACTGATGAAGAATGTACAGTCGCCTGACTATTTGACAGTCGACTGTAGTTTTTACATCAGTCGCCTGTGCGTAGAATTGGAGAAAGAGTGCAGCTCTCTGTTTCGATCCATCCCCTGCAGCAGTCGTCTGCTGAAGGATTAACAGGCGCCTGTCCTGTTTGTCAGTCGACTGTATTGACTTCGCCACTCGACTGTCCTGGCTCAGATTATAGCCGTTGGATATTTTCTAGCCATTGATCAGTCGAATGTCTTATGATCATCAGTCGACTGTTCCTGTCGTTTTCACCCAGTTTCTAGCCGTTGCAGAGTTGCTTTTTTGGCTGTTTCTTTGGGTTTTTGGGCTTGATATAGGATTTCTATATATATGAGTGTGCTGCCATTCTTGAGAACTCTTGACAACATTTGATAAACTCTTGACTCTATAGAAAATCTCAAGAGATCAATAAGCCACTCTCAAGCTCCCTCATTTTCCTCTTTTGAGCATTCATCTTTCTTCTTGCATTGAAGTCCAGCTCAAGGGAAATCATCCAAGTGCTCTCAAGCATATTCTAACACTTGGAGATCCTCTTCCATGCCTTGCATTCATTCTTGAGTAAGCATCTCAAGGCATAGGTAAGAGTATTTACTTTACATGGTGTAAATCATTTTCTTATTTCTCTTTGTGGGATTAGGATACTCTCTTTGTGGGAGTTTCTCTCTTTGTGGGAGGTTGTCTCTTTGTGAGACTAGGGAATTCTCTTTGTGGGAATTAACTCTCTTTGTGGGAGTTCTAGTGTCCTAGTGTAGGGCTAACCCTAATTCTCTGAGTGAGAGTTAGTAATTCTCTGAGTGGGAGTCTTGATCCTTGTGTAGGATTGGTTGGGTCCTTGTGTAGGGCGTAAATCCTCTTTGTGGGGTATCTCCTTGTGAGATTTGTATTCACTTCTCTGAGTGGGAATATAGTGAATATTGGTGTGGCTGGATGTACCCAAGTTTGGGGAACCAGGGTAATTCTTTGTGTTTGCGTTTGGATTGATTGTGCCATTTAATTCCTCTTGCATTTATAATTCCGAATTTGCAAGTTAAATTTTATTTGGACAATTTTATTGCCATTACACTATTCACCCCCCCTCTAGTGTGTGTTGTTAGTATTGCAAGGGTTAGACGATCCCTACAATTGGTATCAAAGCGAGGTTAAAGCATACTGCAACGATGGCATTCAACGCCTCATCCGCGTCTCATGAAGAAGGTCACTCAACCGTTCGACCCCCGCTCGTCAACGGAACCAACTATCCTAGTTGGAAGATCAGAATGATGATCTATATGGAGGGTCAAGACCTATGGGACATCACGGAGGTGCCATTTGAGAAGCCCACTACTACTGCGGCTTCAAGGACAAAGGCTGAGAAGGACTCAATCAAGTTCAATGCGAGAGCTATGAATGCATTACATTGCGCTTTCTCTGCTAGTGAGTTCAACCGCATCTCCATGTGCAAAACGGCGAATGATATTTGGCACACCTTGGAGATTTGTCATGAAGGGACAATGAATGTAAAGAAATCTAAACAAACTGTGTTTAGATCTAAATATGAAATGTTTAAGATGCAGGAAGGCAAAAGCATTTCAGAGATGTTTACAAGGTTCACCGATATCGTGAACGCTTTGGAGGGTCTCGGGAAGACGATTTCTCAAGAGGACCGTGTAGAAAAGATCCTAGACTCTCTCACACCTCGTTGGGAGTCAAAGGCCAACGGAATTTTGGAGTCTTATGACACGGCCAAATATACCGTTGAGGAATGCATTGGAAATCTTATGGCGTATGAAGTAAAGCTTCAACACAAGAAGGAGATTCATCCAACAAAGCCCGAGAGGCTAGAAAAGCAAAAGGGGGTTGCATTCCATGCCAAGGAGGAGCCAATCAAGTGGAGGAGGAAATTCCATCGAGAATCTCCTAGCGAAGAAGATGAGCAAGAAGATGCAGGTAGAGAAGAAATTGAGGATCTTGCCGAGCAATTCAAAGCTTTCCTCAAATGCAAGCAAGGTAAGTCTTTGTCAAAGTTTGCTTCCAATTCTAACAAAGTTCCTACTTGTTACACTTGCAGTGGAAAAGGTCACTTGTCCACCGAATGCCCTTCCAAACCCATTAAAGAAACTTACAAGGGTAAAGGGAAGAAGCATTGGAAAGGAAGGTCCAAGTCCAAAAATCACAAAAAGGGACTTGTCGGGACCTTTGATGATTCGAGTGAGGACACTTCTAGTAACAAAGAAGAGGATACAAAGGAGGATGCTCATGCATGCTTTGTAGCCATGGATGTACCTACTCCTATCCCCTCCGGATTAAATGAAGAAGAGTTGGATGCTTGGCTTGACGCATACAATTCCTATGAGGAGTCGCGCCTCACGGCTATGGAGGAGAAGTCGTCATCAAGCTCTTGCAAGGATGATGATGATGATGATGAGATCGAGGAAGAAAATATCTCACATGCGGCGCTCAAGTTCAAATTTGACTTGGCCTCCGAAAAGGCTAGTAAGTGCATCAACTCTTACAATAAATTAAAAGCAAAATATAAGAGTGCTAAGAGTAGAATGCATAAACTAGTTATTGCAAGTGTAGTTCATGATGAAAGGCATGTTTATAACACTTGTGAGAAAGACACACTTCTTTCTCAAGTTAAGGAATTGAGCATTTCTAATGAAAATCTCATTGCTCAAAACCTTAGCTTAGATGCTCACATTCAACAACTTACGTTGAAATGTGAAGAGGAATCCCGGAAGCTCATAAGCTTTGCGTATTCTAGGGATTCACTCCACGATTTTTTGGAAAAACAACATCCGGCAAATCATAGAGGAGGTTTGGGTTATATTCAAAATGTGGTTCCCAAACCCACCTCTAATTCTTCTTTTGGTGCAAATTCAAGAAATGTTGCTAAAGCACCTAAGAAGAATCACCATGCTTTCTTGTACAACAATAACACCAACAAGAAGCAGGTAGATCACAAGGTGATGAGGAAGAATGAAGAATCTTCATTTTTTGCTAAGAAGCAAAATTCTCATTCTTTGCATGCTAAGAAATTTGTTTCTACACCTAAGCATGCCACATCCTCCCCTCTTGCTAAGGCAAAACCTTTGCCTAGGAAATCCTTGAGATTATGGATTCCCACTAAGGCTAGTGTGCAAGATAGAGATAGTTACATCAACTCTCTAGTTAGGGATGTGATCACGTAGTGTGATTATGTTAGGAAATCAAACTCCTCTTGGGTTTGGTTACCTAATGTTTAGGTTCGTCACACATTTGCATATTGCATGGGTATTGTGCTTCTATGTTTATCTTAAGCATACCCATTGATTGTGTGTGGTTCATGATTTTGAAAATATTTTTCAAATTTATTTCTTTTCATGAAAATTGGGACCTTGGGGTTTATTGACATGCATGCATGATCCATGTGTATGTCAATGGGGGAGTTAATATAATATATGTTTAAATTATTTTAAGACATATTTTAACTCTCATTACGGAGGTTATTTGAGACCATTATTTATATTTGGTTATTTTGGGTCTCAAACCAAACCTCTTGTTTATTGCCAACTTGTTTCATACCATTGTTTTTGGCAATATCCTTGTGTATCTTTGAAGCTTGATTTTTCCATATCTATTGCTTTGATACACTTTTAAGGCCCATGGCTCCAATAATTAATTGGTATTAGATCCTAGAAGTCAAAAGTTGACCTTTTCTATGATCTAGGGGGAGCATGGGATAGTGAATTGATACCCACTAAATTTTTACATTTGGTATCATACATATCTTTCTTTTCTTGCATATTGTCACATCTTGGTTAAGCTATCAAAGGGGGATATTTATGATGTCCACCTTTTTGACGATGTCAAGGGGGAGAGATATATGCATTATGTGATCATATCTATAGGGGGAGAGATATATACATATGCATATGGGGAGAGATATCTCTATAGGGAGATATATATGGAATTAGATAAACCTTTCATGTTTGCATGCTTTTATACTTTGCAATTGGTTTATGTAATCCATGCCTATTATATGTCACCTTGTTGTTATTGATATTATGAGTATTTACCTTGTGTAGCTCATTATATAATTGGTGCATATAAGTAGGGGGAGATCATTAGCATTGTGCTTTAATTCTTTATGATTTACATAATGTGTGTCATCATCAAAAAGGGGGAGATTGTTGAGTATTGGTGTTTCATACCAATCTTATTTTGATGATGATCACAACATTATGTTGTTGCTAATGAATCTCATGTCTTAGTCTCTCAGTTTATTTCAAGGATATCTTTCTTGGAGACTAATCACTTGGTGTAAGGATGGATTTCAAGTGAAGAAGGGCCAAAGTTTGGACTCAAGGAGTGCCAAAGCTTGGAGATGATGGAGGGCAATCAAGGCTTCATAGATTAAAGACTTAGACTCTTAAGAAAGCATTGTAATCCATGTAATTTACTTTATTGCTTTCTCTCTCTTTTGAGTCTAGGGTTGATGTAATGCCTTGCTAGATGGTTTGCTCATTCATGCACATGCATTTAACCATCTTAGTGAACCTTAGGATTATCATAGAATCCAACCCAATAGGTTCACTCTTTCCATCAGTCGTCTGATGAGGGAAACACAGTCGACTGGGTGATTTCCAGTCGCCTGTAGATCCTTCTACAGTCGCCTGATATGCACTGCTCAAGTCAACATTTCTATTGACTCAAACTTGAGCTTTACGCACAGTCGCCTGTCAATCAGTTCCCAGTCACCTGTATGTTTACAGTCGCCTGAGATTTGGCCAACAGTCGCCTGTCTAGCGTAAGTGCAATCTCTGCATCTCTCTGTCTTCTCTCCATACTTTACAGTAGTTGACTGATGAAGAATGTACAGTCGCCTGACTATTTGACAGTCGACTGTAGTTTTTACATCAGTCGCCTGTGCGTAGAATTGGAGAAAGAGTGCAGCTCTCTGTTTCGATCCATCCCCTGCAGCAGTCGTCTGCTGAAGGATTAACAGGCGCCTGTCCGGTTTGTCAGTCGACTGTATTGACTTCGTCAGTCGACTGTCCTGACTCAGATTATAGCCGTTGGATATTTTCTAGCCGTTGATCAGTCGAATGTCTAATGATCATCAGTCGACTATTCCTGTCGTTTTCACCCAATTTCTAGCCGTTGCAGATTTGCTTTTTTGGCTGTTTCTTTGGGTTTTTGGGATTGATATAGGATTCCTATATATATGAGTGTGCTGCCATTCTTGAGAACTCTTGACAACATTTGATAAACTCTTGACTCTATAGAAAATATCAAGAGATCAATAAGCCACTCTCAAGCTCCCTCATTTCCCTCTTTTGAGCATTCATCTTTCTTCATGCATTGAAGTCCAGCTCAAGGGAAATCATCCAAGTGCTCTCAAGCATATTCCAACACTTGGAGATCCTCTTCCATGTCTTGCATTCATTCTTGAGTAAGCATTTCAAGGCATAGGTAAGAGTATTTACTTTATAGGGTGTAAATCGTTTTCCTATTTCTCTTTGTGGGATTAGGATACTCTCTTTGTGGGAGTTTCTCTCTTTGTGGGAGGTTGTCTCTTTGTGAGACTAGAGAATTCTCTTTGTGGGAATTAACTCTCTTTGTGGGAGTTCTAGTGTCCTAGTGTAGGGCTAACCCTAATTCTCTGAGTGGGAGTTAGTGATTCTCCGAGTGGGAGTCTTGATCCTTGTGTAGGATTGGTTGGGTCCTTGTGTAGGGCATAAATCCTCTTTGTGGGGTATCTCCTTGTGAGATTTGTATTCACTTCTCTGAGTGGGAATATAGTGAATATTGGTGTGGCTGGATGTACCCAAGTTTGGGGAACCAGGGTAATTCTTTGTGTTTACGTTTGGATTGATTGTGCCATTTAATTCCTCTTGCATTTATAATTCCGCTTTTGCAAGTTAAATTTTATTTGGACAATTTTATTGCCATTACACTATTCACCCCCCCTCTAGTGTGTGTTGTTAGTATTGCAAGGGTTAGACGATCCCTACACGCGGCAACGACGCGACCGAAGACTTAACAAGCGGAAGAGGGCTGATTTTTGAAGTACGACAGCTTGGGGAAACATGGAGTAATCTGAGCGGCAGTCGGCAGCCATATGAGGTCGGGCAACATGGCCTAAGGGTGGAGGTGAGGGCGGCCGTGGGGGTGTGACTACGGCTTGAGACTGGAGCAAGGATGTTGCGGCCAGCCCATAGGAGAGGAGATCGGTAGTATGAAAGTGGAGGGGAGGCTGGAGTTGTCGAGTCAAGGGGGTACGGTAGCTAGGTGGTGGCGGCCGGCGGTTTCAGAGGCCATCGGAGGTTGGCAAGTTAAAGGGATGTCAGCCATGGGGAGAGTTGAGCACGGCTGTCCTAGGGAAGAGTGTTGGCCAGAGATGGAGCAAAGGGGCTCGACGCGAGGCTGAGGGTGGTCCGCGTGATTGGGAGGCGGGAGATGACATTTCCCAGGGCTGTTGTGTGTGTGCGGCTCATAGAGGAGGAGAATGGGAGATTTTTCGGCGGAGAGAAGGCCGGAGGACCGTCGGAGAGGGATGGGGTATGGTGGCCGCGAGGCGTGAGGGGGAGAGGTGATGGACGCCGGAGTTTGGTGGCTCGGGGGTCAGGGCGTCGGTAGAGAGGAGAGGGGTTCTGCTCGCGTGTGGAAGAGGAGAAGGGCAGGGGAGGCGGCTGCTATCCTAGGTTTTTTTATAAACATAGCTTTATGGTGTTAAAATATAAGTTGTATATGTTAATGGACAGCACGTGATGGAGGTTAGAAAGACAGTATGAGAAGTAGCCTATAGCTTAGTTTTTAGGCTTCTTCCCTTTTTTATTAATATATTTATTTATTCCAAGTGCTGTGTGTGTTATGTTGTGCTGGGTGCGTGAGTCACCAACTGGGTTCGGCCAAGATACATACAAATGGCTAGGGTTTAATAAGAAGGAATTTGAAAATAATGAAATCTCAATAATAGTATTAGAAGGGATCAGAAATACTAATGAGGGGATTTAGTTTAATAGATTGGGCAAAATAGTGAAAGTGGGTCAAACAGTGCTCTAAAATTATGAGATAAATACCGGGGCGACCGTGCTGACGAGAGAAACGAAACTAAGAAGATCGATCACGAGTTTGGTGATGAGGATCGAAACTAAAAAAAATAAAAAGGTCTCACGACAAAATGAAAATCACGATGCCTCATCAAACAAAGTCAAATTGTGGGAGAACAACCCGTGAAATGTCGTTCCAGAATAATTCCATAAATTAATACTCTTCGAGAGGGTTATAACGACATATCATATCGTGCGTTTCGAATGAAGGACAAGGCTAAGAAAAATACGCGAACTTCAAGGAAAATACGCGTGCAAAGGGTACGTGGTCCAAAGGCGACAGAAATCTCAAGTTGGGCAAACGTCGATGGTTGGCTTGCTAAGGATGTAACCAAGGTGCTATAGCCCTATCGACTCAACGACACAACTCACATACAAAGCAACAAAACCAATCAGATACCCGAAATTGCTATACGCACAACCGTATTACGAATAGTGAGTATCGGCCGTTACATCCTACCCACCTTAGGACAAAGTCCGTCCTCGGACTTTCTAATTATAAATATATCTAGCCACTCCAGTAGCTACCCCAATCATATCACATTATAATTCAAACTAGGTATAGTCATTACAAGTTCTTATATATGCACTAGGTAGTCAAACATTAGCACTACTAACATGTATATATATTCACGCACATTATACACTTATACCTATCATTGTCAGTTAAATTCATACACGTATTTCAATCATTCATATAGTCATGTACATCCTTATATAACTATTAAACACTTATTACATACCATGGTACACATACTCACAAACAAATAAATAGTCCACACCAGCAAATACAATCGTAGTACTTTGCGTATAGATAACTACTTATGCACAAAACAAACATGGGTCCCTAATATTTCCTAGTATACATCCAATACCAAACACATCAACACATGTAATCACACCATACCATTATTAAATCAAGTTTACTATATCTAATATACATTCACCGTTACTAGAATTTCACAAATATATAGTCATTCAAATGCACATAGATACTCACCATATATTCACATCACATACAGTCCTATAACTATATTAAAGACTCATCACACATACCATAATTACAAATACCTATAACTAAGCACATACTTACCCGTGCATGGTGCATACCCACACACGCTAATATAACATTCCTTCACACCACTATATACTCAGCACATCTACACACTTAGTTTAGCTAGCACACATACATTCACACAGGCAAGTCCTTAGTAAATAACTATACCACAAGACCAACACCTATAGCTACATACTGGTATAGTCACCCACAGTCAGGTGCGTAACACAACCAGACACAACCAATCCTATCACTATACATACATCATCCATTACTATATTCATAGTACTATACGCAAACAATAGACATATGTAACAACGTACTTAGAGTATACCCACTCAAACTTGAGTGAGACTCAGAACCCATATCAGAATTCTCTATATACATAACATGATACTTATACCTACACAAACACAACACTCTTATATATATACACACACACCTACCAACGTACTAAGCACACATATATAAATACCAATCATTAATTTATATTTAATCAAATAACACCATATAATGCAATCACTTGACAACCATAATAATATTACATTATCAGTACACGTACACAATCATGATACATCCCTCCACACCTGCATTCATCGTATAGTCACCTATATATAATATATATATATATATATATATAACCATACCAATATACATATAATTAGTATACCGCTACATATACCTATCCATACATAGTTACGACATTCAACAATCGTGTATACTTTGAGGTATACAGGCACACACACAACATCCCGTAAAGGCAAGCAATACCAAATAAATTTTATAACCCTATTACCGTACATATATCACACATATTCATATAAGCACATACCTACGTACGAGTACACGTCCACACGTACTAACATATAGATCAAATAATAGGCATGCACGTTTAACTATAAGTACCCTAGTATCATTATACTTAATATACATACAACTTTACCAACTTATTATTTCAACCATTATTAAGTATCTCCAACTACATACACCCCCAGTAGATATTCTGACACTAATTCTTATGTACACAGACATCCCTAGAGTGGTATAGCTATCCACACACATATTTATAAATACTAGCACACATACAACTTCATATATACCATGTAATTATATACACTACAACGACATCACAATCTATACTAATGAGCCAACCATACTATATTAAGGTTAACGCAGACAACAATAAGCACTAATGTGATAACTAAACAATAGTGATGAACCGAAATTGAAATTGAAATGAAACAAGATCGGGATGAACAGATTCAGATGAGGCGACATATAAGGGAAAAAGCTTGGTTGGGTGGAACAAAATATAGTTCAGAATAATCAAGTAGGGAAGAAGGATATAGAATACGAAATAAGGATATAATAAAATGTAAGTAATGAAATAAAAATATAACAATATCCTTATAAAACGTAGAAGGGTAGTATGAAAGTTAAATCACGACATAAGGATTAGACGTAGAATAATGAGTATGGAGGTGAATGAATTATTTTGCAACTGGAGATAAATTTAAATGGAGATAGTATTTTACTAAAAAATTTGAAGTAGGAAATGATGAGTATAAAATCGACACGCTGAATGCTGAAGTCCCATGTAACTTATAAAAATATATTAAAGGTAAGCACGATGAGTTATTCGAATAAGTTTTAATGGCATAAGTAAGAAAAGAAAATTATAAATCGAATTAGGGAAAATAGAAGTACATTTCAGAATAAAATTAGTATATGAAAAGGGGCAAGGTATTTATATAGGTATGAAAAGTATATGCTTGAAAAATATTATAAAATAGTAATCAAAAGTCTCGACAAAAGTTTCGAAATTCAAAAAAATGAATTTAAGTCGACGGTAGAGTATGAATTCTAAGTATATATATTAAAAGTTTTTGAACGAATTTAAACTTACCGAATGAGGAATATCGAAAATACTTTCAGAAGATTCAAGATTTGTAACGAAGAGATTCGAAAAGTAATGACGATCGGACGATCTCGTGAATCGAGAGCAAGGAATATGGTCGCATGATCGAAACATAAACACGCCTAGGATATGACTTATGAAAATCTACGGGGAACTCCTACGGTTGACCAACTAAAGATTAGGAAACTTAGCGCTAAGACTTTCTAAGGAACTAGACTGTAATGAACTGCGTTCGGCTTGGCCCGAAATCGATGAACCCAAGCGAACGACTAAAGAAATTCTAGAAGTTTAATATGGTCAGAGCTAGGCAAGAACCACTAAGGTAACTCCTAAGACGATTATATCAATTTCTAGCGTGGAGTCTAACTAGCAATCAGGGACCTCTAACTAGCAAGCACAGACGTCTAATTAAGTCTTACTATAGTCCTGATCTAATGGATTTCCCTACTAAGCTGAGACAGATGCTCGGGCAACACGTCTTCTAGCCACCTAAGACGCGAAAAACACTCTTATTAGACTCAGATTTTACGACTTGAATGTTTCGAATAATTAATGAATGTCTTTATTATTATCGTTGTCTCGATATTTCGCAGTTGCAAAAGGACCTGCATGGGCCACCAACAAAACCTGCCACGATCCGCTTCCCATAAATGGAAGGCGAGGCGTAATGAGGTCCGCTCAGACTTGGAGCTGTGAGACTACAAGTCCGATAAGCGTCTAAAAGAAAGAACACTTCCAATAACAGGTCCTTGCAACCACGAATCGAAACAAAAATAATAATAATCTAAAGAAGAAATAAAACTCCACCAATAACATCCAGATTATTCCAAACATTCAGAGACAAGTCGTAAATGAAAGTACAAAAGTCTGAAAAGAGGCCTAAAGCATGGCCGACATAATACATAACATCAACTTAAAAGAGAGGTGTTACGCACCGACAACCTAACAGCCACTAAGCAGAAACAACAACAATAAGAAAGAGCTCTAGGACTGGACGCCGGTGTCCTCGAACTCCACGTCAACAGTGGATTCAGGCTCAGCGTCAGCAAACACCTCGTCCTCAGCAACGGGCTCTGGCTCAGCAACTAACATGCGACACCCAAAAGAGACGAGGCCGCATGTCAGCAAAGTCTACAAGAGACTGTGCAAGGAAACTAAAAGAAAGGGAAAACAGCCTAGCAGTTCTAAAATATGCGATGACATGGCAGTTTAAGGTATGGATGCAACAAGTAAGAAGTGCAACAAGTATGACAAGGCATGGGTAGCAAAGCTACTAAAACATTCACATGGATTTACAAGACAAGTAAGCATGTCGTGCCAGAGTTTACGCCCTTTGGCTGGAGCGGCTGTACGGGCCAACTCCTACGCTCAATTGATCTCTTAACCCTACCCCTCCACGTGTAATCGGGCATTTGCTTTTGACCAACACACGTAGCCCGCTTCTGGTTCACGAGCCAGGAAGTGTACTTGACATAGGATTGTGCCTGCAACGCAGGTGCCTAGCCTCAACAAGGAATTACAAGTAGCGTGTGCTACGAACGTAAACATTCAAGCATGGAATGACATGTTACAATGCATGGCATGACAATGGTACAAATAAAGTGCGTACAGATATAGAAAGTAAACGTGACAGGCAAAATGTATGAATGGCATGGCATAGTGTCGGATCTAGCTTCGTTGTCAAGCTAGATCTTGAAGTTGCGTCTAGGCGACTATCATTTCATCGCCTAGTCTCGTTTACGCTAAAAACGAGGGATGTCCTAAAACATGGCCTAAACACAAGTTGGCAAGTTTCACTTGCCTGAAATACGTGCTGGTATCACAATTCTCAAAGTCCAATCACAGATTCACAACGTCCAGAGCTCCTATGCTCAGTCCAACAATCAGCCAACAGTCCCGTATTATTAAGTTAGATTAGTGAGTTACAAAGCAGTAAAAACACAGTTTTTATCTTGTTAACATGCGGTGTGGATTCCTACGGTTCAGGTATACCTTAACACGACGCGAGAGCTACATTGACGTCAGGTAGCGACGTCAGGGTTTGGATTCTGGTAGCGTGCAAGGTACGGTGACGTCTACAGCTAGCGGCGACGACGGTGACCACTAGGGGAAGTAGCACGTCACAGAGTTGGCTGCGGAAAGTGGATGAATAACAGGGGCAGTGATCAAATGAAACTCGGCCTACTGTTGAGTTGCACGCGGCAACGGCGCAGCCCAAGACTCAACAAGCGGAAAAGGGCTGATATGTGAAGTACGGTAGCTTGGGGAAATGGGGACTATTCTGAGTGGCCGTCGGCAGCCCTAGGAGGTCGGACAGCAGGGCCTAAGGGTGGAGGTGAGGGCGGCCGTGGGGGTGTGACTACGGCTTGAGACTGGAGCAAGGATGTTGCAGCTTGCCCATAGGAGAGGAGATCGGTAGTATGAAAGTGGAGGGGAGGCTGGAGTTGTCGAGGCAAGGGGGTACGCAGTTAGGTGGTGGCGGCCGGCAGTTTCAGAGGCCGCCGGAGGTTGGCAAGTTGAAGAGATGGCAACCATGTGGAGAGTTGGGTGCGGCTGTCCTAGGGAAGAGTGTTGGCCGGAGATGGAGCAAAGGGGGTCGATGCGAGGCTGAGGGTGGTCGGCACGATTGGGAGGCCGGAGATGACATTTCCCAGGGCTGTTGTGTGTGCGCGGCTCATAGAGGAGGAGAATGTGAGATTTTTCGGCGGAGAGAAGGTCGGAGGACCGTCGAAGAGGGAGGGGGTATGGTGGCCGCGAGGCGTGAGGGGGAGAGGTGCTGGCCGTCGGAGTTTGGTGGCTCGGGGGTCAGGTCATCGGAATAGAGGAGAGGGGTTCCGCTCGCGTGCGGAAGAGGAGAAGGGCAGGGGAGGCGGCTGCTATCCTAGGTTTTTTTATAAACATAGCTTTAGGGTTGTAAACTATAAGTTGTATAAGTTAATGGACAGCACGTGATGGAGGTTAGAAAGGCAGTATGAAAAGTAGGCTGTAGCTTAGGTTTTAGGCTTCTTCCCTTTTTTATTAATATATTTATTTATTCCAAGTGATGTGTGTGTTATGTTGTGCTGGGTGCGTGAGTCACCAACTGGGTTCGGCCAAGATACTTACAAATGGCTAGGGTTTAATAAGAAGGAATTTGAAAATAATGAAATCTCAATAATAGTATTAAAAGGGGTCAGAAATACTAATGAGGGGATTTAATTTAATAGATTGGGCAAAATAGTGAAACTGTGTCAAACGGGGCTCTAAAATTATGAGATAAATACTGGAGTGACCGTGCTGACGAGAGAAACGAAACTAAGAAGACCGATCACGAGTTTGGCGATGAGGAACGAAACTAAAAAAATAAAAAGGTTTCACGACAAAATGAAAATCACGACGCCTCATCAAACAAAGTCAAATTGTGGGAGAACGACCTGTGAAATGTCGTTCCAAAATAATTCCACAAATTAATACTCTTCGAGAGGGTCGTAACGACATATCATATCGTGCGTTTCGAATGAAGGACAAGGCTAAGAAAAATACGCGAACTTCAAGGAAAATTCGCGTACAAAGGGTACGGGGTCCAAAGGCGACAGAAATCTCAAGTTGGGCACACGTCGAGGGTTGGTTTGCTAAGGATGCAACCAAGGTGCTACGGCCCTATCGACTCAACGACACGACTCACATACAAAGCAACAAAACCAATCAGGTACCCGAAATTGCTATACGCACAGCCGTATTACGAATAGTGAGTACTAGCCGTTACATAAACATGCTAAAGCTTTTCACTTCGATATCATTTCATTTAGGTGGATTTGATAGAAAAACTAAGAACATCGAGAATCATATGAAATATGAAATCATTTTAGAATCAACATCGTCTAAGGCATATAAAACGATACATAATCATAAATTACACACTTTTCAATTGATCGCTTTCGACTTGGAGTATAAGAGATATAACACATTTCAAGGCAATAAGAATAGAAAAAAGATGGTTTTCATGAATTTCATGCCAATTTTCAATTCATAGACGTCGTTATTTTTTAAGTAATCTCCCTAAGTATCAAAAATTACTAGCTTAGGCTGTCATGCACATATAAGTAGTCACTCTCTCACACGTCATTGGATTCCCTCCTCCAAGCTTATCTATAAGCGTGGTGGCATCAAATATAAAAATACGAATTTTTCCCATATTTTTGTAGCTCCCAATGAATAAGAGGAAAATGAGGAAGAAAGAGGAAAGAAGGGATTGTGTATAAACAATGGAACTCCCTTTTTTCTCTTCTCTCTTTATATCTCTCTCTTTTTCTTTCTTTTTCTTTTTTTCTTTTTCTTTTTTCTTTTTTTCCTTTTTTTCTTTTTTTCGTTTTTCTTTTGTGTGTGTTTTTGAAATATACACAAGAACAATCCCAAATAAGATAGAAAGATATTTATATTTTTTCCTTTGTGATTTTCGGATTCATGGAGCTTATTCTTTTTAGCATGGGGAAGATGCAAATATAGGACTCACGGAAGATTCACCAATGACTATAAGTATAGAAATGATGTTCAAGATATGTAGAGAAAGAAATATATATAACGTTCAGTTCACTCCTTTTATATGTGCATAACAAATTCAGCAGTGTAATGTAATCTACTCAATTTGATAACAAAAAGTAAACTAATCAAATCAAATCAAATGGCAATCAGTCATTCAACCTGGAAGTTCAATACACATTTCATGCAAAAAGAAGTGATAATAGATATGTAAAGCAGTACTCCAAGTATAGGCAATCAATGCGTGAAGCTTTGTGTGGTTTCTACGAAGAGTATACAATAATAATTCCCAGACTCAGTTAACGCTAAAATTTCATTCATAAGCACATAATAAACGATGGAAGTTCTTTTTCTCAAATGCATAGTAATATATCACATATGATATCAGAAATAAAAACGATAGCATGGCAAGAGAATACATGCATAAGAGTAAAGCAAACTTCAAGATATAGTCATCAAAGTGAATTCATCTCTAGCAAGAAAAAAGGTAAAAGAAATAAAGATAGAAATAAAAAACTAACTATACATATGCAAGTCACTCCAAAATAAGAAAACGTGATGCATGACAATAAATAAATGAAAAAGTGAGTGAAAATAAGTGAAAAATAAAGAAAGATGAAAAATAACGATAAAAATGAAGAAAATAAAAATGTGTGTGTGTACACCCACTCACCCAAGCTAAACATCACATTGTCCTCAATGTGCTAAGTGTGGCACAAGGACAGATAAGATAGGGGTGGGTGGGTGTTGATGCATGGATTATGCAAAATAAAAAAAATTAAAGAAAGTAAAATATAGCATGATATATGCAGATGATGAATGCAAGAAGCATGCCAATGATGGATGGTATATGCAAAATGGATACAAAATGTGGACCAGAAATGCATACTCTCCCCCAAACTAATATATATGATAATGCCCTGCAAAAAGTGATCAAAACATATGTGCAAGCAAAATGATGGCAAAATGATGGGGCGAGAGGTGGAGAAAAAATATGGCAGTCATCAAGAGTACGTGCCTAAACTGGTGGTGTAGCGCCATCACCTCCATGCGATGGCGGAGGTGCAGGCTCCTGAGGGGTGGGCCGGGGTGGTATGCCGGAAGCTGCTGCAGGCGCTCTAGAATCTGGTTCAGCGTGAGCTGAATACCAGGGATCATGGCAATGCGGGCCTGTTAGGAGCTAACGGCGGCGACGAGAGCCCTAAAATCCACTCTGAGTCCAATTACTGCCCCCTCGACAGCACGGAGCTGATGGACAGGGGCGTCAGGAGCGGGAGCAGAGGGTCGTACATGTGGAGTACGGGGCTGTCGCACACGACCATCGTAGACGAGTGGCGCCATTATCGGATGGTGTGCGGGGTGGTGCTCACAACAAGACACTCAGCCTCCGTGGGAGGCTGAGACGCAGGTATGCTCTCAGAAGTGTGAGTAGCGACATAGGAGGATGAGGCAACGACAGAGGGCAAGACAGGTGATCGCTCTTTATTTTACACATTGTTTGCATGTTTGCATGTCATTTCGATCGCCCATATTGCGTTTTTCACGATTATTCGACGATATCACGTTGCTTTTCACTATTTCTTGTTTTTGTCAGATTTCAGGAAATATGGAGCGATTTGGAGCATAAATGAGATCAAGGGACTTTCGCGCACGCTGGAGCACCACCTGTGACCCTATCGAGGAGCTAGCAGCGCTAGATGATGAGCGGAAGAAGAAGAAGATTGATAGAATCGACGTGGAGGCGAGGAGGAGAAGATAGGACTCCAGAAACAGCTCACTTGGCCGAGCAGATAGCTCACTCGGTCGAGTGAAGGAACGTACTTGGCCGAGTACAACGGATACATGAACGCTTGGAGTCAAAGTCCACTCAGGCGAGTGAAAGATCTCACTCGGCCGAGTGAAGAAGTCCACTCGCCCGAGTAAGACAGGGTTTTCCTCCTGAGATCTCAGCCGACTCTCTGAAGTTTGAGGAGATCAGCAGAAGACTCACTCGACCGAGTGAGAAAGCCCACTCGGCCAAGTGGCGTAGAGCAACAGACCCCCAAAACCCCAATCTCTTTGTTTTTCTTTGGGTCCGTCACTCGGCCGAGTGACATGTTCTACTCGGCCGAGTGGCACAGTCTTCCTGTATCGTGAATTAGGGTTCTGGGCTGCGCCAGGGGCAAATCTATCAGGATTTTTTGGCCGACTTTGGCTTGTATTTAAGCTAGTTTTCTTCCTAGTTTTAATGGACCTGAAATTAGTTTTAGAGCATTATTATAATCGAAATTCTCAGCTGGAGATTGAAGATTGGAAATTTGGTTTGTTCTTTCTATCAAACTTTCTTGTTTTTGTGAATTGTTTTCTCTCAACCATGAATTGCTATAAGTTTTTATTCATTTATTCTGTGCTTGCCATGATTAATTGCGAGTAGTTCCGCTGTTCTAGGGCATTGGGATGAACCCTATGGATCTGATTTTAGATTGTGATGAATGAATTAATATGTTGCTAGGATGGATAGATGGTTGGGTTATAATTGATTTACTATGAGTAACTAGGAATTTCCATCGATTGGGATTTGCAAGAGATTGGATTTCGATCGATAGGAAGGCCTAGATATTCGATTTAGGTTTATACTCGAGATTCTCTAGACTTGGTTTGCAAGAGATTGGACCAAAGCTAGGATTTTTATTATAAATCTATACTCATATTCGCTTGCAAGAGATTAGGCGAATACGAACCATCATAACCTAGGTTGTAACTCGAGTTTGCACGAGAGTGAGCTCGAGTAGCGATTGGACGATGATGTCGATCCTAATGCTAGTGGCTTAGGTTAGGGTTTGCACGAGAGTGAGCCTTAATCTAGGTCGCTATAGACCGGCAATAGCGCGAGAGCGTGAGCTTGGTTTTCTATTCAGTTATGACTAGTTCACCTCAATTCAATCCTTGCAACAATGAGTTTTACGATTCACATAGATGAATGATGATCTGTAGTGGGGATTCCCTGGCCCTAGATGCTTTTATTATATAGAATTCAAATTGTTAATTGAACGACTGTGACTATATTCTCGAAACCATTTCCATTCTATCACCGATAGCTAGGTGATTAAAACAGAGTACCGTCATTTATCCACCCTGTGTTCGATACCCGCTCACCACTACACCATGCGCTTGCGATAAGACTATAATCATTTTCTAGGTGTATATAAGGGCACGATCAAGTTTTTGGCGCCGATATCGGGAGGCAACGGTATTTTATTTTTTTTACTTAGCTATTTCTTTATATTTTTATTATCTTCACTCTTTTATTCCTCTATTGTGCTAACAATTCTATTTAGACTCTCTTTTTCTGTGCATGTACACGAGATCGAAGGTGCCCCAAGAAGACATATTATTCGACCCTGAGATCGAGATACATCAAGGAGGCTTAGAGCTGAGAGGAGATCTGCTATAGAGGAAAATCAAATAGCTGCACCAGAAACACCAGAGGAGCTATCGCAGCGTATGGCTAGGCTTGTCTCCATCAGAGATAAGCTACGGCCTAAGACCACGTCTACCACCTCTTCTATAGTCATGCCGGAGTTGGCGGCCGACAAGAACTTCGAGCTGAAGACATGACTTGTAGTGTTGATGCAACACGACCCATTCCATGTGAACTCACAAGAAAACCTACACTATCATCTTCCATTGTTCTTTGCTAAATCGCCATTTTTCAGATGCCTGGCGTGCCGGTCGATGCAATTCGACTGCGCCTTTTCCCATTTACTCTTCGAGACAAGGCATTGTATTGGTTGAGGATGCAAGCCGAGGAGATCTTCACCAATTGGGATGAGCTGGCGAGCGCATTTGTCAATAAGTTCTATCCGCCATCCAAGACTATTAAAATACGAAGCGCCCTGATGTCCTTCAAGCAAGGTCCTCAAGAAACTTTACATGAGGCGTGGGAGCGTTTCAAGGATCTCCAACACCAATGCCCCTACCATAGCATTGAGCCATGGGAGCTTGTGCATAGCTTCTATAACGGATTGCAACCGAGCACAAAGCAAATAATTGATGCAACTGCCAATGGAGCTATCTTGTCAAAGACACCGGATGACTCTACGGCCTTACTTGAGGAGATGGCCTCAAATAATCAACAGTAGGCCAATGAAAGGGGACATTCTTCGTCATCCTTGAAGCGAGCAAGTATCTATGAAGCGAAGGCAATGGCAGAGCTCTCTACAAAATTTGATTCTCTTCACAAAGTCGTAGAGAGATTGGAAAAGTTGCTTAGCAAACCACATGGAGCTTCCACCGTGTCAACACCGGGAGAAAGCATGAGCGACTAGAAAGATCAAGCCCATGTTATGTTTGTTGGAGGGGAGCAAGGAGATGGAGCTATGGAGCAAGCTCAATATGTTGCAGGTAGTACCAGTTATTGGGTGAACCCGACCACAAGGGGTCACCCCGGATTTTCATACGCCAACAATGATGGAGCCTTGAATCCACCGCTGCAACAATCACACGCCCAGTCTCTACAACAACCACAGTATCAACAAAGGGCACCCCAACAACAAAACTACCCACCGAGGCAACAAACGGGGCCCTATAGACCCCAGGGATACAATCAAGGATGGAGGGCACCCAATCCACCATAAGCACCGCCAAGGTCGGACCATGAAGCAAGGTGTCACGCCCTGCTTCCCAAAAATGTGGAGGCGAGACGTGAGAAGGCCTGCTCAGACGTGGAGCTGTGAAGCTGCAGTCTGATAAGCGTATAAAATTTAATTGGCAGGTCCTTGCAACGCAATACGAAACAACGATAATAATAATGAAATGAGACAATAAGCAATTTATTGAATCTCAGAATATCCATAAAATAAATTACAATATCACAGAAAATCCACCCGGCTCAAAAGGAAAAGCTAAGGCCCAAACATGGCCAACCAAGTACAACATACAAGTAAGGGTGCCACGCACCGACAACTAACAACAAACCTAAACAAAGGAAGAGAACACAAGCGGCCTCTAAGACTGGTCACCAATGACCACAAACTCCTCCTCGGCAACCATTGGCTCAGCGCCAGCAAACACCACGTCCTCTGCAACGGCCTCTAGCTCAGGATCAAACATGTGTCACCCAAAAGAGTAAAGCGGCACATGTCAGCAAGTCTAAAAAGACTTGAGCAAGGAAACGAAAGTGAAGGCAAACTAGCAACCTAGCAGTTCTAGTATGATGCATAACATGGCAAGTATGGTATGGAAGTGACAAGTGAAGGGAAGTACAAGTAGCAAGTAGCAAGTATGGCATGGATAACAAGTTTTACAAGTAAAAACACGGACAAGTACAAGTCAAGTAGTTCACGTCAAGTAAACACGTCAAGTAAACAAGTCAAGTAAACAAGTTAAGTAAACAAGTCAAGTAAATAAGTTGTGCACAGAGATTTCGTCTGCTGGCTAGAGTGGCTGATCGGGCCAACTCGTAAGCTCAGGTGACCGCTTATCCCTACCCCTCCACGTGTATAGAGCCAGGGCATTACCCCCGAACACAGAATGCTCGCTTCTAGATCACGATCCAGGAAGTGTTTTTAACACGTATGGTGTAGGGTTATGCCTGCAACGCAGGTGCCTAGCCGAAAACAAGTAGATCGGGCATTGGATATCAACCAACACACGTGGCCCTCTTCTGGAACACGAGCCAGGAAACACAAGTAGTGTAGCATGTGCTACGAATGCGACATTCAACATGGATAGCATGGATGACAATTAATTTGCGTACCGTTAATTAAAATTAAACATGACATGGTAGTACTTATGCAACATGATAAATGACGGATCTAGCTTCGTTGTCAAGCTAGATCCTGAAATTGCACCTAGGCGAGTATCATTCGTCGCCTAATCTCTCTTACGCCTACAACAAGCAAATGGCCTAACACATGGCTCAAAACCCTAAGTGGCAAGTTTCACTTGCCTAGCACCAAGGATGACGATCAACGAGACACGTCACAAAATGTTAGCTACGGGGATGAGATCGCTGCCATGGCAAAACAACATCAGCACAAAATCTCTAATATCCATATTATTAGGATTTCAATAAAATCACAATGAAGGTTATAAGAATATTAAAGGATCGAAACCTACCGTATAGAAGTAGAAGATCGATGCCGAGCAAGCACGGCGACGGAAGAACGATCCGGGGAACCACAGTTCAGATCTGGAATGGATGGAGAAATCTGGAGAAAATTAGGTTTGGGGGTTTTTGGGGGTTTGCCGACGGCAAGGGGAGAGGTGGCCGAAGCTAATGAGGGCGAGAGGGGCTCTTTGAGGAAGGAGGAAGGGCAGAGGAAGGTTGGGGAAGATCAGAGGTCTAGGGGAAGGGAAATGGCCAAGGGAAATGAAAGAGAGAAAGAGAAACGATCGGGAGTATTTATAGGAAAATGCGGCGACTAGGGAAAAACCTAGGGTTTCTGGGTGATTTAGTCGGTCAACGAAGGGTGGCTGACCGACTAGTTTGGGAACTAGTCGGTCGGTCGTTCAACTGTGACCGACTAACATCAAACAGCGAAAGAAGGAAGTAATTTGGGAAGTGAATTAGTCGGTCTGTGAAGGCCCGTCGACCGACTAGTTTGAGACCTAGTCGGTCAGTGAGTGTTCATGAACCGACTAACGATAAACAGTAACTTAGGTAAAATTCATCAAAGGAACTAGTCGGTCTGAGAGCAAGTTCTGACCGACTAGTTTCACATCTAGTCGGTCGGTGGTTGTTCTTAGACCGACTAAGAGTAAACCGTAACTCCTGAATAATTGATTCAATGAACTAGTCGGTTTGAGAAGAGTTCCTGACCGACTAGATCTCAATCTAGTCGGTTGGTACCCCTTCTTGAACCAACTAAGGTGCACGAAAAGTGCCGAAATGAAGCGCGAAGCTTCGGGAAGATCTCTATAGCTTCTAAGATCACTCTAACTCTAAAATATGAGCGATTTGAAGTTCGTCATGAGTGACTTACTCCAAGATCAACGATTCTAAGGAAGAAGCTTGAAAATCACAACGAATGGAACGAAAACGAAAGCTACGGAGACGGAAACCACACATAAGGAGAAAATCCACCAAAACATAAATATAATATATATAATCCAAATACATGAAAAACCAGTCGTTACATCCTACCCGCCTTAGAATAAAGTCCGTCCTCGGACTTTCTAACATATCTAGTCGCTCTGGTAACTACCCTCAATCAATATCACATTAACATTTCAACTCGATATATTCATTACAAGTGCTTATATATGCACTAGGTAGTCAAACATTAACACTACCAACATGTATACATATATATATTCACGCACATCATACACTTATTCCTATCATAGTCAGTCAAAAGCATACACGTATTTCCATCATATACACATATACACATACATCCCTTATATAGCTATTACTTACCTAGCACCAAACATTAGTCCATATACTCACAACCAATTAAATAGTTCACACTAGTAAATACCATCGAAATACTCTACATTTAGGTATCTACCTAAGAACAAGGCAATAAGAATACACTACTCCCTATATCTCCTAGTATACATCCAATACCAAACATGTCAACACACGTAATCACACTACACCATTCTAAACTCAAGTTATTATATTTAATATACTTCCACCATCATTATAATTTCAAAATTTATAGTCATTCAAACGCACACAGATACTTCACCATATATTTACTTCAAATATAGTCCTATAACTATATTCACGACTCGCCACACATGCCATGGTCATCAATACTTATAACTAAGCACATACTTATCCGTGCATGGTGCACACCCACACACGCTAACATTTCATTCATATTTACCAATCATACAATTATGAACTCAGTACATCAACACACTTAGTTTTAGCTATCACATATATATATTCACGCACGCAAGCCCCCTAATAAATAACTATACCACAAGACCAACACCTATAACTATATACTGGTTAGTGACCCACAATCATGTGCGTAACACAACTGGACACTAACAATCCAAACATTATACATACATTATCCAACACCTCACACCAATCACAGACAAATACACCAATGTACATAGAGTATACCCACTCAAGCTTGAGTGAGACTCAAAATCATAGCAGAATATTCTATATACATAACACAACATCCATACATATACCAATACTATTCTAATGCATACACATTTACCAACATAACCATATACATATCATATTGTCAAACACCCTCAATATTTAATCAGGTAATATCACATATTTCAATCACTTCATATACCATAATAATATTACAAACATCAGCACACTTATAATTTCAATACTCTCCCTAATAAATGCTGTCATCGTATAGTCACATACATGTATCATATATTCATACCATATCCATCCATCTATAATTGGTACATCAATACATTTACTTCATCCATTAGTTAAGATGTGCAGTAGTCGGGTATACCTCATGGTATACACGCATACGACATCTCATAAAAACAAGTAATACCAATCAAACAATTATAATACTGCTATCATATGTATATCACACTTATACTCAAGCAGCTAATTCATAACTACCGACACACAACATACCAATACCAACACACATACAACTTCATATGCACCATGAAATTTAATACACTACGACGACACATCAAATTACACTAATGGGGCCCACCAAACTATATTAAGGTTGACATGGGCGACGACAAGCTCTATTGGCTAGACAAAAGGAAAGAAACTGAAATAAAAAGCGTAACGAATAGAAGGATCGAAAAGCATGAGAACGGTCGTGTAATGATGTAATGATGCTCCATTAGGATACATGGAAAATAGTGTGTAAAAGATATAAGTTAAAACGGAGAGTACGAAACCGGTCGATAAAATGAGTCGTTCGAAATAAGTTTGAGTCGTATATACAAAATAAGAAGAATGGTTTATTTAGCTTATATAAAGCTATCACGAGTAAAAGCAAATCATTTACACGAACATTAAGGACATATGTTAGAAAATAATTATGCGGCAGTAGTTTAAAAATTTTGGAAAAGTTTCAAGATTCAAAGAATGAAATCAGATCAAATATAGTGTAGAGGGTTTATGCTCTTGCCAAATGTTTTTCCAATTCTTGATACTGAAGAGAAATTCCAATAAACCGTATTGAAAGTACTTTTAGAGAATCCGGATTCGCCAGCAGAAATTGATTTATACAAGGGTCTTAACGCACGAGCACAACGAACATAGTACTGATATATAAAAATAATTGTAGTTCTATTTTAGAAATCATTTTTAGAAATATGTATGATGAATGGAAAGATAATAACATCTTAGTAGTATGGAAGTAAGTGGGAGGATACATTTAGAATTATTAAATTGGTAATAAAGCTTTAAAACCGAATTATGGAGATCGAAATCAGGAAATGGTTTCGAAAAGTAATTTTACGAAAATCTGAATAGGGAAAACGTTGAGCATAAAATCGACTTGCTGAAAGCTGAAGTCCCATATGACTTGAAAGGTATATAAGAAGTAAGCACGATGCGGTATTCGAATAAGTTTTAATGGCATAAGTAAGAAAAGAAAATTATAATTCGGGTTACGAAAAACAGAAGTACGGTTCAGAATAAAATTGGTATATGAAAAGTGACAAGACATTTATATCGATACGAAAGTATAGGCTGGAAAATATTATAAACTAATAATCAAAAATCTCGACAAAAGTTTCAATATTTAGAAAAGAACAAATAAATTTAAGTCGGCGAAAGAGTATGAAATCTAATATATATATTAAAAAATTTCGAACAAATTTAAACTTAACGAAAGAGGAACATCGAAAATACTTTTAGGGGAAGCTAGGATTTGCCACAAGAACGGGTTGGTATAAAGACTTGAAGTACGTGTACGACAAACTGATAATCAGTATATATTCATAAATTAATTGGAGTTCTATTTATCTTGAAAGAAGTATTTTAAAGTACGTATGGTAAATAGCTAAAATAAATTTCGCGATTTAGAAAAGGTGGTATATCGATTTATAGAAATAGTACTAAAGTTTAAAATCAAGTGCGGACGATATATGTTAGAAAAATAGTCACAAGATAGTAATTTAAAATTACGACCAAATAGTCTTCAAAATCTGAGAATGACTCTTAGCTCAACGGAAGTAATGGAAATATACTAAAAAAAGGTTTAAAACAAAATTTAAATCGAGTGGAAACTTTTAATAAGGAAAAATTTGAAAACGACTTTGGAAGAATCAAGATTCGCAACGGAAAAGATTTGAAAGGTCAACGATAATAGTAAGGAGGGGGTCATGTGAATCGAGGGCAATGAATGTGGTTTGCGTGATGAATGCACCTAAATTACGATTCAAGAAAACTACGATGAAAACCTACGGTCAGTAACACCGAAGTGTAGTGACCAGGAAAATATTGAATCAGAGAGTCCTAATCATCGGTTGACTAAAGGTCAAGGGAAATTTAACACTAAGGCTTCCTAATGGCTAGAGTATATTAGAGGCCTCAGGGAAGGTTCTAAGAGAATCGAGATCATGTTCTGTTAGGCCCGAAATCGATGAACCCAAGCGAACGACTAAAGAAATCCTAGGAATCTATCATGGTCAGAGCTAGACAGGAACCACTAAGGTAACTCTTAAGACTATCATATCAGTCACTAGCATGGAGTCTAACAAACAATCAGGGACCTCTAACTAGCAAGCACAAACATCTAACTAAGTCTTACTATAGTCCTGATCTAATGGATTTCCTACCAAGCTGGGACAGGTGCTCTAACACGTCTACCAGCCACCTAAGACATAGGAACGCTAAAAACCTAGATCCGGGCTTATAATTTGGATGTTCTAATTTATTTAATGGACATTCTATAATAATTATTGTTGTTCCGATAGTTCGCATTTGCAAATAGACCTGCATGGGCCACCAATAAAACCTGTCACGCCCCGCTTCCCAAAAATATGGAGGCGAGACGTGAGTAGGCCCGTTCAGACGTGGAGCTGTGAAGCTGCAGTCTGATAAGCGTTTAAAATTCAATTGGCAGGTCCTTGCAACGCAATACGAAACAACGATAATAATAATGAAATGAGACAATAAGCAATTTATTGAATCTCAGAATATACATAAAATAAATTACAATATCACAGAAAAGCCATCCGGCTCAAAAGGAAAAGCTAAGGCCCAAACATGGCCAACCAAGTACAACATACAAGTAAGGGTGCCACACACCGACAACTAACAGCAAACCTAAACAAAGGAAGAGAACACAAGCGGCCTCTAAGACTGGTCACCAATGACCACAAACTCCTCCACGGCAACCATTGGCGCAGCGCCAGCAAACACCACGTCCTCTGCAACGGCCTCTAGCTCATGATCTAACATGTGTCACCCAAAAGAGTAAAGGTGTACATGTCAGAAAGTCTAAAAAGACTTGAGCAAGGAAACGAAAGTGAAGGCAAACTAGCAACCTAGCAGTTCTAGTATGATGCATAACATGGCAAGTATGGTATGGAAGTGACAAGTGAAGGGAAGTACAAGTAGCAAGTATGGCATGGATAACAAGTTTTACAAGTAAAACCACGGACAAGTACAAGTCAAGTAGTTCACGTCAAGTAAACATGTCAAGTAAACAAGTCAAGTAAACAAGTTAAGTAAACAAGTCAAGTAAACAAGTTATGCACAGAGATTTCGTCTGCTGGCTAGAGTGGCTGATCGGGCCAACTCGTAAGCTCAGGTGACCGCTTATCCCTACCCCTCCACGTGTATCGAGCCAGGGCATTACCCCCGAACACGGAATGCTCGCTTTTGGATCACGAGCCAGGAAGTGTTTTTAACACGTATGGCGTAGGGTTATGCCTGCAATGCTGGTGCCTAGCCGGAAACAAGTAGATCGGGCATTGGCTATCAACCAACACACATGGCCCGCTTCTGGAACACGAGCCAGGAAACACAAGTATTGTAGCGTGTGCTACGAATGCGGCATTCAACATGGATAGCATGGATGACAATTAATTTGCGTACCGTTAATTAAAATTAAACATGACATGGTAGTACTTATGCAACATGATAAATGACGGATCTAGCTTCGTTGTCAAGCTAGATCCTGAAATTGCGCCTAGGCGAGTATCATTTCGTCGCCTAGTCTCTCTTACGCCTACAACAAGCAAATGGCCTAACACATGGCCCAAAACCCTAAGTGGCAAGTTTCACTTGCCTAGCACCGAGGATGACGATCAACGAGGCACGTCACAAAATGTTAGCTACGGGGATGAGATCGCTTCCATGGCAAAACAACATCAGCACAAAATCCCTAATATCCATATTATTAGGGTTTCAATAAAATCACAATGAAGGTTATAAGAATATTAAAGGATCGAACCATACCGTATAGAAGTAGAAGATCGATGCCGAGCAAGCACGACGACGGAAGAACGATCCGGGGAACCACGGTTCAGATCTGGAATGGATGGAGAAATTTGGAGAAAATGAGGTTTGGTGGTTTTTGGGGGTTTGCCGACGGCAAGGGGAGGGGTGGCCGAAGCTAATGAGGGCGAGAGGGGCTCTTTGAGGAAGGAGGAAGGGCTAGAGGAAGGTTGGTGAAGATCAGAGGTCTAGGGGAAGGGAAATGGCCAAGGGAAATGAAAGAGAGAAAGAGAAACGATCGGGAGTATTTATAGGAAAACACGGCGGCTAGGGCAAAACCTAGGGTTTCTGGGTGATTTAGTCGGTCAACGAAGGGTGGCTGACCGACTAGTTGGGGAACTAGTCGGTCGGTCGTTCAACTGTGACCGACTAACATCAAACAGCGAAAGAAGGAAGAAATCTGGGAAGTGAATTAGTCGGTCTGTGAAGGCCCGTCGACCGACTAGTTTGAGACCTAGTCGATCGGTGAGTGTTCATGAACCGACTAACGATAAAGAGTAACTTAGGTAAAATTCATCAAAGGAACTAGTCGGTCTGAGAGCAAGTTCTGACCGACTAGTTTCACATCTAGTCGGTCGGTGGTTGTTCTTAGACCGACTAAGAGTAAACAATAACTCATGAATAATTGATTCAATGAACTAGTCGGTTTAAGAAGAGTTCCTGACCGACTAGATCTCAATCTAGTCGGTTGGTACCCCTTCTTGAACCCACTAAGGTGCACGAAAAGTGTCGAAATGAAGCGCGAAGTTTCGGGAAGATCTCTATAGCTTCTAAGATCACTCTAACTCTAAAATATGAGCGATTTGAAGTTCGTCATGAGTGACTTACTCCAAGATCAACGATTCTAAGGAAGAAACTAGAAAATCACAACGAAACGAACGAAAACGAAAGCTACGGAGACGGAAACCACACATAAGGAGAAAATCCACCAAAACATAAATATAATATATATATAATCCAAATACATGAAAAACCAGTCGTTACACAAGGGTTGAAGAGTTCATGGCCGAACAAAAGAAGTTCGATGCAAAATTGTAACGACTGGTTTTCTTGTATAGATTATATATATATATATATATATATATATATATGGATGCCTTCTCTTTGGTTGTGATTTCCTTTCTTCGTCTCCGTAGTTTTCGTTTTCGTTCATTTCGTCATGTTTTCCTAGCTTCTTCAGTTGATCGTCGATTTCGGAGTAAGTCATTCGTGACGGGCTTCATATCGCTCATATGTTAGAGGTAGGTTGATCTTAGAAGCCGTAGGAATCTTTTCCAAAGCTTCGTGCTTTAATTCGGCACTTTCTGTGCACATTAGTTGGTTCAAGAAGGGGAACCAACCGACAAGATTGCAATCTAGTCGGTCGGTAACTCTACTCAAACCGACTAGTTCCTTGGATTAATTTTACTTAAGTTACTGTTTCTGTTTAGTCGGTCTAAGTTCATCTTTCGACCGACTAGTTGTTGAACTAGTCGGTTAAGTTTTGTACTCAGACCGACTAATTCTGAGTTCTTCTGTACAGTCGAGTTACTGTTTATCGTTAGTCGGTCTAAGAACGTTTGTCAACCGACTAGATGAGAAACTAGTCGGTCAGTAGTTGTTCTTTGACCGACTAAATCTAAATCCTATTTTTCATCAGGAGTTACTGTTTCCACTTAGTCGGTCTGCGTTGGTCAACCGACCGACTAGTTCCCAAACTAGTCGGTCAGTGGTTGCTCTTTGACCGACTAATCAGTGTCGAAACCCTAATTCCTAGGCCGCCACCAGCCTTTTTCTATTTAAACCCCACTTCGTTTCTTCTCTTTCTTTCTCTTCTCCTGGCCTCTTTCCTTCCCCCTTGACCTCTGATCTTCCCCAACCTTCCTCTAGCTCTTCCCCTTCATCAAGAGCCCATCTCCCGTCCATCTTGGCCAGCCACCATGATCTAGGCTACCGGTTCACACTATAAATACTCCGATCACTTCTTCTTCCTTCTTTCTTTTCTCTAAACCTAGTTCTTCCCCATTGTTATCCCTTCAATTCCAAACCCATCTCCATCACCCCAAGCTCCATCTCACCTCCATTGGCCAGGCTTCAATCTCCTCTTCAAAACCCCCTTTAATCCATTTTTCTCCAGATTTTCCCCGTCATTTCAGATCTGAGCCGTGGTTCCCTGATAGTTCATCCGTTGCCGTGGTTGCTCGGCGTCGATCTTCCGCTTCTATACGGTAGTGTCCGATCCTTTAATGTTTTCATAACCCACATTGATATTGTGAAACCCTAATAAAAATGGTTATTAGACATCATAGGATTCAATTAAGAAACTGGTTCTAGATATCTTTTCTAATGTTGTTTCTCTATAGCAGTGGTCCATTCACCGTAGATAACATTTGTGTGACGTGCTTGTCGACCGTCCTCGTCGGTATCAGGCAAGTGAAACTTGCATCTCTTGATTTGGGCCATGTCTTAGGCCATTGCCTTGCTTTAGCGTAAAAGAGACTAGACGGTGAAAGGATAGCCGTCTGGCGCCATTGAACTAGCTTGACAACGAAGCTTGGTCTGTCACCTTCATCATGCTTGTATGTCACGTTTAATTTCACTTAACGGTACGCGTATTAACTGTTCATGTCATCCATGCATCTTTAACTGCCATGTTTAATTTAAATTAACGGTACGCGAATATCTGTTCATGTCATTGCATTTTTCCTGTCATGTTTAAATTCAATTAACGGTACGCGGATATCTGCTCATGTCATTGCATGCTTGAACACTCATCGTGATTGCGTAGCATCGCTACAATACTAGTGTTTCCTGGCTCGTGTTCCAGAAGCGGGCTACGTGAGTTGGTTGATAGCCAATGCCCGGTCTACTTGTTTCCGGCTAGGCACCTGCGTTGCAGGCATAACCCTATGCCATACGTGTTAAATACAAATCTGGCTCGTGGTCCAGAAAACGAGCTCAACACAGCCTGCGGGCAATAGGGCACTCACCTGTGTGTGAGTGATCCCTTGTACTTGAACACAGCCTGCGGGCAATTGGGCGCTCACATGTGTGTGTGTGATCCCTTTTACTTGTTACTTGACAATACATGTCACACCTACCACTTGTTACTTGCTAATTGTACTTTACTTGTTACTTCCATACGATACTTGCCATGCCATGCACCATACTATAACTTCTAGGTTGTTAGTTTACCTTTCTTTCAGTTTCCTTGCACAAGTCTTTCGACTTGCTGACATGTGCCCCTTTTCTCTTTTGGGTGACACATGTTAGATCCCGAGCCTGAGTTTGTCGCTGAGGACGTAGTGTTTCTGGCGCTGAGCCAGTGGTTGCTGAGGAGGAGTTTGTGGTCATTGGTGATCAGTCTTAGAGGTTGCTTGTGTTCTCTTCCTTGTTTAGGTTTGCTGTTAGTTGTTGGTGCATGGCACCCTTGCTTGTATGTTGTACCTTGTTGGCCATGTTTGGGCCTTAGCTTTTCCTTTAGAGCCTGGTGGCTTTTCTGTGATATTGTAATTTATTTTATGGATATTCTGAGATTGAATAAATTGCTTATTGTCTCACTTCATTATTCTTATCGTTGTTTCGTATTGCGTTGCAAGGACCTGCCAATTCATTGTTGATTGACGCTTATCGGGCTTGGAGCTTTGCAGCTTCAAGTCTGAGCGGACCTTCTCACGTCTCGCCTCCTCATTTTTGGGAAGCGTGTCATGACAGGTTTTATTGGTGGCCCATACAGGTCCATTTGCAAATGCAAGCTATCGGAACAACGATAATAATTATAGAATGTCCATTAAATAAATTAGAACATCCAAATTATAAGCCCGGAGTCTAGGGTTTTAGCGTTCATATGTCTTAGGTGGCTAGTAGACGTGTTAGAGCACCTGTCCCAGCTTGGTAGGAAATCCATTAGATCAGGACTATAGTAAGACTTAGTTAGAAGTTTATGCTTGCTAGTTAGAGGTCCTTGATTGTTGTTAGACTCCATGCTAGTGATTGATATGATAGTCTTAAGAGTTACCTTAGTGGTTCCTGTCTAGCTCTGACCATGATAGATTCCTAGGATTTCTTTAGCCGTTCGCTTGGGTTCATCGATTTCGGGCCCAACATAACATGATCTCGATTCTCTTAGAACCTTCCCTGAGGCCTCTAATATACTCTAGCCATTAAGAAGCTTAGTGTTAAGTTTTCTTGACCTTTAGTCAACCGATGATTAGGACTCTCTGGTTCAATCTTTTCCTGGTCACTACACTTCTGTGTTGCTGACCGTAGGTTTTCGTCGTAGTTTTCTTGAATCATGATTTAGGTGCATGCCTCACACGACCACATTCATTGCCCTCGATTCACATGAACCCCTCCTTACTATTATCGTTGACCTTTCAAATCTTTCCCGTTGCAAATCTTGATTCTTACAAGGTCGTTTTCAAATTTTTCCTTATTAAAAGTTTCCACTCGATTTAAATTTTGTTTTAAACCTTCTTTCAGTATATTTTCATTACTTCCGTTTGAGCTAAAAGTCATTCTTAGGTTTTGAAGACTAATTGGTCGTAATTTTAAATTACTATCTTGTAACTATTTTCCTAACATATATTGTCCGCACTTGATTTTAAACTTTAGTACTATTTCGATAATTCAATATACCACCTTTT
The DNA here is from genome assembly GCA_030789695.1 of Scilla litardierei. Lineage (NCBI taxonomy): Eukaryota > Viridiplantae > Streptophyta > Magnoliopsida > Asparagales > Asparagaceae > Scilla > Scilla litardierei. Next base: position 165,400,412 of record CM061133.1, read on the forward strand.
CTAAATTGCGAAATTCATTTTAGCTATTTACCATATGTACTTTAAAATACTTCTTTCAAGATAAATAGAACTCCAATTAATTTAGGAATATATACTGATTATAAGTTGTCGTACCCGTACTTCAAGTCTTTATACCAACCAGTTCTTGTGGCTAATCCTTGTTTCCCCTATAAGTATTTTCGATGTTCCTCTTTCGCTAAGTTTAAATTTGTTCGAAAACTTTTAATATATATTAGATTTCATACTCTTTCGTCGGCTCAAATTTATTTGTTCTTTTCTAAACATTGAAACTTATGTCGAGATTTTTGATTATTAGTTTATAATATTTTCCAGCCTATATTTTCATATCGATATAAATGTCTTGCCCCTTTTCATATACCAATTTTATTCTGAACCGTACTTCTGTTTTTTTTCCTAACCTGAATTATAATTTTCTTTTCTTACTTATGCCATTAAAACTTATTCGAATACCGCATCGTGCTTACTTCTTATATACCTTTCAAGTCACATGGGACTTCAGCTTTCAGCAAGTCGATTTTATGCTCAACGTTTTCCCTAGTTCAGATTTTCGTAAAATTACTTTTCGAAACCATTTCCTGAGTTAGACCTCCATAATTCGGTTTTAAAGCTTTATTACCAATTTAATAATTCTATATATATCCTCCTACTTACTTCCATACTACTAAGATGTTACTACCTTTCCATTCATCATACATATTTCTAAAAAAATGATTTCTAGAATGGAACTACAATTATTTTTATATATCAGTACTATATTCGTTGTGCTCGTGTGTTAAGACCCTTGTATAAATCAGTTTCTGCTGGCGAACCCGGATTCTCTAAAAAGTACTTTCAATACGGTTTATTGGAATTTCTCTTCAGTTTTAAGACTTGGAAAAAAAACATTTGGCATGAGCATAAACCCTCTACATTATATTTGATCTGATTTCATTCCTTGAATCTCGAAACTTTTTCCCAAAAATTTTAAACTACTGCCGCATAACATTTTCTAACATACACCCTATATATTCGTGTAAATGATTTACTTTTACTCGTGATAGCTTTATATAAGCTAAATAAACCATTTCCTCTTATTATATATATTCGACTCAAACTTATTTCGAGCAACTCATTTTATCGACCGGTTTCGTACTCTTCATTTTAACTTATATCTTTTACACACTGTTTTCCATGTATCCTAATGGAGCATCATTACATCATTACACGACCGTTCTCATGCTTTTCGATCCTTCTATTCGTTACGCTTTTGATTTCAGATTCTTTCCTTTTGTCTAGCCAATAGAGCTTGTCGTCGCCCGTGCCAACCTTAATATAGTTTGGTGGGTCCCATTAGTGTAATTTGATGTGTCGTCATAGTATATGAAATTCCATGATGCATATGAAGTTGTTTGTGGTTGGTATTGGTATGTTGTGTGTAGGTAGTTATGTATTAGCTGCATGAGTATAAGTGTGATAAACATATGATAGTAGGATTATAATTGGTTGATTGGTATTACTTGTTTTTATGAGATGTCGTATGCTTGTATACCATGAGGTATACCCGACTACAGCATATCTTAACTAATGAATGAAGTAAGTGTATTGATGTGCCAATTATAGATGGATGGATATGGTATGAATATATGATACATGTATGTGACCACACGATGACAACATTTATTAGGGAGAGTATTGTAATTATAAGTGTGCTGATGTTTGTAACAATATCATGGTATATGAAGTGATTGAAATATGTGATATTACCTGCTTAGATATTAAGGGTGTTTGACATTTTGATATGTATATGGTTATGTTGGTAGACGTGTATGCATTAGATAGTATTGGTATATGTATGGATGCTGTGTTATGTATATGGAGTTATTCTGCTATGATTTTGAGTCTCACTCAAGCTTGAGTGGGTATACTCTATGTACGTTGGTGTATTTGTATGTGGTTGGTGTATAGTGATGGATGATGTATGTATAATGTTTGGATTGTTTATGTCCGGTTATGTTATGCATATGATTGTGGGTCACTAAACCAGTATATAGTTATAGGTGTTGGTCTTGTGGTATAGTTATTTATTAGGAGGCTTGCGTGCGTGTATATATATATATGTACTAGCTAAACTAAGCGTGTCGATGTACTGAGTTTATAATCGTATGATTGGTAAATATGAATGAAATGTTAGCGTGTGTGGGTGTGCACCATGCACGGGTAAGTATGTGCTTAGTTATAAGTTTTGGTGACTATAATATGTGTGGCGTGTCGTGGGTATAATTATAGGGCCGTATGTGAGGTGAAGTTATAGTGAAATATTTGCATGTATTGGAATGGCTATAAATTGTGAAATTATAATGTTGGTGGAAGTATATTAAATATAATAACTTGAGTTTAGTTGGTGTGGTGTGATTACGTGTGTTGACGTGTTTGGTATTGGATGTATACTAGGAGATATAGGGAGTAGTGTATTCTTATTGCCTTGTTCTTAGGTAGCTACCTAATGTAGAGCGTTACGATGGTATTTACTAGTGTGAACTATTTAATTGGTTGTGAGTATATGGACTAATGTTTGGTGCTAGGTAAGTAATAACTATATAAGGGATGTATGTATATATATGATTGAGATACATGTATGAGTATGAATGGCTTTGATAGGTATAAGAGTATGATGTGCGTGGATGATGCATGCTAGTAGTGTTAATGTTTGATTGCCTAGTGCGAATATAAGCACTTGTAATAACTATACCTGATTGAATGTGATATGATTGGGGTAGTTACCAGAGCGACTAGATATGTTAGAAAGTCCGAGGACGGACTTTATTCTAAGGTGGGTAGGATGTAACGACTGGTTTTCTTGTATAGATTATATATATATATTTGGATGCCTTCTCTTTGGTTGTGATTTCCTTTCTCCGTCTCCGTAGTTTTCGTTTTCGTTCGTTTCGTCGTTGATTTCCTAGCTTCTTCCGTTGATCGTTGATTTCGGAGTAAGTCATTCGTGACGGGCTTCATATCGCTCATATCTTAGAGGTAGGTTGATCTTAGAAGCCGTAGGAATCTTCCCAAAGCTTCGCGCTTCAATTCGGGACTTTCTGTGCACGTTAGTTGGTTCAAGAAGGGGAACCAACCGACTAGATTGAGATCTAGTCGGTCGACAACTCTACTCAAACCGACTAGTTCCTTGGATTAATTTTACTTAAGTTACTGTTTCTGTTTAGTCGGTCTAAGTTCGTCTTTCGACCGACTAGTTGTTGAACTAGTCGGTTAAGTTTTGTACTCAGACCGACTAATTCTGAGTTCTTCTGTACAGTCGAGTTACTGTTTATCGTTAGTCGGTCTAAGAACGTTTGTCGACCGACTAGATGAGAAACTAGTCGGTCAGTAGTTGTTCTTTGACCGACTAAATCTAAATCCTATTTTTCGTCAGGAGTAACTGTTTCCACTTAGTCGGTCTGTGTTGGTCAACCGACCGACTAGTTCCCAAACTAGTCGATCAGTGGTTGCTCTTTGACCGACTAATCAGTGTCGAAACCCTAATTCCTAGGCCGCCACCAGCCTTTTTCTATTTAAACCCCACTTCGTTTCTTCTCTTTCTTTCTCTTCTCCTGGCCTCTTTCCTTCCCCCTTGACCTCTGATCTTCCCCAACCTTCCTCTAGCTCTTCCGCTTCATCAAGAGCCCATCTCCCCTCCATCTTGGCTGGCCACCATGATCTAGGCTGTCGGTTCACCCTATAAATACTCCGATCACTTCTTCTTCCTTCTTTCTTTTCTCTAAACCTAGTTCTTCCCCATTGTTTTCCCTTCAATTCCAAACCCATCTCCATCACCCCAAGCTCCATCTCACCTCCATTGGCCAAGCTTCAATCTCCTCTTCAAAACCCCATTTAATCCATTTTTCTCCAGATTTTCCCCGTCATTTCAGATCTGAGCCGTGGTTCCCTGATCGTTCATCCGTTGTCGTGGTTGCTCGGCGTCGATCTTCCGCTTCTATACAGTAGTGTCCGATCCTTTAATGTTTTCATAACCCACATTGATATTGTGAAACCCTAATAAAAATGGTTATTAGACATCATAGGATTCAATTAAGAAACCGGTTCTAGATATCTTTTCTAATGTTGTTTCTCTATAGCAGTGGTCCATTCACCGTAGATAACATTTGTGTGACATGCTTGTCGACCGTCCTCGTCGGTATCAGGCAAGTGAAACTTGCATCTCTTGATTTGGGCCATGTCTTAGGCCATTGCCTTGCTTTAGCGTAAAAGAGACTAGACGGTGAAAGGATAGCCGTCTGGCGCCATTGACCTAGCTTGACAACGAAGCTTGGTCTGTCACCTTCATCATGCTTGTATGTCACGTTTAATTTCACTTAACGGTACGCGTATTAACTGTTCATGTCATCCATGCATCTTTAACTGCCATGTTTAATTTAAATTAACGGTACACGAATATCTGTTCATGTCATTGCATTTTGCCTGTCATGTTTAAATTCAATTAACGGTACACGGATATCTGCTCATGTCATTGCATGCTTGAACACTCATCGTGATTGCGTAGCATCGCTACAATACTAGTGTTTCCTGGCTCGTGTTCCAGAAGCGGGCTACGTGAGTTGGTTGATAGCCAATGCCCGGTCTACTTGTTTCCGGCTAGGCACCTGCGTTGCAGGCATAACCCTATGCCATACGTGTTAAATACAAATCTGGCTCGTGGTCCAGAAAACGAGCTCAACACAGCCTGCGGGCAATAGGGCACTCACCTGTGTGTGAGTGATCCCTTGTACTTGAACACAGCCTACGGGCAATTGGGCGCTCACATGTGTGTGTGTGATCCCTTTTACTTGTTATTTGACAATACATGTCACACCTACCACTTGTTACTTGCTAATTGTACTTTACTTGTTACTTCCATACGATACTTGCCATGCCATGCACCATACTATAACTTCTAGGTTGTTAGTTTACCTTTCTTTCAGTTTCCTTGCACAAGTCTTTCGACTTGCTGACATGTGCCCCTTTTCTCTTTTGGGTGACATATGTTAGATCCCGAGCCTGAGTTTGTCGCTGAGGACGTAGTGTTTCTGGCACTGAGCCAGTGGTTGCTGAGGAGGAGTTTATGGTCATTGGTGATCAGTCTTAGAGGTCGCTTGTGTTCTCTTCCTTGTTTAGGTTTGCTGTTAGTTGTTGGTGCGTGGCACCCTTGCTTGTATGTTGTACCTTGTTGGCCATGTTTGGGCCTTAGCTTTTCCTTTAGAGCCTGGTGGCTTTTCTGTGATATTGTAATTTATTTTATGGATATTCTGAGATTGAATAAATTGCTTATTGTCTCACTTCATTATGGATATTAACTTCAATATTGCCGTTATTGAAGTTGAGATCCACATATTAACTTCAATATTGTATATTAACTTCATTATGGATATTAACTTGAATATTGAAGTTAATATCCACATATTGTGCTATTATGGATATTAACTTCAATTCTGAGATTCTTGCGCAATATTGAAGTTGAGATCCACATATTGTGCTATTGTCCCACTAACAGAACCTTATCCTTTATTTTATGGATATTCTGTGATATTGTGCTCTAGAGGGGGCTGTTAGTGGGCTCAGAGGAGATTTTCTGGCTCTTGTCGCCACAGTTAGCTCTGTGCAATCTCATTTCGCTCTACTCCATGGTATTCAGGTTACCCTGAACCAGATTCTTACGCGCCTGCCACAGCCTCCACCTGCCGTCGTCCGTCCCATTTCACAACAACCTCTGCCACCACCACCTCCCCCACCATAGGGCGGTGCTGGCAATCCACCACCTGCTTAGGCACACACTTGATGCCTCTCATATTTTTGCCGCTGCTGTGATCGATATTATCTTTTCTACCGATTTTACGCCCCTCCTCCCCACACATTTTGGTCACTTTTTGCTCAGATTTGTTTATATCATCCTGGGAGAGAGGAGGTATTTTGGTACCGTTATATTGCACCACCTTGATCTTTGCACTCATCACTTGCATTTCCATCTCATTTTCTTTCTTTTTCATCCTTTATCATGCATGCATCGTCAACCTCCCACCCATATCATATTTCTCCTTGTGCCACACTGCGCACATTGAGGACACTGTGTAGTTTAGCTTGGGGGAGTGAGTGTCTCATGCACTTTTTGTTTTCTTTATTTTTATCTTCATTTTTTCCACCTTTCTTTATTTTCCACTTGTTTTTCACCCACTTTTTCATATTTTTCCTCATGCATTACGTTTTCTTACGTTTGTGTGTGCTGCATATGTATAATAGTTCTTATTTTTCTTTTATCCTTATTTCTTTGATCCTTTTTGCTAGAGATGAATTTTCTGTGATGATGATGACTTGGAGTTAGCTTACTTTCATATGCATATTCTCTTGCCATGCCATCGTTTTTATTTCAGATATCATATGCTATATGTTGCCATGCATTCGAGAATAGTAACCTGCATCTTTATTCTATGATTGTGAATAAAATTCTACCATTAGCTGAGTCTGAAGATTTATATTATATACTTTTCATAGAAAACACACCAAGCTTTGCATTGATTGCCTATATTTGGAGTACTGCTTTGTTGTCTGCCATCACTTCTATTTGCACGAAATTGTACGCTCAACTTCCTGATTGAATGTATGCCTTTTTGATATAACTGGATTAGTTTACTTTCTTAATTCAAACTGAGTAGATTACATACCCTGCTGAAAGTTGTCTTGCACATTCGAAAGAGTGAACTGAGTGTTGCATATCTTTCTTTCTCCACACGTCTTGAGCTTCATTTCTATACTTAAAATCATTTGTGAATCTCTCTTTAGCAAATCTATTATTGGCATCTCCCCCTTGCTATAAAGTCCAAGCCCCAATACCACAAAATCAAAAGAAAAAAATACATGAATATCTCTCTATCTTTGATTCGGGATTGTTATTGTGTATATTGGTCTAAAAAAGAAAAAAAAAAGAAAAAAAGAGAAAAAAGAAAAAGAAAAAAAGAGAAAAAGAGAAAAGAAAAATAAAAGGAAGTTCGACTGTATATTCCCGATCCCATTTCTTTCTTTCCTTCTTTCTTCCTTTTTTATTTTTTATTTTTTTATTTTTCTTGGAGCTTCAAAAAAATGGGGAAAATACGTATTGTACTATTTGATCCCACCACGCTTATAGATAAGCTTGGGGGAGGGGATCCAATGATATGTGAGAGAGTGACCATTTGTTTGTGCATGACGACCTAAGCTAGGTAATTTTCTATACTCAGGGAGATACTAGGAGTAATACGAAGTCCACGAATTGAAATTTGGCATGCATTTCATGAATACCATTTCTTTCTATTCTTATTACTCCATAATGCGCGATGCCTCTTATACTCCAAGTAAAAAGCAATCAATTGAAAAGTGTGCAATATGTGATTATGTATATTACTCTGGATGCTTCAGACGACGCTAATTTTAGAATGATTTCATGTTTCATAACGTTTTGATATTCTTGGTTTCTATATCGAATGCATTTATATATGATCATGATATCGAGATAAAAATCTTTGGCATGTTTTTATTCTTCGTGCGCTATTTGAGTAAGCAGCTCTATGTCCTGAGAAAATGATCTAGCACCTCCCTCTTCGTTCTCTATTTTATCTTGTCCTTCCTTTTTTCCTATTTTTACCCGCCGGGTTCGCCTTTTTACTCATCTTCCTCAAGGACGAGTAAGAGGTAAGCTTGGGGGATTTTGATCGCTCCTTATTTTACACCTTTTTTCTGCATGTTTGCATGTCATTTCGATCGCCCATATTGTGTTTTTAACGATTATTCGACGATATCACGTTGCTTTTCATTATTTCATGATTTTGTCGGATTTCAGGAAATATGGAGGGATCTGGAGCATAAATGAGATCAAGGGACTTTCGCATACGCTGGAGCACCGCATGTGACAGTATCGAGGAGCCAGCAGCGCTAGATGATGAGCGGAAGAAGAAGAAGAAGTTCAATAGAATTGTCGTGAAGGCGAAGAGGAGAAGATATGACTCCAGAAACAGCCCACTCGGCCGAGCAGATAGCTCACTAGGCCGAGTGAAAGAACGTACTCGGCCAAGTACAACAGATACATGAACGCTTGGAGCTATTGTCCACTCGGGCGAGTGAAAGATCTCACTCGGCCGAGTGAAGAAGTCCACTCGCCCGAGTAAGACATGGTTTTCCTCCTGAGATCTCAGCCGACTCTCTGAAGTTTGAGAAGATCAACAGAAGACTCACTCGGTCGAGTGAGAAAGCCCACTAGACCGAGTGACTAACCCCACTCAGCCGAGTGGCGCAGAGCGACAGACCCCCCAAACCCCAATCTCTCTATTTTTCTTTGGGTCCGTCACTCGGCCGAGTGACATGTTCCACTCGGCCGAGTGGCGCAGTCTGCCTGTATCGTGAATTAGTGTTCTGGGCTACGGCAGGGACAAATCTGTCAGGATTTTCTGGCCGACTTTGGCTTGTATTTAAGCTAGTTTTCTTCCTAGTTTTAGGGGAGACCTGAAATTAGTTTTAGAGAATTATTCTAATCGAAATTCTCAGCTGAGATTGAAGATTGGAGATTTGGTTTGTTCTTTCTATCAAAATTTCTTGTTTTTGTGAATTGTTTTCTCTCAACCATGAATTGCTATAAGTTTTTATTCATTTATTCTGTGAGTGCCATGATTAATTGCGAGTAGTTTCGCTATTCTAGGGCATTGGGATGAACCATATGGATCCGATTTTAGACTTGTGACGAATGAATTAATATGTTGCTAGGATTGATAGATGGTTGGGTTATAATTGATTTACTACGAGTAGCTTGGAATTTCCATCGATTGGGATTTGCAAGAGATTGTATTTTGATCGATGGGAAGGCCTAGATATTCGATTTAGGTTTTAATCGAGATTCCTTAGACTTGTTTGCAAGAGATTGGACCAAAGCTAGGATTTTTATTATAAATCTATACTCATATTCGCTTGCAAGATATTGGGTGAATACGAACCATCATAACCTAGGTCGTAACTCGAGTTTGCACGAGAGTGGGCTCGAGAAGCGATTGGATGATGATGTCGATCCTAATGCTAGTGGCTTATGTTAGGGTTTGCACGAAAGTGGGCCCTAATCTAGGTCGCTATAGACCAGCAATAGCACGAGAGCATGTGCTTGGTTTTCTATTCAGTTATGACTAGTTAACCTCAATTCAAACCTTGCAACATTGAGATTTACGATTCACAGAGATGAATGATGATCCGTAGTGGGGATTCCCTGGCCCTAGATGCTTTTATTATATAGAATTCAAACAAAACCTGTCACGCCCCGCTTCCCTAAAATAGAAGACGAGACGTGAGGAGGTCTGCTCAGACGTGGAGCTATGAAGCTGCAGTCTGATAAGCATATAAAAAAAATTCAAATGGCAGGTCCTTGCAACCACAAATCGAAACAAAGCTAATAATAATTTAAAGTAGAAATAAAACTCCACCACTAACATCCAGATTATTCCAACATTCAGAGGCAAGTCGTAAATGAAGGTACAAGAGTCTGAAAAGAGGCCTAAAGCATGGCCGACATAATACATAACATCAACATGAAAAGAGAGGTGCTACACACCGACAGCCTAACAGCGACTAAGTAAATAACAACAACAACAAGAAGGAGCTCTAGGACTGGTCTCCAATATCATCGAACTCAACATCTGCACCATGTTCATCCTCGACGACCAACTCTGGCTCACAATCTAACATGTGACACCCAAAAGAGAAAAGCGGCACATGTCAGCAAGTCTACTAGAGACTTGTTCAAGGAAACTAAAAGAAAGGAAAGCAACCTAGCAGTTCTAAAATATGCGATGACATGGCAGTTTAAGGTATGAATGCAACAAGTAAGAAAGTGCATCAAATATGACATGGCAACAAGTATAACATGGCAAAAAGTTTAACATGGCAACAAGTATAACATGGCAAGGGTAGCAAAGCTACTAAAACGTTCACATGGATTTACAAGTCAAGTAAACATGTCATGCACAAAGTTTATGCCTCACAGCTGAAGTGGCTGTACGGGCACACTTCTACGCTGAGTGGTCGCTTAACCCTACCCCTCCACGTGTAATCGGACATTGGCTTTTGACCAACACATGTAGCCCGCTTCTGGATCACGAGCCAGGAAGTGTATTTGGCATAGGGTTGTGCCTGCAACGCAGGTGCCTAGCCTCACAAGGAAGTACAAGTAGCGTGTGCTACGCAAGCAAACATTCAAGCTTGAAATGACATATATGATGCATGGCATGTGTACAAATAAAGTGCGTACAGTTATGGAATTTGAACGTGGCAGGCATGACAGAGTACAAATAAAATGCAGACAGATATGGAATTTAAACATGACAGGCAAAATGCATGATGACATGGCAGGATGTCGGATCTAGCTTCGTTGTCAAGCTAGATCCTAAAATTCCGTCTAGGCGATTTATCATTTCGTCGCCTAGTCTCTTTTACGCTAAAAACAAGAGATGGCCTAAAACGTGGCCTAAAACACAAGTTGGCAAGTTTTCCTTGCCTGCAATACGTGCTGGTATCACAATCCTCAAAGTCCAAACACAGATCCATAAAGTCCAGAGCTCCCACGCTCAGTCCAACAATCAGCCTACAGTCCCGTATTATTAAGTTGAATTAGTGAGTTACAAAGCAGTAAAAATAATTTTTTTTAATCTTGAATTAGCATGCGATGGTTGGGGTTCCTAGGTGCAGATCTTACCTTAACACGACGCGAGAGATACTCTGACGTCGGGTAGCGACGTCAGGGGTTGGATTCCGGTAGTGCATGCGGTACGAAACGACGGTTACTCTGTGATAAAACACGTGCATAAATAAGTTTGTGATGACGTCTAGAATTATTAGACAAATCCTAAAACATCTAATGACCCAATTTTAATTAAGTTTTCTATCCTGGGACTAGGTTACCCATCAATATTAATGAATGTTAAAGCAACTAACATGTTATCTACATCATATTGCTAGTACGAAAAAAATATACGATAATTAAAACTAGCAACATAGGCTAATATATGTTAAAGGTTGAAAAAAATTTATAGATATCCTATAGATCATCACGTTAACACCAATATGTAATGCTACTAGCATGCAAGCATCATTCCATTAAGTTACTAACTTGTTAACTGGGGTTAACTTACTGATTCAAATAAGTTATAACATTCAATCATAGCAACCTAGCTATGATGATTGAACGATTGTGACTATATTCTCAAAACCATTCCATTCTACCACCGATGGCTAGGTGATTAAAACAGAGTACCGTCATTTGTCCTCCATGTGTTCGATACCCGCTCGCCACTACACCGTGTGCTTGCGGTAAGACTACAATCGTTTTCTGGGTGTATATCCAGGCGCGATCAACAGGTAGAGAGATCATGGACACAGACGTGGTGGCAGTCATCACGACGCTCTTGGTGAAAACGGCAGCGGCGGAGACAGAAAGGTCGACGACTGGGGAGGTCATGAAATCAGCTGAGAATGACTCCCTAGGAGTCGAAAAATCAGGTGAGGATAGGGTCTCGGTGATCGCGGTGGAGGAGGGATCACCTCTCGTAAAGGCTAATGGGTCGGTGCTCTCAAAGCTCATATAGGAAATAGGATCGACTCTCAGCGGTGCAGATGTGGTGGTGGGTGGAGCAAAGACAGCTACAGAAGAGCTCGCAACACGAGCATATGTGGGGACAGATGTGCCGGACTTGGGGATCAGATCATGGGCTGGCTGAGGAATGGGGATCTCGGCGGCTAGAGGGTCGAGAAGGGGCTCTTGCTGGGTATCATCGGGCTCGAGTACATATATCGCTGGGATTAGGTGGTCCATCTTTGGTCTCTGCACCCCACCTACGAGTCCAATGTGGGTCTGAGCAGGGCTCGGAAGCACCATATAATCTGCTGAAAACAGACCCTGTAACCAAACCCAGTGGCGCTGTCCCTGAGGACGTAGCATCTTCATACGGACCATAACATCAAGAGATAGTTCAGTGGGGCCCGTACGTCGAAACAAACCAGCAGGAAGCTTGATCTCACACATGGAAACTAGCAAGGTAATCAGACCACCATAACAAATCGTTGTCCTGGCGGTGACTGAGGAAACTATGCGGTATAGATACCAGCTAGCTATATCTATGAACATGGTAGGGACTAAGACGTCCACGTTGCCCTCGTAGGCTCTCTCTCTCTCTCTCTCTCTCTCGCGTCATCGCATAGATCATGTAGAGCTCAAGTGTAGACATCGTCCCAGGCTCATATCTCGCAAGTATGGTGGTCGCCAAAAGGCGCTGAGCAATCCGTAGGCAAGGGTGGAAGATAGAGTAGGCATTGGCCCGGCTGGGGTCAAAGTGAAGTGGGGAGCCCGTGATCATGGTCCAGAAGGTGTTGGCATCAAAGGTAGATGGGGTGTGGTGCGTGGGACCGTAGGCTCGGTCGGGGTCAGGGACAGGGGGCCAATGGAAGTAGGCTCGGAGCATATCGAGAGTAATCTCGCACTCTCGATCCATAAATCTAAAGGTGCACCCCCTGGGAGTCCTACGAATAGAATCAGCACCTCGAGGGTCGGTCGGACATAGGTGTCTGTCGACACCGACAGAAAATCACGCCACCCCATGTTGTCATACAACTGGAGTAGCCCCGGTAGTACCCCTAGGCGCTCTAGGTCATCAATAGTTGCCAGTCCTCTTTCGCTTAGAAGCAGGCTGCCTCACACAAGACCTAGTGCATGTAGGTATGGTGGTGCCGTGAGACGCACAAAAATCACAACATGCTCGAAATAAAATAGGGAACGGGTGAACCAAGCACGACGCGACTCCTCGTAAGCAATCTGAGCGAGAAACGCCTCCCCTACAGCCCCAAATCAGTGTAGGATCTCTTCCAAGCTATCCTGAAGCACAAAAACGATAGATTAGAAATGAATATAAAAAACAAGGGATTGATCAAGAGAAATAGGCAAAAATAGGGTTTAATTTGAGAATGGGGTTGAATAGGGCTTACGAAATAGGATATGGGAAGAAAGAAGCGAAAAGCATGGAAAATGGGGGGCTGATGCCACCGAGCGGCATCGGAGACTCACCGAGGATCATCGGAGAGGGCGTCGTCGGAGCTACTCGGGCGAAGCGAGGGAAACGGCTCAGGCGAGTGGGAGCGACAGTTTGGGCGAGTCGAAGGGAAGCTTGGGAAATTTGGGAGATTTGGGATTTTGGGGATCCCGAGTGTCGATTTTGAATTATATATGGCTGGGTCACTTTAAGTCACTCGGCCGAGTGACAATCATTACTCAGTTGAGTGGCCCTAAAAAATTTGAATTTTGTTGCGTTGGTTGAGTTGGATGACTCGGACGAGTGGTTCGAGTCACTCGGACGAGTGACAAGTTCCACTCGGTCTAGTGGCAACCAGAAACAGAGTACGAATTTTCGAAAATTCTGCTACAGTCTCCCACTCGATCGAGTAGAAATAATCACTCGGTCGAGTGAGCTAATCTACTCGGTCGAGTGAATAGGCCTCACAGAGCAATTTTAGAGCTTATGGTGTCAAATTCACTCGGTCAAGTGACAAATTCACTCGACCGAGTGGCATATAATTTTAGAGGTGGGGTTTTGAGACTTCTCTGTACAGTAGGGTCTTCACTCGATCGAGTGAACAAGTCACTTGGCCGAGTGGGCTGCTCTTTTCAGCTCCAGACTCTCTGTTTTGTGACGATTTCTGTTTCTTTTCTGTCAGTTCCTTCCTTCCTTTGGCATTTAAGCGCGTCCCTAGAGTACTCTCCATCGCCATGGCTATCCTACATTCATATGGACTCCTTCCATCTTCTTTCTAAAAACATAGCACGTCGTCAGATTCTTCCTAGACTCTTGACTCAATAAACTAATAAAGATCTAAAACGAAAATGAAAGTACAATTTAACCAAAAACTAAGATAGAACCGTCGGGTTGCCTCCCGATAAGAGCTTGTTTAAAATCTTGAGCTCAACCCCTTAAGATTTAGCGTTTAGTGTGTGATGTTTGGCGCAAAGGAGATGCACATGTCAAACTTCCCGGGGAGACCACTTGGGTTCAGATGTATCGCTTGCTCTTCTTTGGCATCCCTAGTGTGCGCCTCCTCTCTAATGGTGTTGAGGGATGATTCCCCCAAGCTTGTTTTCTTGGTATCTTTCTTCTTTTCCTGCGATTGAGGTGTGTTTGCCGGTGGCGCTTTCTCCCTTTGCTTCACCGTAGAGAGCTTGCAGAGCTCTTTAATCCTCACGACATCAGGGTCGTTTTTTTCTTCATCGGTGAACTTGGTCACTTACTCGATGAGAGGATCAGGTGGTTTTCTAATTGGGGTACCGTCTTCGGTATTTGGGACTCCATCAAGGCTCTCCTGTGCAAGGCTCCAGTGGCATACGGCATGTCTTCATCTATGACCTCATCAAGGAGGTCCATGTAGTCTGCTTCTTCCAGCCAAGGTCTTTACTTCATTGTCTTGGAAAGAGGAATTCAACCGCTATGTTGCCACCGTTGAGAGACAACGTTCCTTCTCTCACATCTACTACGACTCTGATGGTGGCTAAGAAGGGGCGTCCAAGTAAAGCGATGTATCACCCTCTTCTTTTATATCCATGAAGACTTCGTCGTCATGGCACACAAAGACCTCCCGGTATTTGAAGTGGCACGTTCTTGGCAATCCCCACCAGCCTAGTAATTTGCCCATCGTCGAGTTGGATTTTCATATTGGTGGCTTTGAGGTCGATCCCCGTGTTGAGCTTCTTGAACATAGTGATCGGCATGAGGCTCACGCTCGCTCCCAAGTCTACCAAAGCTTTTTGGAGGGGGACCCCGCCAAGAGTGCATGGAATTCAAAAGCTTTCGGGGTCTTTCATTTTCTTTGGCAACTTCTCCTTGTTGACAAACCAAGTATCTTGCTCGGCTAGCATGATCTTCTCCATTCGCTTTTTTCCCGTCAAGTCTTTGAGGACCTTGGCATACGTCGGGATTTCAATTATCGCATCTAAGAACGGGATGTTCAAGCTAATCCCCTGCAAGTATTCCAGAAATTTGACGAATTTCTTCTCCATTTTAGTTTTTGCCAACCGTTGTGGAAACGGTACGTGCGGCACATATGTTCGCTCTTTTTGAGGTTCATCCGCTTCAAATTTTTCTTCATTAATTGTCGTTTTGGGGGTCTCTTCTTCATTATTTAACTCTATCTCAACCGGAATTTCCTCCCTTGGGCTTTTAGCTTGAATCATAGCGGTAGTAGTATCCTTCCTGCCCTCGTAGTCACCGCCTCTACCGCATTGATATGGCCGATGTTGCTCCTCGGGTTTTGCTCCGGTTGAGCCATCAATTGTTGTTGAGCCTTGTTAAGCAAAGTGATTTGCTCTGCCAATTACGCCACAATAATGTTGAGAGAATCTTGGCCCCCGTCAATTTTGCATTGATATTCTTTTGCTCTGTCATGAACTCCTCAACTCTAGCTTCATGATCGGATCTTGGTGGTGCCTGTGGTGGGTTTTGTGGCCTCCATCCATGGTTATATCCGGGGGGTCTATAAGGCCCTGCTTGTTTCCTTGGTTGATATTGTTGTTGTTGGGGCAGCCTTTGTTAATATGGTTGTTGTTGTTGAGGAGGCTGGGCTTGTTGTTGTTGAGGTGGTGGTTGTTGTTGAGGAGGAGTCAAGGCTCCCTCATTGTTGGCATAAGAAAATCTGGGATGACCTTTAGTAGTCGGGTTCACTCAATAACCGTTATTACCCCCACCGGCAACGTATTGCACTTGATCCATGGCTCCCTCATTTTGCTTGCATCCAACAAACATGACTTCGCCTTGGTCTTTCCAATCACTCATGCTAGCTCCGGATGTCAATGCGTTGGGCACTCCATATGACTCGCACATCCTCTTTTCAATCCTCTCCACAACCTTGGAGAGAGAGTCAAACTTCATGGTCAACTCTGCCACTGCCTTTGCTTCGTAGATACTTACCGGCTTCGATGATGATGATGATTGGCCCCTCTCATCTGCACATTGCTGATTGTTGGAGGCCGTCTTCTCTAGCAATTTGTGGCAGCATCCGGTGTTTTTGATAATATAGCTCCATTGGCCGTGGCGTCAATTATCATCTTTGTGTCCGACCACGATCCTTTGTAGAAACTGTGCACAAGCTTCCAATCGTCGATGCTATGGTGGGGGCATTGATGTTGAAGATCTTTAAACCGCTCACACGCTTCATATAAAGAATCTTGGGACCCTACTTGAAGGATATCAAAAAGTTTCTTATTTTCACGGTCTCAGATGGCGGGTAAAATTTGTTGCCAAACGCACTCGCTAGCTCTTCCCAAGTAGTGAATGTCCCATGAGCTTGCGTCCTTAGCCAATATAAAGCTTTGTCACGAAGAGTGAAAGGGAAGAGATGCAATTGGATAGCATCTTCCGGCACATTCGACATTTGAAAAGTGGCGCACTTCACCAAGAACATTTGTAGATGATAATGTGTATTCTCTTGAGAATTCCCATGAAAGGGTTTTTGTTGCATCAGCACAATAAGCCCCGTCTTTAATTCAAAGTTCTTGTCAGCTACCAACTCCGGCATAAGTATGGAAGATGTAGTAGCCGAATTTTTCGGGGTAAGCCTATCCCAGATGGAGACAAGCCCAGCGGTCCGCTGTAATCACTCATCTATAGTTTCCTCCATCATTTGGTTCTCCTCTAGAATTGATCTCTTTTCTGCACTCAGTTTCCTTTCCGTGTGCTCGATCTCAGGATCAAATAATATATCTTTGTCGAATGCCCTCGATCTCGTGTACATGTACAAAAGAGGGAGAAACTAGAAGGATTTGTTAGCATAATAGAGGAATAAAATAAAAAGAATAAAATAAAAAAATAAAATAAAGAAAGAAAAATAGCTAAGTAAAGAAAATAAAATACCGTCGCCTCCCCGGCAACGGTGCCAAAAACTTGATCAGCACTCCGGATACACAACCGGAGAGGGATGTAGCTTTAGTGCAAGTGCACGGTTAAGTGACAAGCGGTTATCGTATCACAGGGAGGACTAATGATGGTACTCTACTTTAATTACTAAGCTACTTGGTGAAAAATTGTTTGGAAATGGTTGGTGTCACAATCGTTCGAATATCAATGCAAATTATATATAATAAAAACGTCTAGGGTTAGGGAATCCCGACAACAGATTTTCAAGTCATCAATGTGAGTTATGAATTATCATGCAATTAAACTTGGTTTAAGGTGAACTTACCGCAACTAATTGGAGAACCGGCACACGCTGTCGTGCTACGCAAGTCTATAGCAATCTAAACTAGAGCCTCGCTGTCGCGCACGCCTAGTCCAAACCACTAGCTTTAAGATCGGTAATTATGTCCAATCCCAACTCAAGCTCGCTATCGCAAAACTTGAGTTCGGATCTAGATCTTAACAGTTCGTACTCATTCACCGTCGTGCAACGAATATGAGTATAGGAGAACAATAAAAATGCTAGCTTTGGTCACTGTCATGCACCAAGTCTAGGAAATTTCGATTGTAATCCTAAATCGAATATCTAGGGCTTCCCTTGGATCAAGATCCTCTATTGAGCTCTCAAGATCCAAGACAAATCCCTATCTATCCATAGTAAATTAATCAAGACTTAACCTTTCTAACAAGCCTAATATCATAGCAATTCAATAAATCTCACAAATCAAACATAAGATCCGTATGGTTCCTTCCTTTGCCCTAAAGCAAAGGAACTACTCACAAATCATATTAGAAATCAATAGAAAAGCAAGATCAACAATGGAATTCATTATGCAATCAAGATTTAATAAGAGATATAACATAAAAATCAAAGCTTGCAAGAGATCAAGACAAACCAATGTTGCAAAGAAGCTTCAAATAGAAAATTAAGAACAAGTCTTCAATCTCTCGCCAATACAAAAGCTTTCCAAAAATTAAAACAAAAGAAAAATTATTCTAAGAAGTCTATCTGGGCTCCCTTAGGGCTGGAGACAAAACTGGGCTTAAATACATACCCAAAAAAACAAAAAATCCAGACCAAACTGCCTCTGCGTAGCCAGAAACCCTAGTGTTCACGACTGGACGCTACTCGGCCGAGTGAGAATCTCACTCGGCCGAGTGAAAGCTCTACTTGATCGAGTAGGACAGTCTGTAGATCACTCCAAAAACAGAGAAGTCGCCTTGGATTTCTTCAGAATCTTTGACTCCACTCGGGCAAGTGGAGTTCTTACTCAGCTGAGTGGAAGTTACCACTCGGCCGAGTACATTATGGCACTCAGGCTGGCATATATCATCGTATCAGCTTTACTCGGCCGAGTAAGCTACTTCACTCGGGCGAGTGAGCTGTGTCACTCGGCTAAGTGGCCTGTTTCTGAACTCCTTTCTTCTCCTCCTCGCTTCCTCGTCGATTCTTTCGACGTTCTTCTTCTTCCACGCAACCTCCAGTGCTATTAGCTCTCTAATATGATCATGGGCGATGCTCTGGCATGCGTGTGAGTAACCTAGGCTCCAAATTGCTCTCGATTGCTCCATATCTCCTGAAATCATACGAAAACTAAGAAATAGTGAAAAGCATCGAAATATCGTCGAATAATCGTGAAAAGCGTTATATGAGCAATCTAAATGGAATGCAAGTATGCAGAAATAAAGTGTAAAATATGAGCCTATTAGAGATCGATCAAGTAGTAAAACTAGAGAGTCAGGTGTTGAATCCACATGACAGTCGATCTGCAAACCAAAAGAATCAGTCTCTAAAGAGTAATAAAACAACGAGAACCCACCACCTTTCGAAGGTGAAGTAATTGTGATGATGGTTTAAAGTAAACGTGAAAGTAATACTAAAACAAGCACGGGAAAGTCGACCTAAGAAATCAATGAGGGGTATGTGTCTGTTGTGATTCCGTTAGGTGTCTGCAATCACTGAATGTTAATGTATTTTATGGGTTAATTAATTGGTTCGTAACATTTGCATATCAAAATTCATAGATGAGCCTCGTGGATCATCGCCCTCTTAGGTCCCTCCGGGTATGCACACATAGATGTATCCTCGCAGTACATTATCCCCTCAGAATCCTCACGTTATGTGTGTGAATCTAGATCTAAAACATTAGAAACAGTTATTTAACCTAAATCGATACACGACATTTCATCCGGCAAAGGTATAAAAACATCGGAGGATATAGCAATGAAGAGTATCAATTATCACCATATGTAACCAAGTAATTCATTAATTTCATAGAGAATTTAAGCATGAATTCCTGCTAGGGTTGTGGTACGTCTGCAAAGAAATATCACAAAGAATACGCGTAGAAATCAATGAAATACTTGATATATCGTGATAATACAGCGAGAAGACATTAAATTCAAAGATCACGTATCCCTAACTACTTCACAACCAACACATAAGGGTACTAGCCACGCATGGAGAGAAAATTACTCATATTCATAATTAAATACATGTTCAAAAGATCAAATACGTGCTAAATACACAAAATACAAGGTATAAGTTTAGATTTCTATCATCAAAACTCCTCAAAAAGCCTTAGATCTCCTTCAGCAAGAGCCCCTAGCCTCTGTCTCCAAAGCCCCATGAACCCACGCAAAAATACGCACAAGAGAGCCTCCAATATGCCCAGAATACGGCCAAACACTAGAAATACGCATATATAATATCATAGCGGGGGTTTTTGGAAGTTAGTGGGTTCAAACCCGCATCTTATATCTATTAAAACCCAAACCACCGACCGTGGCAAATACCCGCCGTCTGATCGAGGCGGGATTGAGCCATATGCTGACACGTGTCCTCGACCTCGCCGCGCCCGCATCTGCTTCATGTTTGACTTCAAATCTGATTCGTAGTTAATGCAGGCCGTTAGACACATGATGGATGATCCTGATTGCACCACGTCGCCAAGCGGATTTGTCCGTTCGCTGGATCCGTTTCCACTACGGAGTGTAGCTTGGCCGTTTAATTGAGCGTTGAACCGCCTTAATCATGCCACGTGGCGAGAGGAAGGGCTCCGCTTTGATTCGATTGTATCCGTCAGATCTTTGATTGACGTCCACAGACAGGCCACGTCGCCCGCCATCTGGAGCGTCAGATAGAGCAGGCAGAGGTTGGATGCCTGCCATGTGTCCCGTCTTCGAGCGGGACGCGTTTGGTGAGCTACGTATTTTGACCGTATTTCTTCGTATTTCTGCCTTTTTAAATAGTATCCTGCATTCAAAAATTTATTGTAATTAGCACAGATCTCAGAAAAATACGAATATATAGCCATTGGAATTGTGAGATCGAGATCTACACATGAAAAATATAAGATTGACAGAAATACTCAATAAATTTTTATTTTGTGCATAGAATAAGGATATGCTCTAATAAATAAGAGTATTCTAAATACAATCGAATTAGAGCTCAAATAAGCATTATATACACACAAAATGGCACTAATGAGGGGGTTAAATATGCAATATTTACCCCTAAATTACCTGACCCTACTACAGGTTGGGGCTTGAAACCCCTAGACGACGATGACCAGAAGTAGCAGGGTCGTCCGTATTTCGGCATCATAATTACGTGATTGACCCATTGACTAAAGTGTCGTCGAAATCACTCTGACTGTGACCGTGAGGAATATCGCAGTTTTAGTCACTCCGTCAAAACTATGTGGCTTAGCCAAGCCTAAGGTATGGTCAACCGTCGACCCCAATAGCTCGAAACCGGTTAGTCTCTATCGATCTTTACTTAAATAATGTTGGACTTTTTCTAACATACTCTGGCTAGAGTTTTTATTAAAGACCGAACCAACACGTGCGACACTAACTCCTCATAAACGGAAGAGACAAATCCTCTCTTGGTCATTACTCTCCTCGCATGCTTCAAGTGTCACTCAACCAAAGAACTTTCAACAGAACTTGCCTCGAACCTTGGTTAGAGATCTAAGTGACACTGTTCATGTACAGGTTCGTACAATGACCTCATGTCTAATGACCAACTTGCCTATCATCACTTAGAGTTATCATTGATAGATTAGTTAATGTTAACCATATGCTAACTTCTTTGGGTCGTTTAGTGAACTCATTCTCCATTGAGCACATGTGTCTCGTCTCCGACTTCGCCAAGTCTAATGACCATGAGATCATCGTCACCACTCCATGGTGAAGACAAAGACACAATGGTATATCCGATGTATTAGTATCCTTTTCTCAAAACGTCTACGACCACACACGATTTTAGACTTATGCTACAACGGTCAAGCAATTCTCTATGATCGAGATCCTCATCTCGATACTTGTTTTACCTTGCATCAAGTCTCAGGACTTTACCTAAGTTCTAATGTTTTATAATTAACTTAGGTAAATTCTTACCAAACAGCTTACCGTTATTTCGAACAAGATGTTTGTACATATGCACAGAGATAAATTGCCTCGTGGGCATACACATCTCCCAACAACAGTTGCATGGCTACCCCACATGATCGCGTCGATCCAATACTCCTGAAGGCCAACAAGTGCATAACTTCCAAGAAACGACGCGACTACATTGATTAAATCAAATGATCGCATCGATTCATCAAACAACCACATTGGTGTTCATCTTTTGAAGGATTCTTGGTCTTCTTGAGCTCCATTCGATGCGACCGCGTTGATTTCGATGTGGTCGTGTCGAATCAGGTTTTCCTACAGTCATGTTAGGGTTTTGGCGAGCTATTTAAGGATTTGGGTACCGCCAGAGATGAGGATGCGACTTAGGGATGCGTCTTACCCCAGTTTTACCCCCTCTTTTATTATTTTCTAGGAGTATGATTAGATTTAGATTAGTTTTAGATGCTTTCCTTCATGGATGCAATCATGAAATTGACGACTATATGTATTACAAACAGTAAGATGCATATTTATTGATTTGTTTAATTATTTTCTCTAATAATTCTTGTTATTTTATAGTTGTTTGTTGTTCTTCTTGTTATTCACTGTATTTCCATTGATGTTTGATAATTAGAATTCAATTCCACGTAGCTAACAATAACCTAGGACAGAGCTAGTATTCGATCACCCAACCTCCATGCGGACGACCCGTATAGTGTTCGACGACAGCCGTGCGCTTACGGTTTACAGATATATTAAACATCTAACAAGTTTTTGGTGTCGTTGCCAGGGAGGTTGCGCTTGATCGATATTAGTTTAGTCGATTGGTTCGTTAGAATACGTGCTTATATAAAAAACATAAAAATAGTAAACAAAATTTTTCCTCCACCATCGGATTATCGTTTGTGCTATTCTCTTGTACCACTGACGCGCTTCTCTTAGCCTTATCTTTTAATTGCAGGTGAATTTTGGAGAATGTTGATGCCTGATGGAACATATATCAGAAATTTTGATGCCTCAACCTCTTATGGTGCTCAGATAATAGTTAACAATGATTTTCTGCAGGTAACATTTTGCGAAGAATGTGGGATGCAGGGGCACGAAGCAAACCAATGTCCATATTATGTCCCCCCTACAACCCACCATCATATGACTACAACATATACCATGAACCCTTCCATCCATACCTTGAAATTTGCACGCCCCCACATCCACCAAATTCTCGCCTTGAGTTATTATTGGAGAACTCTCTTTTAAACCAAGGCCAATGGACTTCACCACCACCCCCCCAACCAAAGTCTAGCCTTCAGCTTTTCCTAGAAAGTACCCTTTCTAACCAAGGCCAGACTTCGCCTTCTCTCTCCACAATGATCGATACCAACATTCAAGAGACTACCCAATAGTTGAACCAAATCTCCCGATCACAAGGGCAATCAGGAACACATGCCACGGATGATTCGATCATTGAGCCTACACTGCAGCTAAAGGGAGAGCACATGTGGTTTGCAACCATGTCCCATGAATCATCTCCATCCCGCACCACGGAAGGTAACTCATAAGATTTACAATTTAAAGATTTTGATATGAGTTTATTCCCACATGTAGGTAGCACCTCAGAGACACAGGTTGCTAAAGGCCACATCCCGTACCAATCCTTTTTGACGATGATATGGATGATGAGACTTTCGTTAGGCTCGAGGGGAACATGATGCGATCATATTCCCTCATAGATGGACGTGAGATGTACTTGGGTGAGAGCAGGATTTCTGACACCAAAAAGCCCAATCCATTCATCCCACTTGATCGCATCCCCCATTTCGTGTCACGTGAGAGCACCGAGGAAGCCGTGGAGCATGCACATGTTGACGAGGAGGATGTATGTGAGGCCACAGACTCCATGACTCATTTCAGCGAGCTTGGCACAGCCTTGCCACCACCACCACCTCCACTTCCACAGGACTTCCTCACCCCACCAGAGGCATCACATCCAACTGAGCTTAACTCTCCCTCTCTCTCAGGGAGATATTCTAAACTCCATTTCTAAATAACATATTTTATTATATAATCCTTTAGATTCAGATATTCCTGACATAACACATTCCTTGCAGTATGTAGGTTTACGTTTCACGGAAGTATGTTGGGCCATATCTGCACCTGATGAGCACATTGACAAACATAGCGAGGAGTTGTTTGTGTCATTGTTAGAGAGCAGCATGTTATTCTTAGGGAGTCTTCGTCAGCCTATTTCATGTTTTCCATTTTATTTTGATGATATTCTCTAGGATACCTTTATTGCGGGGAAAATTTTTCCATTCCGGGCTGATGCTCCTTTTCTTTCACAGGATTCAGGTGGATGACCTCGAGGGAAGCTGGGAGGGGCATTGCTGGAGCACATTGGGATTCGTGGCAAGAAGCTACTAGCTGATCCACTGAAAAAGTGGGAAGAACAGCTACCTAGATTTTGGATCAACCCTTTGATCAGGTGAACCCAAATCTAGTAGTGTAGATAAATTTTATATGCTTTCTATGTAGATTGAATAAACTCATCTCCTCTCGATAGCGAGGGAGTGGTATTATGATTAATTGTTTTTCTTTTTTTCTTTTCAATTTATTAAAGAAATAAATGATCCTCACCCCTCAAGAGTTGCTCACACATTCACTGCCCAAAACCCATCTTGCGCTGTATTGCCCATTTCTTTGCCATGTTTTCGCATTCATATGATTCCAACACCCAACACACAACCCCCCACCCATTCAGCCTAGCTTTCACATTAGGGTATGATTTTATGCTAGCTTGGGGGAGGCATTTCTATGCATGCAACACTTACACCCCCTGTTTTTCCACTTTCGAGCATTGCAGACAATAATTGATTTTAGCTTGGGGGAGGGTGCATTTCATGCATCCATTATATCTATTACATATTAGGAACTCCACCACACCAAGTTTTATATACATGGAGATTTGTACTCTTTTTGTTCAATTCTTCATCCTCTTTCATGATATGTATTTAGGGATGTTTTTAGCATTAAATCTCATCGCAATATGCATATTATGCTTATGTTCACAATTTTAAGAATAAAAGTACTCAAAACATGCCTAGGTTATGTTTTTATTCGGAACCCATCTTATGCATGCATCTTGGTAGCTTTGGTTGAGGATAATGGTTAGTGATTTCATAGGATTTGGATTAACATCATACATATCTAGTACGGAGGAGTGATGTTGCTTAGCTTATTCTTGTTAGAAAAAAAGAAAAAAAACATGAAAATGAAATGAAAAGCATGCACCGTTCCCCAGCCGAATTGAGTAGCCGGATCCTCATATCTCAGGAAGCATTGGAGACTCACGCCGAAATGTTTAGCTTGGGGGAGTGCATAAGAATAATAGATTTTTAGTTGGTTTGAGCCAGTGGGTCTAAGGGGTCCTTGGCTCAATGCCTTAAGATCGCCTGATCTAGGAATCATTGACCCAATGCTCCTTACACAAACCAAATGAGAATCATATATATGTGTGTATATATATATATATACATATATATACATATATACATAATATATGTACATATGTATATATGTATATATGTATATACATATATACATATATACATATATATACATATGTATATGTATACATACATATGTATATAGACATATGTATATAGATATATATAGATATATATGTATACATACATATATATCTATATATATCTATATACATATGTCTATATACATATGTATGTATACATATACATATGTATATATATAGACTAGGATCCATTCAGATGGATCAAACATGCAGATCCATCCAAGTGGAATTTAAAATTAGACAATGTAAACAAAAAATCCGATCGTTGGATGTGATCTAACATGTCTAAACTACCTCCAAACAAAATTTCAACTAATTTTGACATGTTTTGCACATGCATCAAGTAGTTGCAAAATCAATGTTTTTGAAAAGTCATAAAATCGGCTAATTTTGCAACACTTGATGCATGGGCAAAACATGTCCAAATTGTTGAGTATTGGTGTTTCATACCAATCTTATTTTGATGATGATCACAACAGTATGTTGTTGCTAATGAATCTCATGTTTTAGTCTCTCAGTTTATTTCAAGGATATCTTTGTTGGAGACTAATCACTTGGTGTAAGGATGGACATCATGTGAAGAAGGGCCAAAGTTTGGACTCAAGGAGTGCCAAAGCTTGGAGATGGTGGAGAGCAATCAAGGCATCAAGATTGAAGACTTAGAATCTTAAGAAAGCATTGTAATCCATGTAACTTACTTTATTGCTTTCTCTCTTTTTTGAGTCTAGGTTATTGTAATGCCTTGTTAGATGGGTTACATTTCATGCATATGCATTTAACCATCTTAGTGAACCTTAGGATTATCATAGAATCCAACCCAATAGGTTCACTCTGTCCAAAGACTCATTTGGAGTCTCTGGCTTTCCGTCAGTCACCTGTTGAGGGAAACACAGCCGACTGGGTGATTTCCAGTCGCCTGTAGATCCTTCTACAGTCGCCTGATATGCACGGCTCAAGTCAACATTTCAATTGACTCAAACTTAAGCTTTACGCACAGTCGCCTGACGATCACTTTACAGTCGCCTGTATATTTACAGTCACCTGGAAATTGGCCAACAGTCCCCTGTCTAGCGTAAGTGCAATCACTGCATCTCTCTGTCTTCTCTCCATATTTTACAGTAGTCGACTGATGAAGAATATACAGTCGCCTGAATTTTTGGCAGTCGACTATAGTATTAACATCAGTCTCATGTGCGAAGAATTGGAGAAAGAGTGCAGCTCTCTGTTTCGATCCATCCCCTGTAGCAGTCGTCTGCTGAAGGTTTAACATGCGCCTGTCCTGTTTGTTAGTCGACTGTATTGACTTCGTCAGTCGAATGTCCTGGCTCAGATTATAGCCGTTGGATATTTTCTAGCCATTGATCAGTCGACTGTCTTTTGATCATCAGTCGACTGTTCCTGTCGTTTTCACCCAGTTTCTAGCCGTTGCAGATTCGTTTATTTGGCTGTTTCTTTGGGTTTTGGGCTTGATGTAGGATTCCTATATATATGAGTGTGCTGCCATCACTTGAGAACTCTTGACAATACTTGATAACTCTTGACTCTATAGAAATTATCAAGAGATCAATAAGCAACTCTCAAGCTCCCTCATTTCCCTCTATTGAGCATTCCTCTCTCTTCATGCATTGAAGTCCAGCTCAAGGAAAATCATCCAAGTGCTTTCAAGCATATTCCAACACTTGGAGATCCTCTTCCATGCCTTGCATTCATTCATTAGCAAGCATCTCAATGCATAGGTAAGAGTATTTACTTTACATGGTGTAATTTGTTTTCCTATTTCACTTTGTGGGATTAGGATACTCTCTTTGTGGGAGTTTCTCTCTTTGTGGGAGGTTGTCTCTTTGTGTGACTAGGGAATTCTCTTTGTGGGAATTAAATCTCTTTGTGGGAGTTTTAGTGTCCTAGTGTAGGGCTAACCCTAATTCTCTGAGTGCGAGTTAGTGATTCTCTGTGTGGGAGTCTTGATCCTTGTGTAGGATTGGTTGGGTCCTTGTGTAGGGCATAAATCCTCTTTGTGGGGTATCTCTTTGTGAGATTTGTATTCACTTCTCTGTGTGGGAATATAGTGAATATTGGTGTGGCTGGATGTACCCAAGTTTGGAGAACCAGGGTAAAACTTTGTGTTTGCGTTTGGATTGATTGTGCCTTTTAATTCCTCTTGCATTTATAATTCCGCATTTGCAAGTTATATTTTAATTGGACAATTTTATTGCCACTACGCTATTCACCCCCCCCCTCTAGTGTGTGTTGTTAGTATTGCAAGGGTTAGACGATCCCTACAATTGGTATCAGAGCGAGGTTAAAGCATACTGCAACGATGGCATTCAACGTCTCATCCGCGTCTTATGAAGAAGGTCACTCAACCATTCGACCCCCGCTCTTCAACGGAACTAACTACCCAAGTTGGAAGATCAGAATGATGATCTACATGGAGGGTCAAGACCTATGGGACATCACGGAGGTGCCATTTGAGAAGCCCACTACTCCTGCGGCTTTAAGGACAAAAGCGGAGAAGGACTCAATCAAGTTCAATGAGAGAGCTATGAATGCATTACATTGCGCTCTCTCAGCTAGTGAGTTCAATCGCATCTCCATGTACAAAACGGCAAATGATATTTGGCACACCTTGGAGATTTGTCATGAAGGGACAATGAAGGTAAAGAAATCTAAACAAACTGTGTTTAGATCTAAATATGAAATGTTTAAGATGCAGGAAGGCGAAAGCATTTCAGAGATGTTCATAAGGTTCACCGATATTGTGAACGCGTTGGAGGGACTCGGGAAGGCGATTTACCAAGAGGATCGTGTAGAGAAGATCCTAGACTCTCTCACACCTCATTGGGAGTCAAAGGCCAATGGAATTTTGGAGTCGTATGACACATCCAAGTATACCGTTGAGGAGTGCATTGGAAATCTCATGGCGTATGAAGTGAAGCTTCAACACAAGAAGGAGATTCAACCAACAAAGCCCGAAAAGCTAGAGAAGCAAAAGGGGGTTGCATTCCATGCCAAGGAGGAGCCAATCAAGTGGAGGAGGAAATTTCATCGAGAAGCTCCTAGCGAAGAAGATGAGAAAGAAGATGCAAGTGGAGAAGAAATTGAGGATCTTGCCGAGCAATTCAAAGCTTTCCTAAAATGCAAGCAAGGTAAGTCTTTGTCAAAGTTTGCCTCCAATTCTAACAAGGTTCCTACTTGTTACACTTGCAGTGGAAAAGGTCACTTGTCCACCGAATGTCGTTCCAAACCCAACAAAGAAACTTACAAGGATAAAGGGAAGACGTATTGGAAAGGAAGGTCCAAGTCCAAAAATCACAAGAATGGACTTGTCGGGACCTTTGATGATTCGAGTGAGGACACTTCGAGTAACGAAGAAGAGAATACAAAGGAGGATGCTCACACATGCTTTGTAGCCATGGATGGTCCTTCATCAATCCCCTCCAGATTAAACGAAGAAGAGTTGGATGCTTGGCTTGACGCATACAATTCCTATGAGGATTCCTGCCTCATGGCTACGGAGGAGAAGTCGTCATCAAGCTCTTGCAAGGATGATGATGATGTTGTTGAGATCGAGGAAGAAAAGATCTCATACGAGGAGCTCAAGATCAATTTTGACTTGGTCTCCGAAAAGGCTAGTAAATGCATCAACTCTTACAATAGATTAAAAGCAAAATATAAGATTGCTAAGAGTAGATTGCATGAACTAGTTATTGCAAGTGTAATTCATGATGAAAGGCATGTGTATGACACTTATAAGAGAGACACACTTCTCTCTCAAGTTAAGGAATTGAGTCTTTCAAATGAAAATCTCATTGCTCAAAACCTTAGCTTAGATGCTCACATTCAACAACTTACGTTGAAATGTGAAGAGAAATCCCGGAAGCTCATAAGCTTTGTCTATTCTAGGGATTCACTCCACGATTTTTTGGAAAAACAACATCCGGCAAATCATAGAGGAGGTTTGGGTTATATTCAAAATGTGGTTCCCAAACCCACCTCTAATTCCTCTTATGGTGCAAATACAAGAAATATTGCTAAAGCACCTAAGAAGAATCACCATGCTTTCTTGTGCAACAATAACACCGACAAGAAGCATGTAAATCACAAGGTGATGAGGAAGAATGAAGAATCTTCATTTTTTGCTAAGAAGCAAAATCCTCATTCTTTGCATGCTAAGAAATTTGTTTCTACACCTAAGCATGCCACACCCTTCCCTCTTGCAAAGGCAAAACCATTGCCTAGGAAATCCTTGAGATTATGGATTCCCACTAAGGTTAGTGTGCAAGAGAGAGATAGTTACATCAACTCTCTAGTTAGGGATGTGATCACCTCGTGTGATTACGTTAGGAAATCAAACTCCTCTTGGGTTTGGTTACCTAATGTTTAGGTTCTCCTCACACATATGCATATTGCATGGGTATTGTGCTTCTATGTTTATTTTAAGCATACCCATTGATTGTGTGTGTTTCATGATTTTGAAAATATTTTCAAATTTATTTCTTTTCATGAAAATGGGGACCTTGGGGTTTATTGACATCTATGCATTTTTGATCCATGTGTATGTCAATGGGGAGTTAACATATTATGTGTTTAAATTATTTTAAGACATATTTTAACTCTCATTTCGGAGGTTATTTGAGATCATTATTTACATTTTGTTATTTTGGGTCTCAAACCAAACCTCTTGTTTATTGCCAACTTGTTTCATGTCTCATTGTTTTTGGCAATATCCTTGTGTATCTTTGAAGCTTGATTTTTCAATATCTATTGCTTTGATACATTTTTAGGCCCATGGCTCCATTAATTAATTGGTATTAGATCCTAGAAGTCAAAAGTTGACCATTTCTATGATCTAGGGGGAGCAGGGGATATTGAATTGATACCCACTAAATTTTTAAATTTGGTATCATACATATCTTTCTTTTCTTGCATATTGTCACATCTTGGTTAAGATGACAAATGGGGATATATTTAATGTCCACCTTTTTGACGTTGTTAAGGGGGAGAGATATATGCATTATGTGATCATATCTATAGGGGGAGAAATATATACATATGCATATGGGGAGAGATATCTCTATAAGGAGAGATATATGGGATTAGATAAACCATTCATGTGTGCTTGCTTTTATTCTTTGCAATTGGTTTATGTGATCCATGCCTATTATATGTCACCATGTTTTTATTGGTATTATGAGTATTTACCTTTGTGTAGCTCATTATATAATTGGTGCATATAAGTAGGGGGAGATCATTAGCATTGTGCTTTAATTCTTTATGATTTACATAATGTGTGTCATCATCAAAAAGGGGTAGATTGCTGAGTATTGGTCTTTCATACCAATCTTATTTTGATGATGATCACAACATTATGTTGTTGCTAATGAATCTCATGTTTTAGTCTCTCAGTTTATTTCAAGGATATCTTTCTTGGAGACTAATCACTTGGTGTAAGGATGGACATCATGTGAAGAAGGGCCAAAGTTTGGACTCAAGGAGTGCCAAAGCTTGGAGATGGTGGAGAGCAATCCAGGCATCAAGATTGAAGACTTAGACTCTTAAGAAAGCATTGTAATCCATGTAACTTATTTTATTGCTTTCTCTCTTTTTTGAGTCTAGGTTATTGTAATGCCTTGTTAGATGGGTTACATTTCATGCATATGCATTTAACCATCTTAGTGAACCTTAGGATTATCATAGAATCCAACCCAATAGGTTCACTCTGTCCAAAGACTCATTTGGAGTTTCTCGCTTTCCGTCAGTCGCCTGTTGAGGGAAACACAGCCGACTGGGTGATTTCCAGTCGCCTGTAGATCCTTCTACATTCACCTGATATGCACAGCTCAAGTCAACATTTCAATTGACTCAAATTTGAGCTTTACACACAGTCGCCTGACGATCAGTTTACAGTCGCCTGTATATTTACAGTCACCTGGAAATTGTCCAACAGTCGCCTGCATCTCTCTGTCTTCTCTCCATATTTTACAGTAGTCGACTGATGAAGAATATACAGTCGCCTGAATTTTTGGCAGTCAACTGTAGTATTAACATCAGTCTCCTGTGCGAAGAATTGGAGAAAGAGTGCAGCTCTCTGTTTCGATCCATCCCCTGCAGCAGTCGTCTGCTGAAGGTTTAACATGCGCCTGTCCTGTTTGTCAGTCGACTGTATTGACTTCGTCAGTCGACTGTCTTGGCTCAGATTATAGCCGTTGGATATTTTCTAGCCGTTGATCAGTCGACTGTCTTTTGATCATCAGTCGATTGTTCCTGTCGTTTTCACCCAGATTCTAGCCGTTGCAGATTCGTTTATTTGGATGTTTCTTTGGCTTTTTGGGCTTGATATAGGATTCCTATATATATGAGTGTGCTGCCATCACTTGAGAACTCTTGATAACACTTGATAACTCTTGACTCTATAGAAATTCTCAAGAGATCAATAAGAAACTCTCAAGCTCCCTCATTTCCCTCTATTGAGCATTCATCTCTCTTCATGCATTGAAGTCCAGCTCAAGGGAAATCATCCAAGTGCTTTCAAGCATATTCCAACACTTGGAGATCCTCTTCCATGCCTTGTATTCACTCATGAGTAAGCATCTCAAGGTATAGGTAAGAGTATTTACTTTACATGGTGTAATTTGTTTTCCTATTTCTCTTTGTGGGATTAGGATACTCTCTTTATAGGAGTTTCTCTCTTTGTGGGAGGTTGTCTCTTTGTGGGATTAGGGAATTCTCTTTGTGGGAATTAACTCTCTTTGTGGGAGTTTTAGTGTCCTAGTGTAGGGCTAACCCTAATTCTCTGAGTGGAAGTTAGCGATTCTCTGTGTGGGAGTCTTGATCCTTGTGTAGGATTGGTTGGGTCCTTGGGTAGGGCATAAATCCTCTTTGTGGGGTATCTCTTTGTGAGATTTGTATGCACTTCTCTGTATGGGAATATAATGAATATTGGTGTGGCTGGATGTACCCAAGTTTGGGGGACCAATGTAAAACTTTGTGTTTGCGTTTGGATTGATTGTGCCTTTTAATTCCTCTTGCATTTATAATTCCGCATTTGCAAGTTATATTTTAATTGGACAATTTTATTGCCATTACCCTATTCACCCCCCCTCTAGTGTGTGTTGTTAGTATTGCAAGGGTTAGACGATCCCTACACAAATTAGTTGAAATTTTTTTGGAGGTAGTTTAGACATGTTAGATCACATCCAACGGTCTGATTTTCTATTTAAATTGTCTAATTTTAAATTCCACTTGGATGGATTCGCATGTTTGATCCAACCGAATGGATCCTAGTCAAATGTATATATGTATGCATGTGTGTGTGTGTGTGTAGAATAATGCATATCATACGCCGTATGAGAGAGGGCCTCATATGCCCTCTCACATAAAGCAACAAGTACAAGCCCACATGGGCTTGTACTTGGTTGTACCCACCCCCTTTATGTGAGAGGGCATATGAGGCCCTCTCTCATACAGCGTATGATGTCCATTATTCTCATGTGTGTGTGTGTGTGTGTACATATGTGCGTGTATGTATATGGCAATCGTCCATTGCGAAAAAACGGTGCGAAAGTCCGTGCGAAATCTTTTTTTATTTTTTTGAAAAAAAATTTCAAATTTTTTTGATGTTTAATCTATACAATTATATACCCCAGTGAAAATAATGGGTGAACCCTAGAGGGATTAGAGCACACATCCACCCGTTACAAATTTAATGGTCTCAAAACATGTGAATTTGTTGAAATGCCTTGATCAAATGCCAAATGACATTATTTCTCAACGATTATTTTTTGAGGAGGGTATGACAACATATAATGATGGTGAAAAAAAGAATTTTTGAAAAAAGTTTCCAAAAAATTAAAAACATTTTCGCACGGTGTGAAATGTTCTCAATTGAAGATTTACATACATGTATGTGTGTGTGTGTGTGTGATGAAAATAAGAACATGAATGAAGATAGCAACCCCACGAGCCATGGAATGATAGCGTGTCGTGGGCTCCAGCTTCTTGACAGAATCACAAACCGTTGCACAATACTATTTGTTTTCTCGATCATCGCCAATTCTAATAAACTATGCGGGATAGAGGAATTATCTTAGGATTTGATCTAACCATGATAATGTATATTGCTTGTTGATGTATGTTAAAAATATTGCTCTAGGCTCTTTCTTGGTGATAGATGGAGATTGTCATGCTATTTAATTCTGTAATCTGAAAACTTACACTTTCCGTGTATAAATGCTTGTCTTTGTGAATTTCTTAATATCATTTATCACATACATGCATACCCCACTCTTTACTCTTTTTTGTCTTCCTTGAGAACAAGGAAGAGTTTAGCTTGGGGGATTTTGATGAGTGTGTATTTTGCATACTTTTAGTGGGGTTTATCCATGCATAACGTTATACAAATCCTCACTTTTATTTCCACTTCATCATATTATTGTTCCATTTTACTCTCTGGGTGTTCGCATGCGTTTCAGGTTGGATTCGCGCTAAAAGAGCTTAATGGTGTCAATGAAGGAGAAGGAGAAGTGGGGCGAGGTGATGGAGTTGAAATCGTGAAGAACGGGTGGAAATTTTCCTCCACCCGACCGTGTGTGTCACTCCACATGATCATGTGGAATGACACAGCATGAGTACTAAGGGCTTAACTCACACAACTGCGTGATAGCCCCACGCGGTTGCATGGGCAGCTAAGGATAAAGGCCGAGAACTACAGCGACGCGGTCGTGTGGCTACTCCATATGACCGCGTCGATCTAACACTCCTGAAGGCCAACAAGTGCATAACTTCCAAGAAACGATGCGATCGCATCGATTACATCAAGCGACTGCATCGATTACATCAAACGACTGTGTCAATTTCATCAAACGACCGCATTACTGTTCTTCTTCTGAAGAATTCTTGGTCTTCTCGAGCTCATTCGATGCGACCGCGTCGATTTCTACGCGGTTGTTTCGAATCGGGTTTTTCTACAGACCCGTTAGGGTTTTGGCGAGCTATTTAAGGATTTGGGTGCCACCAGAGATGAGGAGGCGACTTGGGAGTGCATTTTACCCCAGTTTTACCACCCTTTTAGTGTTTTCTAGGAGTAGGATTAGATTTAGATTAGTTTTAGATGCTTTTCTTCGTGGATGTAAGCGTGGAATTGACGACTCTATGTATTACAAGCATTAAGATGCGTATTTCTTGTTTTGTTTAATTGTTTTCTCTAATTGTTCTTTGTTATTTTATAGTTGTTTGTTGTTCTTCTTGTTATTCACCATATTTCCATTGATGTTCTCCGTGCAAATTATTTAACAAGCCATAAAAAATAACTAAAACCTCCCAATCAGCATTAATATAAAATTTTCTCCAAATTTTAGGAGTATATAATGAAAAGAACTACAATTCTGATACAAGAAAAAGACAAAATCTTCTCGCTAAAAATATAAACAAAACTATATAAGTCAATCATGTGGACAGTCTTGCTCTTCTCTAGCTACATGTTTATATGACCCGCCCTTAAAGTATATGTCCTCCAAACCTAACCCACATCCACAACAAATATGAATGTAGTCAACGAGATAATCTTGGTAGGTTCCTATAGAAAATCAAACAATAATATGTGAAAGAAAAGCACATGGAAAAAACTTGCAGGAAATTAATATAAAATCTCATACAACTGAAATATGACATAAACATCTCAAGTGAATAACCGTATAAACTAATCTACTGAAGTGATGTCTAGTGAGGTGTAATATCTCTAAACTATGGTGTCAACATGCATAAAAATCTAGTCTAAGTGTGTGACTCATCCCCAAGGGTACAATATGCGATTTGAGTGTTTTGTCTGCTCGGAACATCGACCATTATCATCATGGACTGATAACTAATCCTCATGGTGTAGCCTCCAATATACCTCCTTGGGTCAAACAACCCTTCACACACCAGGGTCTGGACTGATAGTGGGTCTCCCACTCACAGTTGCAATCTGGGCAGTAACGGAGGGTCCTAAAAACAATAATGTCCAACAATACCATCCTTGTTACACCCTTACGGGTAACGGTCCTCGGGGACCCTCATTGCTTATGCACCCTCATGACAATGAATTACCACACCTAATGTGTTATGTGTGTCATTTTACAATATTTGCAACAATTTAAAACCATATGTCATTTTCTTTTCTTTTTGCTCAATTCAACTTAAATTCAACTCTCATTATCATAACATGCCATGAATATTCTTCTTATTCATGGACAAATAAATACTAAAAACAAGTCACCATAGCATGTAAAGTAAATCTCAAAACTAAATTCCTTACCAAGGAACCTTCACAACGCAAAGGAAACTCACCAAATTGCGGCCAAGCACAGAAATATCAAATGTTGCAACCAACACCTAAAAGGCCAAAAGTGGCATGAAAATACGTACCATCAGAGCATGTAAAGTAAATCTCAAAATAGACTACATATGTATCATCAAATTTTAAGGGGTTTCTACCATCCTTAGTGATGTGAAATAGAATCCCACCCATAAGTAGTTTTGATGATGAGCACACCAAATGATGTTAGTGTACTAATGACACTATCTAAAGTGTGCAGGTTGTACGATTAATAATATAAGCTGTACGCATACTCCGAAGAAGCTCAACCACACTCAGAAGATGAAGATAATTTGATGGCTCTATGTCAAGCACAAGTGAAGCTCAAAGATGAAGCTCATGGAATGTACTCAAGCCTAATGGAAGAGGATCTGAAAATAAAAGTGAAGTGCGCATCTACATCAATATCTGATTGGCTTCAAAAGTCTTCATTTAACTCTAAGTGTGTGAGTTGGTCTTTTAGGAATATGTTAAAGCCAAGTTTTATTGCACAGACATACAAAACATTTTCGAAACAAAAGTTTTTAAACTCATTTTAAAACTCTATGAGAGCATATCTATTTGATATAATATTCATAGTCAATCTCCAAACACCTAGGAGTTGAGTAATCATTCTTTAGTTGAGTTTCAGTGAAAAATGCTCTGGGAGTCGACTACCAGCTGTGAGCAGTATTTTTCAGGGAAAACTTACTGGAGTCGACTACCTCCCTTGGGAGTCGATTACCAGATGCGTTTTGACTTTCTGATTTTGCTCCCTCAATTCTCTCATCTCCTTGATTGTCGGGATAAAGTCAAATGTTTTTGAAATTCGAATTCATTTTTGAAACTCTATAAATAGAGTCTCTTGAGAACATTTCTATATACCAATTCTCTATTATATTTTTGAGCTAAAACTATACTCTTGTAATTCTCTATCGCTCTCATCGCTCTCATTGTCATATCCAAATTCTGGTTCTATTTTCTGATCTCGTTTTTATCTGAAATTCTTTTGAGATCTATTATATTCTTTGGCTATTGAAACTGTTTTTCAAAATTCTTACTTTTTGATTTAATATTCTTTAAAGGATTTTTTAAAATAAAAGCATCTAGATCACAACGAATTAAATTATATTCTTTGTGTGATCTAAGATCATTTTAAATTCTTTTAGCCATATAAGCACATTTGCAATATTATCTTGGCTATAGAATTTTGTTGGGTGTAAACCAATCTCCACTAAATATTGTAGTGAATTGGATC
Source organism: Scilla litardierei (assembly GCA_030789695.1). Lineage (NCBI taxonomy): Eukaryota > Viridiplantae > Streptophyta > Magnoliopsida > Asparagales > Asparagaceae > Scilla > Scilla litardierei. The sequence goes on from CM061133.1 coordinate 165,436,972, forward strand.
TTGTTTTATTTGGATTCCCTTTGTGATAAGTGTTGTAAAAATCCTAGTCAAGGCTAGGGGGTTGGAAATCCTAGTAGGGATACTTGTATTACTAAGGCAATGGTGGATTGAATCTTGTACTAGATTGGTCAGGGACTGGACATACCCAAGTTGCAGGGAGCCAGAATAAAAATCTTTTGTCTCTACGTGCTTTCTGCGTTTGTGTTTATTGTTCAAATGATTCATTCCTTGTTAATATATTATCTTTGTAATTCATTATTAATATATTGCAAAGTTCATCTTTTTATTTCCGCTGTATAAATATCTCACTGATTGTAATCTTTATCTGCTTGTAATTAATCTTTGTATTTATTCAAGATTACTTTGTTGATTAAGAACCACGCGTAGATCACTCTACTTGGTTTCTTAGGCAACATTGGAAGGGAATTATTGTGTTATAATTGTTAAAGGAAAAAGTTTTATGATTCATACAACACTATTCAACCACCCCCTCTAGTGTTGTTTACCATCCCATGATCCAACACTTAGGGCTCAAAATCGATGTCTGGCCTTAGTCGGGCAAGCAACAAAAACATATAAGCATCGGAGGAATTACTTAAACACATTTAGCTCACAACGAATAAAATCGATCTATTTTATTATTTGGCTAGTGAAAACTGTTTTTCAACATTCTTACTTTTTGATTTAATATTCTTTAAAGGATTTTTGTAAACAAAAGCATCTAGATCACAACGATTTAAATTATATTCCTTGTGATCTAAGATCATTTAAATCCATTTAGCCACATAAGCACATTTGCAATATTATCTTGGCTATAGAATTTTGTTGGGTGTAAACCAATCTCCACTAAATATTGTGCTGAATTGGATCTTGTTTTTATTTGGATTCCCTTTGTGATAAGGGTTATGAAAATCATAGTCAAGGCTAGGTGGTTGGAAATCCTGGTAAGGGATACTAGGCCGTTGGAAATCCTAGCGAGTGAAGCTAGGTAATTGTATTGCTAAGGCAATAGTGGATTGAATCTCATACCGGCTTGGTCGGAGACTGGACGTACCCAGGTTGCGGGGAACCATGATAATAATCTCTTGTCTCTGTGTGCTTTCTGCGTTTGTGTTTATTGTTCAAGCGATTCATTCCTTGTTAATATATTATCTTTGTAATTCATTATTAATATATTGTAAAGTTCATCTTTTTATTTCCGATGTATAAAGATCTCTCTGATTGTAATCTTTGTCTGCTTGTAATTAATCTTTGTATTTATTCAAGATTACTTTGTTGATTAAGAACCAAGCGTAGATCACTCTACTTGGTTTGTTAGGCAACATTAGAAGGGAAATATTGTGTTATAATTGTTAAAGAAAAAAGTTTTATAATTCATACAACACTATTCAAATCCCCTTTTAGTGTTGTTCGCCATCCACAGGATCCAACACTTGGTATCAGATCAATTCTAAAAGATGATGGCATCAACATCTTTCCACTCTGAAGGACTCACCACCATGCGACCACCATTGTTCATTGGAACAAACTACGCAAGCTGGAAGATACGCATGAAGACTCATCTAGAGTCACTAGACATTGAAGCATGGACCGTCACCAAGGATCCATACAAAACATCCATTGAAGTCGACAGCGGAAAATGGTTTGCCGACAAAAAGAAGAAAGCCAATCTCAACGCCAAAGCCATGAACGCATTATTATGTGCTGTAACAGGTAATGAGTCCAATCGTTCTCTTAATGTGAGACATCACATCATATCTGGCATACTCTTCAGGTAAGTCATGAAGGAACCGAGAAGGTAAAAGAATCTCGAATTAACGTTTTACATTCTAAATTTGAATCTTTTAAGATGGAAGAAGGAGAGAGTATTACCAAGGCGAATACTCGTTTTACTAACATCACAAATGAGCTTGCAGGTCTAGGCAAAAAGCTATCTGAATATGATCAAGTAATGAAGATATTAATATCTCCTAGACCCGAATTGAAAGGGAAGCAATGGCCATTCGAGAAGCTCACAACGTAAAAGACCTCATAATTGAAGAACTGATGGAAAATCTCATGGCATATGAGATATAGCTTTAAGAAGACAAGAAGATAGAGGAGAAGCTGAAGAACCTAGCGTTCAAAGCACAAGAAGAAGGCTCCGACTACACAGACAAAGAAGATCATATTGCCTTTGTCTCAAAAAAACTTCAAAGACTTCATGTCAAGTAAGTATGATAAACGATCATTCCGTCCTACTAATAGTATTATTTGGATCATATTGCCTTTGTCTCAAAAAACTTCAAAGACTTCATGTAAAGTAAGTATGATAAACGATCATTCCGTCCTACTAATAGTATTATTTGTTTTGGTTGCAACAAATCAGGTCATGTAAAAAGAGACTGTCCCTTGGAGAAGAACAACCGAGACACCAAAGACCGTGGAAAAAGCAGAGATAACAATGAGAGAAGGAATGATAGAAGGAATAAGCTTCGACGACCAAGGAAGGAAGCATATGCAGCCTTGACCAAAGCGATGATTCTACCTCCGACGAATCATCATCAGATGACAAAGAAGAGAGAAGAGAAACTGCTCATATGTGTTTCCTAGCTTCCACGTCATCACAAGTAAGTTTATTGCATGGTTCATCATTTAGTGAAGATGATTCATCATCAAGTGATGATCAAGACATGGATTATAGAGGAGCATATAAGAAGCTTTGCTCAATGCATGAAAAGTTCATTAAAGAATACAAAAAAACTTTAAGATTAGTTAAGAAGAATGCAAAGGATAAAGAGGAACTTCTTAATGAAAATACTGCATTAAAAGAAAAAAATGAACTGTTAGAAAAAGACATGCATTCCATGAAAGTGAAAATTGAGGGTGTGGATAATCTTCTCGTGTCTATTAAAGACAAATATGATTCTACGATGAAGATTGTCGAAAACTTCAATAAAGCGAAAGGAAAGTTAGATAGTTTAATAAATAGTCAAAAAGCATCATCTAGCAAAATCGAACTTGGTTATGATTCTAATCATGCCAAGAAAAGGACTACACATACTACGATGCATCATGCTAACCCAAAATTTTTGAGCATATGGGTTCCAAGAATTTGACGCATCAAAAGAGACAAAGGTACGCAATCGATTTTGTTCAAAAAGTTATTTTAAATAAAAATTATAAGTATATCTCAATTGAAGGAACTAAACCGCATTGGGTTTGGTTTCCTAAAGGCTAACCCCTTTGGACTCAATGAATAAAGAGTACCACAAACAATCATATTTTTCAGGTACTCTAAACCAAGGAGGAGGAACACAAATCATATCAACGCTTTGCGAGAAGAATAAAATTGCTTTGCAAAAAAAACTTAATCATATGAATGATTACATATTTGTTTTAATTTTTTTGCTTTATATGAATACTTATATATGTTATTTATATTTGCAAGTGAAGGATTTTGGCCAAACACTCAAACCAGCGTGTCAAAAATCCCTTAGGATGAGAAAACGGCTCAACCCAGGAGGGAATCGACTACCATCCCATAGAGTATACTACTAGAGTTCTGTGTCGAAATCTGTGTTTGATTTTCTTAATTTTTTGACTAACTTATATTGGGTTTTGTTGAGCTTATTGGGTTCATAACCAAGGAATGACTTAAACTCACTAAAGGAAATAGATCCTAGCCATTTACACTCATGATCCAAAGGCAATTATTCAACACTTCTTTTCATCCCAATATTTCAAAACCCCTCAACCCAAGCCCTAGGTAGCCGACTACCCCCATTGAGTTCATCCTCTTGAAATTTTTGGTGGTTCTTGCTCTCTCTTCCTAGGAGCTCTCATTCTATCATCTCCCTTCTAGGAAAACTTCAATATCATGGTATAATCTTTACACTCTCTTGAATTCTTCATTTTATTTCCTTGAAATCTTCTATATCATCTTCAAATATTTCAGTTTTACTATCAATATGCCTTTTAAGAAAGTACTTGGAAAGAGGAGGAAGATCTATGAATCTTCTCTAAGTGAAAGAGAAATCATTGAACCCTATCTCTTCAAATCTACTAGCTATGATAAGTTTCTCAACATAACCAAAAGACAAATTCTCCATGAGAGATTGTTAAAATTGATGATGTAGAGAACTGTCCAAAATTTGTCAAATCTGTGTTCCTCAAATAACATGTACTACTGCTATCCAAGACTTGTTCATTTATTCTATGCAAACATTCACCTCGATCTTGCTAAATCTTGTTTCATCACTACAGTTCTTGACACCAAACTTGCAATCACTCTCAAATCATTAGGTCAGCCTTTAGGAATTCCTTTTACAAGAAAGCTGCTAGATGAGATCGAAATGATCGATGGAGATACATTGGATAAAATGTATTTGCCCGAAAAAATTTCCTAACTAAACTATCATGTGGCGATCTTCGCTATCCTGGTAGAATTTTGGCAAATATTGTATCATAAAATATTACCCAAAAGTTTTTAGTCGCTCTGTTTTGTCTAAAAAGCAAGCTAAGTGTATTTACGCTATGCTTCGTCATATCAAAGTCAATTGGGCCAAAGTTATCATGGACTCAATTCTTCAATCTACTGCTTCTAGTAGACTTTCATCCCCTCTAGCTCATGGTCACTTTCTCACCATTCTCTTTAATGCATATGACATTCTATAGGATAATGAATCTGAGGTTCTGGAACCCGCCCTTGTGTTTGATGCGCGTGCACTTGGACGAATGGGTCTTCACCGAGACCTCGATCAATACATTCCAGAAGAGAAGCTTGGTGAAGCTAGCTCCACCTCAGAGAAAAGGAAAGGTAAGAAACCTGTTACTGTTGATTCAGATGAAGAAGAGGAAGAAAATGAAGAAGAAGAAGAAACACCACAAGATGATGAAGTTCCATACTAAATTGTTGAGCATCAAGACGTGCTCTTGAAGAAAATTGAGAATCTGAAGATTTCTCAAGAGAGAGGCTTTGAAGAGCTCAACCAAAAGGTAGCAAACTTAAAGGACTTTGTGGCTAGAAACAACGAGATGACCGAGAGACACTTGCAATCATCCTTGATGAGATCAAGAAGCTAAAGATGGAGAAGAAGAATGGTGGTTCTTCTTAAGTATCTGGGTTTAATTTTAAAGCAATGATCTTTTAAACAATGACTTGGTTTTGTAATATTTTTCTATGGTGTGATGGATTCAGACTTGTGGTATCAACTCTAGTAGTTGATGCACTGCTTATGATTATCATATGGCATGTTTTAAACATTGATATATCTCTTATGAAATTTTCATGTCATAATATATATCTTGAACTACTAACTCTTCTTGCAGATATACTGGTTGATTTTTTTCTCCTACACATGATTAAATGCTTGGATTGATTGTCGTATTGTGATATTATCATAATTGTCATTCTTTTTTATTGATGACAATGGGGAGAAAATTGGTAAATGCAAAACTTGAAATGAATAATTGCTATTGCTAACCAGCTTTGATGCAGGGGGAGTATGATTATATCATACCTCATCTAAGCAAGGGGAGTAAGTTATCTTACTTGTGTTATTCTATTTTGCTATAATTCATTTTTTTTCATTTGGGTGTCATCATCAAAAAGAGGGAGAGTGATGGGAAATCGAATCCTACCCCTAAGCAGTTTTGATGATGAGCACACCAAATGATGTTAGTGTACTAATGACACTATCTAAAGTGTGCTGGTTGTGCGATCAATAATATAAACTTTACGCATACTCCGAAGAAGCTCAGCCACACTCAGAAGATGAGGACAATTTGATAGCTCTACGTCAAGCACAAGTGAAGCTCAAAGATGAAGCCATAGAACGTGCTCAAGCCTAATGGAAGAGGAGCTCAAAATCAAAGTTAAGCTCGCATCTACATCAATATCTGATCGGCTTCAGAAGTCTTTATTTAAGTCTAAGTTTGTGAGTTGCGCTTTTAGGAATATGTTAAAGCCAAGTTTTATTGCGCGCATGCGCGCGCACACACAATGTTTTCGATACAAAAGTTTTTTAAACTCGTTTTAAAACTCTTTGAGAGCATAGCTATTTGATTTAATCTTCGTAGTCAATCTCCAAACACCCAGGAGTTAAGTACTCATTCTTTAGCTGAGTTTCAGTGAAAAAATGATCTGGGAGTCGACTACCAAAGGAGGGAGTCGACTACCTCCCTTGGGAGTCGACTACCAGCTGCGTTTTGACTTCCTGATTTTGATCCCTCAATTCTCTCATCTCCTTGATTGTCGGGCTGAAGTCAAATGTTTTTTAAATTCGAATTCATTTTTGAAAATCTATAAATAGAGCCTCTTGAAAACATTTCTATATACCAATACTCTATTATACTTTTGATCTAAAACTATACTCTTGAAATTCTCAATCGCTCTCATCGTCATAGCCAAATTCTGGTTCTATTTTCTGATCTCATTTTTATTTGAAATTCTTTTGAGATCTATTTTATTCTTTGGCTATTGAAAACTATTTTTCAACATTCTTACTTTTTTTATTTAATATTCTTTAAAGGATTTTTGAAATCAAAAGCATCTAGATCACAACAAATTAAATTATATTCCTTGTGTTCTAAGATCATTTAAAATCCTTTTAGCAACATAAGCACATTTGCAATATTATCTTGGATATAGAATTTTGTTGGGTGTAAACCAATCTCCACCAAATATTGTGGCGAGTTAGATCTTGTTTTTATTTGGATTCCCTTTGTGATAAGGGTTGTGAAAATCCTAGTCAAGGCTAGGTGGTTGGAAATCCTAGTAGGGATACTAGGTCGTTGGAAATCCTAGCGAGTGAAGCTAGGTAATTGTATTGCTAAGGCAATAGTGGGTTGAATCTCGTACTGGATTGGTCGAGGACTGGACATACCCAGGTTGCAGGGAACCAGGAAAAAAACTCTTGTCTCTGCGTTCTTTCTGCGTTTGTGTTTATTGTTCAAGTGATTCATTCCTTGTTAATATATTATCTTTGTAATTCATTATTAACATATTGCAAAGTTCATCTTTTTATTTCCGTTGTATTAATATCTCTCTAATTGTAATCTTTGTCTGCTTGTAATTAATCTTTGTATTTATTCAAGATTACTTTGTTGATTAAGAACCAAGCGTAGATCACTCTACTTGGTTTCTTAAATAACATTGGAAGGGAATTATTGTGTTATAATTGTTAAAGGAAAAAGTTTTATAATTCATACAACACTATTCAACCCCCTTCTAGTGTTGTTTGCCATCCCAGGATCCAACACTTAGGGCTCAATATCGATGTTTGGCCTTAGTCGGGCAGGCAATGAAAACATATAAGCATCGGAAAAATTACTTAAAACCATTTTAAGAACAACCTAATAAAAACCCAAAGCAGAATCTCTACTATCTTGGGGTGGGTCTAACCAACCCATAAATATAGATCTATAAAAATAACTGCAATTATAAACGCATGAAAAATAAAGTACATTTTGTTCTGCACGTTAGCAAAATGTTGATACTTACGAACTAATGCCCCCACGTTGGGGCTAAACCTCTTCCCTTGAGCTGCAGCACGTCCCAAGACAAGCAATCCCCTTGTCACCGAGCCAACCACGTGCTCCAGAAAGTTTCAACTTGAGTGGATCCTCCATTAAGACTTCGGATCGGATCCGAACTCCTTCGTAGTTTTGCTAGGACCCGAACAGGAGCAGGGAAGAAAAAAAAGAAAGAAAGAATAATATTTTTGCATATTCGATCTAGGTGTGCTCTTAACTTTTGAGAACTCCCTTGATCCAAGGCTTGTTGCGAGTCTTAAGGAGGAGAGTTAGCCCTTATTTATATAGGGAGCTGACCCCTCCTATTCTGAAAATAACCGATGTGGGACTAAACAATCAGGGAAAAAATTATTTACAAGTTTGCCCTCTATGAAGGCCAAACTTTAACAAATTTTTCCTCCCTCGCCGTTGAACTCCAGAAGCGATATCTCATATCAAATTGAATAGCATTGAACGATGAACGCATAAAAACAAACTGTGCTCAATTCTGAATTTGTTTGACCCCTCAAACGAAAGATCAAAAAAACCGCAAAAATGCATCCTAAAATCTGCATTCTCAGGTCTGCACTCTGTGGAGCCGCATGGGGACCCACCTGCCAGGTCGGGCGTGCCCAGTGGGCGCTCCCACCTGCATGTCGGGTAGGGTGCCTGCCTGGCGAGTGGGGCGTCCACCCATTTGGGCGGGCTTGCCCATCCCACGATCTGAGCTGGGCTGCCCAGCGGCCAAAGAAGCGGGATGGGTGCCCAGCCTTGGCAGCTAGGCTGTTTAGCCTTTTATACTTTGTTTTGGTCTTTCTTCGGCTCTACTGGACTTGGACCAAAATGAATGGGTCCAGGACATTCCTAGACTCCTTCAATTGAGCTTGTTCCATGCTTTTATTATAAATATGCTCGCAAACCTTTTATGACTTTTTTATTCTTTTGCATCATATGCTATTAATCTCACGTTATTAATATTCTAAAGCCTATATCTTAAACCTTTTGTGACATAATTAATTCACATGTATCATATGTACAATCTCCTTAATTCTACCTATTACATGATGAAGGTCACACTCTGTGTGAGACCCTACAGCCTGATCATTCTACAAGTGGGGCTTGAAACCCCAGACCGTAGTGACCACAAGCAACAGGTGTCGTCCCTGTTTCGGTATCACATTATGTGTTATCCCATTGACATGAGTATTGTTAGGACCACCCTGACTGTGTCCGTGATGATTGCCACAGTTTTAGTCCATTCGTCATAACTATGTCGCTTAGTCAAGCCTAGGGTATGGTCAACTGTCAACCCTAATAGCTTGAAATCGGTTAGTCTCCATTGGTCTTTAGTTTATTAATATTGGACTTCTTCCAACATACTTTGGCCAAAGTTTTTACTAAAGACCAAACTAACACATGTGACACTAACTCTCCACAAACGAGAGAGACGAACCCTCTCTTGTTCATTACTCACCTCACACGCTTCAAGTGCCACCCAACCAAAGACCTTTCGACAGGCCTTGCCTCGAAGCTTGGTCGGAGGTCTAAGTGATACCATTCCCGTAGAGGTTTGTACAATTTCCTCAAGTCTAAGGACCAACTTGCCTATCATCACTTAGAGATATCATTGGCAGATAAGTTTATGTTAACCATGGGATAGCTCTCGCTAGGTCGTTCAGTGAACTCATTCTCCAATGAGCACATGTGTCTCGTTTCCTACTTCGCCAAGTCGAATGACTATGAGATCATTGTCACCGGTCCATGGTGAAGATAAAGACAAAATGGTCTATCCGATGTGTCCATATCTTTTTCTCGAAACATCAACAACCACGAATAATTTTAAACTTATGTTACAAATGATCAAGCACTTCTCCATGATCGAGATCTTCATCTCGATACTTGTTTGAACTCGCATTAAGTCTCAGGACTTTACCTAAGTTCTAATGAAGACTACATTATTATTTACTTTGGTAAATTCTTACTAAACTGCTTAATGTTATTTTGACAAGATGTTTGTACATATACATAGAGATAAATTACCTCGAGGGCATACTGTAACGACTGCTTTTCATGTATCTGGATTTTATGTATTATAATATATGTTTTGGTGGATTTTCTCCTCATGTGTGGTTTTCGTCTCCGTAGTTTTCATTTTCGATCGATTCGTCGTATTTTCTCGCTTCTTTCTTAGGATTGTCGATTTCGAAGTATGTCACTCATGACGGACTTCTTAACGGTCGTATCTGACTATTAGATCAAGCCTAGGAGTCTTAGGAATCGATCCCGGGGCCCCGCGCTCCGTATCGGTACTTTTCTGTGCTCATTAGCCGGTGTAAGAAGGGCCACCGACCGACTAGATGACGATCCAGTCGGTCGGCAATCCTTCTTGGACCGACTAGTTAGCTTTCTAAATTTCTCAGGAGTTACTGTTTATCGTTAGTCGGTCTAAGAACGTTGGTTGACCGACTAGGTTGCAAACTAGTCGGTCAGCAATGCTTCTTGAACCGACTAACTCATCATCTTATTTTTGTATCAGTTACTGTTTACTCTTAGTCGGTCTAAGAACGTTCATCGACCGACTAGATGCTAAACTAGTCGGTCAGTACTTGTTCATGGACCGACTAACTCTAGAATCCTATTTTCGTTCAGGAGTTACTGTTTACACTTAGTCGGTCTGCGTTGGTCGACCGACCGACTAGTTGCCAAACTAGTCGGTCAGTGGTTGCTCTTTGACTGACTAACCAGTGTTAAAACCCTAATTTCTGGGCAGCCGCCAGCCTAGCCTATTTAAACCCAACCCATTCGACTTCTTCTTCTCCAACACGACCCAAAACCCTAAAAACTTCCCCCTTCAGCCCCCATCTTCCTCCAAGCTTCATTTCTCCATTCCAAGCCTCAAATCCAACATCCAATCCATCCATTCACTCATTCCACCTCTCATCTTCCCCAAAATCTCACCAAAATCCATCAAATCCCCAAATCCCCCAAAACCCTAGTTTCCCCAAACTTCTCCAATCTCTTCCAGATCTGATCCTAGGGTTCTCCGGAGTGTTTCTTCCGCCTCCTCTCGGTAAGAAATCGTTCTACCGTTGTTTTCATAACTTATTGATAATTTTGGTGAAACCCTAATTAATTTCATGTTGTTTGTTGAGTGTCCCCCAAAACAGCGATTTCCCCCGTAGATAGCATCCGTGTGACGAAGTGATCGTCGATCCCCGGTGCTAGGCAAGTGAAACTTGCCACTTAGGGTTTAGGCCATGTTTTAGGCCATTTGCTTGTTGTAGGCGTAAAAGAGGCTAGGCGACAAAATGATACTCGCCTAGGCGCAAATTGGGGAACTAGCTTGACAACGAAGCTAGTTCCGACATTTAGCATGTTGCACAATTACCATGTCATGTTTACCTTCCATTAACGGTACGCAATTTAATTGCCATGTCATTGCATTTTGCCTGTCACGTTTAATTTAAGTTAACGGTACGCAAATATCTGTTCATGTCTTTGCATAGTGATTATTCATCGTGATTGCGTAGCGCACGCTACAATATTATATTCCTGGCTCGTGTTCCAGAAGAGAGCTTAGTGAGTTGGAAACCCCAACGCTCGACACATATGGGTGGGGTAAGAGATAAGCGGCCTGAGCCCCGAGTTGGCCTGATCCGCCACTCCGGCCAGCAGGTGGACTCTCTAGTGCACAAGTGATTAATAGTGATAGAGATAAGCGGCCTGAGCCACGAGCTGGATAGCAGGTGGACTCTCTATGCACTAAGTGTTTACCAGTGACAAGTGATTAATAGTGGTAGAGATAAGCGGCCTGAGCCACGAGCTGGCCAGCAGGTGGACTCTCTATGCACTAAGTGATAAGTGATAAGTGATAAGTGATAAGTGATAAGTGTTAAATGATAAGTGATTAGTGATTTGGTAGCTTTTGCTACATTGTGCATGCTTGCTTCTCTTTTTAAACTGTTGCATCATGCTTGACTGCCATGTCATTACTTAATACTATAACTGCTAGGTTGCTAGATGCCTCACTTTCAGTTTCCTTGCCCAAGTCTTTTAGACTTGCTGACATGTGCCCCTTTACTCTTTTGGGTGACACATGTTAGATCCTGAGCCCGAGTACCTCGTTGAGGACGAGGTGTTTGCTGACGCCAAGCCCGAGCTTGTGTTTGACGGGGAGTACGTGGACACTGGGGACCAGTCCTAGTGTCTTCGTTGTGTTTTACTTTTGTTAGACAGTTGTTTTGTATTCGGTGCGCAGCACCTATACTTTGTTGTTGCCGTTGCTTTTGTTGGCCTTGTTCTGGGCCTTTAGACTCTTTTCTTTTAGCCTGGTGGCTTTTCTGGATGTTGAACTTTTGTTGATATTGGACAATTTGTGAGATGTGGAATTTTATTTCAGTCTCTCCTTGTGTTATTATTGTTATTCTGTTGTGGTTACAGGGACCTGTTTATGTAATGTGGACGCTTATCGGGTTTGGGGCTTCATAGCTCCACTCTCGTGCGGACCTTTTCACGTCTCGCCTCCATTTTAGGGAAGCGGGTCGTGACACATACACATCTCCTAACATCTCCCACTTGCACTAGGCCCATTTATCCCGGTATCTCATATCGTATTTACACACAAGTCTCTCCAGACTTCATGTGGTAGAACCTTTATGAGTAAATATGCTAAACTGTCTTCTACGTAGACTTAAGGAGTTTCTATGTTCCTGCTAGACCATGCATTTGAATCTCATCCAAATTGTTTCCTTAGTCTCTTGGAATCCGTAACATTTGTCTTGCCTGGATATCATCCAGCTCATCGTCCTTACTTGAAGCTTAAAATCGTATCCTTCATGTACCTTACATGAATGATCTAAAATAGTCACTGGTCATCTGCGTAGTTCACAATCCTTTCTGACAAAGTATCAAACTGTTTGATAACTTTGTCAAAAACATATGTTCTGGCTCCTTTATGCCTCACATGCCTTTTATCGCTCCCACTGACCTTGTAAACTTTCTGGCTGATTCATGTAAATTTGTTCTTCTAAATCATATTTAAAAAATGGACTTTACATGCATATTCCAGATTTCATGGGAATCACCATCATTGACAGCGAGTCTGATCTGAATAGATCGGTACATTGCTGTTGGCGAGAAAATTTCATCATAATCAGTTTATAGGAGTTCTGATGATAATCTTTCTCAACTAGCATTACATGCACTTTTCTATTTTCCATCTGCACTAATCTTCTATCTCGAAGACTCACTTGTAGCCAATGTGAATACTTCCCTTGCGCACGTATTCTAAAGTCCATACCTTATTTACGTCTATAGATTCCATCTCAGATCTCATTGGATCCAGCCAATTATCAGAGTCTTTACTCTGAATGGCATCCCAGAAGTTTACTAGGCCATCATCAACTATGATGTTTTACTCGGCTCCTTTGTCTTATGAGAAAATTCAAGGGCTTGAGTAATCATGTGACTTCCTAACGATTGATTTGAGGAACTTCCAGTTAGTCTGGATTAAGCCATTTGACCTACGCAGGAAAACTGCACACCTTAATGTATTTTAAGGTTGGGTTACCCACTGTTCCATATCATATATGGAGTCATTGGCATGAAACTTGTCAGCACCTTATCAAGAACCTGTTGAGTATTGGACTTCTCCCTACGTGGTGTTAAATGATGAGCAAACATAAATACTAGCGACTAATCCCCTAATTTGTAGTTAATCCATTGCCGAAGCTTAGTATGAAGATCTACTTGCAATGGATGACACTCGAAGCTCATTGAAAGCAAATGAAATGGATTGGATGATCATAGATGGTGATTGAAGCTCCTAGAAGACTTCAAGCTCATGTGTTGGATAGAAGAGAGAGTTCGTCAAATGTAACTTTTTTCTTTTTTTCTAGTATGTAGCTTAGAAGTAGAACTTTGTTGGAGCGCACACACATCCCCATTTCAGTCTTAGGATATCATTAGATCAACCCTCCTTAGACTCCAATTCATTTCTAGCTAGATTATGCATATCATGTTTATAACAGTCGACTGCTGAACAATTTACAGTCACCTGTCTCAAAAACAGTCGACTGTGTTTTGTTCTACAGTCGCCTGTTATGCACAAACTGTTTCAGTCTAGTTTTGGGCTTCTCGGCTTTAACTCTCACAGGCGACTTATGGACGATTCACAGACGCCTGTCCAAGTGACAGTCGACTGTGTTTTGTTAATCAGTCACATGTCTTTCTTTAGCCCAAATTGTATTGCTCTGTTTATTCTGGCCAGCGACTTATGTTGGATTTCTAATCGACTGTCCAATGGAACAGTCGACTGTCAATGCTACAACAGTCGTCTGTCCTTGAGCCTAATTGTTGACTCAACTCTCTGGAAAATCTCAGTGTTTTGACAGTCGTTTGTAGAATGAATTACAGTCGCATGTTCTGATTAACAGTCGACTGTCTTCTCTTCATCAGTCATCTGTCCTGTTCTTCCAGACGTTTTCCATATTTCATCAACTTACCCATCTTGCGGCCAGTCGCCTGTAGTAGGATTTACAGTTGCCTTTTGATTCAATAGTCGACTGTCTATGCCTCATCAGTCGACTGTTCATGTGGTAAGTTACCGTTATGAATTCTCACCTACCCTCTCTGACTGTGCAGCAGTCGACTGTGGATTCGTTAACAGTCGACTGTCGCGGGCGCAGATTCTATCCGTTGAGTTTTTCCTCACGGATTTCAAAGGGGTTTTTGCTGATTTCGGTTGAAGGGTTTGAGAAACCTATATAAGAAGCCTCTACTGTTCCATTGAGAGGCTAATGATCTACCAACTCTCTTGCTAAAAGATTCAAGCTTTCATTCTCTCTAGATCAAAGCTCTAAAGATCTAAAGCCCTAGATTTCCAATCTTCAATCTCTTGCTCTCCAACCTAGAACCAAAGATAAATTTTCTAGGCATTTGGTGTAGTCAAGAATAAGGACTTTCCTCTCTTCCAAGAGAGTCTTTTCAACACACAACACACTTCTCCTTCAAGTTCTACTTCAAGGCATAGGTGATTGTAAGTGTTGCTTAATTTCATATTTCATAACTTTCATTATTTGAATTTACTCTCGGGTTATGAGAGTGGTTTGCTTGCTCCTAAGTTGTGGGAGTCAAGGTCAATCGATTATATTTCGATTTCACTTGTAGGGTTGCTACAAGTGGGTTTTAAGGAAACCTCAAGTTAGGGTTCTAACTTGAGTATCTGGTTGTTAACCGGGTGGAAGGGACGTAGGATTACCGGGAACAAGTCGGGAAGTGACTTGGATAATCCGAACCCTTGAAACATCCTTACGTTTGCATTTGTTTCAATTTGGGTTTATTTTCTATTCCGCACTTTTTGTTGGTTAGGAATTTAAATTGGTGTAACTATCTTTTTAAATTGCATAAACACTATTCAACCTCCCTTCTAGTATTTTTTCCAAAGCCAGGGTCCTTACAATTGGTATCAGAGCGCAAGTTTATAGCTATGGCATCCAATAACAACAACATTCCTTCACCGACTTCGTACAACAATCACG